>QVRM01001782.1:1467500-2134730 GCA_003439945.1 Dermanyssus gallinae | reverse complement strand
CTAACTGTTCTCCGCTCGAGCGTTTTTTTTTCTGTATAATTGGCGTTTTTGTGGTGGTCGCCGTATTCCGATCTCTTCTTTATTTTTCTGCTTCAGAAACAACATCCATGTTCCGAGGGCGCTCGACCCCTGTTAGCGTCAACCAGGTAATGAACTAACTGTTCTCCGCTCGAGCTTTTTTTGTTTGTTTTGTTTGTATGATTGGGGTTGTTGTGATGATCACCGTCTTCCGGTTTCTTCTCTACCTATTCTGCTGCTTTTCGTAGCGACGTCGTGCTGTGTTGCCCCCCCCCCACTTATCCTCATCCTTCACCCCCCTGCCCTCGACTCCGGCCCCCAGCTGGTGCAGATTCTTCCCAGATTTTCCCCGCTGTTGTTGTTGTTGTTACGGCTGCTGTTTCCACATCTCGTTCGTGGCAACAACAACGACGACGACGACGACAATGACAGCGATTACGTTAGCGGCGGTGACGACGACAAAAACAACAATAACAACAACAACAATTACAACAACAACAATCACAACAAAGACAAATACTGTGCAAACACAATTCACCCCGTTCCGCTCGCCGAGCCGGCAGTACTATCTCCGGTACGTCTCATCATCACCACTAGCATCATCATCGTCATTATGATCACCACCACCATCATCATCTCGTTCGTCTGCTGTCTTGACCGACATCCTCTGCGATCGCAAACAACATAACGCGACCAACAACTGGAATAGATTAGGCAGGAGCTTTTACACTGTAACTTTATACGCGAGACGTACCCGTCATTTCTGGCAGGAAGACACAGCGCAAGAAAGCAAGACAGGGAGAGACTGTCTGTGTGAGAGAGAGAGAGAGAAAATGAAAATGGGAGAGATACAGACGGAAAACGAGATAAACAGGGGCCGGAAATTTGCCAGTCAGCCGACGTCAGTTCTTGCTAACGTTGCTCTCTGGAGGTGCTGAAGGTTGCGTAAGCAAACACATGGACAAATAGACAGAGATAATCGACAGGCGGCACACAGACAGACAGACAGCAAGCTGAATTAAACAGTGAGATCAAAGCAAGCCAGGGTGGAACCTCCGATTAGTCCGATTCGATCGAATCGCTGCTCCGCGCAACGACAAGTATGCAAGACGGTGGAAACACACCACCAGGTTTTCACCACCTCCACCAATCAATCAACCAAGCAACCAACCAACCTACCAACAACGGTCGAAGCAATTAATCGGTCGGTAGGCTGCCGAACGGATTGATCAATGACGAGATTGACGACGCCCGGTATGCTGGTCTTATGATGATGATGATGATAATTTCACTGGTCTTTGTCGTTTCTTCAGACGCCGTCGCTGTGTGACGGCCACTGATGACGATGATGCCGTGATGAAGTCATGAGAATGCACTTGCGAAAACGCTACCGCCAACAACAATGCCGAGATTCGAGATTTGCCAACCTCGCACAAGCCGAGCCTGCACACAAACAAAAGTGTGCTGTTCTTTCTATCTGTGTGTGTCTGCGTTGCTGTTTCAGCTGTAAAAGGATGCAAGGTGCAAGCAGTTACACCAGCTGCAGCAGCAGCTGACACCAACCAGCCTGTCCAGAATACTACCGGTGACCGATTTAAAGAATCTAGCGCTCGCTATCCCTTTATAGAAGAGATACACCTGCACAATTTCTTTCTCGAACTATCTCTCTTTCTCTCTCTCCGTGTTAGCAAATCGGCACGCGTATACATAGTACATCTTATATATATATATATATATATATATATATATATATATATATATATATATATATATATATACATGTATATATACATGCACACGCAAGAACGCATACATCAGCTAGACAGGGACGTACAAGTACTACAGCTATATTCGAATTATCCACCAAACAAACAGTCGTTTGGCAGTGATGTGCGTTACTCGGCGTGTTAAACCGTATGCTATTGTTGCGCATTCTTCATCTTGCTAGTATTTTGTTCGTGGATCATGACAGGTTCAGTGTACAGTACTTCTTCGGCTCGCGGCATTCCTGACGACGACAGGTTCGATTGTTGTGTTGCTCGCGCACAGAGGCGGTGTCATCATGTGTTTCTCAACCAAATAGAGCAGGCATTCATTAGCCAGCTGATATACAAATATAGAATACTTTTATGCGTGAATGCGTCTAACAATGAGAGAATCGTGTCGTTGTTGGTGTTTGCCGATAACAACGACGACGACAGTACAGCAACATTAGTAGCGAGAGCAGCAGCAGCAGCAATAACAAAACAGTCCAAAGAACAACATCAACAACAACCAAATAAACATTTCTGCGGAAAAATAATTCAAGTTGGAAAGAGCAGGTGGTTCCCAGGTGGTCCGACGAGGGGTCCTGTCAGAAGAAGAAGAGTAAGTGATTGTGTGAGGTGACAATTGTCAAACGTCATTGTCGTATCGGGCGCCCTACGATGAAACAGCTAACAAGAATGAATTAGCCATCCATTGACATGTTCAGCTAAACAACAATCGGTCCCGGCCGGTAACCAACGACTCGATGCGCCATGTTGTTGTTGTTGTTGTCATTTTATTGTGTTGTTGATATTCTACATCTGCTGCTGCTGATGCTGCTGCCGCTGCCGCTGTAACTCAATAGGCAACTCGATGATAGGACAGGCAACATGAATATTGTCATCATCGACCTTTGACCCGCATCCGTTGACACAGACAATCATCAGGGTGGTTAGTGAACGAGAAACGAAACATCAGTGCCGCCATCAGCAGCAGCTTAGATTCACATGCATTATTGTGTGCTGACGTTGTGGTGGTGATGGTGATGATGATGTATGTAGCCCCACCGCCCCTCCGGCTAAATCGATAACAGACGGGGCTCGTTTGTTCGGCTCTCTTTGCGCAACCAACTGCGAGGCAAGGCTGACTGACGGAGAGGACCGTTCGTCCATTCAAATTCCACGAGAGTCCACGAAAAGGAGCAAGATGTGGGTTGTTGTTGTTGTTGTAGCATTGCGGCAGACCTGCTGCTGCTGCTGTTGTTGCCATTGAGCTATGCTGCGCTGGTTCGGCCGCCGAGCTCTTTGGTTGTGCAGCTGTTGAGTTAGCTGCTGCTGCTGCTGCTGTTGCTGCTGCTGCTGCCCATAATAATGTGGATCGTGAGTGCGTGCATGTTGACGGGACTTATTCGTTCCGTTCGATGTTCTGCCAGTGCGAGCGGCCAGCGTATATTCACGACGTCTTACGGCCATCAGGCGGGCCTCTAACGTGCATGTCAATCGGCGTATCAAAAAGAGTTGATTGTAGGGCAAAGTTGTTATTGTTGATATTGTTGTTGTTGTTGGTGGTGGTGGTGGTGGTGTTGTTGTTGTTGTTGTTGTTGTTGTTGTTGTTGTTTACAATGTATGTAAAACTGCTCTTCATGTATTGTTTACTGCTGCTGCTGCTTGATGAAGCTGATTGTTATTACTAAAACCGACTGGCGACAATTAATCGAAACCCGATACGAACGTTACTACGTTGGCGGCGACAAAAGCCGCATCTGCAGCGAAGCGGCCACGTCGATATTCGTTGATGTGGTCGTACCGTTCGACCGCAAAATATTACCAGTGAATTTTATAATATGAATACTAGATTCACTGAACAATTAGACATCTGTAGCTTAACAATAGTACCGTCAAGGACGATCCATCGGGCGATCATAGCATCGGAAACAACGATATTACCAACAACTGTCGGGAAAGGAAACCACAACAGTAATAACAATAACAAATAACTACAACAAAAACAAAAACATGGTTTATCTACTCGATAACGATGCTACCAATGACTACAATAGACGGCAACAACTGACGCTATAATAAATTAGGACAGCCGACAATAACAATAATAATGGGAACAGTGGGAGCTACACATATAACAGTGACCGTAAAATAACTAAAAAAAAAATTATATATATATATATATATATATACAGGGTTTTGACATGGGCTTTCTAATGTGTTGTATTTTTGTGACTTTGCTTTATATATATATATATATTGGCGAGAGAGAGACAGAAGCAGAACGAGATTGAGCTAGGTAAACGAGCAGGAAGAGCATAAGCAGGCCACTGCAGCGTAAGGCTTTATTGCCGCTAATGCTATTTGTGATCGACGGACAGACATTGGAAATGATGCATTCCCAATACGTTTCCAACACGTTCGTTTATTAGGCGCTGCGTGCACGAGCGTACCTCTATGTGGATTGGTGATGTGTTGACCCCGGTTCGGCGAGATTGAACATTGCAAACTGACGCATTCGATCTTCGTGTTTTTCTGCTCCTTCTTTCTTTGTCGCAGCTATCGTTGTACATAGCCGGCGTGTTGGCTCGAAACGGATGAAGATTACCTCAACATCAACAACAACGAGTGCTCAAGTCACGGCGGAGAACAAACGACGCCAACCTAGACAGTCTAACACTGTAGGCGCGGGCGCTGCTGCTGCTGCGTTTTGATTCGGTTGAACTAATTCATCTACGCTGTAACCATGGCCGAAGCTGCGGAGGCTGCCGGTGGAACCGAGGCTGGAAGTCAGCCTCCAAACGATTCCGCACGCTTCTACTGCCACAAGTGCAACGTGCAGATTCGACCCCAGAGGCCGGTACGTACATCAGTGTTTTTATGTCTGTTGTGTATATATATATATATATATATATATAAATATTGTGATGATTTTTTAATCATTTACAATACGATTGCTTACTCGGCAGTGCTCGCCTTCGCTATGTATGTATATATATATATATATATATATATATATATATATATTTATTTATTTATTTATTTATATATCTGTAAAGCGGGCGTTACTAGGATCAAAGGAAGGAACACATCAGTTTGTGTTACTAACGAAATCAGTATTCCAACCGCCGTTTTATGGCGGCGGTAAATCGCCGAACTCGCCCGACCTACATGCGGCACGTAGTTCGCTCTGCCTCCTCTTCCTGCACGGTCTCTCCGCCGACTATTCTCTCACTAACCACTGCTGCTGGTGCAGCAGCTACCACTAAAGGGATGCCATGAGGCCAATCATGACACGCACATCTTAGCTTTAAGCTGCTCTTTCTCTCCTCGTGCAATTATATCTTTACTATTATTCTATCCGTCTACCTGACAGTTTGGCCATTCTGACCTATCGATGTCATCATCGATCCTTAAAATAAATAAACATTCATATCAACCAATCAATGACCATTTGACTTCAATTAAATCAACTAACTTCCATTCGCTGCCTCATAATATTTTTCATGACATAATCTTGCAGATATAGAGGCTTGTTCCTCTGTCTCCCTGACGTTCTATTTTGCGGTCCATTCTGAGTAGCTTGACTCGAGTCCGCTGCTGCGTTAAATTGTCTGCTGCTTCCTGTAATGCTTGTCTCGTCCCTCCGAGCCGTATTCATGTTGACTCCACGCATCATCACCTGATCACGTTCCAACACGCCGACATTCACTATTGCCAGTTGATCACCAGCCGGTTCGGACTCTGACGTTGACACCTGTTTGCTGCCGTTCTGTTGTCCCTCCACAACCTCGCCATTTCTATCATGATCACCTCTGCAGTTCGGCGCATTAGTATTGAACTCGGGGGCACTCTTCATGGTATCCGGGAATATTACATCGGCGTGACCCTCGCCGTTGCGAGAAATCTGACCGCTTCCATCGCACTCATTGATCCGAATGTTCGTTTCCTCCTCTATTAAGCTGACGCTCTCCTCTGTCACCAGATTCTCAGCGCGGATTCTGTCCCTTTGCACCTGCTGTACAACTGGTTCTGTTTTGTCAACTTCAGCTACACTTGCTTCTACCTGATGGCGAATAAGTTCGTCCGATATGACACATCCTTTCGCTTCCTCAGCCTGAAGCGCTTCAATTTCCGACTCTAAATCTTTCGCGACCTGCTTTAATTGGGGCCGCAAACAGTCTCGACTAGCGTGGCCTGTTTCCCTACACCGAAAACAGATGATGCGCGATGTTCCCCTGTTGTCTGACTGCGACCCTCAACTGGTGCTGCTGTCGTTGTTACCGCCGTTGTTAGTACTACTGCCACCACCATATCGTTGAGGGCTGCTCCTCATCTGCTGTGTACTTTGCTGCTGCCGCTGTTCAAGTAGTTGACGCCTGCCACCGCCATTCGTATCCAAGGTATCCAAGAGCGGTCGCGGTTGCGCCGCCGTTCTAGCAGCTATCCATGTTGGACAATTAACCCTAACATGGCCTGTCTCGTTACACTCGAAGCAAATTACCGACCGGCTTGTCGGATTGACCAACGACCTGCGGCTTCCACCGGGGCTTGCTGCTCCCGACTGAACAACCTGTGAGTGCAGCTTTGTTGCCTATTCGATATCACGCAATAGGTGCGAAATATCATCGTGACGTCTTCCGCCATCTCAAGTACCAAGAACCCAAATTCAGGTCGGAGACCTCGAAGAATTTGATCTTTTATAACATCCTGTTTCAGTCTGAGCTGAAGAGCTACGGACTCCTTCCGCCGAGCATACACAGCTTCTCCTCTTAACTGCACACATTCATGCAACATTTGAAGAAGAATGCTATAGTTTTTTTGATTCGCATACGCAAGAACAAACTTCTCTCTGAACTCGGTATATGTTGCCACGTCGACGCCGTGATTTAGATACCATTGTCTAGCCGCGCCAGACATTTTTGCCAATAGTACCTGCTTGATCTGAGCTTCGTTCGAGCCCCTGACTTTCTGCGCGCACTCAAAGCGTCTTAGCCATTCTTCGCCTAGCAATGATCCGTTTTCTAAAAATTCTTCAAGCTGTGCTGCTGGATCGACTACCGGTGCCGCTACTGCTGGTGCAGAGGACTCGGCCTTTACAGTAGCTGCTTCACGATTTCTCTGACTGACAAGCCTCAATGCATCTTCCAGCCATTTTGCCATCAACTCTGCTATTGATCTGTTCGTTTACTGGTCTTTTCTTTTCACTTTCGTCGTCGCCTGACATCTTGTCGACCAACTTCCAACACACCGTCCACTACACTCAACCGATCTCTTCCTCTGGCCGCCACCACTTGCAACCACTAAGTTCACCCTACAGGACGACGCAACTGTCACCACGCGTACGTCAAAAAAAATTTCGACGACAGGCACGACCTACAACAGCACCGGGTTCAATGTCTGGCAACGATTCTGACGAGCTCGAACTAGACCGGACTCTCCTGTGGGTCCCAGGCTGTGGCCTTGGGATGAGTTCAATGTCTGGCAACGATTCTGACGAGCTCGAACTAGACCGGTCTCTCCTGTGGGTCCCAGGCCGTGGCCTTGGGATGGGTTTACTTACTTTACACATTTCGTACCACCAAACCAACAAGGTTTCACACAGCCTGAGAAACGACCCCACTTCTGACTGTAAAGCGGGCGTTACTAGGGTCAAAGGAAGACATCAGGTTGTGTTACTAACTTAATCAGTTTATTCCAACCGCTGATTTACGGGCCATCTTACGGCTTCTCTCTGACATACCGCCGAACTTGCCCGACCTACATGCGGCACGTAGTTCGCTCTACCACACGTAGTTGGCATCCGTCAGCTCCCTCTAGTGGTCGCTGACGGATGCCAATCATGACATGCACATCTTAGCTTTAAGCTGCTCTTTATCTCCTCAGTAACATTACCAACCATCGTCATCTGTTTCCTAGTCATGCAATTATATCTTCACTATTATTTTATCCGTCTACCTGACATATCGAATCGGTGAATGTTTAGAACGATTGCATCGAAAATGTGTCACGCCAGGATCTAACCTGCGACACCTTGTGCTAGACCTCGTTCTCACTTCATACCGCCAGTGTATGATTTTGTTTTAGACATGCGCCATATACATTTAAGTATTATAAAAATGCATATTATGTACTCTGTTTCACTATACTAAGGGGGTAAGTTACGGTTATCTTGGTAATTAACCATGTAACCCCAAGCGAGCGTTGTGTTGACATGTTAGATTTTTTTTGTGCTTCATAGGTCTCTTAGTTGGCGACATAGTAGCACTACGTCGGATGGCTCTGATTTTATGGTCCACCAAGATATCATTAGCGTGGATAAAGAAGTAGACGACACGCGGTCAGTGGATCTCCTTGAGGCGTCCCGACATTTTTCCTAATCTCCAAAACCTGTCTTCTCCCGTCTACCAACAATGAATCCTCGTCAAAGACACGAGATATAGCTTGCGTCAGACCATTAATATCCGCCAGTTGAAAAGATTCGACCAGCAGGTGGCGAGGAGACATTTCAAACGCTTTGACGCAATCAGTGAAGACAACGTACAACATACCGCTTGGACGGACTAGTGCGCACTCGATTTCAGAAACTCGACTTCTTAAACCCGAGCTGTTCAGGCCGAACAACCATTTTTACATTTTTTAATTTACAGAATTTACAATATATAATTAGCAATAGCGTCGATTCTTGCGAGAACCAACTTAAGGAATGTTTTCTTAAGAGTGCGTTGCCAAGCCTTTTCTAATGGTTTTACGCATATATGTACTAAGTTTCAATGATATGAATAAATACATAGTTGATGTTTAATATATTAAAACAAAGCGATTTTGAGTAAGGAGTTACGTTTCCTGCGTATCAGTTGACTACATTGACCAACAATGTTTGACACCATCCGTGTACAGAAGGTATGGTACCGCTAAGTTTTAGGAGTTCACCGATTATGGATGTAAAAACTGTTTACTTGAAACGTAGTTCTCACTATAGATCCAGATAAAGTGAAAGCAAAAATACTAAAATTAAGGTGAAGAGAATGCTGGCGTAAACCATTAACAATTCTCACCAGAAAGCGGTCGAGTCTTCCTAATAACATTTATAGTGTATGCATAAACATACAAATTCAACGTACTGACATGACTCTACCTTTCTCGTCTTCTTCGCTCGCTTTCCGGGCCGGCACCTCGCGCTTGTTTAAATACCATCGCTGCAATAGGAATTCACCTGTCCCCGATGTCAGGGTGGATTCATCGAGGAGATGTCCGAGGCGACACCCGAGCATCGAGAGGACTTCGACGTGTGGACCGGCGTTGTCAACCGAAACAGGTACCATGTGCATTTATAATACATGATGCGCTCGAAAGGTTTGTGGTCGTCTTGAACTTAGAAACTAGAAGCCTGAAAGTGATTCCATCACGATGGTCACGTTCACTATTGCTGGCGTGCGAAAGAAAGGTAAGAGGTATCTTCATAGTGGAGTGTAGTAGGCCGAATCGAGTTTCTTTATCTAGATAAACTAGCCTTTGACTTGAATTCTACGTGTATCCCTGATATGTGCATTCTGAATGTTGCTTCTGTTTGTCACCAGGAGTAAAGGAATTGACGCTCAGTGACGTCCAATCCTAAAAAGAAGAATACGGATTGCTTTCTCATGCGCTGTCTGATCAAACAACATTACCCGATCATATATATATATATTTATATATATCTGTGGTTTATTAGAGGTCATATTGTAACACGTTCATTTAGGTAAATTATGAACTCTTTTTTTATCCGTCCACTAAAACTGCAGGGAACAAGGCCAAAAGCGTGGTCTGGGCTTCAGTCGAACACTTGCCAGACGCTCACTGAAAGAAGAGGAGCGCTGGAATAGGGTGTCGCTTCGGTGGAAATATAGGCCATAGTCCCCTTTGTTGTTAATTTAAGCACATATAGAGCTTCAGCACTTCCGTCTTCGTATCTTTAGCGTCTCAGTGAATTCTTCGTTCACAGCGAATGATTATTGAGCTTAGTTATCTTTCGAAAACTAACGACAACATGCAAATTGGGCTACTATTTTTCTGAAATTACTCTTAAGGGAATATCAAAACGTTCAAGCGCGTTGATATATTCTGGAACCCGTTCACGTTTCGGCGCGAATAGTTCACGTCAAGGGTGTGACTTGTTTCCCTTATATCTCACCGACCTTGAACTGCAAGCTTTAGGGGCGTGTGGTACTTACTGCAGTGACCAAGAGGAAAAATGCAAAGCCGCCTGTGTTTTATCGGGTGCCCGTCAGTTTACGCGAATGTGTGTATTTGTCGGCCTATATGAATATAGGTAATCTTGACAGAGCTATGCAATGCAGTAAGCTTTGATTTGCTATCTGCGTCTGTTTGCAGCCGCTACACGCCAGGGTACCTGTTCAATCAGATCTTCACCGGACTGTTTGATGGCGTTAATTCCGAAATCTTGGGAAATCTTCAAGGAGGAGGATTGTAAGTATACCCTTTCAAGTTTCTAAAAAACGCATCGCATGCTGTAAAGCAAAGAACAGCAGCGGCCAGTGATAATACTTTAACGGCATAAATTGTGAGAACAATGGAGCAGAATCGAATTAATCGAAATATTTCGTAGATGTACCAGGTGACAGCACTTGTATCTTTTTTTTGTAGAAAATATAATTTATCTTCCGTTTATTACATTAAGTATGTGGCATTGTATTACCTAAAAAAAATTATAAACGTTATTATTTTATGTATAAACATCCTGCTGCGTGCGGCTGCATTGCCTTAGAAACGGCGTTTGTGTGTGGATTGTACGCGAGTAGATGCCGTTACTCGCTGTACGTACGTATCTTTAGTATATGTAGATGCTACTACTGAGTGCTAGCGCCCGACATGATCGGGTGCAACCATAGTTATCACATGTATTTTTCTGTTCTCTGCACGATCTACTTGTCTCGTTTGATCATCGGCCGTTATCCTCAGCATTATGCCGCTTCATGGTAATCCCGGCGATTACGCGTGGGGTCACGGTGGACTCGACGCCGTAATCAGTCATTTGCTCAATCAACTAGATGGAGCCGGACCGGCTCCGCTGAGCCAACAGCAGATTGACTCCATTCCTGAAGCCAAGATCTCAGCCGAACAGGTGATACTCGATTGAACTAAGACATTACAAAAATAGTTGTTACAATAAAACGAATATGAACACATTGAAAATAGAATCTAAACATATGTAATGTACGACATGTGTTCAAAGACAATGTTTTTGGGACGCTGCAGATGCCCTACGCTATTTTTGTGTGAAGTTTGAAACCTGGCCAAGTTCTAAAACTGCGAGAGGTTTGTGACATAAATATTGTGACGATAGGCGGCTGCAACAAATACTTGACTAGTCAGCTTGGTTTTACGTAAACTACACACTGGTTCTCCAGACATTTTGTTGCCCAAGATTTTAATCAGGAAGCTGGCAAACCACCGCCGGCACCATGTTTGCAGCGACCGCGGATGACGTAGGCTGACAAATCTTTGAGTTATTTGCAATAGCGAACCGTCTACGAAGCGGAACATAATCTATGAACTTGTGCGTTGAAAACTACTTTGACGCAGGCTGTAAATTCTTCTGTGCTGAAGACGGCAGGCGAATTCAGCGATGAGGGAGAAATAACCTTCTCCCTTTCTTTTTAAGAATTGTTAAAACCAAAAATAGTGTGACAAGGTTTCTGATATGATTTTCAAAGTGGCAAAGAGCATGTCTGGCTCGCAAATACGACAAATTTGGTATGAACCACCATGATAATTTTCATCTGACAAGACACGCTGGCGAGTTAGGCACAAGGGAACTATTGTATACATATAAGTAGAGAATAATAAATTGACTGAAGAAAACACTCCGTTGGGGAAACGCAATTTTGAAGGCTAAATTTGACGATTATCCAAAGTATTCTTTGATGTGTGTGTGTGTGTGTAAATAGATCTCTATGATACTCGATCAACGTTTTCAAGAAGATTTTGACAACTGTGGCACGTAACCGTACTGATTAACAATGATTCGTCTGCGCGGCAGGTAAAAGCTAGCCTCCAGTGCTCGGTATGCATGGATGACTTCACTGTGGACGAGGTTGCGCGACGGCTCGAGTGCGGGCACCATTTCCATGCGCCCTGTATTACGCCTTGGCTGCAAATCCACGCTACCTGCCCAATTTGCCGGCTGCAGCTAACCACTGCTAATCCGGATGGGGGTGCTGGTGGAGCCGCCGCCGCCGCCACCACAAACCCCACATCCATAGCCTCGGCTACAATCAGCAATAGCAGCAGTAATGCCGGCGATGGCGGAACAGACCCTTCGGGCGGCCGTACTAGCTCATCAGCAGGACCGACCACATCTGCAATGGGAGCGGCTGCTGCTGCGGCTTCTTCGACGCGGAGTCCTCACGGCGGCCGACCGAGTCCCAGCACGCCATCGACGTCAGGCGTCATTCAGCGTCGGCCGGCTTACCAGGAAGACGAGTGTGATTGACGGCGGACGACAAGCGACCCAGCCGAAGCCAGGATCCCAATCGAGCAGCAATCCATTTCCGACATGTTGTGTTCCGGTAGAAGAAACAAGCCAGTATAGCACATGGGCAGACGCTCTCCCACAAATCGTAACAATGATGATGATGTTGCTTATAATGATAATGATCCATGGTTTGTCATCAGCTTCGCATGGGAGGAGGCGGCAGCGGTAGCAGCAGCAGTGGTGGTGGCGACGGCCATACTCACAACAGCAGCATAATCTGTCACGATCGGGACAAACAACATAACCGTGATCTAGATCGACGACAACAATGGTTACACATTCATTACAAATGATGACAAACACTACGACAACCCCAGCAGCGTCAGCAATGACAACAAACCGATCAACAAACAATAACAGCCCCGGAGCATAGTGGCAACAAACACACATGCCCTACTGTTGTTTTTGTTGTTGCTGCTGCTGCTGCTGCTACTATGACAGAGTTCCATGCTGCAACTGTAAAATGAGTTGATTGATGCGTCAAACTGATAAGGTCCTTAGCTTTGATTCTTTTTCAGGGCGTACGCGTCTGAGAGTGTGTACGAACGTGTGTGT
The DNA here is from genome assembly GCA_003439945.1 of Dermanyssus gallinae. Lineage (NCBI taxonomy): Eukaryota > Metazoa > Arthropoda > Arachnida > Mesostigmata > Dermanyssidae > Dermanyssus > Dermanyssus gallinae. Next base: position 2,121,872 of record QVRM01001782.1, on the reverse strand, counting down.
ATGTGTGTATGTGTTTGTGTTTACAGGAACACATTAAACACCAGTTTAGTGAGTGTCGAATTTTGTTTCTCTTAGTTCCTATGAGTTGATAGGCTCTTGTTGATGTGTCGTTGGAGGCAGTGTTTTTTTTTACATATTAGAAAACAGAGAACAAAATGAGCGATAGCATCGCCACTATTACACTTCCGGGTACGGTATTTGTTTGGTGATGAAGCAAGCGGGAAACGCTTCACTCAGTCAGAACGCAGACAGCGTGGCGGGCGATTTTTGTGGGTGTGCGTATGTGTCTAAAGGTGCATGTAAGTGCGACAAGTCAGATTAAACATCTTTACGACGGTACAGCTGGGAAAATCACTTGGCGACGACATTGTGTCGGATAATTTTCCTAGTTTTTACCTATCGAGAATTATGTTGCCCAGCAATGGTATTGCTGAAACATCGGCATGGGCAGAATCAATAAGTTTGATGCTTGTAAAGAATAGGCCTAATTACCTTGTCAGGGGGAATAAGGCTCTTCTATATTACGACATAGTCCGTCGTAGTGTTCTTGTAGAGAAGGTGACTCCGACTGCTATTCATCTCTGTGGTCATCTCTTTTGGTTGTCGCTCTTGCTTGTTGTCATTATAATTTCGAAGATGGTACCGGGTGTACTCGCTTAATAGTAAGGGTGGAGACGTTTTTCTGTTTCGATGAGGGATATTTTTGTAATCTAATAGTCGTATTCGTTGGTAACTTGAAGGCGTTTTACGGGTTTGTCTGACCAATTTGGGCGTAAAACGATATGTAGGGAGATGCTTTAGGCAGGGATTTCTATAATGAATAGTTTTGGCGAAATTTCGTCTAGCAAATCGATCGATCAAAAGCGCGTCCACTCGGTATAAAGTCCGTCGAGTGATAACGAGGGCAGTCTATTCAGCTGTTCAGATCGTTTCGCAAGACCACACCACCGATATACCTAGAGGGCTGTGTCGCGCCAGACAAGAGTCAATGGACTGTCATTTGGCTGGACTCTTCAGATCCATCGTGGTCATTCGAGGAGAGCTGTGACAACCTCAACTACTTTCCGAGCTCTCAATGAAAAGAACTGTACAGTAGATGTAGTAATGTAGTCTATCATAGATAACGGACAGGTAGGTCCAGTAGGATTATGATGTCAGAGCCGAGTGTATGGAAGAGTAAGTATCGATTCTAAAGTTATGGCAGTACTAGGAGTAGAAGTAGTTATAGTGCCAGTAGTTGTACGAATAACTGTAACAACCGCGACAGCAAAAATACGTGCTCTAGTACTGCTCTACCAGCCTACAGAGGATGCGCGGAGTGCACGCAGGTTGGAAAGCGTATAATGTGCAGGTCACAGATGGGCGTAAGGTAGTGGCGGATGAAGCAGAAGGAGTGGATACAGAAGACTAGTTAGAAGGAGGGGAGAGGAAAAGATTTAAAATAGCCTACAGACAAAAAGTTATGCCGCAGTAAAGATCGATGCACCTCAGCCATAGTGTCAGACTATTTATCAACGGCCGCAGGTCACTAGGCGGGGTCACTGACTCTCAGTGATGGAGGAGAACACGTTGTTTTTGTTGGTATGGCCGTGCTACGGCTTGCCTTGGCAGCAGATTTTCAAGACACGGACCGATAGGCAAACGACTTTAACAGCAGCAACTATTAAGTATAGCCAGTCGGCGCTGTCATGTAAGGCCGAACGTCAATGGTTGGGCGATCAATTGGCGCCAAGACCTAAGTTTATATCGCTGGTCTGATTTTGACCCATAATTGAACCAACCAGCTCGGCGTGTATGTATGTATGTATATCAGAAAGACGAAGATCACTCGGAAGTCATTGCTATTAGGCAGTATAGGTGCGATGCTAAATAAACAATGTGAGCTGAACAAGCGTTATAATTAAGGCTATACTAAATAAATATTATAATAAAAATCAAGCAAAACATCAGTTGGGGTGTTATCGTTGATACGCTTAACCTGCAATGTATGCTACATGAATGCCGGCTGCAAGAAATATGATATATACGAGCAGGTGCAGATAGTTGTAGTTTTTTCTATTTGCCCTACGCTTGACAATTCTTCCACATGATACGACACCTGGAGTCATTGTTATATTGTTAGGGTTTTGATTTCTAGAACTTAAATTGGACACGCGGGTTGAATTAAGCGACTAGATCTGTACTCACATGTAGTAATTTTTAAGAGCTACATGTATATGTATGTATATATACATTTATATATATATATATACAGGGTGTTGCAGAAATTTTTCATAATAGAATATACAAATTGTAGAGCTCGTTAAAGCAAATATTTTTTCCAATGGAACATGGTCTCTGAGAAGTCTTGTTTCGGAGTGAGAGCGAAATTACTACAATTTGTGACACTAGTGTTTTTGCCCGACATAGGAGCATAAAATGTGCTGTTGCGAGACAACCAGTCCTCCTATACAGAAACTAAACACACTGTCGTGTTTGTGAGAAAATTCTGCTTCTTCCGAAGAATATACAAGACCGGTCAGAAGATGCGACACGGTCGTTTAGAAGAGAATTCGTCAATAATGAAGTTTTTTATTAGCTTTCACGCCAAATACTTTAGAATCATAACCCTACGACCACCCACGTGTTCAAAGCTAACATATTCAGCAAATGCGCATTTCATGACGATCATTTTGGTACCAAACTTACGGCAATGCGAGCTGTGGTTGCAGAGTAATTACGATTTTTCGGCGAACATGTCGAGCTTAAGTGCATGAAAATGACGCGCTGTGGCTGTCGCGCGACACGTCGGCGGTAGTGAACGTCGCCACACAGTCATTTTTCATGCACTTAATCTGGACATCCCACCGAAAAATCGTAATTACTCTGCAACCACAGCTCGCATTGCCGTAAGTTTGGTACCAAAATGATCGTCATGAATGATCGTCATGCCATTTGCTGAATATGTTAGCTTTGAACACGTGGGTGGTCGTAGGGTTATGATTCTGAAGTATTTGGCGTGAAAGCTAATAAAAAACTTCATTTTTGACGAATTCTCTTCTAAACGACCGTCTCGCATCTTCTGACCGGTCTTGTATATTCTTCGGAAGAAGCAGAATTTTCTCACAAACACGACAGTGTGTTTAGTTTCTGTATAGGAGGACTGGTTGTCTCGCAACAGCACATTTTATGCTCCTATGTCGGGCAAAAACACTAGTGTCACAAATTGTAGTAATTTCGCTCTCACTCCGAAACAAGACTTCTCAGAGACCATGTTCCATTGGAAAAAATATTTGCTTTAACGAGCTCTACAATTTGTATATTCTATTATGAAAAATTTCTGCAACACCCTGTATATAAGAGCTACATTATAATAGTTTGTTACTCGCGTCGTTACTGGTACTCATTTTTTAGTATGTATATCATTAATAGTAATGTTACTGATATTATACAAGATCACCGCATCTTATATGTCCCCGAACATCTAGTAATAATTATCTTATGAAACGGTTGTATGCTGGGTAAGCAGCACAAACACGTGGCTCTGTGTGACTATACAAATAGACAGTAATAACATTTTATTATTTTTTAGATAAATTTTCCTTAGATGAATATAAAGTGCGTTCCAAAAAATTAGCAACTCATGTTCTTTTGGTGATAATTTCGGCTTGATTTATTTGAATGGCTTGCAATTTTAAGGGCATGATGTACATGACGAACAAATTGAGGCATATGCTGAGCTCGGTCATACAGTAACTGCTATAGCAACCAGATTAGGACGGCATAAGAGCTTCTCCGTCAGCAGGTTCTTACACCCTCGAGTGAATCAAAGGTGCAGATCTAACAGTGGGCGTACGCCAGTTTTGACTATTCGAGATCGGCGTAGAATCATATAGTTGGCTACTCATGACCAAATGTCTTCTTCCAGGACTAGGACCACTTTGGGAGTGCCAGTGCACCGATCCACAGCGTACGCGAAAAGGAAGCTTATGCCGCGACTGCAACCGAAGCACATTGTCGCACGACGTGAGTTTTCGCATAGATACCAAGCTTGGTATAACGAGTGCTTACAGAAAAACATCGTCTTCTCGGATGAAAATAAATTTAATCTCGATGGCCCTGACGGCTGTCAGTACTATTGGCATGACATACGGAAGGAACCTAAATGGTTCTCGAAACGTGTGGCCGGTGGTGATTCTGAGAAATATTAGGGCGCCTTTGGATATATTGGGAAGTCTGATCTAGTCGCGATTGTGGGCCGAAACAATTCCGACAAGTACCAGCGTATCGTCGGTTTCCAGCTAGAAGCCCATTTCAGAAGAATTGGGCGACCTGACGCAGCTTTTCAACAAGACAACCCCACGTCATACCTCGGCTAGCACTATAGCCTTTTTTAGTGAGTCCAAACCTGAATCCCATTGAAAAACTTTGGGGACATTTGGTGAAGCAGGTACACGCAAACGGTCGACAATATGATAATTTGTCGGACCTCAAAGAACCTGTCCAGCAAGCATTGAATGGTATTCCACTTTCGTGCTTACAACAGCTTATCAGTTCGATGAAAGACCGAATTTACGATTTGATTCAGAAGAAGGGACGAAAAACCCATACAGCCCTGCTAAGAATCGAATACTCGTAAGGCGTTGTTTTTTCACACTTTTTATTTTTTTGTATGTACCGATTGTGAGATTGCAACGAACTTAACATCACATTCGTGGTTCGTCATGTTCATCATGTCCTTAAAATTTCAAGCCATTCAAATATATCAAGCCGAAATTATCACCAAAAGAACATGTTGCTTTTTTTGCTAAAAATATTAAATATCTATATTACCATTGCAATATGCGTTTACACTTACTACATAACATTAAAGGGATAATGTTTTTATTCATTACAGTTTGTTTTAGACCTGGTAGATGAGTATCAATGACCGCCGCGTCAGACGTTTTTGAAGTTATCCGATATTGTCCAATCGAGGCGCCGAAGGCAACTGCAAGTCGCCAAAGCAGCCGTACTTTCCATGACCACTGGGCTTCACGCCATTTACATAGCCTAGCCAAGACAATTTAGCACATTATAAAAGGCGTCCAGAATTCGTTGCATTAAACGAATTGATCGTTTAAAGCTCGTGCGATCGCTGGATCCGTCTCAGTGAGTACTTGAGATGTTTTTGTACGGCACGTGAAGGTAGATGTACACTATGTGTCCAATATAAACGTGGCGGCGATGTTTTTTGGTGGTGCACAGCCTGAGTTGGATTGTCACTCTGGGTTGTGCGATGATAAGCATATGCGATAAGCACCACGGTAAGCAAATGCGAAACGGATAAACACCGCTTCGTCTTGAAATTTGCTGAGGCTAGGTGATACCCAAACATAATCCACATTCGACACTGGCTTCTTTTTATGGAAAGCACGGCGAAGCCTGAAAGTTCTGAGTCGATGTAGGGTTACTGTGTTAATATGGTTACTCACCGAGTGACGTACTTGAATTTTATTTGATGTTCTGTAGCAGTTAATTTATGAAATATTAAGAGGGCTGTACTGAGGTAGAAAATAACTTCAGCGTCAATAACCTTCAACGCTCTTTGATCTAGTACATGTCTGGAAAACTTTAGCAAGGTAATTATTGATTGGAAGTGTGCTAACGCTTTGGCGGTTTCTTGCGTACTGAACACAAAGGCTTTGCCAATTATACACAGCAATTTTTCTCTCCAAAAGAATATCGACCTCTTTCAACGCTCTTTTGGAATCTCAATCAGGGTTTCGTTTTCTATTTGCAAGTCTTTGCTGCTGGCATCGAAGCAATTTTGCTCTCTAAAGAGACTTTTTCTTAACTACCCTTTTAGGCAACAGTTCAAAGGTACAGAATTCGGAGAATTTAATGCGTGCTTAATGGGTGTCCAGCCTAAATCTTCTCTGGCGCTTGAATATCCCACATGAAAGCGCCTTGTTTTGATCGGATACTACACCAAGTAATTTTTTGTTGATGAGTTGCTGAAGTTTCTCGTGTGGAAGGTCTTTGCTTATTGTAGACAACTAAACAATACTTGACGGGGGGCATTGTGTCATTATGCTTAGAACATAGATTGAATATTAAATGCAAGTTATTCTGCAAGCTCTAAAGTGTGGTGTGGTAAGAGTTTTATTTGGCTGTTCCTTCCAGAACTCCACCAGCTGCGTCGGAGCAAAGCCTCCGACCTCTATTGTTGTAATTGACAGCTTCTCAATATATATGGGTGTATAATATATATTTTTAAACGCTATATCATCTTCGCAAGCTATAAGCTTGAAAAAGGAAAACTCAAAAATAAAACATTAGAGAGAGCTTGATTCGGTCTGCATTTATTACTAATTTTGGACAGTTTGTTTGATTATCATAACTGTCGTTATTTTTTACAGACACATTTTTAAGTTGAGTCCAACATGCAAGATCTCGAGTCCATACAAGGCCCTACATCCACAGTACAAAACAACACATAAATGTGTACATTTCAGCAAATAATGTTTGACTCGCTTGGCGCGTATTTATGGCAAAACTTTTTGACACCATCAATTTATTTCCATCGTATATACACGACATCAAATTGCCAAGTAATAGCGCTACAATTGCAAATTTACGGCGTGTCAAAAGGATTGTTTTACAAACCATCATCTGATCAACACAGACGATTATCGAAACTCATTGCTTAGTAAAAATAGTTATTCACAGTGACATCGCGCATGAAGCAAATGCTTTAATGGGTTCTCATCGGCCCACTTACCCAAGGCAAATTATCCATTTGCACAGCCGAAGTTTGGCTTAGCGTGTGATTTTCCAGCGCCTGACGCTTATGTGTGCGATATTTATTTCTCCGCAATTGCAAGTGCAATCCTCATACTCTCATAGTTAACGACTTTAAGTACGCGTGCGCTCCAGGAACAACACGTCCTTACATTATACCCATTCTATCCAAATCACACCCTTTGGCATCTAGCAATAATTGTTTTTTTTTGTATTTTGGTCTTCGTCAACGGGATACACGCCACATTAACCCGAACATGCATTGTGCTTTTCTACAGTTGGGAAAAAGTGTCATGACGCTTTGTCAGAATCACCTCCGATCAGGATAAATTGAATTAATTTATGACCACACAAATCCAGTACATGTATTCTACCCCAATAACGTGTTGTTAAAATGAGCCGGATTTTTCGTTGTGCTAGGCTATGAAGGAGGAAAAGTAAATGTCTCGAGAGCACAAAAACTATTATCACTACGCATCGTTTCCTTTTTCGGTATATGTTCTCACTATCTCTGCCTCTCACCGCTATCTCACAACTTCTATAAACATGTGGCATACGTATTTTCCATTATATAAACATCTATATTTTTTTGTGAATCTACAACGAGAGCCACTGCCACTGAAAACGCGAGGCAGCCTCGTACATGATTATCAAACAGACTAACCGCTCTTCCCGCGCCTAGATGACAGGTCGGTCTTTCTTCAAGCCTCTTAAAGAGATGTCTACCTACTTGTCAATCTGTAAGACGGAACGAAGCATCCTTAAGGATAAAAACTACGATGATGTGACAGTAAACCTGCTTTGAACAAATTCCCAAGGAATGCTGGCGATGACAAATGTGAACAGTAACATATACAGCTATTGAAATGTGAAAATTATGATAAGGACACGTTTGACAGATCGTTCGGCTTGTGGTCGCTTAGAAATAACGGAAAAGGTGAGGTTCTCCACCCGCCCCTTTCTGAACTTCGTCTCCAGTTATGATGAGCCATATACTGCCGTCCCGTTTCGGTTGTTGTTGGCATCAGGTTCTTGATTGTCATCATCGTCATCATCATCGTCCTCGTTTTCGCCGGCGGTGAGCGCCTTCACGAGTTCCGCGAGTTCGGCGCAATGATCAGCCACTTTCTGAAGATGTTTGTTCTCGGCAACAAGCACTTCCACGTCCTCGTGCAACTGCCGATTTTCTTCAAGTGTGCGTTCCAGAGCCACGCGACGCTCCTCTGTTGTAGACCGAACGCGAATCACGCCGAGCAACGAGCATGCCCGCACCGGTAAATACACCAACGACATCATCGTTAGAATTCCGTCAGCCTAACTAGAGGGGGCATCTTTTCATAGTGTCAGAGTAAATCTTATGGCACTAGTAGCAACAACACTTGCAGAGGGGTGCAAACAAGTGCATGAAAATCTGTAGACGTGGAGTAAAACGTACACGAATCTCTATATAAAATCTCTACGGATAGGTAATCTCAATTTATCCGTATCCCATTCAAAACGTAGTAGACGCAGTGTGTGCACATTTCAGTTAAAGAATAGTTGAAGTAGCACTGTGTGGAGTTAACTAGCCTGGGGGAAAGAAACTGTACTTAAGCACTAGGATGACTGTTTTAATCAGTCAATCAAACCCGATGATCAAAAACAACACGTACCGGCGATCATCTTCCAATAGTCAACGGAGGCATCATCGCGAAGTAGAAGATCGTATGCCTCACGGGAAACGATGGCTGAACCGGGCCGAGCGTGAGCCTTCGTGTGGTTCCTTCGAGGCGTTGTCGAGCCCGTTGTGCCGGCCGAATGGCTAACATCAACGTACACAGCGAGATCACCGTGCTTACTCTGCTGATGAGCTCGCTGCTGGAGGGCGGGGCTGCAGTGGGGACTTGACGGCTTCCCGTCTGAATGCCCTTCCATAGGCGGTTTGTTTTCTAAGTCGAAATTCAGCCGACGGCGCTTAGTATCCTGCAGACACGAATCGAACGGCATCGTAGCAATTTGCATCATACATACACACGCGTCCACACTAGATGAGTGACTTGCCACCACTTGTTGCACAGGCAGACGCGTCTTGTACTAACTAATCATGTATGTATCTGTGTGTCGCTCTATGCCATTCACATTACATGCATGTATCTACGTCGGCAATATTCAAATGGTTATGGCTTACTCTAGTTTCATTCAGCGAAGTAAGTGATCAAATTTCATACCAAAACATTATCCGCTAGCTTCTCTGCGGTCTAACTGCAGCCTAGGTACGTACCACTTTCTTGAGATCGACCCGAAGCTTTCCACCAGAACCGACAAGAACTGCCTGGTCACCGGCGGAAGGTTGAAGTGTGCCCAATGTGCGTCGGCCGCTACCATGTATCTGCAAAATATAGCCATTTTGTAAACTGAAGGCCCAGGGAACTAGAAACACTATAGGTGACAAACAGCACTTAACAAAAGTGCTGTCAATGCCAACAGGTGGATGCGTGGGCGACGAGAGATTGTGGTCTCATTTCAGCTCCGTTCACTAAAGGGACCGTGTTGTATGTACTGTTTTCCCGCTGAAAGACCGCCTAAGACCGGATTCCAGAACTGAAAGGCGTCGATGTTATCGTAATAGCGGCCAATATGTAAGCCAATCGTACGATCCGCTAAATAATGCAATGAACAATAAATCATTTGCCTGTTCAAATATCTAAGTGAGCAACTAAATATATAGCCGGTCGGAGCTAGCTCGCATTGTGTTTTTCGATTTATTGTCTTTTTAGGGCGTCCGGATTCGGCAGGCAAGCAAAAGGGAGCGTGAGTCCGAACAAATCATACTGATATTGGTGATCGTTCGTCGTTCATTAATGACAAGTGTCGATGACACTTGAAGTGCAAGCAAGGTGATGAATACCAACCGGATCACTCTTCATTGTTGTCGAGAAGTTGTTGCCCCCTGCTAGGGTCGTGGGGAGAGGTAGATGGACACGTCCACAACCAAACACACACACAAGCTCTCACAAGCCGAAAGTTGGTCAACAACCTATTCGATTCTTCGTGTCGCCTTGTCGTGGCTTTAAGTTCTGTCACTTGTATTAGACTAGCTCTGTAGCCTGTCTTCTTCTTCTTGTTTCTCTTCTTCTTAGTCAGGAGTCCGGTCTCAGTTGAGAAGAAGGGGGGGGGGGATACGAGTCAACGCTGAACGTGCGTCGTCAGTGGACCTGCGAGTTGGATCAACGTTGTCAGCAGCAGGACGAGGAACCACCACTACACGGTGACACAGCGAAAGCAATGACGCTCGCCAACCGCCGAAACACAAACGGGCGGTAGTTACACCTTGCACGACATAGGTTGCGTTTGAGGGTTTACTAGTTAGATAGTGAGTTTGATAGATAGGTAACAGGCGCGTTGTACTACTACTACTACTAGTTCGTGTGGACGTCGGCTAGAACTAGTCCACAAGCCATGAACCGCTTCAATCAGATCGCTTAGCGCTTGAGCTTCGCACTTTTGAACTTCGCTGATTGCAAGCTATAGAGAGAGAGGGAAAAAGCGAGTGTGTGAAAGCGAAAAATCAAGTAAGCCTGGCTGCGGTTGCGTGCGTTTGTGTGCGTTGCCCGCCAAAATTCGGTAATCGGCTGCTATCGCGTGGCATGCTGCTGCTGCTGCGGCGACTGCTGCTGTTGCTGATAATGATGATGATGATGACTTGCAGACGGATCTTCCATATCACACCAACAACAACACAACGCCAAGCATTCGGTTCGTTGCGGGCGAAACTGGGGGTAGATCGGTAAGAGAGTGATGATATAGCAGGAAGGCAAGCGAGAATCAGGGCTGAAGCAGCGGGAAGCGGGTAAAAAGAACACTCTGTGCTCTCTGCGGGCGATCCGTTGTTCGCGCTGTTTTCACATGGACCTCCCTCCGCCGTATCTTTTCGAGACAATGAAAGTTGGTTTCATTTGTAATAGACCGCCCGTAGTCGGGGTGCCGGTCGGCCGGCCGGCCGACGACTGGCGATCGTCTGCAGAAGAAGAACGCGTTCATTCAGGACGGCGCAAACATTCAACTGGGGACAAAATCGAACGCTGCGCTAGATAGTGCGAACACGCGCATTCTTTCGCTCGCACGCCGCATGTAGCTAGAACCAGATAGAGACAAAAAAAACAGAAAAACACTAAACGTGCGAATACAGAATACATGTTGCAGTTGCATTCAAACTATACGCGTACCATATCAACTACGATTCAATAAAGATCCACAAACAGTGGTGGTGGTGGTGGTCAAATAGTGCTCTAACAAACTTGAGATGTGGGACCTAACCGGCGTATGCCGCTAGCAGCCACGAGAAAGGCGAGACAAGATTAGCACACGAACGCTTGTTTCTTTCTGTTTTCTTTGTCGCCGGTTCGATTTGTTATCGAAATGATCGCGATGTGTTGCTATGCTGCTGGACAGTTGCAATTAACGTGTATTCATTTTGTCTGCTGGATAGACGATTTACTCATCAGCGCATGAATGAGGTGATGCAGCTTTCGTCTTTATTCGACTAGCATCGAATACGGTTGTGTGTGCGCGAACCGAGAAATCGCGCGTTCAGGAAGCGTTGCCGTCGTGAAAGGCACCAGGCATCCAGCAAGTGGTGCTCCGGACGCAGGAATCGCAGTTGTCAGCAGCCATGCAGTTGCCGGGTCACCGAGTGGTGTCAGCATTTAGGAATATGGCACCCTGGAAGTTTCAGGTTGGTGCTGCTGGGAAACCATTCCCGAGACTATCTAACGAATTCAGCAACGTATGCAGTGTTTGTAGAAAAACCGCGAATAGCCGTATATAGCCGTTAGCGTATGTACGGCATATTTCATTCAGATGATGCTATTCAGATGATTGTTCGTGGTACATATGCTGTATCTGTACCGTTGAAGCAGGCGCCCCTCTACATTTGATACATCTTATGTTCTTTTGATAGGTCCCCTTAAAACATAGGGAAAATAAAGTTGATTAAGTCCGACGAGACGTTGGCACAGACCTGGATATTTTCAGTGCCTTTCATCTCTGGTCCGGTTTTGTGTGACATGTGACAATCGTCACGTCTGCGAATAACACGTCGAGAGCAGCTGACAACTTGATAAGTGTCAATATTAAAAGTATACTCAATATGAGTGAACTAAATGTGATGATAGGTTCTCTTTACAGAAACTAGGTACACTTCATCATGACCCGAAAGTGTGTTGAAAGGTCCCGTTAGGATAAGGCGTATCATCTGAGACCAATGTCGAATTGACAGAATTATCTCTTGGTAGACGCGAAGAGTGTCCGTGTGGCCTTTAAGACACCCATTGTGTCGGTTATGTCTACTTGCTTCCTCATCAGGAGCTAAGCTTAAAGCCTCCCCTCAAGAATAACGCCTTCTGCTTGTAGTCTGGATATTCGAGATACACAGAACTTCGTCGGCTAGGCAAGCAATCGCCGCAGTCCCCGAATTAGCTTAACTTCGCTCGTTCGAGATGGAACTACAGAGGACTACAGAGGATTCTAAATAGGACTGCAGGATTATTGTGCTAACGCCTACACTATATCTGGCGCCGTGTGGAACAGAGATCGTTTTTGAATCCACTTCGGTCATCACCACGGAGACTTCTCTAGGTCTCCTCCGGCGACTAGGTCCCGCCCTCTCCTGCCTTGGCATGAGCCAATTAGTCACCATCATGCATGGCCTCCTCGCCTCATAAGATGCGATACTTTCGACGACTGCCCGACTGGAATAAAAAGTGCGAGATGTACACTCAATGCGGTCCTCTTTTTCACGCTGCGAAGGCCATGCGCGGCCTCTTTTCAGTTTGCAACATTTCCAGGTCATTTGGCTTGTATCTACTAGGAGTACACCCCTTTTCCTGAAGGTAAGGCCTTCTCGAGGCGGGGAGGAATCTGGGTTCAGTGGGTTTGCGAGTCTCACACTAGTCACGCAGCAGGCTTCTAGTGGCGCATGCGCACCATGCATTCCCAAAAAAAAACAAAAACTAAATGTCGACAGTTGATGGCAAATGTACGCACGTCTCCCTCTCGTTGGATTACACCAGGGACTTCTTTACCTTCTTTTTGAATCTTCTTTATCTTCTTCGTCAGTCGGCTTCTTTACCTTCTAATAGGCTGTGACACGTTCACGCACTTGGCTCTCCTCAAGAAGCCAGCCAGACCTTCGTAGCGTATTCGATTACACAACTGTTGAATTTCCGTCTCCTGCCCATTCGCCGTTTGTCCGCCACCCGTTTGTGCCCATCATCTTCGAGGGGTTTGGTCATTCCTGACGCCTGGGCGGTCCCTTGACGATACCTTAACGGCCTTGCGCCTTTCTCGCTGCACGGCTCTACCGGCAACATTCGGAGTCTGACTATTAATGACGCCGCGCGGTTCCACTTCTACCCCAACAAGCACGCAGTAACAACGCGCTACTTTGACACACTGAGCAGTAGATGCCTCCGTTTAGGCACCAAGGTTGTAAGTAATGCTACGCAATTTTGAGCTCGAGAGTCTGGATTTCCTAAAATCTCACAACAACAACAAAAATATAGGTAGGGACTTTGCTCGCAAATTGAATAAAAGCAATACTACTGTGCTAAGTTGTTCCTCACGCGGAACACGGGATGTTTGAAGTATGCGAAGCGAACAATTTGTGAACTCAGTGGAAGTGCTCCGGGCTGGCTAAATCAACCACTCATTCTCGTTTTGTATTCCGCGGATATCGAGAAGTAAGTGATCTAATTGATAAATGCGTACTTATATTGTATATTGTTGTTGTGGTATTGCATTCTTATATGTGCTTTTCGGTCGTTGTGTCAGATGTTATCGCCGAGGTGGCTGTGTGGTGAGACGCTGCGGCTCTGCAACGTGCGCGGGCGAAGTGGAGCGATTTGGGGTCGGTATTCGTTACAGTCAGCGAGTAATGGCCGCGTGGCGATGATGGTGTTGTATCAACGAGAGTTACAGAGCCTTCAGCAACAACAGCAGCAGCAACAACGACAAGAGGAGCACTATCTGTCTCAACAGGAAGTGCAACAGATGGCAGTTCACCCGCCTGTCTTTTTGAACCCGACCACCGTATGCCTCGACCGGCCGCGGCAAGAGCCACAAGGGTGCCAAGTACGTCTTTTCTGCTTCGAGGCTTATAGATTTATTAGCGCAAACAATAAGGAGCGTTTTTTTTTTAATAGAATCACATACACATATATAATCATTATACACAATTTCAAGCATCGTTAATTGGAATGATTATATATATATATATATATAAATATATATATATATATATATACACGTGTATATATGTATATATATATATTTATATATATATATTTTTTTAAGAGAGAGGAGAATATGCTATTTTACGTACCGTCAGACTGGAGAAAGGCAAACGGCCCCTTATCTCCATTCTGGTGTGTCGGACTCGGCGCGATGGTCCGCGCCCTACCCACTAAAACCTGCCTCTCATAACGCCCTTGACACAGCCCCGATCTTCGTTTAATAGTACTATGGGCCGTGGGGGTGACATCCGAACTATCTAATCAGGTTCGCCTGCTTGTTTGGCGAAGTCTGCTCTCCGGCTGGCGTGCCTTGTGACGAGAGAGAATAATTTCCTCTTCTTGCGCTAATCCTGTCGTAACTCGCTCTTCTCTGCGTCCCGCATAGTTTCTTCTCCGTCAGCACCTCTCGCGCAACCGCTGCTTCAAGGGTCCATCCTACTGGTTGCGAGCAAATGAAATCCATGAATTGGGCTAGCCCATCTCTCGGGAGCACGAGAGGGTGTTTAGGTCTCTGGGCACCCGCGTTCGCCCAACTATCTCTCACCCTCTTGCTTGCTTTACGTCTAGCCTCTTCCCAGCACGGGCATTCTAGGAGAGTATGTGCCGCGTCATCTTCAACGCCCAGAGTGCAGAACATGCACGTGTCCGAAGGCGCCTTACCGATCCTGTATAGATAGGACTGGAAATCTCCGTGACCGGTGACTATTTGCGTTAGGAAAAAGTTCATGTCACCTTCGGGCCTGTTCAGCCATTTCTCGATGTTCGGTATCAGATCACGGACCTTGGCTCCCGCCTCGTCCTTCCTGATGCTCTCCCATTCCGCCTGCCATCGCAGAAGTGTTACTTTCGTTTCCTCTTCCTTTGCTTTCTTTGTCGTCCTATCTGGACCACGCTCCCACAGTCTTCGTCTTTCATCTGCTTTGAGGTCCCAGGGCGGGGTCCCTGCCAGAACCAAAGTTGCCGCCGTGCTCACGGTCCTCTAGGCCTGTGTGATGCGAAGAGCGGGTACCCGTTGGGCTCTTCTGAGTAGGCCTTTTCGATGTATTTCTCCGCACTTCTTTTTGAATCATACCGGTGCACCGTACAGGACGATGGATTCCGCCACTGACATGACCAGCCTTCTCCTTGAGGCTCTGCTAGGTCCGTAGATATTTGGCAGGATTTTGGCGATATCGTTTGCCGCTTTGCTTGCCTTTTTGATTGCCTTCTTTAGGTGAGGCACTCCTGTGAGTCCCCGGTCTAGTTGGACGCCTAGGTATCTCACCTCCTTGCTAAATAGTATACTTGTTCCCTGCAGTCGTAGATTAATCTCTCTGCAGTGCTTTCTTCCTATGAGCAGCACTGCCTCTGACTTTTCAGGAGCTAGTTCCAGTCCAGCTCTCTCCATCTACCTTTCGACTGCCTTGAGCGATTTGTTAGCGGCTAGCTCTAATTCCTCTGCTGTTCGGGCCTTGACCATAATTGCTAGGTCATCCGCATAGGCCTGCAGGTGGACCCCTCCTGGGAGTCCTGGCAGCCTTAGTACATCGTCATAGGCAATGTTCCATAGTAACGGGCCAATGATCGATCCCTGCGGAACTCCCGCTGTCATCTGGAATGAAACCCCAGCGCAGGACATTACTCTATCCTGTAGGTAGCTGGATGTGAGCTTTACCAAGTAGGGCGGGACGCCCTTCTTATGTAGGGTATCTAAGATTACTTTCCAGGAAAGACTAATAAAAGCGTTTCGCACATCAAGCATAACCGCCATAAACAGGTCCCTGGTTTGCGGTGTCGAGCTATGTAGCCTTTCAGCATCTGAGATAACCCTGTGTATCGCAGTAAGAGGCCGACCTATGCTAGCGGAATCCGTACTGTGAGTCCGAGAGAAGGCCGTTTTCCTCCGCGAAGTTTCTTAACCTCTCCTCAAAGATTGCCTCAAAACATTTCGCCAGTGAGTCCAGAAGGCAAATGGGTCTATATCCCCCACTGCCCTTTCGAACCAATACCACCTCCGCTTTTTTCCACTCTCTCGGGAACCTCCCCTCACGAAGCAGCTTTGTTGCGGCCTCTGCCACGAAGTCTGGGAACTCTTTGCACAGGTAGCGAATTACCGCCGGTGGGAGTCCGTCAGGCCCCGGTGCCTTGCCTGTCTTTATTCTGCCCGCCACGGCTGTCACCTCCGCGACAGTAACTTCAGGTATTTCTGGGCACTTGTTTGTGCTCTGTTTGTTCACCATTTCGTACATCTTCCTGTTGAAGTCCTCGTGACGTGGGAATAAATTCCGCAACATTTCTTCTTTCACCTCAGCTGCGATGTCTACCTTTGGTTTAGCAAAGCTTCCCCGCACTAGCTTATAGGGCCGCCCCCATGGATCGCCGTCCAGTTCAGCTAGGAACGCCTTCCAGCTTTCTTTCTTGCTTCTCACTATTTCCTGCTTTAATATTATTCGGCTTTCACGATATTCTGCTAATATTCATTTTTTCATTCATGATTTATTCACCATAGAATTGGTAGTTACAGTCACAATACAACAGTGTGGTCTAACATTATATAATCAACTCTGGCTGTTAGGGAGGTTCCAACAATTTCCTTACATACAAGCATGTGGTACCGCCCAATATCGGACTGTCCACAAAAACTACATACGCATTCTTTAATGGTAAAACAATTTGGCTTCATGCACATAAAATGGTGGTATCCGTGCCATGTCGTTCGGCACACAATTGTGCGATTCCGTTGGCGGCTTTCTTTCCATTTATTAGAACAAAATGCTGGACCATCAGTGTAGTTTTCAATGGCAAACTGTATGTTTCTTGATTCTCTGAATGTTCGGTAGGAGTCCAATGCTTCTGTGTTGAACGGGACCTTGTTGAGAACCAAGTCTTCCGTGAGTGTTCTCTCTCCGCACAGTTCTAACGCTAGTGTGGCAGATGCGTTTTCAGGCAGTCCCAATATACGTTTGACAAAGCAAGCCTTCACTCTATCTAGGACTTTTAAATTACTCATTGTCAAATGCGGTGCTATGGCG
Source organism: Dermanyssus gallinae (assembly GCA_003439945.1). NCBI lineage: Eukaryota > Metazoa > Arthropoda > Arachnida > Mesostigmata > Dermanyssidae > Dermanyssus > Dermanyssus gallinae. The sequence continues at coordinate 2,104,828 of QVRM01001782.1, read as the reverse complement.
GGTAGATAATATGTTATGGTCGGGAGAAGTTTGATTTTAAAACAGTTCATCGCTGTTTTTAGGTCTACGTCGCGTAGATCTCCTAGTAAGGTGATTGTGGCCGCCGCTTTTGCCCGTACTCCGTCAACATGTGTACTAAATGAGAGCCTTGGGGTTAGGATAACCCCTAGGTAAGTGAAGCTGTTGACCACCTCAAGCACTCTCTCGTTTATTTTCAAGCGGTGGTCTCTAGCAGCATATGATCCTCCTCTGCTGAAACGCATTACCTTTGTTTTATCTGTGTTGATTGAGAGTTTGTTCTGTTCACACCATTGTGTAGTTTCGTTGAGATAAAACTGAAGATGATTTCGGGATTTTGCTAGGATAACCAAGTCATCTGCATAGAAAGCGTGTGGGGCTTTGAGACCACGGAGCAGATCCGAGAGTCCAGTTACGTACAGAATGAAAAGGAAAGGGCTAGCTGAGTCTCCTTGGGCCACTCCGATTGTTTGTGTTACGGGTTCTTGTACGTAGTGATCGCCGTTTTTAATCGTTATGACGTTGTATGCTAGAATGTCATGTAAAATGTTAAAAATTGCTCCCTTTATGTCAAAGCTTGATCGTAGAGTGTTCAGCAGACAGTCCCTTGGAAGACAATCGAATGCAGTTTTAAAATAAAATTTTATTGATTTTAAAACTGCATTTTTCTGCTAATATTGCATGGGTATTGGCTCTTCCCTTCGCCTCTTCAAGATTCCGCCTTAACTTCATGCATAATTTGCGAGCATCCTTGATCCTTTCGTTCCACCAGTAATTTGGCTCTACTACCCCCGTTCTTTTGGGATGTATGGCTAGCGTACTGGCCACCTTCCATGCTCTTTGAACCACTTTCCTGTAGCTTGCTATGTCTTGCAGGCTATCACATTTTGCTATTTCGGCCTGAAAGGCCTTCTTAAAGGCGTCTTTACTCTTGAGTTTACGCCGAGGGATACCTGGCTTCCGTGATGGTTGAGACTTTACCGCCTCGAGAACCCATTCGATGCAATTGTGATCACTGAGATTCTCTTCTCTTGCGAGAACCTTCCAGCCTCCGATCGCCTGTGCTGTGTTTTCATTGGCCAAGGTGATGTCGATAAAAGACTCTTGTCCGTTTCTTTGGAAAGTCGGTTGACCCCCACAACTCAGCGGCAGAATTGAAGTCTCCGGCTAGTACGATGCTTTCGTCATTACTTCAATCTTTTTGCATCGAGACAGCCAGATCATCTAGGTATGCTTCGAACTCCTGTACGGAACAGTTAGGGCTTATATAGCACGAGTATACTCGGCCTGCTCCCTCTACTTCGATCCAGGCATATCCGCTGCCGGCGCCCTGCTTTCTTAGTTGTATCGAGCTGTCCCGGATTATTATGCACGCATTTTTATCCTTGCTTGTCTCCATTATCCATTCTGTTTTCGTTTTCCCCAATGTAACGTTAGGCTCACTAACGAGAACGATTGCCGCTCCTTGCTTTGCTGCGATGTTCCACCATCCTATGGGCGTGGCGGCTTCTATTGCAGTTAACCTGGATGACTTTGATCGGACTTGTTATTTTGTGGCTGTGGTTGGATCTCCTGCTCCAAAGGCGTCGGATTTGAAAGCGCCGTTGGCGGTCGCGTTAACCGAACGGTTTTCGGCACCACCCTTTGTGCTCCATCCTTCCTCGTCCGTGACAACTCTGCGAGCTTCCTTTCGGAGCTGCTTCCGGCTAGCTGCTTCTCTCTCCTTGGTTGCTTGCTCTTTAGTTTGTACTTTGGACAGGCCATGGAACTGGCTGAATGTCCGTCACTCTCGCATTCGACGCAGTGTGCCGTTTGCTTTGTGCACCTTCGGATCATGTGGCCGCTTACTCCGCACCTAAAACATCTCGGAGCGTCTGCCTTGGGGTCCTTGCATTCTCTAGCTAGGTGGCCGATTTTCTGACAATTATAACACGTGGGGAGGTTGATCCACTCCTCAGGCCTGCACATATAGTTCCCAAGAGTAAACCGCTTTAGGGCCAGTAGCCTCTTTGCGGCCGCCCTCGGTAGGGTGACTAGACATTTCCACCCTCCCTTTTCTCCGCGTCTAGGATCTTCTGTGCGGATGCTGACCTCTTCCGGGAGCCCCAGCTTGTCTCTAAGCTCCTTTTTGATTTTGACCGAGTCCATGAAGGGATCGACGTCCCACAGTACTAGAGTCGTGTTGGCGCCCTGAGTATCGCGGACACTGACCTCTCGCGCGGCACCGTTTCTGATAGCGTCCGCGAAGGTGGCTCTTCCGCCCGACCTGGTCTCTGAGATCCTAATGATTAGATCTCCGTCCTTTGTTTCAGTTACTCGGCCCATCCTCACCCCGGATGCGCTCATATGTCGACGTGTTTCCTCAAGCGTTTCCCCTTCCGTGACCTTGATCCTTACTGTGCTTTGTCCTAGAACCTCCTGTCGCCCTCGGAGCGTGCTCCGTGCTAGGGCAGGGGTTAGATCCTTTCTGGCTGCCAGTTCCACCTTGCCATTTACTCTTCTGCAGCAAGCTTCTACTGCTTTTCTGATTGAGGGGTCTTCCCCTGCCTCTGAAATATGCAGCGCCGGAAGTTCCTCGCCCGAGAGCGCTCTACATCGGCCTATAACATTCGCCAACATATTTAGGAAACTTTTTGGCGTGTCCGCCTGCGCCGCTACGCCCACGACGAGTATTCTGGCTTTGCCCTGCGTTTCTGTGCGAGCATGCTTTTCTTGACCGTTACCGCAATCTTCTACCTCCATAACGTCGCTGCTTCTTAGTACCGCGACACTGCCAGGCTGCATATCCACAGCGGCCCCGATTGATGGGTACTGCGCGGAAAGTTTATTGGCGATTTCCCTATCCTTGGCCGATCCGTGTGCCACAAGCATGGCCCTGATATCTCTAACTTCGGTAATGTCTCTTTTGACCAGCGTTGTACTCTGGAAGGTTGCTTCAGGCCACTCCTTGGAAATTAGAGCTACTATGTCTTCATCTGTATTCGTTGCTAAGGCTTCAACGATCTGCCTAGCTACCTCAGCGTCTTTAAGCTGTTTTAGATGCTTCGCTTCGAGCTCCCCGTTACACCGTTTACACGTTGGTTTTTCTATCGTGAAACGCCCTTCTTGCGATACGTCTGCGTGAGTATTCAAACTGCAGTCGTCTCGCCTCCTCAAGCTTTGCCTTGTAATCTGCTAGCAGCTTGTCCTTTTCGTCCAGCATGCTCTTGCTTTCAGCTAGCCTCTTGTCCCTTTCATATTTATATATATATATATATATACATATGTATGATATATATATATATCATATTTATATATATATATACATATGTATGATATATATATATGTATGATATATATATATATATATATATATATATATATATATATATATATATATATATGTATGATATATATATATATATATACATATGTATATATATATATATATGTATAGGGTAGATGCAGGGTACCTCTCACCGAAGCGGCATTCCCCCTCTGAACGTCTAATGAGAGACGTTGTAGTAGATATTCGCCTGCCCTCTTGTCTCCTGTAGCGAGTGCCAGTTTTCTCCCGACGTCGTTGAGCAGTTTCTTCGTGAGCACTCCAGGCCCGCCCAATGTCTCGAATGCGAGAGGTGAGAACAGGTGTGGGTAGCCGACACTGGAGTACTTTCTGCACTTGGCTGCCTCCGCCAGGGCTACCGCGTGTCCAGGGCGGGCTGCGCCCGTACCGACCATTGAGGGGGCTAAAGAGTCGGTTACGGTCGCGTCCCATACCAGCATTTGGCCCCGCTCGAACGGAGTCAAGGTCATACCATCTGGTCTCCTGGCATCATCTCTGACTAAGCCAGACGGCTCCAAAATGCATGGGTAGCCTGCCGATCGCAGCCCCCTGCTGAATGTCTCATTCAGGGCTGAGTGACGCGCGATTCTACCTGAACTTTGGGGACAGGAAAGTCCGTGGTGGCCTAGGGAATCGACCTCGTCACCGCATCTGCACCGGTGTGGGGAGACTAGCTCTGCTCCCAGCCTCAACCCGACTAGTATGCGAGTGGACTCGTCGTCCAGGAGGGTGCCTAGCTGAGGGCTTGGGAGGGCCTGCAGCCATGCACCTGCACCCGGTGAAGAAACTGCCAGTAGCCTCGCTTTGTTGGCGGCCGTAGTTGTTCGGTCCCATAAGCCATTCCAACGACCGTTGTTTGCCAGCTCTGACCACGCGCGCTGAAATGAGGGGGTCTCCGGTAGAGACCCACAAAATGCAATGGCATCTTCCTGAGTTCGTTCAAGCGTAGCTCGAAAATTTGAAACTGCTTCGGGGTCCAGAATAGCTTCAACGCCACTCGTCGCCGAATGCAAGGATGCGATGTGTGCTGCGATTGCTAGAGAAACTGCTTCAGGCAGGCCCAGTCCACCTCTGGCTACCGGTAAGGCGGCTTGAACTAAGGGGTCGTTTCGCAACCGCAGGTTAAGTATAGATTCCAACGCCAGGCCTAGCTTCAAGTTTATTTCCTCCAACTGGGGCGAGAAGGCTGAACACTTGATTCCCCTGAACAGGTAGTTTAGCCTTGACGCAGAGAAACATGCGCGCAGAAGGTACAACCCCCGGTGAGCGCCCAGCTGGGGAAGGCGATTGAAGCCGATCTCGAGCTTTTCTCTTTCTTGTTCGATTTTCGGTCCAAGGTGGCAAGAAAACAGGGGTACCCCGAGGAGGTCCAAGTCGTCGCCTGTTACGCGGCACCCCGGAAGAAGATCCCGTAAAGCGGAGATATCGGCTGTACCTGAGCCGATAATGTGAACCTCACACTTGGTTGGGTTCAGCTCCAGGCCACTGCATGTAGCGAAACTTAAGATCTTCTTTATATATATATATATATATATATATATATATATATATATATGTATGATATATATATATATATATATATATATATATATACATATGTATGTATATATATATATATATATATATATATATTTATTACAGAGTGACGGTTGGGCAAATGAGCCCACTGAATTAGCGAGTTCAAAATTAATTTTGGCATAATCGGTGAACAGTATCGCGTGCGCTCTAAGCAATATTTCACCAGTCAGGTGCCACAGCTCTGCTGAGCTGGGCATATCCTAAGTTTGGACGATGGATGGCCCTAGGTTGAGTGTCAAGGCGGCGTCCCTGATAGTAAAGAGGCTCTCACGGCAATTAGACCGTGTAACGCAAGACGGTATGCTCTACACCGCCCGGACAGATGTCACTGTTGGCCTCTTTAATCCTCATCATAGATTTAGAACTGACGGTGTCCGGTCAGCACCTGTGTCGTACAATTTACTAAGGATAGCTTGCCGTTGTGGCAGATGTACCATACCCCGAGGTGAGCTGCCAGACATTTGGTCTAGCTCCCTTTTGTCACACAAGGTATTACCTTCTACCATTCCTCCAAGCCATCAGATCGAAAGCTCTATCTAGGAATCACTCCTGCTTCTCTCCCCCACGAGCAGAACCACTTGCACCACTCCCCCACGAGCAGGACCTATAGCAATCGAGAAGGGCACCAGAAGGCCACCCATTGCGACAAACATTGGTTAAAAATAAACAAAGCTGAATTTAGATAGCTTAAAGCAGGTTACAGCATTCAGTTATTCAGACGCCTTTTATTGTGCAACTTGAAAACGCACATGTTTACGCACAATACAATTGACTAAAAGTGCTACCTAATTTAAATTACTTAGAAGTTGACTTGCAGCCTACTCTTGGTATCGTGGAGTACATTCCAAATATGCGTATAAAATTAGCGGTGGTGACCGTTGCGTTGGCAGCACCTGCTAGTAAGTAGATGCCGCAATAGAGACATTCCGAATCAAGATTCTTCTAACTGTAACATATATGATACATATTTTACCTTGTTTGCATACAGTTGCACTATGGCTAGCATTAACCACCATAAAAGTGTTGAGTGTAGTTAAAAATAGGGTTACTTCTAGGACTCCCTACAACACGTTTAAGTACGACGACAATAGAGCTCCTACAAGAAAAGACGTTACGTAAGCACTTGCATGAAATGCGTTTTCTATTTCTAGAAACTATGTAGCAGACTTACAGGCGGTTTTGAGAGAAAATAAAGTGGAACATTGTAAGATCAAACTTTACAGGCGCACTTTCTTTGAATTCGGGTGGATGGAAAAGTTATGGCAGAACAGACCGTATTTCTATATGCCGTGCAACTTGGCTTGGTTTCAGACGAGATAAAAACGAAGATTGTTTCGTTACTCGAATGATATTGTTAATGTACATACTGTGGATTTTATATAGTGTAACACGACACACACACACTGTTTTGGGACATAAATATATCAGATTATAACTAGCTTATAACTAGGCTATGAGCGCAGCTCATGTACTCAGCGCAGCACGGTCTCTCTGATAAATGTAGATACGTATACATGCTTATGATTGTACGTGAGTGTCTTCATGCTTCATAAGAGGTACACGTATGTATTGGACACTCACAGATTCTTACGCGTTTAGGTGTACTCGGTCAAGCGAATGATAAATACATCCATTCTTGTCTGTTATTTTTTCTATTTACATGATGTTCTCTGATTATTTATTTTAGGTCGTCAAGGGTCAAAGGATTCCTGCGATCTTAGGGACGCGCCTTCCTGGAGGAGCCTTTTTGACTACTTCAAGGACGAGGAGGTCGGAATATAATTATATTGTTTCGTGGGCACAGGACAAGACAATGCATTGCTCGCCGCAGCAGCAGCAGCAGCCAGTTTTATTTCCGGTGGCTCCGCGGACGCCAACCATTTGCATTGCCTTCGAGAGCTCTCAATCAAAATTAAGAGCCACCTCAGCGCGCTCGGTTCCGGTCCTCTGTGCAGGAATAGCCTCGTGCAGCAGTCACCCGGAAAAAATGGGCATGGCTATTCCGCGCGTCATAAACGGTCACCCGCGTAGGGCTCTATCCACAAAGCCGAGTGGAGGTAAATGTCTCATCCTACTGAGACATTGACATGATTGTGGTCGACTTTGTTTTAAAGATATATTTACTAGTTATTATCATTGGTTCTCGTAAGTATATTTACTACTCGAGATTGAATGCAAGGAACAAGTCGTAAACATCTTCACTGTGTGTAGCGGCACGCCCCCGACTGTTGGCAACAAGGCCGGAGTTCCTTTGAATTTCAGTGCTAGCCTAGTGCGCATAATTTATGTTGTTGTTGTTGTTATACTCATTATTTGTCAGAGGGGCGGAGTAAAGCGGTATTGTGGGTTCCATCCCGGCGCGACGACATACGTGCTGAAAGCGATATTTACGTTCTTTTCTTAGTTATATAAATATTATTAGTCTTATCACAATATGATCTTATCAACGATACATGCAACACTTGTGATACTTAATTATGCATATTTACATCAACTTGGACTTTTGTTTCTTTAAGGCCAAAATTTATCCGCGCAGGAACGTGTAGAGGATGGTCGCCAGTAAGTACATTTTTGAACTTCCACATGCTCTATAGTAAAGTTTTCGGGCTGACCCTCAGCCAAGATTTAACGTCCACGGAACTGTTTTTCACATTGCTTCATAGACGGACCCCCATAAATACAAATTTGCAGCGGTGGGGTTCGAACCCGCGCACCTATGTGTCTCCTCCGATTGCGAGGCGGAGACTTAATCTACTACGCCACCGGGCTCGACACATGCTCTATAGTATAACAATAGCAAAACTTATTGGATGTAGAGCAAAAAAAAACATATATAGAACAGAGTAATGTTTTGTCCACTATCTGATTGGCCATAATGTGCGGTAACAATTTCAAGACTACGCAATTGCAGGAAAATATTTTGGACACCAGAAGTCGTGCCGCGCTTGTACACCCGATTTCGCGGTTCTGACCCGATCTCGCAGCTCATCGCCAAGATTTGGGACAAGGAGCGGCAGTCGCGGGCACGCTACCTAGCAAAGGTGCGTCGTTCAGAAATAAAGACGGCATTAGAGACAGATGAAAATATTCCACGATAACAAGAAGGTACAGCCGGGGAGAAGCAGGCGAATAATGTAGGAAAGAAGAATGCTTTATTAGTTGTGGCATGTGAGCTGTTGCATTAGGACGGTCTATTTGTTTATCTATCTCTTAGCGAATCCATGGATATTGTCCTCCTGAAGAGGCTCTGTTTAGTGTGCCTCAATAGGCGCCCACGTTTTTATTGTTGAGAGAGCGTAGAACATTGAGTCAGTCTTGTCATATTATGTCCAAATTACTAGCAGTGCAGCTTTTAGCGCATCTTAGCCATATCAACGGAGGGGGAATGGACCTATTTTTTAAATGATTAAAAAATATATCAAGCCTCGGACAGACTAGAACGAATCTCTGCATAGAATTTTCATCACGCGTGCATGAATCTCGGAGGCGAACCGGTTCTTGAGCATATATGTATTAGTACATGGGCAAATATGTATTAGTACAATGGTTGGTTTTAAACCTGTTGGTTTTGAATCATGACCTAAGTGAAGTATATATATATATATATAATCGCACTTCCTATATATATAGATATCATACGTTCGTCGATGTGCGGTTAAATAATTACGTCTTGTAATTCAAATTTAGAAATGCCAATACAATTTCGGATTCAGGTCTTCTGTACGGGATTTAATTTGATTTTGTTCAAGTAACTCTAACGTATGGGCTCCTGACGAAATCAAGGCGAATTTTTTAATGTTTCTCTGATTAACGGCATCGATGCATATATATATATATATATATATATATATATATATATATATACATATATATATTATAGAATCTGGGCAAGAATGTCGCACATTTAGGCCAACTAGGGGTGTTAGGCAGGGAGATCCTTTGCCCCCCTTTGATTTAATCCAGTTCTCGACGACATTCTTTCAAAATTAGACAAAAACCAATATCGGGTACCAACTTACTGATGGCTTTAGCGGAGAGCGGCAATTGCCAGCTAAAGGTATAAGCGATCGATGGAGATATCTGGGAGTCGACTTTGACAGCAATGGCAGAGTTGACTCCACCAAGGATATACTCCTTAACTTACTCAACAGACTCACGATAGATTCCCTTAAACTCCACCAAAGACTCATATTTTTGAAAGACTTTCTCATTCTCCGCCTCCTATATAAACTGGACTCCGGTCCCAGATGATCTTACACACTCCTTAGCGACCTAGATAAAGAGATCAGAAAGGTTGTTAAGTCGAAATGGGTTAAGCTCGAAAACTCGGTGCCGAACGCCAACCTGTACACGCACACAGTACACGGCGGTCTAACACGTTCGATGGGGCACATTTTAAAAAACACACGAAACGCCCTTTGTACATTACTGGATTAAAGGTTGCCCCACCTATGTGGTAAGGAGTATTTGAACCTACTAAAGCTCAGGATCAACGCATTACCAACGCGTGCCAATTTGGCCAGGGGACGCCCGGCCTACAACAAACGTTGTAGGCACGAGTGTCACGCCCCTGAGACGCCTAAGATGAGGTGGTTCGTGAGCGTGTATTCCGTCCACCGGGCGCACCGGGTCTAAAGCCCGACCTCGTAATAACAACACCTACCGAGGTCTGGGCGTTAGGTGCCGAGGTTTGCGGCCCGAACTGGGACCTGGCAAAAGCGCGGCAGGACAAGATCACCAAATATGACGTCGAGTTCCTGAGAGCGGCGCTCCCCGACCCGCAAAAACCTTGCAGATTCGGACCCATCACTATCTCTATGAGTGGTGTATGGGACTCCGAATCTGCGAGTACACTCTTGGGGCTCGGCGTCACGAAGAGCAATCTTATGGATCTTACAGTCTTAACGTTGCAAGGAACCTTGAGGATATGCCGCTCGCACCGGGTCCATAAGAGCGGGGGCTACCATCAAGCAAGGACATGGACAACTGATTCTTAACCTCACGTGACACCTTTTTACCACCATTTTTATTAAGGCGAGCACTGCCGAGTGTGCAAACGTATTGTAAATGATTAATAAATCATCACAATATATTCTATACATATATATATATATATATATATATATATATATATTGGACTGGTTGGGAGCTGGTTTATCTCTTAACAAGCGGAAATGTTTCCTCTGGCGGAACCTCAAGCTCAAAAAGCTGTGACTGTGATATATATATATATTTATATACATCATTGTTTGGCCGGTACTATTGCCCGCTGAGTGAATCACTGGTCGGCTGACGCTGCTTCGAGGTGTTTATTTTTCACTTTCATCAATGGTCGTTTATGACGTTTCTTCAACAGGTGGCGTTCCGAGACTTACTAGCTCAAGATGTGTTTATCGAATATCATGTAACGATTGTTGGCTCATCCGCAAGCGGTTTTGGATTTAACAATTCAGATGTCGATATCTGTCTCCAGGTAGGTTGTTTTGTCATTCAGCGTGTGTCTCCCCCTTTGGTATTTTTTAATACAAGATTAACCATAGACGACGTAGATCTTTCACAGTATGTGGTGTTGGTTTGCTATTTCTAGAATACATGTATATATACTATGAGTTTACACATGGATCAGTCGTATCCCAGGCATAGGCTTGCGAAAATTCACAGCGTCAATAAATACTGAAGGTTGACGCCCGATGCTGTTTTTCAAGTGACCAGTGGCTTTAAAACAGATTTTTTTTCAGTTCCGGAATAACTTTTTGCCAATAAGTTACAACGAAAAGAAAGTTCTGGAGATGCTTAAGCAGCGGCTGCTGGGCCAGCGTGGAGTGAGGCAGGTCGTGTTGGTACCGGCGATCGTTCCTCTCATCTCATTTCATTACAAACAGGACAGGGATAGGTCAGTAAATAGCACCACCTCATTTATCGGTATAACGTTGGCTGAATATGGCTTTTTCAAATGTTTTCATTGTTATTATTTTTCCTAGTAGTACGGTTACTGGCTGCATGATATATGCTTTTATAATATGCTTACATAGACGATCTCGTAGGGGACGTTGAACCTATTGCATTCGAGACTCTAGGAGGTCTATCGACATTCAGAACTAGAAGCAAAGTGTTTGCAAGTTGCTTGAGTTGTCAACTGGTGACATGGGGTAGCTCTTTAGACATTGGAAATTCACGAAAATTCAGCAGCCGTATTCGGTTCCGTACGGCTGATCCCACGATGTGTTACACATTATTTAGAGCACAGTTTAAATGGTTTACTTAAATGGGTAGCGAGTTGTCGTTCTGTATTGTAAGGTTAGCATAGACGATTATAGATGACGGCGACGGCAACAAGACCGACAAGGAATCGCATGAACGCGTACGTAGGTTCGTGTGTGTATTTTTAAATGTGTCTAATAACAGGCTGCAGGATGTTAATTTGCCAAAATTTGTACATGTTTTGCGAAACTTAGTCCGGTGATGCGCGTCGATCTAAACCTTGGCAACGAGGTAGGCATCGTGAACACGCAACTTCTGTTCGCATATTCTCGCATGGACTCTCGTGTTGCGCCTCTCGTTCTGGCCATGAAAAGGTACGTTTAAAGCTGCCCGTCGTTGACGTCTTCAAACAAATGTCAGTACTCCTAATATACGGCTCGTGCTGTTGAAACTATTACTACTACTAGTTGCAGTGTTGTCAGACTACGACTGTCGAAACGCGTCCTTACTGCTTGTTCAAGGTAATGTTAGCTCAAGCTTCATATATATATATATAGATTTATATATATAAATATATATATATATATATATATATACATATATATATATATATATATAGATATACATATATATATATATATATATATATATATATATATATATATATATATATATATATGAAGATTTAACTTCGGTGTTTGCAATTGACGCGTTTTGTAAAATTATAGTTCGAAGTGGAAAAGGGTATTTCTCTACGAAGTTTACGTCTTTATTATTTATAAGTAATTATGGAATGCTTAACAAGGAAGCCCACGTGTATCCCCTTAATCTTTATTTCGAATTGTTACAGGTGGGCGTCGAACATGATGATTAACAGCGCTCAAGAGGGAACCCTCAGCAGCTACTCGCTAACGCTGATGGTGCTGTACTTTCTACAGCGGGAAGGCGTTATACCAATCCTGCATCATGACGTGCCCGAATTCTCTAGCGGGAGGTATTCATTTCACATGCTTATTTTATGTCATGTGTTATTATTACCTATATTGTCCACACTCACTTACACATATATATATATATATATATATATATATATGTAAACATGTAGGGAAGGACAAATAATATCAGGACTCAATGCAGTGGCAACTTTTCTAGATAAGCACTTTAACAAGCTAGTAGCACACATTACTTAAATTAACATGTATAATTCGGTCATTTAAATCCATTTGAACTATCATCCACCTAATGAACAAGGATTAAAGAACGATTGGGTAAAAAACGAGCTCATTATAACTTGAACATGAACTATATTTCTTGGATCTTCTATACAGTTCACAAACTTTAGGTATCGAAACATTCTGTAGCAGTGATCTCACCTTAGCGCATTTTTCGAGTCACAACACTGTCGTTTGGGAAAGAGATAATGCAATATTTTAGGCTAAAGAGTACCTGCGTTTTTACAATACTATTTTACTTAAACCGCCTTTGTTTGGAATATAATAATCGCGCCACAGTTTGAGCTAGCGCCTAAATGTACTTCCGGCTGCCAGGCAAAACTCGCGGTAGATGCTAAGGGTTGCATTTATCTAATTTTTTGACGAAGCACATTTTAAATGACATGATCCATTAGAGGGTCATCTATAATCTCCATGATAGTTCGAATATCCGGATAAACTTTGCCTTAAATAACGCCGTAAATGGAGCACTAGACGTTTATCGATCTCGTCCTCAAATGAGTATAATATTGCGCTCCCGGTATTATTTTATTGCTGCTTTTGTCTTACGTGCCGTTTTACTTTGTAGAGCGTATATATATATATATATATATATATATATATATATATATATATATATATATATATATATATATGTTTATATATATATATATAAAGTTGTCCCTTAAACATATAATAACATCAGTTTTTTTTACTTTTTATTATTGCGCTTCTATTGTTGTTGCTTTAGGGGATTTGAGAAAGACCAACCGTTCCTGCTGCCGGCGTGGAGTAGCCACAACAAACTTTGCGTTGGCGCCCTTTTTCGTCAAGTGTTGGAGTTCTACTCGGAGTTTGAGTCAGTATTGCTCTGCTATATATCTTTGTTTTGCTGTTCTTTTCAGTGCTGATGTGGCTCTACTTGTTATGTCATGTTTGTTATGCTTGAGATGATGTTATTTTTGTCAAATTGTGTCGACGATTAATCAACTATTTGGCTGGCACACATAGGCCAGGCATACTGCCAGAAAGCTGTCCCCATCGCACATAACTGGTGATATGGATGTAATTGACTGTATAATGATTAGCGTCTTGGTTCTGAACCCAGTAAACTGTGAAGTATATGTCACAGCCCTTAAATGAGTCGAGCCATTTGATTTAACGGGCCTTATTGGCCTAGTTCCTGGTTGTCGCGTAGTAGACAAGGTTGACCTGGAACTGCCAGGTATATCTTAGTTACCAGACGGCATTACAAAAGCATTAATCGGCCGGAAGGGCAAACTGGACTTTGCCACATGCAGACCGCCCCAAATAAGGGCCGACAGCGGCATGCTTCTTCTTTGATCTACCTTTTCAGCTAGCAGGTGAACACACCTTCTTAAAGGTTGCAACTTATCCTTACCGTCTGAGCACTTGCAGCCATTTCGTAGCTTAGGCACTTTGAGGCCACTAAATCTTAGCCTGGCCGTGGCAAGGATTAAGTAATGCTCCCAGTCTCTTTAGGCGCCTCGTTATGACAAAACAATACCTAAAATGCGCGCCACCGAGTTATAAACATAACTGCATCCGCCGGTGAAGACTGTGCCTTGACAGGCTTTGCTCGGGCTAACCAGGGCAGTTTGACAACCTTCCTGCAAAAAAGCCAGACCTTGTGTCGTTAGTAGTCAAGGGGCTGGAGCTTGGTCATATGACCTATCCTATCCGCGAATCGGGACCTTGATTGTTAGATTTTAAGTTGTCCAACTCTTTTGGACGACGAGACAACAAGCATAGACGCAGGAGTGCGGCTTGGTCTAGTCTTGCCCCACCGGCGTCGTGGCTATCTGTGGACGCGTTGTTCTATCATGGTCTGCCATGCATCCTGAGTGCAGGTCGACGACCACGTCACTTCAATTTAGATGACAGCTTTAGTCGGGTACGTCGAAGCATCTGCCGGCTCTCCGTGTGTACGGGAACTCCCGGGTCCATCCAGGGACGATGGAATAGATCTGAAGGTTTCACTCGGAGTCTTTTGAGTGTGGTTACATGCTTGTTTGGGACGTAACGTGAACCGATTAATTGGCCCCTTCGATGCTCAGTGCAGGTGCGGACTGAGCCAGAGGCTAGCAAATGCAGAAAAACTTCTGGCGTTAGTTATCACCACTAATTTTGTTCGTTGGAGTTTGAGAGAATGGGAGGTCCAGGCTCCCTTACACTCAAGCTGATTCAGCGAAAGGGTAGAAGCCTTAGTCTTTCGACGGGAGACCCAAGAGCATCCGAATTCAAGCGCTAGAGGCTGTCGCCTGACTTCAACGAGGGAATGCAACATCTGTTAGGGGGCACTTTGTTGAACTAGGCTAATCCTGGGTTAGAGAACCCGTAACTACACGTTAACGCGGAGACAATTGTTCACTCCAAGCTGCTAACAGAAAAAAAATATATATTAAATATATATATATATATATATATATATATAGAAACAAAACATCTCGAACGCTAAGTAAATTCTAACATTCCTCCTGGATTAAGGAACCCGTAACTAGGCATTTGCGCGGAGACGATTGTTTGCTCTAAAATGCTATCATTGGCTTGTTTATCTTGTCTCGTGTAGTTTCCCAAACTGGTGCATCTCTGTTCGCGAGGGGAAGGTTATTCCGCTGAAGGAAGCTGTTGCGCAAGACCCCGATACCTTGCACACAACTTTTAGAGGAACTACACAGAGCTCGCGAAATTGGTGGAAATTCATTTCAATTCAAGAGCCATTCAACTATACAAATACGGCCAGGTGTGTATTTATTTAGCGCATAAATTGCTGTTAGCTTGTTTACATAAAGTGTATGCAAATCGCTAGAGATTGCTATATATATATATATATATATATATATATATATATATATATATAATATATATATATATATATATATATATAATATATATAATATATATATATATATATATATATATATATATATATATATATATACATATATATAAATATATATATATATACATATATATAATATATATATATATATATATATATATATATATATACATATATATATATATATATATTGCCCTTCAGGTCGGTGTTTCAGCAGCGAAGCCTCGATGAAGTGGTGGCAGCCTTTCGGAGAAGCCGTGAAATAATTGGCCGTACTGGAGGACCAAAAATACTTCTTCAGTAACAACTTGAACTAGCAGTATCTAGACACCGACGCCTCTTGGAAAGTTACATTAAGGAAACATTCGAATATGTCGGCGCATATTTATGTGTCGACTCAACGGCGCTACGCTGTACCGATGCAGCCACAGCGGCGAAGACTGTTCGGGAAACCCGATCGAAGGCCTTCACTCTCACAGGGGCAGTCTCAATATTAGTAGTGGCGCTATGTAAATATACATGTATATACTTGCATAGGTGTATTTTTGGTATCGTAGTTGATATGGTAACAAGAAAACGACGTAGCGTAGAATTTGTTGGGGAGCAGAAAGGGTGTAGATATATGGAGAGATCTTGTTAGAGTATTTAATAAAGGCTGAAGATGTTTTAGTACATGAAGTAATGAAGAAAAAACGTGGTTAGTGTTTTCCTTTGTGCACTTCTCAACCTCCTTCCAAACATGCTTACAAATATGACAATCTATATAAACCATGGGCTTTCTGAGGCGTCTTAGAGAGGAGGTATATTATAGAATCTTAACTTGGGCAGAGTTCATAGCCAGATCTGTCAGGAGGTACATTTGCGGCTGAGTATGTATTAGGTGTAGACGAAAGTTTTTTTCCCGATTGAAGGACGGAGTTTCCGAAATCCTGACTACCCGGTAGTGGCTGCAGCAATGTGATCCCTCCAGAAGAACTGTTGCTTGTTGTGATTGGATCTTTGAGGAACAGTCACATCAAAAGCAATTCCTTTTTAGTTAGATGCATTTTGCGCGCATTCAACATGTATCTCTCTCGTTAGCCAATGCAATTTTACTATTTACCTTCAAACTAGAAGTCGCGGCAAATAAGACTGTCAATGTCTTTACTGCTTTCGGGCCGTCGGCTATGAGGATTCATACTGTAGATTATTGTTTCAGAATATTTCAGTTAGGGGATTTCAAAGAACCCTTTGTGCAGGATGACCTTCTGTGCTTGACAACGACCGGATGGAATCAATGATTGAAGAAACATTTTGGAGTAGTATCAGACCACACCATATGGGCGCACTTGCTATATATGGGCAGAATTTACAAACTTGGAAAGTAAATGCCACCTTGCGCGGGTGGATGGAGAATATTTGGCCTTAGAACAAAATACCTAGTAGTAAGATCCTGACGCGTTAGCTGTTTAAACATGCAGTAGTCGGCGTGGGATTGGTAATCGCTGACACTAGGCAATGTGATACGCTCGCGTAGTAGACAATTGAGTTCAGAATTCCGATTAGTGAAAAAGTGTCCAAGGTGACGCTGAAACCCCAGATACCAAGACCAGAGCGTTTTGAGTTGGTCTGTCGTAATTCGGCCGTATTTTTCTCTGAAAAGGCAACCTGCCACGCCATCGAGAAAATAATCAGTAGCAACCAGTGTGATAAGATGAGTCAGAACATGCAATCAACAATCAAGAAGCGTGTATGTGGTAAATGTGGCTCATCAATCACTCGAGTGTCACATAAATGTGATGTGTGCCCGCGAGTGTTTCACCCACATTGTGCTGGTGTAACTCCAACACCTATCGCTAAAATGAAGGCGAAAGATGCTTCGTTCGTCTGGAAGTGTATCCACTGTTCTGCAGCAAAAAAAAACCGCCTCCTTCAAGCCAACCACCCCAATAATACTATTGAGTCCGGACCTGGTAAAAACATCGCAAAAAAACAACCAAGCCGTCAGCAACAACAGCAGCGGCAACAGGTTTGTCTGGTAAACCGGTAGCTCCATCGAGCAGGAGAACCAGCGGTCCACAGCTCCATTAAACAGCCGTTAGGCCATTTCAAACTGCCTCTCCTTCATCGTCGGTTTCTGGTGACGGTGGAGGAGTGGCACCAGAGATCGATTCGAACGAGAGTTTGAACTCGAGCAGCAGCGACATCGCGAGCGGCAGTTGTGTAAGCAACAGCGGTTAACGGGTCGTGACTGGTGCGGCCGTCGAGGATGGTGGTCTTGTCGGTGATATTGATGTGCGTAGTATCATACTCAGTTTGGCAGGACTGTCTGAGCAGATGAAATAATTGCAGTTGCAGATGAGCGAGGGTCTGCAGCTCACTCATGCCGTTACTCACTTAAAACAACAGTTTGAGACGCTGAAGAGTCGAGTTGACCAAGTGGGTTCCTTAATAGAGTATTATGCCAATAGTGTGGATGAGGTGGCGCGAGCGGCTGAGGCGGCAGTGGTGACGGCGGAGGCTGCTCGCGGGGCAATAACATCAGCCGGAGAGGTGGCGGATTCTGCACAGAAGCAAGCGCGCTTTCTGGATCAATATGGAAGACGTTCTGATATTCTCTTCAGCGGAATACCGACGCGAGAACGTGAAACGAGCAGCTTCGGGCAACCATTATTGAACTGTGCGAAATGATTGAGGCGCCGGTCGAGGAGAGAGGCATTGATGTAGCGCACCGATGCCCGCGGATGGTATAAGTAAATGGCAAGAACGTAACCGATCGATCCTTGGTGCGGGTCCGTTTTGTCTGCCGGTGGAAAAAAGTAGAGGTGCAGCGGAGGTGCCGGGAGAAAAAACCACGGTCTGACCTTCTCCCAGCTTTCTCGGCTACTAACAACTCTATCTACGCTAACGACCGTTTTACGCCCCAAAATGCCAGCGTCTATTATCATCTACGTAAGCTCAAGGACCAGATAAAAATATTTGATGCTAGGACTTTAGACTGTCGGTTACAAATCAAGACAACGAGTAACTCGCCGTGTAAGGAATTCACCGCAGACATGGATCTCGCTGCGCTCGGCAGTTCAGCAGGCAGACAGCACTAATATGTCATGTGTAGTCAAACTGTAGATATATCAACGTTCCAGTGCGTATCGGATGCACTACTCTGTATACGTGAATGGCTTGAAAAAGCACATTCATGATGTAGAAACGATGCTATCTTGTCTACCACGGTTGCCATCGGTCATAGCAATATCCGAAACAAGGTTACAGTCGGCAGAATTCTCTGTCACTTAAGTTAACTGAATACAACTCCTACTTTAGTTGCAGATACGGTCGGGGGGAGGAGTGGCACTATATGTGAGGAGTGATTATATTGCACGAGAACACAATGATCTCAAATTTAGAATCTCAGACGATCTGCTCTGTGAGAGTCTGTTTCTGGAAATAGAGGGTGGCGATGAAGGGGACACCTTTATTGTAGGTGTCTTCTGCAGGCAGCCGAAGGGAAACTCAGCGCACTTTGTTGCCTCGTTGGACTCTCTTGTCAAGGATCGGTAATAATAAATCCATAATACTTGGTAATGCAAATCTCAATACAATGGCAGAGTCTGCCGAGGCACATTAATTAATTGAAACTTTAGAAAACTTTAGAAACTAACGTGCATACGTTGTCGTTACTCGCGTCTGGAGCTCTCACAGCTACCTTCTCGGACCACCACGAAACATTTATCTCTGTAGTCTCTAAGAGAATAGGCCGACCTGCCTCTATGACATATAAATACAATTACGATTAAATATTGGCAGAACTTGCAATAACTAACTTGAACGACTTTACGATATCTCGGATGTAGACGAGGCTTTTGCATGATTTAACGAGAGAGTAATGGCGGCATTGACTAGGGGCAAGGGAGAAATTAAACGAAAGTTAAACAAAGGTCAGCCACGTAAGCCATGGGTCACTGCCGAGCTGCTTGAAATGATAAAGGGCAAGGAGACAGCCTCTACGGCGTATCGCAGTGACCCCAACGCCCGCAGGCCATCAAGCGTATGTTAGACTGAGAAACAGAGTTGTCTCGTTTTCAGGAAAGTGCAGGCTAGAAGCTAATGGGAAGATTGTTTGCTATAGAATACAGGAGAGGCGGAGCTCATGGGAAGCCATCCAGCCAGTCATGGGAGGTGCCCAGGAAAAAAAAGTGTGTCAAACTGAAGATTGATGATGAGATAGTCACAGACTGTGTACGACTTTCTAACACCTTTAATGACTATTATGCAACTTGCGTAACGGCCGACGCCGAATGTTCGGCCGCTTACGAGGTACCGATGTCGATACCTGAACTGCACGAGCCATTTTCGCTTAGGCCGGCCCCTGTGGATTGAGTGCATTACTGCTGAAAAGGGTCAAAATTTGCTCGGTGGGAGAAGGTCACATACCCTCTCAAGTTTTGAGACACTGTGCTGACGTTATTGCTGACGCAGTGGCATTCATATTTAATCTGTCGACACGCCAGGGGATCTACCTCACGGCTCTCAAATTGCATCGCGTTGTGCCACTGTTTAAAGGCGGTGACAGACTAAGCAAGAAATATTACAGGCCGGTCAGTATCCCCCCTCCAATGTCCAAGATTTTCGAAAAAGCTTTATATGAACAGTTGAACGAACACTTTGAGATGTTAAATGGCATAAGTCAGCGTCAGTTTGGTTTTCGATCCAAAATGTCGACGACTGTACCCACCGTGGATTTTGTTGAAGAAGTTTGCGAAAACCTAATGTTTTTTTAACATTAGGTTTCCGCGAACTTCTTCAACAAAATCCATTAGACAAAACATTAGACAGTCGCCGGCGTGTTTATAGATCTTAGAAAATATATTTGATACAGATGTAAATTTTTAAGAAGTTAACTCGATATGGAGCGGATGATATTTTTTGGTCTTGGCTGCGGTCGTTTATGTCGAATAGGAGGCAAGTTGTTCAGGTGGGCAATGCACTCTCGGATGTAAGGAATACATCGGTTGGAGTGGCTCAGGGCAGTATCGGTGGTCCGCTTCTCTTTAAAATATTTATTAACGTAGCGTAACAAAACATGCAAAGTTGACATTGTTTGCAGACGATACCACCACTTTATTCGTTGGGAATAACCCAACTGAGGTAGAGGCTATGGTCCGCGGGGATCTTCAGGTCGCTTCACCGACTCTAAAAACGAGCACTGAGGACAACTCTGGACCTCTGGATGCGAGACTGAGTGCAACCGCACTACAAAAACATTACCATTTTTCCGTTCCCAAAACTTATAGAATAATGTTCAATTCAAACTCAACTATGATCAAATAGTCGCCGAACTGTCATCGTCTATGTGGGACGACCTATACGGACTGCATGACGTCAACGAGGCATTTGAATTGTTTAGAGTAAGAGTTATGTCGGCGGTGAAGCGTAATAGTACTGAGATCAAGAATACTAAGTCGAGAAACGTAATTCGAAAAAAATGGGTGACACCGGAATTATATGCCCTTATTAAAGAGAAGGAACAGGCGTACGCAATACACAGAGCTGACCCCACACACAACGGCAAATGCAAAACTTATCGTATACTCTACTATAAATGTAGAATGGAAGCGAACTGCAACATAGTTACAGACAGATTTAATAACCGGAGGGGTCCTTGGGAGGCAATCCAACCTGTACTTGGAGGTGTTCAGGATAAAAAATGTACCAAACTTCTTGTAAACGGGGAACTCGTCACCGATGAAACTTCGCTAGCTAACATATTCAACCACTACTACGCAACATGTGTGACCCGTTACAACGAGTGCTCATCGAGCTATGCCATTCCGGATAACTTCTCGACGCCTGCCGAACAATTCTCTCTGCAGCCAGTCAACGTTCACAGAATTCACCACCTTTTACAAAATGTTAAAATATGCTCCACCGCCCCCGAACAGATTCCATCACTGGTTCTTCGTAGGGCTGCGGACGCACTCGCATCGCCTCTTGAGTATATTATCAATCTTTCCATCAGAACAGGAGTATACCCCAATGTCCTAAAGCTATACCGTGTGGTTCCATTGTTCAAAGGCGGGGATCGCCTGTCCCGAGACAACTATAGACCTATCAGCATTCCCGCGCCAATATCGAAGGTCTTTGAAAAATGCATTTTTGAACAGTTTACAGATTTTATCGAAGGACACAACGTCCTACATTGTAGGCAGTTCGGTTTTCGACCTAAGATGTCGACGATTGTGCCTGTCATGGATTTTGTCGAGGACATACGGAAACACTTAAAATCAGAGAAGACTGTAGCAGCGGTATTTATTGACCTTAGAAAGGCGTTCGATACAGTTGACTTAGACATTCTTTTAAAAAAACTCTCTACTTATAGGGCTAGTGAAAATTTTATAAAGTGGGTGCGCTCATTCATCTGTGAAAGACGCCAAGTTGTCCAAATTGGACAATCTTCTTCTCATATAGAAAATATATCGATTGGAGTGGCTCAAGGGAGTATCAGTGGTCCGCTATTATTTAATATTTTTGTTAACGATATTTTTAGTATTCCTAACCACGCAAAACTAACCTTGTTTGCTGACGACACAACGGCTCTATTCGTGGGCGACTCTCCCCAACAAGTTAAAACAATGATTCGTGAGGATATTGAAAGGCTATCTCTATGGTTCAAAAATAACGGCCTCTATATTAATTGGTCAAAAACAGGAATTGTTCAGTTTAAAACTCCAAGAGGCCAATCGACAATCAATCCTGAAGCTTTTGCATGCGACCGCAAGCTTAATATACTAGTTGAAGCGAAGTTCCTGGGCATTGTTCTTGACGAACATCTGACGTTCCAGGCGCATGCAAACATGTCAGAAAAAAAATTGTCAGTGGCGTAGCCGCCATATACCGCACACGCAAAATCCTTCCCCGCCAATGCCTTACGGCAATGTACCACGCGTATGTACAGAGCCACCTAGCATACGGTCTGGAGGTGTACGGTCTTTCTTATGCATCTAATATAACTCCGCTTCATTTGCTTCAGAAAAGAGCACTTCGTCTTGTCTTAGGCCTCCCACGTCGCGTCTCAATAACGATAGAACAATATAAGGAACTCTCGGTGCTCCCGTTACCACATCTTATTAAATTTACCATAGTTGTCGAAATAAAGCGTATTCTTCTTGGCCATCATCCCAACCTGGTTGGCCTTATCGAATCTGCAAGGATCCAAAACACCCGAGGCTTGGCATCTCACTTGCTTATTGTCTCCCCGGCCACAAGTACGCAATCAAGGTTTGCACTATGTAATTCAGGTGTTACCTTGTGGAACAAGTTACCTAGTGGCATTAGGACACTAATATCGCTTAGGCAATTCAAAAACACTGCTAGAACGCACTATCTTACCTTACTTGCGTCTGAATAAACCATATTTATGTAATTATGTACACAATCTATAGATAAATAATTGCAATAACACGAGATACTACGGTGATAATGTATAAAATCTTACTGTAGCTTGTACATATGCTTCGCACTAGCCTGTGGCTATATGAAGTTGTAACACAAATGAGAAACTACAATTAAGAATGAATAAACGTCATATCATATCATATATCAATGTCTCGTAGTTGAAATAAAGTGTATACTCTTTTGAGTGCATCCAAACTTATATAGTTTGGCAACATCAGCAACACCCATATCTACAAGGGGTAACGCATCAAACTTGCTTATCTGTCACACGCCAACTCCAACCAGTCAAAGCTTTCAATTAGAAACATTGGGGCCTCCTACTGGAACAAAGTATCGGCCTCCGTCAAATAAGTCCACTTTGGTACCACTAAGGTTTGATACAGCTTTAAGTACACATTATGATCCTGTATAATGAAGGACCGCATTATGAGATTACACATTTGAGACGCGGCTTTGACAACCTCAGCCACGTGAGGTCTAAACTTCATTTGGCGATCGAAAATTACTCCAAGGTCTTTGTGGAGTGAGACTTCAGGGTGGGGCACTGAATAGTATCTGACATTGTCTTAAGAACGGCAGACTTGGAAGTAGATATTTTCATGCGGTTTTCCTCCGCCCATTGGGATACAGCATCAATCGCTTTCTGTATGAGAGCTATGTTGTTGTCATTTTTGTCTCTACATAGATATTAAGATGCCTGCATACAGCTTATATGTAACATCATTATCTCGAAGCGTAGTCCCGAGATCCTATACAAATATAGTTTTTTATAATGTTTCTGAGCCTTAGCATAGAAATATTTACAGAAACGGATTTCATTCTTTACCAGATCGATGGAGGAGATGATGGAAAAGATGCACATCAGTGAAGGGAGACTTGATGTATTTTGCAAGACGCGGTAATATCTATTATATTCGTTCATTTTAGTTAAATGTAGCGTGTAGGCCTGGTAGAACAAAAACAGTTTTCCAGTAAATACGTCTGTAGTAGGCATACGATATCAGTCTAAGCCAATTCGAGGCATATCTCTATTACCAATATAAGTTTTGACGAACAACCATATTTAAATAATATACGCATAAATACGACCGTGTCGCACCTATGAGTTAAGTTTTGCTTAAGATTGCGATTATCGTTATTTAGATATTCGAGGGTCGATTATAAACATACTTGTGACCTCAGTCAATGCACTATACCTAATATAGCCTATCCCATGTTGGCCGTATTGTCTGCAGAGAAAGCAAATTCCTTTGCGATTATCAGATGTAGCACTTTAAAGCGAACAAATCCTACTATTTCAAGGGCCAATGCAGACACTGCTCAAAAGTCGCGCCTGCATAAAGTAGCATTCGACAACAGTAACGATCAGCAACGTGTATACTAATTAGTAAGGTTATTTGTATGTATAATGTATCAAATCGCGCAATAACATTTTTTTAAATCAACGTCGTATTTGGTCAATTAGGAAAATTGAGCAGTGATGTCTTAAGAACTCAATCGGGCAATGTGCTATCAGCATTGCACGATTAGGTTACTCGGCACGCTCAGTACTTTTCTATTGTATGCATTTATTATTTCTGAATGTATGGGATTGTCTAACACGCGTTTAACTTATGGTGATTCTGGCGGCCCGAACGGCTGTATCGGAACGCGCTTGCTGACCACAAAGTTGACTTTCATAAGCATCCGATCTCGTGGGGACCCTTCCAAGCTGCCTGTTCTTATTAAATGCTTCAGCGATGCTGGTGTAGATAACTGAGCGCTTGCGTCTGCAATCTAAAGAGCCATTTGACTAACCGTTCACGCAAACATGTTATTCTTAGGCACGCGTAGACATTGAAGAACGAATGAGCGAATAGATTGCCAGTTTTAATATGTCTTAAGTATTACAAAATACGGTGGCGTCTATTATGGTGCAATTTAGTGGCACCTTTCTTTGTGCAAATATTTTGCTCAAATTTACGTTTAGAATTTGTTTCTGGCGTCTGTCTTGGTGCTGCAATATTAGTTGTTCCGAGATTGCACTTCCTAGTAAAGAAGAGCACCAACGGCGAGTGGACACTCATTATTGTATACTAAGTTGATAAACACAATCGACTTTAAATCTATTTCACTATAAGGTCGAGCAACCTACGGAGTGGCGTATCTATGCATGCAATTGAAATAGCCAATGCTGAGGTTGTTGCTAATAATTTTGTGTGACGTCTAACCCGTCTAACGCACGTTACCGGTGATGAAATCTATGATATGTTAAAACTGCTTTTCAGAGACTATCTCATTATTTTATTGTAGATGAGTTTCTTGCCGGAAAAGATTTGACTGCTAGCAAACAAGTCTGGGTTTTGAAGGAACTTTGCCTCAACTCTTTAACAGGATTCTCACGAATCGTGAGCAGAACCCTATTAACCATAGGAGATCGCTGCTATGTACATGAATCGCAAACGCCATACTATCCTATATCTAGCAATCACTCCCGTTATATGATCTCCTATTGCTGTAAAATCTATATATTCAAAAATGACTAGAACACGGAGTAAAAACACTGATGCTTTATTTCCTGCACAGTAAGCAAATTTAATCACTCATCAGTCAAACACCATTACCAACACCTATACTAATTTTCACTCGCTCCGCCTGCTAACGCTTTAGCCTTATTTTCTTCTTCACGTACAGTTAGAAAACTCTTTAGTGAACCGTACTTCAAAATGAGTCGCTGGCGAATAATTCGGTCATTCTTTAGATTGTCCGTCTTTTTTAAGTGGATCTGCCAACAGGGAAGACGTCGGTAGAACGGCTCATATTTTGGTTTCTGGACTAGTAGCCGGCCTTTACTTGTGATGAGGTCCATGTCTAAATATTCATAGGGATCGACTTCTTCTTCCGTTCGTACGGGCTCATGCTGCGGACTGGCAACAATCCTCGGAAAATAGTTATTTTCCGGTCGATACTCCACAACGTGCAGCCGTTTTTCGTCAGCGATTTCCTGTTGAAACGACACAAGTGAGAACTATGGCAAAGATTTCACTACTGGAGGACAGAAACATTTAATGTTTTCTCCTAGCGTTCACAAACATATGCAGACTAATGTGTCTGTTTATGTATGTATGTACAGGATAGGTGGATCAGAAAGTCCCCTGCCTACAATTTTAAAAAGTCCATGCCGACTATAGCGCCGGAGAGAGACTTAACTGCAACAGAAATTAGAGCATAAATAGAAGCACTTTACGGAGCTAATGCACCTGCGTACAGTAGATTGACTAAATAGATTGCGTCATTTAAGAAATGTAGTACGGACATCAAGGGTAACCATGTTTTGGACGGTCAAAAACAGCTTTGGATGGGAAAACTGCCAGAAGCCTTCAAACTCGTGATGATAGACCGCTGATTAAATCTGCGCGAAATAGTGAAAGAGATGAACATTAGCTATGGTGTAGTAAATCGAATATTGCATCAGAATTTTAGCACACAAAAATTATAGCAAAGTGGCCACCGCACGAGCTAAGAATTGGGAAAAAAACTGGCATGCCACGTGAACATTTTAGAGAGCAATTTGGAACTTATAAGACCAAATCTGCATCATCCGGATTTTTGGGCCGATTCGTAACCGCCGACGAACACCTTAGTTGCTTTACCTGTCTGCCTCACCAAAATACTGGTGGAACAAAGAAATTGCGTTAGCCCGTAGACGCTGTATCTGGGCCAGAGGAAAAGCGCCACCAGGGCAAGGCGTAGCAACATAGATAAGGCTAGTGTCGTACAACTTTACAACTTGCGATTTTAGCTGGAGGGAGTTCTTATCAGAGCTAAAGGAGGACCCATGGGGTCGGCCCTATAAGTTAATACGTGGCGTACCAGGAATCAGAAAGACGGAAAATCTTCCCCCTGATGAACGTCTCCGAGTAATTAGCAAGCTCCTTCCTCAACATCCTCCATTTGACAGGACATTGTATGAAGTAGTAACGCTCGAGGATTACACCCCCGCGGTAACCTCGGCAGACGTACTCACTGCGGGGGAAAGATTGAAGGCCGGTAAAGCACCAAGTTCTGACGGCATTCCGGTCTCGGCCACGAAAGTACTCTTTAAGGAGTTCCCAGATGTGGTGGCTACTGTAGCCACACGAATACTGCGCAGCGGCTGCCTCTCCATGGCCTGAAAACAAGCGGATCTGGTACTCTTCCCGAAAGGGATTAACTCCTATAGGTCAATCTGCCTGGTAAGCACGCTAGCCAAGGGCGTAGAATCAATAATAGAGTCCCGCGTGCGGTGCTTTGCAGAAGAGCACGGTCTCCTCTCGCCGACACAATATGGGTTCCGGAAGAGCCGATCAGTCCTATCAGCCATAGAGCAGGTGGTTACTAAGGCGGAAGCCCTGGGCCAACCTCGTCTCGGACTAGAGGCGCTTGCTACTGGTTGTTTTGCTGGACGTTAACAACGCATTCAATAGCCTGACCTGGAAGGTAATCTTGGACACACTACTCAAGAAGAGGGTCCCGCCCTACTTGCGCCGTCCTACCTGAGCGAGAGGCGCATAGTCAGTGAAGGCTATTAGTCCGGGGTTCCCCAGGGCTCGATCCTACGGCCCCTTCTATGGAACCTGGCATACGATGACGTCTTACGTTTAGACGACCTTCCAGAAGGCACTGAACTGCTGGCATATGCGGACGACCTCGCAGTGGTGGTCCAGGCCCGCTCACCCCAGCAACTAGAACTGAGAGCCAACGACGTCCTGACGGAGATCGCTGGCGGGATGAGGCGGGTTGGCCTGACACTGGCGCCAAATAAAAGCGAGAGCATCCTCCCAATTGTGCCAAGGAAGTGCACTATCTTGAAACTAATTCTAGACGATTAGAAGATCAAGATTATCAATACCGCCCGTTATCTTGGAATGTACCTAGACAGGGGACTACGGGGCACACGCCACATATGTTTTGTAGCAGAAAAGGCTACTAAGGTCTTACACAAGATAGCCCGGCTGATGCCAAACAACTATGGTCCACGGGAGTCAAGAAGGCGCCTTATTATGTCGGAGGCTGAGTCCATAGTTTTATTTGCAGCCCCGGTGTGGCCGTCAACCGCACTATCCACAGCCAACAACAGGGCAACCCTACGCAAAGCCCAAAGAGTGGCTGCTCCACGTATCACAATGGCCTATAGAACAGTCAGCACACCATACCGTTCCGGCTAGTCCCCTGGGACTTGAACGCAAATGAACAACGTCGCTTGTGGGAAGACCCGGAAAAGGAGAAGGCGGAGGAAAGGAATAACCCTCGACATTTGGCAAGCCGAATGGGACTCCATTCAGAACGGAGCGCTCGGGTACCGGGTGAGGACCCTGATCCCGGATACCAGGGCCTGGATCTACCGGCCAGGAGGTGAGTTGACGTTCTACATCACTCAGGTCCTTACCGGACATGGCGATTTCCAGTCGTACTTGTTCAAAATTGGGAAAACCACATCTCCATTCTGCAGTTACTGCCAAAGCGGAACAGAGGACACGCCTGAACGTACAATTCTGTGGTGCCCGGAATGGGTCTCTCAGCGTGCGGGTCTACCTAGGGCTGACGACGGCACCCTTGGAACGATAATTCAGCTTATGATTAAGTCACGCGACGACTGGACCCGCATTGCTTGCACCTTGGAGAACAACCTGCGTGTCAAGGAGAAGAAAAACCGTTACTGCATGACATCATCCCGTAGGGTATCCCGGAATGGCTAAATTCTTAAACTACTCTCTTTCTTCGATCGTTTGAAGTTATGCTTATACAGTTCCCGATGGGTTGCGCGGATTGGGACATAACTGTTTTTTGTGGGTCGGAGCCACACACTACCGGCCCACACTTGCAGACAAGTTCCCTGCGATGGTGCCCGCGTGTGCGTACCGCATTTTCCAGTTAGTCCTCAAAAAAAAATCTCCACAACTTCATTCTAGAACGGGAATAGTAGAGGAGTGGGCCGCACGCGGCGAAAGGCCTCCCACCAGGGTAAAGAACACATCTCAACCGGAAAGATTTTGAGGACCTTTTTGTGGGATGCATAAGGTATTATTTTAATTGAATACATTTCTACAGGAAAATTGATAACTGGGGAGTATCCCGAAACACTCTTGGAGCAGCTCAACCCATCTGGCGCTACGGCGTCTGCAGGAGAGGAATGTCCTATTTCACGCCGCACACTAACTAAAGTGCTAAATTGTCGAGCATTCCTATATTCTCCGGGCCTGTCCTATGAAATAATTATATATTTGGAAATCTCAAGAAGTCTCAGTCAAGAAGGGAAAAGAGATATTAAAGCAAAACTGAGGTGATATACCACGTAGACGAGTATTTTGGATCTAAATACTTTGCTTGTGGTATAAAGGCTGATCTTCTTCAATTGAGCTTTGGCGGGGGACTACACTAAACAATAAAATGTGCGTGGTTTTTGCCCGTCTATTGCTTGCATTGTATGCTACGAGTTTGTTGAGCCACCTAGTATATACATAACAAACTTCCAAAGAGTATTACTGACAATCTACTTTGAGCCTTGAATATGCGTTATACAGCAGTGCATCTTGAGTTGCAGGGTACGTCTCCTAACCTTCAAAAATGTTACAGCAATATATCCACTATATTCAAATGCACAAGCAGACATATAGTCTTTGAAGAAACTTCAGATCTTTCCTTCGAGCCAATCTCAATTCAAGAGATCAGAATAGTGGCTGAACGCATACGACCAGGGAAAGCGCCGGGCCCAGATGCTGTCCCCCCTCAAGCAGTACGCGTACTCCTAAAGAACCATCCAAAGGTATTCAAACGCATGATGGACACAATTCTCACCAGCGGAGAATACCCAAAGCCTTGGAAAATGGCACGCCTTACCCTTATCCCGAAACCCGGGAAGCCACAAGGAGACCCCTCAGCATACCGCCCTATAAGCATGCTCTCCTGCCTATCCAAGGCAGCTGAGCATATTATCAACGGGCGACTAGTTACAGAATTAGAAGACAAGAAGGCGCTGTCAGAAAACCAGCATGGTTTCCGCGCCGGGCACTCCACACACTCGGCTATCAGCAAAGTTCTAAACATAGCTGAAACACAAAGAAATTCACCTATCGCAAACCGGGCGCACTGCCTTGCCGTCCTTATTGATGTCAAAAACGCGTTTAATACGCTCTCGTGGGACGCCATAAACCAAGCACTTGGAAATAAAGGCGTGTCTCCCTACCTACGACGTATCCTAGCGTCGTATCTAAAGGACCGAGCATCTACATACGATGGAGTGGACTACGCCGTCACTGCCGGGGTTCCCCAAGGATCTGTGCTGGGACCAACCCTGTGGAACATAACCTATGATGGAGTACTAAGACTGCCGCATCCCCCGGGAGTTTTTTCTATCGCCTACGCAGACGATCTGGCACTGATCGTTACCGCCAGTGACGAGGATTTGCTCGAAGGTACAGCCAACGGAGCCTTGGCGGATATCCGACAACACCTCCGCACGCTTGGCCTCGAACTGGCTTCACAAAAAACGGAAGCAATCCTTCTAAACGGACTGAAGCGTCCTCCACGCAACCTAAATTTACACCTGGAAGGCCATCCAATAACACCCACGCCCGTGGTTAAGTACATGGGCGTGATCCTGGATAGAGCTCTCACAGGAACACCTCATGTGCGCTATGCAGCTAAAAAAGCAGCCAAAGCCTCAGCAGAGTTACGGAAAATCCTCCCACGGACCAGAGGGGCAAGCGACTCTCGGCGCCGACTCTTAGCATCAGTAATAGACAGCATCATGCTATACGCCGCACCCTTATAGAAGCGCACTACTACAAGAGCTACAACACGTCGCCTTCTCAACAAGACCCAAAGACCTATGGCGCTTAACCTAACACGAGCAAGTCGCACGGCCTCCACAGCAGCCGTACAGGTACTCTCCAGACAAATTCCCTGGGACTTGAGAGTAAAAGAATTGGCATCAAGAAGCCCCGTAACCAACGTTCTGACGGAGGGCACACTAGTCAGCAGAACCGACACACTAAGCGAATGGAGCCAGCAATGGGAAGCAATCCAGCCGGGCCATCCTGGATATTGGACAAGATCAATACTTCCTGATCTTAAAAAATGGTACAGCCTCAAACACGGCTCGCTTACCTACCCACTCGCGCAACTGTTAACAGGCCATGGTGCCTGTTTTCAGTACCTACACCGCATCGGTAAAACTGACTCCCCTGTATGCCGCATGTGCAACTCGGGGGAGCCGGATGATGTTAGGCACTGCTATGAGCGGTGCTCCTTCTTCGACACTGAGCGAGAGCTATTGTCCCGGAACCTAGGACTGCAGAACCCCCTGACATGCCAGGCCCTTGTAGAGGCGCTCCTCAAAGATCACAAATCCTGGATTCTAGTAAGAAGATTCGCACAAGGTATCTCTGAGGCGAAAATAACCGCCGCACAAAGCCGAGCAGCCTAAATGGCAAGAAGAGTGGCCAGGCGAAGTAATCTCGAGAAGACAGTACTGCGGCCACCCCCCGTCAAGGGGCAAAGAGGACGACTGGATTTTAGTGGGTGCGAGTCCCACACTACCGAGGCTTTAACAACGTCGCCCGGTGTGCATAACGCATTTTACCAGTTACCTCTATAAAAAAAAAAAAAAAAAAAAAAGAGCAGACATATACGCATATAAATACATATGTTTGAAAATACACAACCACCTAGATAAATAGTAATGTTGATTATTTGGATACATTTGGAAGCATTGACATTTTGAATTACGCGCCCTAATTGGAACTAGTAGTTCAAACTTAGCGTCTAACATTATCTTAAGTGTCCTTGACGAGAGCATAGTCATATGTTTCTCTAAAGGTCATGTAGTCAACGAAGTCCGGACTGTAACTTAAAAACCTAAAAAAAACGTAAAGAGAACAGACAGTGTGTGCGTGTGTGAGAGCCAACCCTGTCTTTTCTGGACATCGCCAATCACCCGCACGAAAATGCTTGTATGGAACACTACCTTGTGGGACGTTATATTCTATTGCAAACGGCAAGTCCGGAAGCCGGATCTATGGAAAAACTAGTTAACAAGGGAATCTCATTCTACTGGGAGCTAAAACTTCGCAATGTAGTCAAATTGCTGGCAGTCAAGATGCGGGGGTTACATGTTGGAATTCGGGATTGCTTCTTCTTGGATTGTTACCTTCAGGTTCAGCTGGTAAATGTTTTTAAATATTTACAGCGGGGGCTTAGTATTGAAAATGAAAAAAATCCAATACCGCTGAACACAGCAGCTGTCACTGGCTTGATCTTAAAAATGCCTCTAAGTTACATATGTGTGTTTTCGAACACAGACATTACAAGAGCCCACGCTGATCGTCAATAATTGAGGATCAGCCGCAATACAAGTCAATTGCCATGTGCAAAAACAAGCGCGTATCAACTGTAGTTACGAGCACATTATAAAAAAATTAAAAAATCAAGCTTAAAACCTTTCGTTAAAATGTATATATATATATATATATATATACCAATCAGAATAATTACCTGATGCGTCCTCTGTCTATGGAGTCCTAAGAGAAAGGCGCGAATTGTAGGAACAGGCCTGGTACACCTAGAATCGACCTTCGCATAAAGGTCCTGCAAAAATGCAATAAATAAATGTATGTTTAAACTATATACATTGAATCCTCCTAAGTGCCAGGTTTTGAATTGTTTAAATATAAAACAAAGTGTTTTAAAAGTGCATAGATGGAATACAGAATCAGTAGAGTTCCAGGAAGTATTGTTATTCTTTACGAAGCACTTTCTACAATAAGTGCTCAGTGCTAGCCAATTCAATATATATGTATGTATGTATATATATATATATATATATAACCAAAGCCATCGTGCCATGTGCACGCACAGTTCTGCGCGACCTATCTCACGTGGGGATGACTGTTCTTATTTTTTAGTTGTTTTCTCACAGATGCGTACGTAGATATATATATATATATATATATATATATATATATATATATATATATACGTGTATCTGTACCGAACTGTGCACGCTTACCTTGATACCGACGCATTTGCACACTTCACGGATGGCCCTGTGGCAAACAAGCCCAAAACCGCGTTGTTTCTTTTTGACAGAAATCTGTAAATCAGACGGTAACTTCTTTAAGCCTCATCAAAACATGATAGAGACCACGTAATCATCGCTTTTCGCCCTTTTTCGCCTAAGTTCTTATGTACACTACCAAGCACTTCCTAGAACTTCAATTAATTCGCTGCTGCAGAAAGGTAGAGATGCCAGAGCGAGCTTAGGGCAAGGATCGAAAAATCAAAAGAGGCTCCGAATAAGACGTCAATAGCTACCCTTGTGAAGGCGACTTCGCTGATGAAGTCATGTAGAACCGTGTGGTCTTCATATCTCTGGAAATAGCACTGCCGCCGGATGGCCCTGTTTTTGGCTTTGCGCAGCGCTACTCGAACTTCGGGGGCCTTCGCAATGCCGAGTCCACACAAACCCGCGCCGTTACCGACAATGACGACAGCCTTGTGCCGACGTATGCGTCCCCTATAACCCTGAAAAGTTAACGCGTGAATTTGGTAATCCGCTTGTGAACGAGGACAACTCAGTTGAAACACTCCGTGTGCGGAGGTTTAGATTGTTATGTAACTAAGTTAATATTACACCTTATACTATATAGGTACCGGTACAATATGAGAGGGATTTTATATGCTTAGATAACAGCGTCCGGTGAATCCAAGACAATAGACGCAGGCACAGTTAAAGAAATAATGGAAGCAAACAGCTTACAAAGGGCTGAGCTGAAAGCAATGCTATGAAACTTCATCATGAGGTAAATAAACATATGCTTATGGGAAACGTAACTATTTTTTCATTGTTTGGAACATAATTTTCTACTGGTCCATTCAAAGCAATACGCTTTGGAATTGTAGATTTGTATATATATATATATATATATATATATATATATATATATATATATATATATGGTAGCATTATATTAAATAGAAAAATAATATACATTATCGTGGTATATTTATCGATATAGTCTCCTCGGAGATCTACATATTTAGTCCAGCGGCGTTCCAATTTATGATCCCTTGCAAAAAGTAGGAGCCCTAGAGGCACTCAAAAACAACCTAAATAACTTATATTTATATATATATATATATATATATATATATAGGGTGTCCAAACCCATTGGGCCAGAATATATAGACGTGGTCTCACCCGCATAATTGAGATCGTCCTCAGCTGGATGATAACACTCTTGAAGTCGTCAAACTTTTGATCGGCGATTGGATCGGGCGGGCCCAGCGAACGGCCAGGCGCTTTAGCACCGGACCAACCGCGCTCCAGCGGGCCCCGTTTGGCGCGTTGAAATATGGCGTGCTGTTTATCTCGGATAGCCAAAAGGCGCTGTTGGCGTTCGGGATCGGGTGGTAGAGCCTGCTGCTGAACGACCTCGCGGCCACGAATCACCGGCACGTTGAGTCCCGGCCAAACCATGTTCGCTTTACCGAAGCCGATGGTCTGGTCGATGAGGGCAAACAAAACACGAAACACGTAATAAAGAAAAAAATCGCATCGCTTTAAAACGCGTTGTCATTACGCTCACCAACAACACATCATGCAGGCAATTATGTGGGCACTTAATGGGCAAACGGTATGCACCGAACTAATAGTAGCTCGAATCGCCGTAGAATTGATTATTGCAAGCCCATGTCGGTTTGGTACGTTTCTCTATTTAGGCTTTCGGAAAAATCATAAGGACAAGCCTACGAGATCTAGCTATTTATGCCAGCACAAACATTCACGGAAAAGTGATATTCTGGCGTGTATGCGGATGAAGCCTCTTGGCCCGCCAATGAGAACGTTCTGCATTAAATATGGCCTCTTGTGCTTAAACGAAACGCTTCATCTGTGAAGAGAGCAAGTCCATGGCACTGAGTCTGGGTTTCTCCTTTTTGCAAACACCAGCGACATTACTCAATACGTGTCTCGTAATCAGCACGCTGAAATGCAATGAAAAAATTAACTTCTCTGATACCGGTACCAGTGGATTTCGACAGAAAAAAACTAAATGAACGCAGGCTGAGTTCTTGCACCTGTGCACTTCGTAAACGAAGCCTCGGTTACACAAGAGGACATATTTAAGAGCACACAATTCTCGTTTGTGGGCAATGAATGTCCGCCTGCATGCATACCAGGGCGGGGTACGCTTCTCCATGAATGTCTGGGCTAGAATGGAGAACCACTACTCTATAGGCAGGCCCCTATGAATTTCCGCAAATGATTTAATGGGAAACAAAAAATAAACTTCTAACCAGAAGTGCTGCTAGATGACCGCTCGAGTGTACGGTTCGCCCACCATGAAGCGCAAGCGCACAATGACCATGTACCAATACAGACGCTACCTTCGGGAATCAATGTATTGACCGATGCTAAATAAAGTGAAAACGGACCCGACATTCGTATGATCGCCTAGTTCTAACCACATCGAACTCTGCAGACCAGCCGGTAACTCCGCTCTCGATTACTATTCGGGACTATAAGTAAATCTCACAACGTCGGATACCTTTCAGACAAATTCGAATTTTTTTCCCAACATGCCGGTAAACTCAGTTTTTTTTTTATCAAACCGCTCGTTTTCTCGCAATCACACATTTTGAGAACTTTTGACAACGGTCAGCCACATCAGTACCACAAAAATAAGAAATGCCACCCATTAAAAAACATATATATATATATATATATATATATATATATTTTTTTTTTTATTTAAAAAAAAAAACATATATATATATATATATATATATATATTCTATATACTTTTATTTATTAAAAAAAACATATATATATATATATATACCACGTGTATATACATATAGATAAAATAAATTGACAACAAAATATTTGTTCATATTGTTTTGATATTTCATAATAGGGGAGACCACACATACTGTTCGGGTGTTATTTAATGGCTATGGCGCTGCTTTCAATAGAAATACAAGGCAATTAGGAGCTGTAGCTGTTCTTGTTGTCATTGTCAGCGCCTGTCTATGGGTTGTTCGACGCAAAGAACTTGTGCAACGAACAACTAACTGTTCGAGCGCATAAATCGAGTGGTTCGCACCACGCACAATCGTTAACGCGTTACAGCTAGCGAGACAAGCAAGCTCGAGAGACGAGTTCGCGATTCGAAACCCAGCAGAACCAAACGAAGTCATGTCGAGTCGAATCGAAGAATCGATTCACCGTCGTTGTCGTTGTCGTCGTCGTCGTCGTCGTCGTTGCTGCCTACCTGTCCTTTGTTGAGGTTCTTAGCGAACTTGCGGCTGCTGCCGGACGCGCGGCCTCGCTTGCGGCCGGCGTTACTGACCGAGGTCACGCCCCGCCACAGATCATCGGCGGAGATCTTGACGAAAAAGCTCGCGCTTCGCGCGTTCGCGGGTTGTTGCATTCGGACCGTCACTCTTGCTGCTGCTGCTGTTGCTGTTGCTGCTATTGTAGCTGGCTGACTGGGTCCATTGGCCAGTGTTAGGCCCGCCATCCGGCCAACGAGTGATCCTAGCCGGAGCATCGCTGTACTGTGTGCTATTGCGACAACGACGCGCGCTTAAGGTCAGCGAAACAAGCGGCGGCGACGACGACGACGACGACGACGACGGAGACGACGCGGATGATCCGATCAAACGAAGCTAGCTGGATCGCTTCGCCAGCCTTTTTCATCTATACGTCCACTTTGACCGACCGATCGGCCACCCACCAACACGACGACGACGACGGCGACGCCGCCGCACAAGCGCCGCCAACTACTCTCGTGTCGTCTCGTTTCGCTACCCGTTCACCGTCACCAGCACCATTTTAAAACCACAAGCCGGCAGCTGACCTAACTAGTAGTAGTAGTAGTAGTTGTATTCAGCAGTAAACAGCCTCTCCTCACGAAAGAGTGATCGATCATCGCCGCCAGCACGACCATGAATGAAGTCCCGAAAGTTTGTAAAAGTCGCCGCTGCCGCCGGCCGCGATCTCGCCGTCTCGCGCCCCAGACACGCGCATTCGGTTTCGGGCGCGACTACGACGACGACGACGACGACAACAATGACGATGTCAGCACGCGGAACTATTTCGAAATGTGTGTTTCTGGCAACAATTCGACTTCATAGTGGTGCCTCAATTCACCACAATTCACCGTTTGTGCAGGTACATTTATTCGGTAAATACTACGACTTCTGAGTCATCAATCGCAAGTAGAATAAAGGCGACGTGACAATCTCATATATTCATTTGTATATATATTTGTATATATATATATATATATATATATATATATATATATATATATATATATATATATATATATATATGTTTATATATATATTATATATATATATATATATATATATATATTTATATATATTTGTATATATATATATATATATATATATATTTATATATATACATATGTATCATATATATAAACCGTTTTCATTATTTAAAAAGCGTATTTTTGTTCATAGCAACATTACCTCAATCGAGTCCTCAGAGAGAGAAACCCTCAAGAGGTTCAGACACAACGTAAACCGGTGAAAGTATTCCAACATATTAAATGAATTGGCTATACTTGTTTCTGTATTTTTGCCGGGATATATCGTTCGGGTTGTGATGTTGGCGCATCTCGTATCGGGATTAATTTTCTTCCCTACTATCCGTCTTTAAAAAAAGTTGAAATGGGAAATCTGTGTCTCACTGAAAACACGATGAATTTTCAGCTGATCGATTGCTATCATTACAATTTGTAATCATCTTTTTTTATTCGTTCATTGAACCCGGCACAAACGTGTGAATGCATAAAATAGTTGA
The DNA here is from genome assembly GCA_003439945.1 of Dermanyssus gallinae. Lineage (NCBI taxonomy): Eukaryota > Metazoa > Arthropoda > Arachnida > Mesostigmata > Dermanyssidae > Dermanyssus > Dermanyssus gallinae. The sequence goes on along the minus strand of QVRM01001782.1, from coordinate 2,067,347 downwards.
ACTCAAGTTACAAAGCTAAGCCAACTGTATCCCTATTTTATGTATATATATATATATATATATATATATATACATATATATGTATATATATATATATATATATAAGAAAGAGCCAGATAAGAAATAAACAAGTAATTCGGCTTAACTGTATGTTGAGTAAAGAAATAAATTTCGGTATTTAGGAGTGTTCTTCGAGACGGCTATCGTATCAGTTAGCAGATGTTGTTTTGATGCGTATATGGGGGCCATACCTAGTAGTGTTGGGTGGGTAGACATCAAATAAAACCTACTACAATAAGGTTTTTCGTTGGTTGTGAGGCAAGGAGCCGTGGACAAGCCGTTCAAGTAAGTCGGCTGTTACAGTCAGCCTCGAAAAAAAAAAAAAAACTTCTGAGGGTGAACGATGAGCCCGTCTATGTTCGAATGAGGCGCCCTTTCGAAGCTTTGTCGGCGTCCCCGTTCCAACACACCAGCCGCTTTCGAGTGTATCGCTTCAATATTGTCATCGCCATCGTCATCACTATTGTCGTCGTCGTCGTCGGCGGTAATGTAACGAAACATTGCGCGAAAACAAGCCAACACAAATCGAGTGCAGGATGGTAATAATGATGATGCAAACATTGCTACCCCTATGTAGGTAGGGGTAGCAATGTTTGTCTGAGTGGTGTTCACTCACTCAGAACGTCGTTGGCTTTCGCCTTTTGTTTGGCTCTGCACTGTCTGCCATCGATGGCTGTGTTTGATTGTGAGATAGTCGCTTATTGTCGCTCTCGATTCATGATTATTAAATCATAATTATAATATTTAATGACTGTACACACAAACATATACTTATAGACAGAGAGAGAGAGAGAGTCAAATAGTACAAGACAAATGTATCGATAAAACCTTGCACCAAGGTTGTTCTTCGGCACTGTTTATAAGTGTACAGCTGTGAGCTGTGGTGAGTGTTGTCGTTTTCGTATTCGTCGTCATCGTCATTGTTGTTGTTGATGTTGTTGTTACCGTGGTTGTTATTGCTGTTGTTGCTGTTGCTGTTGTTGTTGTCGTCGTCGTCGTCATCGTCCAGTGCAGTTACCAGCAAGATCGCTTCACCGCAACATTTCCCTAGTTGATTCCCTGACGTAATGCGCTTGCCGAATACACTGTACACCCTGTGTATCCTGTCGCAGTGTCTGAAAAGCTCATGTTCTGTTTGTTAGCCAGTGTGCGAGATCGAGCCGTATTCGACCGGTGCCACGAATACAAGTAAAAGTGTTTGCCATTGTTGAGGATTAGGTGTTTATGTGTGTGCTTTACACCGTTGCAGTGGTGTGATTCGGTGTTGTCGGCGAAACTGAACACCAATTCACACGTCGATCGATGTAACGATAGATACATATACAACAGACCGCGAATCTCACCAAGTGAGATCGACCAGCATCAGCAGGGCGGTAAATTCAGGCCATCAGGTAATTCGTGCTGCGTTAATACTATTATTGGTACTATTGTTGTAAATTGTAGTGTTGTTTTTTCATTACTATATTGTTTCACTTGACATCGAGAACAGCTGCTGGCTTCCCTGAAACTTCCCAGTGACCAAATCGACTGAGCGAATTAAAAGCTGACAAGTTGATCACATACATGTATTATTGTTATGATTGCCCCAGTGATGCCCATTGTTGTTGTGACACTGGCGAACACATGCAACACCGCTCCAACAGCTGGACAAGTAGGTTTCCCCTATTCAGTACGACTCGCCTGTTCGAAACCAAAACAGCTTGAGCGAAGCGTCAATGAAACAGCAGGCAACCAGTTCAGGCAGCTTCAATGAGACTTCAAACAACAACAACAACAACAACAACAACAATAACAACAACAAAGACGACTCAAATAATAACAACAAAAAGGTGTTGTGTGCACCAACAGCCGTTCAGTATCTGTTGATATTTGTATTGTATATTTGATATTTGTTTATATTTGTAGCTGCCGTTGCTTGTATAACTTTTGTTGTCGATGTTGATTTGATAATGGTGTTTGTGGTTGTTGTTGTTGTTGTTGTTGTTGTTGCCTTTTATGATCTTGCAACGAAAGTATGCGTGCGATGGAGTTCAGGGTACTTGCGCATTTTTTTCTGTTCGGCGAGGGTAGCCAGCCAGGGCGAGTTTGATGTCCGCGACCGACAACACAAGGGTGTTAGAGAACCTATCATAGTGCCGTTCCAAACTCGGGACAAATGGCCTTTTTTGACCGAAAGAAACCAGCGTTAGTCCGTCTGGTCGGCGTCCGCCGTCTTTGAGAGGTTCAGCAGATGATCTTGAATGCATCGGCTGAGCTGAAAGAGCGCGCCAAGGCATCGTTGATGTGTCTAGGCTCAAAAGTCGTTCAAGTGTTCTCGTCGTCGTCGTCGATGTTGCTGCTGTAAATTTGATTTGGTTTATTAACATTTCGTATATAAGATAATTGCGACGGTGTCAGGCCGTTGTTGGGGCCTGATGACCCTGTCCTTTAGTTTGAAGACACTTCTCCCCCCCCCCCCCTCCTCCCGACCTATTATGAAGGCAGATTGAGGCTACTAGCGGCCTCTTGCCAGAGCGTCAGCAGCACTTGTTGGCTTCTTCGTATCTATATTGTTGTAATTTGTATCGTTATTCTCGTTGTCGTCGTCGTCGTCGTTATTGGTGTTGTGTTTGTTGTGTCGGTGGTGATGGTTGGTGATCTTGTTTCTGCTGTTGTGCCTGCTGCCACATCAGCTATCATTGCGTTGGTCGACGATTATTGTTACTGTTGTTGTTTCTCTAGCCATATACAAGTCGGCGATAATAGTAGTTAGCGAAGCTATTGATCGGAGGGAAAGGGGCGCTGGTGGGCGGGAGAGCAGGCGAGAAGAAAAGAAATAGCAAAAGTCGATACAGACGGGAGCAGTGACCGCAGCGACAGCAGCTGGTAACAGCAGCTCCGGCGGCGATCTTAATCGATTAATATCGTCATCTGATTGATTGAGTTGTTGGCTGGTGGACACCCAAAGTTTTCGAGCTGACCCTCAGCCAAGATTTAACGTCCACGGAATTGTTTTTCACATTGCTTCACAGACGGACCCCCATAAATAAAATGTGCAACGGTGGGGTTCGAACCCGCGCACCTATATGTCTCCTCCGGTTGCGAGGCGCAGACTTAAGCCACCACGCCACCGGGCTCGACGGCTGGTGGACACCCGAGTGCTTGATAGTATTCTTACCTAGCGACATAACAAACTAACTAACTAACACTACAACGGCTGTTAACTATTAAGGCGACGCTTAGTGCTTCTGAACAAGAGTATGCTGCTGCTGCTGCTGTTTCTGCTGTTGTTGCTAATGCTACTAGACGTCTTGAGAGTTGTTATACCATGACTGAATCACTACTCTAATTCAATAGTGCCATCATAACACTAACAATCATAGTGGGCGCCGCGAACCCGCACTATTAACAGCAGTAGCAGAGTTTTATTAGAAGTCATTGTTGTTTTAATTGCTTTTTTGTCTTCATATTTTAGCAAGCCATTGGTTTTATTTGCTTATATATTAGATATGACAATTGTCTCCTCTCGGGCGTGTTGTCCAGTTTAGCAGAGTTCCGCGCGCAGAGGCGGCGTTACTCCGCTGAATGTCCAGCGACAGTCTCTGGTGCAGGTAGTCGACAGCTCCAGTGTCCTCTGTCGAGCGGTTGAGCGCCTTGCATTGTTTTTTTTTTGTTCATTTATTGAATATATGCTTCAACCATTTCGAATCGTATCTGCTTTCGTTTTTCTCCGCTTGCAGCACTCGTTGGACTAAATCACTAGTCTAGTATTGATGGCGATTGGCATCGACCGTTCGACGAGACGTCGCGCGGTTGGACGTGTCGTGCACGCTTACAGCCAGCTAATTGACCTCTTTCCGTTCGGCGCCTTTCCTGTAGCAGCGTACTATGTCTATCTGCCTGGGTGTTTGTCTATGTGTCCATCTATTTATTTATCTATATATTTGTCTGTCTGTGCCAACCGACGTCGATTACTGACTGCCATCCATCAACGACGACAATTCTTTCTCATAGGCAGCTTGACTAAGCGGTGACCACTGCATTGATCAGTTTTGACTGTATTACGTATTAGCATCAGTTAAACTTGCTTCGCTAGTTTAAACTTTGCTAACATTGTTGGATGAAGAAGTCGCGGCTCAAGCAGCTGCTATCTATCTCCACATCTCTCAATAGAGAGATAAACTAATTTAGGGCTGATTGGTATTCGCCGATAAATTAAAGATAAGCTGTTTGGTCCCCGAGCAAAGCGATGAAAACAATCCATTCCGTAGATACTGTGTTCGTTTAGGTACGTGCAAGCATGATTTATATTATTATGATTATTATTGCGTTATGTATTTTGTATGAGCAACATCTTGTCGTTTAGAAAGCCAGATTTTTATCGTGTGGTGAATTCTGTCTGCTTGGGGTGTAAAGTCTGCGTTTTCATTTGGTCTCTTGGCGCTAATAGGCGCACTAGTATTAATCGTCTATTATTCTACTTCGGCGGCCTGCAATAATTAGGTGCTTGAGCTCATGAGCTATATGAAATATTACGTCGTTAGGCAGCATTTGGTTCTTATTTATAAACTATAAATGTTTACATACCATCATCATCATCTATTTATTACACCATATATATATATATATATATATATATATATATATATATATATATATATATATATATATATATATATATATATATATGCATTCTGGTGATCGCTTCACTTCAGTGGGACCTTCTCGCTTCAGCGCCGATCAACAAAAGAACGTTACTGCGACTGAGTCGCGATTACAGCATAAGCGCATTTTGTAAAAAATAAATAGACGTATTTGGTGCCTCTGGACGAGTCATCTGCTCGTCTTCAGAGCTTCGCTTAAAGTGACCGCTTTTATATTGAGTATCTCTTAGCAAGGTAATCCTCACTGCCCCATCGGTGGCTCCGTTTTAACAAAACGACTGAAAATCAAATGCGACCGTAGGTTGATTCCTGGGCTTCTTGTTTCTATATTCAACGGGTTGGCAGGACAGCTCCCGCCTGACCAAGTGAATGACCGTTGCCTCCTTTTTCACACCATCGCGAGGCCGTCATAATCGCTGTATGAGCTATCTTTAGCACTGCTAGACTACACCCTCCTCCGTCCCCTTTTGGGGCTTGGAACTGAAGCACGGCTAGACTATTCGGCTCTAAAGTCCATATGACAAGTTAACTCAAATTGAATTATCTCAAATGTTGTTTGTGTTTTGCTTGTTTTTACCATATATGAGACTTATGCTTGATAACTCTAGCCTATTTGTGGCAACGACAACATCAGCACACAATCACCTGAAAGTGTCAAGTGAACTCAAGCGAGATATTTATATATATATATATATGACACTATGTTCATCTCAAGATTTCATTGGTATGCTTTGCCACGTTTATGTTTGCTTCAAATGACACATTCAAATTTATAAAAAGCTACTACTTTGACCAACCGTTTCAGAGGACAGATGCCTCTCGCTGTGAATCGTGCGTCGCTATTCGATCATTACCGTTACGCCTGTTATTACGAGGGCTACATGTGTAATAAACGTTGAGATACCAGGATATATTCTACGTGCGAAAACGCTCGAAGAACACCGTAACACAAGAAACACAAATCAGAAGCGGTTGCAGCACACCGCCGGCAACTTCTTGTTAGGTCACGTCAACTGGATGTAGTTTCGTTCACTCGTTGGTAAATCTCCTCCGTCATGTCCGCTATCCTCGAAGGAACAAGCAAAGGGGGCTCGGCAGCGTCGTCGATAGACTTCTTTCAGTCACCTCCACCGCCTGAACATGAACCCCCACCGTTAGAACATCTCCTCGATAAGGTGATTTACTGATTCTACTATTCTATTGTGCTAGTGAGGATAACAGGTTATCATTTTTATATTTATATATTCGTGCTTAAACTAAGGCTGTATATATATATATATATATATATATATATATATATACACAACGCATATTTAGTTTGCGCATATCTAATTTATTTCGATAGAAAAGATCTGTTTGGTGCTTAAACTAATGCTTTATATATATATATATATATATATATATATATATATATATATATATATATATATATATATATACATATATATATATATATATATATATATATACAACGCATATTCAATTCACCGAGCATGGCTTAGTGACAAAGCCTCTGCCTTGCATTCGGGAGGACTGGGTTCGAAACCCAGACCGGCCACTCTTAAATTGGTTTGCATGGTTTCCAATTTAGATAACGTAAATGCCGGAGTGGATTAAAAAATAGCCATGACATGAAAAAACCGTACACAGCCTTACGGAAAATGATTAAAAAAATCATCTGTTGATAAAGTGTCACATCCATAATAAACTTGATCTTTCGTTTGCTAGTGGGATGTATCGTTATACGGAAGCAATTGTGCACTGGCTGCACAATTGTAGCGTATTCTTAGGAGTATTGCCAAACCCTTTTATAGATGATGCATTATTTACGATGTCGTTAAACTGAGTTATATACTCTATCTCCCTCTCTACATATACCATTTTGTTGGCAAAACTTGTAACCGGAATGAAATTATTCATGTCACGACGGAATACTTCGTTGTTTCCAGAGGGCGCTCGTTTCGCCTACCGAAGAACAGTACGACACACTGTGCAAGGATCTCTCCGAGCGGTTAAAGCATGGTCATGGGGAGACCATCTACGAGGTTCGTCAGCAGACAACTAATTGCGTCTATGCAAAATAGAGAATTGTGTTTCATTTAGAAATATCGATGATTGCATCTAGTTCAGTTTGTTAAGTCTCGGACCCTTTCAATAAATGTGCCTACATAGGCGATGCTGCACAGTTGACACCCTTGAAACGCTTATCTTGCTGTATGCAGCAAGGCCAGCAGTTGCGTACATTGCGCTTATTACAAGCGTGAGGATATATGATGTATCTGACGAAGTCGGGCGAAGTCGTTTAGTACAATTGGCAAAGGCTTTGCTTCTAAGAAGTAACTATTCCTCGCATATTCTTAAGAAGTAACTATTTCTACCATTCCTCAGCTCTTTTTCTTAGACAGAATTAGCACAATTAGCGGACGCAAAATGTTGTCCGATATTCTCTTACGTACCGAAAGATTAGGCTAACCCAGTTTTCGTTTCTGTTTCTCGCCACTTTCCTCGGACGTCCTTAAATGCAGATCGGAAAAGGAGCAGCCGAGGGCGGACTCTCTTCTGAGGAACTTGAAGCTTCGGTGGCGACCCTGCGCTCAATAGCGGAGACGCTCGAGTGCGACTGCGTCCAGCTACGAAGTCGAAGAGAGGTTGCAGGGCAGGTGAGTAGCATGACTGTATTAGCAATTGATTTCGAGGCAAAATAGTTTGTGTCTAGGATATTACTACTAGGAGTACTATACGCATGCTAAGGAGCATAAGTAGTAGTAGCGACAGCGTAGGAACTTTGTGAAGTCTGGATAACTTTGGGGTGGCACACCCAATACAGACATGAAATGAATTTGTAATTGATGTATGTAATTAGTTGTAGTATTAGTATTGACTACATACCAATGTATGTAATTAGTTGCAAATGGATTTTGTGTCTGTATTCAAATTGCGGAAATTGCTCTGTTTCAGATTGTCCAATACCTAGTAAGACGGCGACCTCAAAACGACGACTTCCAGGAAGTCAGGTAAAGCACTTCATTTCACCCATTTATGAATGGGCATACTTATGCTTGTTTGTCCGTGTATAATTGGTCAGTTCGACATTCAGTTACGTCATTTTGCGTCAGTTCTGTTGGCAGAAATAGTTTCTGATTGCTTTATATATGCTCACACGTACATTATGTGGTACCATTACGAAATGCTTGCACTTCTCGGGTTATCTAAGAGACTCATTATTGGCGCTGCTGTGGAATTTAGACAGTTTTGTATTGCTCTCAATATACAGTGGTGGCGAAGACGTGTGTAGCCAAACAAGTAGAATGTCTTGCGTACATACAATGACCTCCATGCGGGATGATAGTCAGGGATAGAGCTGATTGAAGGAGAACGGCAGAGACGCCTCTCCCACGGCTTCGATGTAATGCCAAAGTAATACCGAGCCTGGGGGGGTGGGGAGGAATCCGGGTTCAGTGGGTTTGCGAGTCTCACACTAGTCACGCAGGCTGCTAGTGGCGCATGTGCATCATGCATTCCCGAAACCTCCCAGAAAAAAAATTACCTCAATGCATGACTGACTTGCAAATCGATCTGTAATAGTTGACCCATCAATAGACTAGGCGCTGGCCGCGACTATTAGGCAAAGGAATCTGGGTGGAAACGCGGCGCAATACTTTCCTGGCTACCGGCATGCTCGATCGCAGGTTCGATTCCGGGTATGGGATATATTTATTGTGCTCAAGCATATCAGGAGTCTATAGGTAACCCATTAAAGGAGTATGTCACACATCGGTGACGCACTTAGGTTCTGTGCTTGGTCATTATTTGCTGTCACAAGAGTTTGTTGTTAAAGGCTTACGTTTCTAAACAAAGACGAAGAAGTTTTACAAAAGAGCAAACAAATTGGTGAAACCATTTCATCCTGGAACAAATAGCATTCTCTGACCTTTTCTCTGGGATGCGTACTCACATGAGATGCAGTTGCGGGGTCACCCACACATTCGCCGAAAGTCTAACCATGGTCATTTAGAAAGGATTTAAAAGGCAAGGGAAGCTATGAAGAACAATTTACTCTTGTTCTTATTGATTATTTGTATAGAGAGACAGCGAGGCACGAGGAGAGCAAGGTAAAAAGCGAGCGCACGCTGACTTTAGCTCGAATAGCTGCAATCATCTGGAGAGTGCAGGCCGGTTTGTCCTCAGCCGGCTTAATGACTAAATTCTGAATGCTTCACAGGGTCGCTGTTGTGGGGAACGTGGATGCAGGAAAAAGTACCTTGTTAGGTGTGCTCACCCATGGCGAACTGGACAATGGACGGGGTTTTGCGCGACAGAAACTCTTCCGACACAAGGTACGCGTGCTGTTAGACTTCACCACCACCATTATTCTCACGTTCTAGATTTACCTTAGAACGACTCGTCATGCAGGTAGGACTAGTGGTACGCTACACCCCTGTCACATGCATTATAGTGCTGAATCCAAGCATAGGCTTGGAGCACTACAGTTCCTTGCTTCTTACCGCAAGATCAGGATCTTACTGATCGCCTACGGTTGGAGTTCGGCGGTCGCTTTTGCTGTGTCGCGGATTTTGACGCGGTCCGATAGCGAATCACTGTTTATGTCGACATTTATTTTGCTCATGGAATATTGCTCAGTTTTTGGCCATATATAATTTAAGTTTCGCCATCTGAGGCCAGAACAAGCTATTGAATATGCCTAACGTACGTCGAACAAATCGAAAGCACCCTGGATTGTGTGCTTTCAAATTGTTTTGACAGGTTTCGTTTTGTACATACTCAGGTTAACGCTACCCTTCTCACACTGGCTATATTGCAGCATGAAATGGAGTCTGGCCGGACGTCTTCAGTGGGTAACGATATTCTCGGATTCGATTCGCTTGGCAACGTAGTAAATAAGCCAGATGCCCACGCTGGACAACTCGACTGGATGAAAATCTGTGAGGAGTCATCAAAGGTGTGCAATAGTTTTTTCTCGTTCTAGATGTATGAGACATGTTACTAGTTAATGTTCACCCTAAATGCAAGTCATCAACGGATATCATGTGCGGAGTTTTTAAGTTACAGTGATGTATTTGTAAGGGTAGGGGAATGAACACGATTCGTGTGTTAGTTTAAAACAGTCAGACCGATAGAAATCTGCAAGCCTTCTTACTGGTGCAATTTTCCGTTATTTAATATTAACTATCCTGAAGTATATGCGCTACTATTCACGTGTTCCATTTTATAAGAGTTTGAACCGGTTAGGAGTGTAGACGAGACGAAAAAAAATGGTTGACGATTCCGACAACTCCAGGGTTTCCCACACATACCATTTCGAAGCGACATTTCTTAATATTTGTAGAAATGGTTATATAAAAAATGTAAGTTATTGTATTTTTAAATATTTTATTTTAAAAAGTTTCTTATTTATGTGGTAGCTTTACCTCCTTATAAGAAATCTAAACTATGTAAAAATGCTACACGGATGCAGAATATTTAAGAAATGTGAAATGAGCAGCTTTTATACTAATACTCAATCATTAACATTTTTTCGACCACTAATGCATGATGCTTTAAAAACCTTGTCCAGAAAAAAAAATCTTGTAATAAGCTTCGTAATGTAGACATGACTAATCTCTAAGCAGCTCAACCAAGTACAATTTATCTTAGTGGGACGCAACTGTAACCGACTCATTAGCCCCTTTAATGGTCGGTGCAGGTGCGGACCGAGCAGGTCATGCTTCCAGGTTAGCTGAGGCTAATAAATGCAGAAAATACTCAAGCGTCGATTATCCCCACGAATTTTGTCCGTTGGCGTTCGAGACTATGGGAGCTGCAGGCCCCCTTACGCTCAAGCTGATTCAGCGGGTCGGTAAAAGCCTTAATCTTTCGACGGGAGACTCGAGGGCATCCGAATTCTTGCGTCAGAGGCTGTCGCTCGACATTCAATGAGGAAATGCAGCGTCTGTTTAGGGCACATTGTTGAACTGGGCTAACCCTGGGTTAGAGAACCCGTGATCACACGTTCGCGCGGAGACAAATGTCCACTCCAAAGTGCTAACATAGTGAAGTTATATGAATAAATAAAATCTAGATAATAATAATAAAAAAATATCTTAGTAATAATAATAGTTTGCTTTATATCTGCATAGAGACATTGTCCCAGGGCATAAACGTGCATGTATTGATTATCCACATAAAGATGTTACTTTATTTTACTCTAATTGAGATACTTATATTATTCTTATATGATTATCCTATTATACTAGATAGTTTCAACTACTAGCTGTATGATTGCAACGAGCGTTAATCGTGTGTATCCTATGTGTATGTTTACGTGACGGGGAACCAAACCAGGTTATTACATTCATCGATCTGGCGGGCCACGAAAGGTATCTAAAGACGACTATCTTCGGCATGACCGGACACGCACCGGACTTCACTATGCTCATGGTAGGCTCTCCTTCACAATGTCTCGGCTATTAAAGGCGGGCAAAAAAGGGTGTCTGTGACAGCGTTCGCGGCTTTTATAAAAATAAATACATATTTCGATCTAGTAGTATTTTTAATTTAGTAATCATGCTAATAATAAAAACAATAGTAAAAATACTACTTTTTACTTCATTCATATGTATGTTGTATTCTTGCACATCTTGTATGTATGCAATATCGTTTATTTTAAAATATTAGTACACATGTTAACTTGCATTGAGTACCAAGCACAGTAGTACCATGCGCGTAGGTCTAGTTTAACAAATACATGTTTTCACTATGCGTACCATACAGACAGATTTATACTTCGAGTACAGGCAGGCTACGAAAAGGCCGAACGGGAATAGAAAAGAACTAACTTAGGTCACGCGTCGATAATATAGTTCAGGTTCAGTAACGATCATGATATATTGGACTGTTATATCAATTGGCAACCATTTCAATCATGCTGCTTCCGCTGTGTTTGTTTGATCAATGGGTCCATCGTGCCATGGCAGGTTGGCGCCAACGCAGGAGTTGTGGGAATGACCAAGGAGCACCTCGGACTGGCTCTCGCCCTCAGCGTTCCGGTGTTTGTCGTCGTCACAAAGGTTCAAATACCAACAAAAGACAGCACAAACGATGAACAGCATTGTCAACCACTGCAACAAGACAGCCTTTTTAGCAGCAATATTACTAACTTCTGTTTGTAGCAATACTTGTGTTACCTTTCAACTGTCGCAAATACACAGCTTAATAACTTAGCAAATACCCATACTGTTCATAATTTAAAAAAATTACCTACGATTAGTTTACTATCTTATAGCTTTAGAGCTTACGGTTGCACAAATACGTCCGCAACTGATCTGAAATGATCGATTCAAAGTGATTTTAAGTACACAAATTACACAACGTCGTAGTTAGTAAATAGCGAATACGTTTATTTTTGTGATGTTTACAGATAGACATGTGTCCAGCGAATGTCCTACAGGACACGATGCGTCTACTCGTCAAGATCCTTAAATCACCCGGATGTCGGAAAATCCCTGTAACCGTCCATTCCCTCGATGACGTCATCATTTGCGCCACTAACTTTGTCTCCGAGCGCCTCTGCCCAATATTCAAGGTACCTCAAACCTTACGGAGTTTTAATAGTGAACATAACGATGCATTTGATAGACCTTCCTTGGCATTTGTAAGATAACGTTGTCCAGCAAGGTTCAGAAGAGTGATGCACCTGCTAGTTAGAGAGTAAGCCATTCTAGCAAGAGAGTAGGTGTGAGAAGCGCAACTGGTTAAGCCGGGTTCAATCTAATGCATCTTTTCCTCGCTTAGTACTTTTACGGGCGGGAAGGGGTGAGTCTTAAAGAGCACGCAATCTGCTTGCTTTTTTGCGGTACTGAGATTAGGAATATAAGGATTGCTTTGGTTTTTGTAGGAAATCATCCTAGCACAGATAAACTGAGCCAATAGACAGACCGAACTCAGCGTGTGTATTGGCTTGTCTCTAATTTAGCCCTCTTAGGAGATTATATATATATATATATATATATATATATATATATATATATATATATATATATATATATATACAATTGTTTAAAACGTGTAATTATAGAAATGTTATGCTCAATGAGAAATTACTGAATTTGAATAAATTTGCCGCCCGGAGAAGACGGTCCGATAAAAAAATATACATATACGATTATGTTGTGCGATGATATGTCCTTTGCAGGTATCGAACGTCACAGGAGAAAATCTTCAACTTCTCAAGGCGTTTATGAATCTTCTGACAACCCGTATGCCTGGCCATCTCGATGACGAACCATGCGAGTTTCAGATAGATGATACCTACAGGTAGTACTTGCTGTCCGGCGACGAAAGAATATCTATATATACTTGTTTTAATTCTTATTAAATGTGTTTCATAGATAACAACAAAATCTTCATGCACTAAGCGTGACTTAAATTTGCCGAAAGGCTAATCCCCGCGTACGGTTTTGATGAATCAATGCGGTCAACTAAATCGCTGCAAGCGGATTTCCTGATCAATCAAAGTCACCTATGCCTAAAATGATTACGAGATACGAGAGTAATATATACAATACGAGAAAAAATTGTATATTCAGTGTATGTTTATATCAGATACGTCTCCAGTGAGCCAGAAAAAGAATCTGGCTTATATCATAGTTTGTTTTAAATTTGCAGCGTTCCGGGTGTTGGCACAGTTGTCAGCGGTACCACGTTAAAGGGTGTTGTGCGACTCAACGAAACGCTTCTATTAGGCCCTGATCTTCTCGGTCGCTTCAGCGCCGTCCAGATCAAATCTATACATCGTAAGCGGATGCCCGTTACTCAGGTAAGCTTTAGGCTTAAATTCAAATTCTCATGAGTTTCAATTTACCGTTAGTGTTGAAGTTATGCTCGTGAATTTATCAGTATCTCTCTTTCTTTTAGTTTTGTCTAAGCCGGTGTTTTTCCGGTCAACCTACTCTACTCAATGCACATACCACATGCGCACATTCGAAGGGGTATATTTATTATAATTTTATCCTAATTATTAAGATTATATTATTGGTATTATATTAAGATTACTATATTCAGATTTATAACAATCTTGCTTTACTCGATGACCCTCATCTGAGTGATATATTATCAAATACGTGTAGTAGCGGTACTTGAATTGCTGAATAAGTTATGGCAGTTAGTTGCTTCCAATTTTTTATAAAAATAACACAGAGCAGCACGAAGTCGCAATCTCGCTTCGCTCGATCGTTCGTTCGCGTGTTCCAGCAAAAATCTACACTTTATTTAAATATTGTTGCGTTACTTCCGAATCCTTGCATTTGGGGTGGTTCAGGCCTGTAAATGTACGTAGCGGCTACTCTACTTATCAAGAATAAATGTGCGCGATATTCGTATAGTTTGCTTTTATAGTGAATCGCGACTATTTGTTGCTATACGAGTGAATGAAGCAACCGAATTGACAACAAAATTGAGTGTATGAACTGTATTTGTACGTCAGGTGCACGCCGGGCAAACGGCATCATTTGCCCTGAAAAAGCAAGTTCGCCGATCGGACATTCGCAAGGGGATGGTGCTACTCTCGCAAAGTATTGCTGATCCCCAATCATGCTGGGAGTTCGAGGGAGAAATTCTCGTCTTGCACCACCCTACAACGATTTCTCCCCGTTATCAGGTAATATAGCGTACTGCAGATTTTTTTTGAATTATATAATTTAGTATATGCTACTAATGAGAGCTTGAAAATGCACGATGTTGCCGATTAGTGTCTTATCTAACCGATAAAATAGGTACTAAATATATATTTGCTGCACCATCGTCTAGTGAATCGCTGCAAGCGGATTTACTGATCACTCGCTTCTGTCTAAAATTGTCCCCAATTAGTGCACGTAAGTCATGCAGGTAAGCTTACTTAGTAGTGCATATCCAGGAGACGCCAAACAGCTGCTGGTTTTAGCACATGAGGTTGATGGTCTGGCTTCGTAATTGGGATACCTAGTTCACGCTCATAGTTAGAACTGAAAAACGACCAATAAACGGTCATCTAAGACAGTTGTAGAACGAGTTCTCTAATTATTCTGTGTTTTTTATACAGGTACAGCAATCTGTTTTAGCGTTGCATGAGATGATTGGAATTGCATGCAGATTATATGCTGCGTGTTATAAACTTCGTAAAAGAGTTATTCAGTTGTCTGCATAGAAGCTGTCGAGGAAACAACTAACTTTATGCTGTTGGGTTCAATGCAAGTGTATCATGTACTTTATGGATTGTTGCCGGTGATGTTTGCATAACGTGGCACAGTGTGTTAACCAGAAAAAAAAACGTATAATGCATATGCGTGTGTTCTGGCGATTGCAGGCAATGGTTCACTGTGGAAGTATTCGTCAAACAGCTACAATAGTTCAGATGTCAACTGACTGTCTTCGAACGGGTGATAAGGCTTTGGTACACTTTCGTTTCATCAAAAACCCCGAGTACGTGCGACCAGGAATGCGAATGGTGTTCCGGGAGGGCCGAACAAAAGCTGTCGGAAAGGTTCTTCGGATCTTGGTCAGCCCCGGCGGGATAGGCGTGTCCGGCAGCAAGAAGCCGCATCATCATCACCAACAGGCGAAGATGCAACGCCACCACCACCGAGGACAGCCGCGGGGAGTGCCAGACTCGGCTGGAGGTGGAGCTGGCACTGATCAGACCCGCTCGGGTAGCAACACTAACGGAGACATGGCGACAGGGCTAGCATCTGCACATTCGACGCGGTTGGAGGTCGCTTAAAGGGGCTTACGCTTGAGAGTCAAGCGAAACATAGCGAGCGAGAAAAGGAGGTTCTTGTAACGTAATTCTGTTCGAAGCCGAAGCCGTATAAACTCTGATATATAAACCATAATATCCAAACTGAAAAAGAGATCATGTAAGTTAAGAGGCAAGTGAGAAAACGTTGCGAGAGAGAAAGAGAAATGGGGGAAGGTCCACGTGTGCTAGCGTGTGTGTCTTATACACTTAATGAAAATGAAGAGGTAGAGCTTTGTATAGTCTGCAGAAATACACTACTTATATTGTTACACAGACGCGTTTATCGCTCCCCTCCGCCGGCCCTGCAGTTCAAGCGCGCTGGATCCAGAGCGAGTAAAAATTAAATGAAATTGCGTATATGTTCATTTAGCAAGGAAATAAGAGAGCGAGAATCATCACTGAGATGTCCACACATTGTCCGGGCACTACTATTCGACTTTATCCATCGACTTTTTACATATATATACATAGCTGCTATCACTCAATGATTTAGTAGGCTTACAAGAGTGTAGAGTCCTACAATTGTACTTATATACAATATCGGTCTTATAAATGAAACAAAAGTGGCTTTTAAGCTATACGCGATATATACATTTTAATTGCACAGCAGAGATATGTCCATATATTGAACAAGTTTGTTGCTTGCACAAGTCGAATTTAGTTTGTGAGGTATGTTGGTATGTACTCGGGGAAAGTTCTGCTGGCGGCCGAGGTGATAGTTCTCGTTGTAGAATCATAGTTAAACAGTGTGTGTTCTTTGATTGTTTGAGTGTGTGTCTACGAAAACAGCAACACGATCACCTTCACGTTCAGAATAAAACTCTATAACTGTAACTTTGCCGCATCGGTCAAACATTGCTGAGCTTCTATTTCCTGCGTTTTCTACTATTAGTTTCTTGACAACAGTTGTCGCATTCCCGCGGTTTAGTTAGAATTCAAGTTACGGCTAATAACTAGATTATATATATATATATAAATATATATATATATGTATATATATATATATATATATATATATATATATATATATATGTATATAAATATATATATATATATATATATATATATATATATATATATATATATATATATATATAATCGGTATATACGCTTCGAATGTTGGAAATGTATTGTTTAAGAGTGAGAGTAAAATCATAATTTGTGGCTGGCCGAACATCACTTCACAAAATGAGCGGTTGCGAAATTAGGAGATAGATATTCGATGACGAATTTGACTAAATAGTTTTGATCCTGGATAGGGCTCTCACAGGAACACCTTGTGTGCGCTATGCAGCAAAAAACTGTCGGAGCCTCAGCAGAGCAAATATCCTCCCGCGGGCCAGTCAAGCAACCAACTCTCAACGTCGTCTTAGAAACAGTAATAAATAGCATCATGCTATAAGCCGCATCCTTATGGGAGCCCACGACTAGTAGGGTTAAAACACGGTGTCTTCTCAACAAGACCTAAAGACTCACGGCGCCCAACAAGTCGCACGACTTCCACAGCAGCCATACAAGTTCTCTCTAGACAGATTTCCTAGAACCTAAGAGCTAAAGAACTACCATGAGGAAATCCCTTAATTACCGTCTAAACAAAGGAAAAACTGATCAGCAGAACAGACACCCTAAGCAAATAGAGCTGGCAGTGGGAGCAATCAGGCGGGCCATCCTGGATACTGGACGAAATCAATACTCCCTGATCTAAAAAAAAAAGTACAGCCTTATAATTAGCTCGCTTAATTACCCACGCGCGCAACTGCTAACGGGCCGTGGCGGCTGCTTTCAGCAATACCTATACCGCATTGATAAAACTGACTTCCCCTATGCCGTATGTGCAACTCAGAAGAGGATGACAATGTGAGACGCTCTACAAACACTGCACCTCTTTCAATAATGAGCGAGAGCTATTGTCTCGGAACCTGGGAATGCTGGTAAATTCCCTGACATGTCAAGCCCTCGAGGCGCTCTTCAAGGATCGTAAATCCTGATATATAGTAAAAAAATTCGCAGAATTTGACTCCGGAGCAAAAATAATCGCCACACAAAGTCAAGCAGCCTTAGTGGCAAAATAAAGCGGCTAGATAAAGTAATCACGAGAAGAAAGTACTGCGGCTACAAAAACGACCCGGCATATATATATATATATATATATATATATATATATATATATATATATATATAAATATATATATATATATATATATATATATATATATGCCGGGTCATTTTTTATAGAGATTAACTGGTTAAATGCATGGTGCACACCGCGGTAGTGTGGGACTCACAAATTCACTAAAATCCAGTCGTCCTCTTTGCCCCTTGTCGAGGGTAACTGCATATATATATACAATCAAATGTAAATGTTCAAGATAAGTGTACAGAAACTAAGGCTATAAGTCAAGCAGACATTCATGGATATACGTAACCAAGTATTTATTTCTTTATCGGCGTTTCGTCCACACCATCCATAAAGCGAGTCAGTACATGGTTACCACGCTTCAATCATCACCCTACGGCTCTAGTATTCGCATTGGGTGAGTTCCCAAACAAGCGTATTGTTATTGTCATTGTTGTTATATCTACTTCTCTCCTGCTTAAATATCATTTACCAGTAAACACTATGATGTGTCCGCATGGCCAGCAGTCACAGCATCACTAAGCTGCCGGGCGCACTGTGGGCACTACATATCCTCATCAATTGCGGACGAAGACCATGCAAGCAAACGGGGGCCACTGAACCCAACAGAGGCAATGCGCTCGCACGGTACGCACTAGTCATGGGTGAATGATGTCTCAATGATATCGGCTTCGAATCAAGCTGAGTTTGCACACCGTTAATCGACACGATGCAATAAGACTCGGCTAGTGCATTTTGACGCCTTATTGGGTGTTGCTCGAATGCGGTGTGACTTGCATCTCTTCCTATTTTCGGCGTATGATAGACTCCTCGCCCTGCTGTTCACCTTATATTGTTAATTCATCGCCCTTGTTTAGTCTTCATCATCAGCAGCAGTGGCAGACAGGCCTTTTCTTGTGTTGTAGGCGAGTATCCGCTGATTCAGTGGGTTTTCTGGGGACTTCTGCCATTCCTTACGGACCATTTGCCGTAGCTGAGACAACCGGAGGTTCGGGTTCTCTGACTGAAATGTTTGCATGCACGAGACGTCACTTCAGCACTGCTGATCTCTTAAGTAAGCAACTGTATAGTCTAGTTGACGAAGGAATTGTGACAAGACAAATGTGCCAACGGTCCCTTATAAAAAAATTACAGATAACGATTCTTTTCTGGAACGGTGGCAGTAATTAGTAGTTAACTTTGCAAAGTAAATCAGCCTTAAAATTCCGTAACGAATCTCCCATTAGCACATAAGGTTCTAAAATGTACTCGATGTTTCATATGAGCTTTCAGAGTAAGCGTTATAAAATAGAGCAGGAATGGAGGTTCTACAAGTTATTATAGCTTGAGATATGATAACGCAAATATGCTACCAGGACTGCATGATTCAATGGACATGTATTCATTTCCCAGCGCACTTCAAAGGGCAATCGCAGATAGCGTGTGTGTCTTTCTCTCACCTTGAGAACGGGCAGCCGCGATGATTCGAACGCTTCCCAGGCGGCCTTCAACCTTCGCTCAGGGTGGCGGTCAAACTCTTCGCCAGAGGCCGTATGTAGCTCTTCAAGCATCTTGATTGCGTCATCAACGGTCCGAGCTCCTCCCTCTGCGTCAATCAGCTGATCATCGGCGCCATGAATATACAATCACTTAGACGTTATCATAAGCTCAAAACATTTACAGATACTTGACACTGATTAATATTATTTTTTTTTCGTTACTCTTCTTTCAATTATATAATTCGGTGATTTCCTATTTGACCAGGTGGCAGTGAGCTGAGGGTTTTAAACTAAAAGAAATCGTAACGAACCAGTGAACCCAGTAAAAGTGTACTCGCCTTTTTTATGTAGTATATATACTTTTTATTGTCATTAGCAAACAATTCTGGGGAATAAAAACACTTTTAACGGCATCTCCGGAAGCCCTACGGCTAAAACTCACCTTGTTAACGTTTTCGACGAGACCGAGATCCTCCTTAACAATACGGCTGTCCTGTTCTGCGGCAGTGGCAGCGCTCGCCGCCGTCATATTCAAAAGATTCTTCTCAATTTGACTTCGCGTTACCTGCATGCATTATATATATATATATATATATATATATATATATATATATATATATATATATATATATATATATATATATAGCAGAACCGTATAAACATTGAAAACATGTACCAAACGAAGCTATAAAAGTGGAAGTTTATACCAAAATACAGCTTGCACTTTGACTTCATATATATATATATATATATAAATATATAGTCAAAGGGACTGAGTAAGGGAAATGCAAATCTGATTTTAGCAGTTCGATTCCTGCGAGACACATTTGTTGAAGGAGCAACCATTTAAGATGTTCATATTTCAGTTAAGTTATTAACAACGAAATATATATATATATATATATATATATATATATATATATATATGTATATATGTATATATATATATATATATATATATATATATATATATATATATATATATATATATTAAAATACCACATTTTACCTTAGTCGATGGCTTAGTTTTTTCCAAAGATTCCTTGCCCTTTATCTGGGCCATCTCCTCCTGCAACAGTACAGTTTCAGTTATTTAGAAGTGTCTAACAAGGTTATTATTTTGCGGCAAAACGTTTTGTTCATAATAGATATTAGCGGCAATGAAGCTACTCATGTTCTACTCATGGCCTCGGATATCTTTGGGATATTAAAGCTAACGGACGAAACAGACAATGTCATATTTAGGCACTGCAAGCTCTAACCAGTATATATATATATATATATATATATATATATATATATATATATATATATATATATAAGCAACGGTTATATATGAAACTATTTATGTGAAAAATATATGTACGAAAAGTTTTCATTAACCAACCTGAAGCAATTTTTCTCGCTCCCGTTTACGTTCACGCTCCTGGGCCTCTTTTCGTTCCTTTTCATCCTTTCGCGCTTGTTTTTTTGCAAGCTGAGATTATACAGCGCACATGCGATATTAAACAAGTCATTATCTTCAAAAGTAATATTACTCTTAACATGCAGTTGGATCATGCAATACATAATGACAGTACGTATTTTGCTATATGTTGAATATGACAGAATGCCTGTAACATTTAACATATACCAACGTCATCTTTTATCATTTCGTCATCGATTCACCAATGCCTGCACATATTGAGTAGTTGCAGACACAGGTGAGCCTAACTCATCAGCGTATGATCCTACTATTATTATCTTATGGTTCACTGTCTCCGCACAAATAAAATATACTCATGTGCGCGTATATATATATATATATATATATATATACTGATTTAATTGGATCTTGACAAACCTGTCTATCGTCGTCTTTCCAGTATTCATCTTCTTTAGCCTTTTGTACGCGATCCTTTTCAGCCTGCTTGACGGCGTCTTTTCGCGCCCGGGCATCAGCCGCCTTCTGGTTGGTCTGCAATTTCTTCGGCATGCTTTCAGCTAGAAACAAGCCAAACCAGAGCGGCATATAAATTGTTCTGCTCGTAGCAACGGGTTAATTAGGGTTGTGTCGGAATTAGAACGATATGGGTCTATGTCAAGGCGTCAAACAGCATCAACGTAGAATAAACGAGATATAAGTAAGAAGAAGCTGAGTCTTTTCTCATCATCCGTGTATTAGAAGGAATCTTAAACATTTCCATTTCAGTTGGAGTCCATAGTGTAGAACTTATAGAACTGTAATCAGCTAACGGGCACGTATCTATTGTGGATTTCCTACACTTTGATTAGCTCTAGACTAATCAAAATAATTAATTGATAGATACTTGCATTTGGATTTGTTTATTGACAGTTCTTAATGGGTAGTTGCACATGTTAAATGTTAACGTATTGTACCTGGATATATAATTCAGCAAAACAAGCATCAAAGTAGCGCACTACCCTAAAGCCCGGGAATTACTCAAAGTATATATATATATATAGCACATCTTACGAAAAATCGCCTTAAGGGTATATGCGTCACACCGAGATGAATCCATGAGAGGCGATAATCAAATAACAAGCAAACAAAAATTCACGCACAACTTTGCTACGCTGGCTGGAGAAAGCCCATATCGGTGACGGTATGTCAGTACACAAACAGTAGGACTCATACGTCTATATATATATATATATATACATATATATACATGTGCTGGCTCAACGAGTCGACGGGGTTTACCCATTTTCATATGAAAGGAGCTACGAATAAATTTAGAACCAAGCGTGCGGTGTTTCGTATTACATAAATTCGGTGATATGATTTGCAATTCCCATGTAAGCACTTCCTGTAAAATAAAACGAGGATTTGCACTATGTTTTCAATTTCCAAAACATCATAGGCATGTGATGGCCAGGGTTGGCTTTTTTTTTAAAAAAAAATCGGCTTTTAATTGAGGCTACGGACTTCCTTCAACTGCAGATACAGAGATTGTGGACACTCTACCGAGGGCGCAGCTCCCCTGACAAATAGCAGAAATCTACCAATTGCTAATATTATAGTGTCCCCAAGAATCTAAGGCAAAAGATTACCTCAATTGTTGCATCTTGATCAAACGGACTTGAAATGATATAGCCAACAACCGAAGCTCTCACTATACACATCACGCACATATCTATATCTATATGTATATACATATATTACCTCCAACCTGTACGACTCAGTTCGTTGCATGCACTCACGTTATGTACCGACAATGTACGTGACAGTAAGTTCTAGTAAACTGAGGGTGTGACTAGTGCAACGGCGCGCATAAACTAGCATGAATTCTGCAAAGACAGATCGAACTAGAGCTTAACTGGAGCAAAGCTTTGTATTTTACCGCGAGATTTGCATATCTATGTGCCTCGGCTATAAACGGCTAGCTACTCAGTGGAGGGGGCGAACGCGCCTTGCCACGACAACTACTATATTATTACGACAAACACAAACATGTGTTGTTGTTTTTCTAGATTTCAGTCATTTCAACCTGACATTTCGGGCATTGGCCAACTGGCCGCGTTCGTACGTATGCAACGACCACCAACTTTTATGCACGACGCCCAAAAATGTTCCTGGTCTATCTTTTGTACCTTACGAAAAGAATGAAGTGAAGAATAAAACACCTCCGAAGAGTGCGCTCGCTGCGCCGGGCGCCTTTCGAGATCCGAGAGCGAATCAGATGTAAATTTGTGTAGAAACCATTACTGACGATTGCAGCAGCTCGACACTTCCGTCGATTAACGCTAACCGACGGATCTCATTGTAGGCAAACTTGACAACCGGAGTCTCTCTCATTCACTATCGTTCACTGCTTGTGTAAAAACATACATGATAACGCATTTTCCTACAATCGTGCAACAACGTATGGAAAAGTTACTTTTCAACCTACGTCGATTTGGTGATTCGGTTCTTCACATTGAACGAATGTCGCCGTTTGTATCTGGAATAAAGATATGTTTCGAAAAAGTTTGTTTTTTTATCTAGACTATTATCTTTCCCCTCTTCTTACGCTTCGCGGCTTGGAATCGCCGCGCGGCATATCTTCCATGGACCGAGGGTCGAACATGTTGAGATAGCTAGGGTTTTTCCGACAGTTCTTGTGGCAGCACGGCCGCTGACTCGAAGCGGTATGGTTTTTCATCTATTTTTAGTGAGCATCGCTTAAAGAAAATTCGATTAACAACAGGCATCGAACGGGCAACACCCGGTAGATGGCAATAATGACTAGCGCCCTAAACCACGCCGCCACGCCGTTTGTATCTGAAAGGTAGAAGGGGAATACCAATATTTTCCTACATTAACCGTGTTTCTAGACAGGGTACTCTCATCCATTGAGGTATAAGATCGTAACAAGAGTGTTAAATTATCTTTAACACTACTAAAACGAATTCAATACAAACCATAAAACATATGTTGTGCTTTTAAATTACAAGTTTGATAACTCATTTTATTGTGCAAACTGAATGATAATTTGGTAAAATAATGCCAAGATGGCTACACATATTTACCTTTTCCGCTTAAATGCCTTCAGCCCTATAATAAGTAGTAGAGAAGTCGTTTGTTCATTGCGGGAGGCGATGCGCACGTCGCTTGGGTGTCTAAACTTATCACTTACGCAGAAGAGCCGATCGTAAGCAATTGCTGTACCAAAAAGCCGTCGATTGCAAACTGTAACCGACGCTGTATAACTGCCCTGAATGTGGTCTTCCATTTCGGGTGGATCTGCGCCACGGCCCTTTTCTGCGCTCCGGCAAGGACAACAATACTTCTGTACTTTTTTGGCATTTAGCAATGACTAGTGTGGAACTCACAACCGCACTAACCCACCCCAGTGTAGAGGCGCGAGGAAAAGTCGTGGAAGCGTGTATATATTTTTATGCTATAGTCGTCAATTACGCAAACATTTTGTGGGTACACGCATTTCTCACTGATATTCGTTACGGGATCGACGTAAATGCGTAGCACTGGCATACTTAAGATTTAATAGGCGCATGATTCTTCACGCCTATGTATCGTTTTTTAACGGTTGCCAGTTTTTAGTGTAAATGTAGATCGCCATCAAAATTTTCTTTTACAGAGTGCGCTCATTTAGCTATCATATTCAAACTAACGTGTGTACATGTATTATCGTTGGCTTAACGTTTTCATACTGCACAAACAAGCGTGGTCTGTAGCGTGGCTGCATTTCACACTTGTTTGTGCAGATTTTAAATCCGAATACAAATTGGAAATATATAACGGCTATATATGAATTATAACAACTGTGGCGTCAAAGATGTTAAACAATGCCTTCGTTTATTTATTTAGGAATTTAATATATACATGTGAATGTTTAAATACACGGCACCAATGGCTCACTCCTCATCTATCACTCGTGTCCGAGTGGGAGTCTTGCCCGACCCCTGACGCGAAGACGCGGGTCCATCCAGTCTTTCATAGTTCCGAGCACCGAAATCGTGTTACCTCTCTGAATCTCTAGGGAAAGCCGTTGGCAGAAGAAAGTGCCCGCCCTCTTGTCCATCGTAGCCTGCTGTAAAGCGTCGCCAACCTGGGAAATTGGCGTGGTTGTGAGGGGCCCAGGGCCACCCAGCGTCTCGAATGCGAAGGGTGAAGAGTGGTACGCCCGGCCTAAGTTCGCATACTTTCTTATATTTGATGTCTCGGCGCGGGAAGCGGCAGTTCCTGGGCGAGAAGCGCCGGGACCGACAAGGGAGGGGGTCAGAGAGTCGGTCACCGTCGCATCCCACACCAGGGTACGACCCTTGTATAAAGGTATCAAAGTCAAGCCGTCGGGCCGCTTGCCATCGTCTCTAGAAAGACCAGGCGGTTCCAGGACGCAAGGGATTCCGGCCTTTCGCAACGACCTTACAAGAATGTCATTCAGAGCGGTGTGACGTGGGCGCCGGCCCGCCGAGTGAGCGCAAGACAGGTCGTGTCTGGCCAGGCGTCCGACAGGCTCGCCACAAGTGCATCTGTGTGGCTCTACCAAATTAGCTCCCAGTCTCAGGCCAACGCAGATCCGGGTGGATTGGTCGTCAAGGCAGGTACCCAGTGAGTCAGCGGGGAGTGCATGTAGCCAGTCGCAGCTCGCTCCTGAGCGAGCGACGGCAAGGAGGCGCGCCCTATCCTAGTCGTCACCACATTCTTCAAGCAACTCAGTAAGCGAAGATTCGTGTACCTTCTCGGCCCAGGCCCTCTGGCAGGCAAGTCTATTCATATCAGGCGGTGAAGCTTGGAGTCCAGCCGCTATAGCGTCGCGAGTTGCCTCAAACAATGCCCAAGCCCCCGGCGGGAGCAGGCGTTGGACATGACCCGAAGTAGCGTGCATCGAGGCGACCACGGCAGGGCCTGCCAAGGAGCGGGCCGAGGGAAGACCAAGACCGCCCATGGAGGTGGGGAGTTGGGGAGAGGTGGGAAGATGTTAAAACGATCGAACCTGTAGTTAAACTAAAATTGACCTTAAATCAAATCCAAAGTTTACACCCTGTCCGTGTGGTAACTTTCAGTAGAGCAATACGAGATCGTTGGTAATATATGTTGCTTCTCTTCTCAGCGACACTTAGCGCTAGAAGCTAAGATGTTACTCGGCTTGAGCTGCTGCACCTCTGGTTCGCTAATAAATCGTTCGTACGGCTATGTTTTAATCGTGAATCGCGAAAAACAGGTGACCTCGAACGAAGGTGAATAATAAAGCTTATTTAGTCCTCTAGAAAATGCTCGCGACCAACCGTGCTAATGACATGACGCAACAACCTTCTCCTCCCGTGTCACCAGATTGCGGGGTTTTGCTAACGGGCAAGAGCGATGCAAATGGCAACAGGGACAAGCTTATCAACACCACCACGAGAACTGAAGAAAGCTGAAACGGGAACTCTTGTTATCACGTTCGAACAGGCAAAAACTTCATCAGAATATGTAGAAACCAATACTCAGGAAGTAACTTATGGTCCTTCTTAAAAGCACGATCCAGCGCTATCGTAATTTCGGCCAAAAGAGAAAAAGGCAACAGGGTAACGAGGCTAAAACTCGTCAAACGTTACGATAATCCTGAGTCTACCATCAGTACTTTGCCGCGTGAAAATATTAAGAAACGAAGATGTTTTGCGTCGATGCCGCTGAGCAGACCTTATGTTGTGCCCTAGTACTCTGCATCTGCGTTTCTAAATTCTACGTTAATGCTAGAATACTCAATTTGAGTGACATGGACGGAATTTAATTGAAACGACATTATTGCTCGAGATAGACCCAGAGGATGGCACACTCAGTCAAATGTGCACAATAACAATTAGTCGCATTTCAATGGAGTGGGGACGAAAATGTTTTGCTTAGGAGTGCGAGTTAAATTATTAATATAATTATTGTAAACCGTTTTCTATCATAGAGACTCATATTAACAGATGAGAAAAGTGAGCGTTCTGTGTACATTCTGTGTACATTCTCATTATTATGTTATTCACAAACTACTTAAAATACCATAACTTTACAAATTTGAATTAGGCATTCTTGTGTATAAAAACTTCCGTGGCATGTTTCTTCCAGATTTATCGTTTTATTTTACACCCAGCACCAACAGGAATCGCAACGGCCCATCTCTGAGAATACCCAATACGTGTCGTAACTATAGACTTAAATCGCCTGATATGGCCATAGCCAAAACATGGAACACTCTCGATAATGAATTAGGGGAATGTACATCACTTAAGTTATTCAAGGAAAAATGGCATCATAAATTACACAATCAGCAATGCCTCGATTTCAACGATATGCAGGTCATTATTGTTATTATCATTATTATTATTTGAGCTGAATACCAATAAGTACTAGTAACAATATAGATAACTGGAATGACAAGTAAATCGATGTATGAAACACGGATGTTCTGTAGGGAGCGTGTTTGAAAATAATAATGAACTGAACTGTATCTTAGGGATGTTGTTGTTAATTCTAGACCAGCCTCCGTTTCCTATGGACTTGGAATCGGCGTGAGGCATATCTTCAGTGCACCAAAAGCAATGCAGGCAGCGAACACATTTGCGGTCAGAATAGGCAACCAAAGCAAAAGAGAAAATAGAATAAAACTACAAACATATTTGACAAGATAAAGTTTGCGAAAGGGCTGGAGTAGTGAAAGGAAACAGACCTAGGATTACCGTATGAAAAAAGCATTAGAATAGCAAAGCAAATCTTTGTTAACTCAATTGTCAGTCTGGCACCAAGCCACACAATCAATGCCTGGTGGAATGAAGGTTTAAATAGAAGTCTGCATCTAAGAAGAAACCTGTATAGACAGCACAGAAAGGCTGTACACGGAAACGACATTAAGACAGCGAATAAGCTATGAAGAGAATGCATACAAATAATAATAATTAATAATAGTATTGAATAATTATTAGTAAGTAATAAAGAAGAAAGAGAATGCATTATAGTAAATGATACTAAGCGAGAATATAGCCAACCCCATAAGATTAGGCACGCTTAAACATTTAAAAAAGCATAGCAAATAATAGCGCAGGGAAGAGAATGATACGTTTCTGGGAATACATAAACAGCAGAAAAAAAGTAGCTGAAGATCATGAATAAATAAGGCACTAAATACCGTGTTTAATGCTGAAATATATGAATTACAAAATCGACAAACCTATGTAGGAAGAGCGGATATTGGCTGGCGGACAACTAATGAAGAGATCAAACAGGTTATTAGGTCAAAATACGACATAACAGCACGTGAAGAGGATGGGATATCACTAAAATTGATTACGAATATTGCTCCGCGAATGTGCGCAAACCTGACGGGTGAATTCAATAACACTCTTGCTGGAGAAGAGATCCCTCAAGAATGGTTAGCAGGAAGAATAGCCTTTACACCAAAGCCAGGAGCGGAAAATACAAAATTGTCCAATCGCAGACCAATTACAGAATATTGGCTACAGTATATTTGCTGCCATCCTTAGGGCAAGGTTACAAGACCAGCAGGAAGAGATGCAACTAAGAGGACCATGGCAAAGTGGCGTTGGAACAGGCAAGAGAATAGAAGACGGTCTTTTTGCACTGTTAGAAGGTATTGTAAGTTTAAAATTCTCGCGGAAGGTGTTGATCAAATACAAAATATGTTAACGAAATGAGGGAAAACGGCAAAACAGATGGGCAAGAGTTCAACACAAAGAAATGTGCAAAAATAATCTTTTTCGGGGATATCAGGGAGATGCTGAAAAATCAAAGCGCATACAGATACTTAAGAGTTATAACAGAATATACGCCAGATATTTTAAAGCTGAGCATGCAATAAGAAAATATTGAGCCGAAAATGGTTAAAATATTGCAAGAAAGAAGCCTTTGAAGGAGCTACAACTGATTCAAGCAAATAGGATATGTGGCTAAAGTTCCTTGAACGCAAATTTAAGTGCAGTACGATGGATTTTGAAGAACACGAGGTGATGACAATTAAACAGATAACCAAAGATGTGAAGAACAACGTTGACAAAGTAACAGGCGAAGGACGGAAAGCGGATATGGAAAGAATGACATTCTTGCAATTGTACACGCAACAAAAAAAAGAAATACGGCCGAAAATATATTATATACTCGAACTCGCAAGCCTACGCCGAACTCAGGACTGTTCGCTGGCTGCAGGGCCGGTATGCTCAACACCCGACTGCTGGTGGCCAGATAGTCGGAAATTCAAAGAGGAAATTCTCGAAAATTTGGTGTGGAGCGCGTGATATAGTAGAGGGATCCATAAAACACATCGTGTTAAGGTGCCACAAGCCAAGAAAAGCGAATAGTGTCCTCAGCCGAGGCATTAGATTTCGGTAATAAACCAATATGGCAAGTAAAAAATGAAACCAAACGCAGACTAGATGAGTGGCATAGATTGTAGGCAACTATGAGGAAACATCCTGTTAAAGCAAACCAATGTGTAATTAGGTAGCAATAAACCATTGTGATAATCAAATTATTAGTATAAATGCACTACAGACGAGGATACTTGTAAATGCATATAATACCATGGTAATAATATAAAAGTATACGAAGCCAGTAAATAAAACGTATATATATATATACATAGGGTTTTCGCAACAGCATGGCACGAGCTCCGAGTGATATGGTTTGTCATCTATTTTTAATGCTAGAGGAAACCTATAAGTTTAGAAAATGAGGAACGTTAGCAGTTAGAGTTCCTTTTCAATATAGTATGTTTGAGTCACTGACAGTTATCACCAACTGGTGTGGGACTCACAAACTTACTTAAACCGTATTCCTCTCCCCAAGGCTCTTTATTGCGTAGTACATCTTCGACAGCGTGTGTATTCTTTTACAAGGGGCCAGGAAAAATGCATATTGCACACCCTTTTGTCTGGGTAGTGTGGGATCTTCAAACCCACAAAAAAAACCTGGTGACCCCCTAACCTACATGACCAGGATATTTGTGGTATTACTTCAGTTAATGCATATTGCACACTCTTTTGTCTGAGTAGTGTGGGATCCTCAAACACACAAAAAACCTGGTGACCACCTAACCTACATGACCGGGATATTTGTGATATTACTTTAGTAGTATCTGGCGGCCGCTAACGTTCTTCATCTGTTAAGACAGAACCCTATGGGCGTCCGACATCGGGGGCGGGCGAAAAACGACTCACGGTAATCATATCACAAATCGTATATTTGTTTACCCGGCCGAATTATTCGCAACTAAGTATAAACAAAAATGTTGGAAAAAAACTTACGCGTCCCTATACTATGCTTAAACCATCTCTCTCCTAGTCTGTGACCGGGCACACTGCTCTGCAAGAAGAGAACTACTAAAGTTTGCTAGACGAGAAGGTCAGACTCAACATGTTGAAAATACATGCTGTGAGCTTTTCTGTGGGCTAGTATGTGCCTGCGAAGGTTCACTAGAAGTGCCGTAAAAGCACCGTAAAAGCTGTCCGTCACTGAACAACATGCTGTACTTTTAACTTTGAATCTTGTTAAAGCACCAGTCAACTCAAACATACTGTATTGCAACTCGTGATCGTCGACAAGCGGAATTGAAACGTCGACACAGAACGCATGCGGATGGGCTGATCCGTACAAACGGACAAATTTTACAACCGTCGCATCCAATTTATTGCTCAATGACGAACAAAGCTGCTTGCAGACGCGTATGCCAGTATGTGGACAGGAACTATAGCACATGTACATGTATATAGCAGTCGTCTCGACTTCTTTCTCGCTTCTTGACAGACGTCGATGTTTGCGCGTGTCGCTTCGAGCGGTGTGAAGTGTCTGCGAAATGTCGGCGCCATTTTCAGCGCGACCGACCGGCATCGTTCCGAGCGCGTGACTGGTCGTGCGGCGGATTGCGCGATGTCTCTCGACCACCAACACTTATATCGGAGATGCTTGTGAGGGCACGGCCGGGAACGGCCTGTCGCAATGGTGGTGGAGGCGGCGGCGGCGCTGGCGGCAGAGGCGGCTGCTGCATGCTAAGAGGATCTAAACTCGGCAGGCTTTCTGCCGCGATGGCCTCGTCCGGTTCAGGTCTCTGACATAGTGGCGGCTTAACCTGTATCGGCGTCGCCGTCGTCGCCTTGGCCACATCAGGCCGTTTTTGTGGTTCTGGTTTGGCGTCGTTGTTGTTGTTGTTGTTGCCGTCGTCATCGAGTTTCGTCGCGGCTTTTGCACCCCGGTCGCACATCCATGAGAGCCATGGGTGCAGGTCGTCATCGAGCATTTTAACACTAGCAAGCTATCTTGATGGAAGAGAGCCAAACCAATGTAGTTGTTCGGGACTTCGTTTTCGAAAGGCGGAAAGAGACTGCGGGCCCCAATTCCTGGCCCGACCCTACGCTACTTTACTCTATCACCCCCATCAAGCTTGGCGAGTGGCAACTCTGGTAGATCAGATCTGTGGAAACATTTAGGCTCACCACATATTGTCCTACTGGAAATATTTAGGCTCACCACATACTGTCCTAGTGGAAACATTTAGGTTCACCACTGTGTAGAGCATCTAACCGCCGTTCGTTCATCCGTCGGCCTACTCGATCAAAATGATTTGCACTGCTGTCCCCTATTACCACCATACGACCCATATATACATATATGTAAACGGCGTGTACACAATACTGCATACGCCTACCTGCTAATAGACTGTAAAAATGACAACGTTGTTGAACGCCAGTAAAAATAGTTGATATGCCTGCCATATTCCCACACGGCGTACTAGACAAAATCTAGACTATCCTTTGTCCCCTACGGGCTTGGAACTTAACCTGAGGTATATCTTCAATGCACCGAGGGCCGGACACGTTAATATATCTAGGGTTTCCCCAACAGTCCTTGTGGCAGCATGGCCGCTGTGACCAGACAAAATCTACTACACACAGTAGCCGAGTCCGTAGTGGGTTGGCCTTTTAAAAAAATGTTGCTACGACCTTTACGCGTCGAGGTGGATGATGGCACAGATTCGCCCCGATTGAGATGATTTGGTTCCATTCCGATATATCATTGAAGAACGTTTTCGACTTCTAGATTTGCTGAGACACCCACACTGAATAAACATGTTTTGCAGTGAACACTAATAGTAGAATAGATATAGTGATGTCGCTGAGAATGTATGCAGCCACGTTGTGCAACGGATGCCCTGGAGAGAAGGCTAACGGTCACACTATGATCCTCCGGCCGGTGACCTCTAACTTGCTTTTGTTGATTTGTGGAGCCTCACTTCAAACAGATCACTGCACCGTGAAGGCAGAAGCACGGCCTCACAGTGATTTCTATATCTATGCGGCGGAAAACTTGTAACTGTAATTTTATAAAAATAAAAACTGCTGTTACGTATTATTATAATTATGATTACACAATATTTTAACGATGGCTGTTGTGCTAAGCCAATT
Source organism: Dermanyssus gallinae (assembly GCA_003439945.1). Taxonomy (NCBI): domain Eukaryota; kingdom Metazoa; phylum Arthropoda; class Arachnida; order Mesostigmata; family Dermanyssidae; genus Dermanyssus; species Dermanyssus gallinae. The sequence goes on along the minus strand of QVRM01001782.1, from coordinate 2,035,373 downwards.
GGGGAATGCAGACTCGGTAGATTGGCAACTACAACACGAGGACGACACACAGAGCTCTGACGCGTAGCACAGCCGCGAAGAGAATGCTTTTCAGCCATCCTCCATATATATATTTATTGGTTCACGGGACACCGTCGTGTGCTGGCATCGTAAGGGATGTGAGACTCTGCTCTCAATCGGTCGAAATTTACAGCGATTTGTGTTTGTGTAGTATAGGAACACAGGTTAGGTTAAGGTTTGACTCGGATTGAGCGGCCTAGGTCAATCCTCTCTTGGTGTCGGCCGGTGATCGTTTGGACAGTGGAAGACATAGAGGTTTCGACGCAAAAGGCTGTGGTGGTTGAGACATGGATCGGCGGGTGAACGTTGGGACCGTTGGGTACGTTGAGGTTTGGCGCGGGCGCTGTGGCCGTTGGACGCGGTCAGTTAGAATTCATTTGAATTGCGTGGGCGGGGACGCTGTGGCCGCTGGGTTTGGTCGGTTAGGACTAATTTCAATTGCGCCATAACGCGAATACAATGTAGTGCGTGGTTGGACCATAGCCTTACTGCCTGAAGGGGCTAAACTTCGTTACAATATTGTGACGAAGCTATACACAATACAACAATAGAGCAACCGTTTAAGCAGACGGATAATACGTTTGAGCAGACGACTGGGTATCCGCAAGGTGACAATATCAGCCCATTGTTATTCTTAACGTTACTCAGCGATCTGCCACGCATCGTAAAAGAGCGCTAAGCACCTGGTGTCATTCAGCAGAATCTGTTCTAACCTGCAGGCTGAGCTTCTGCATGCTTAATGAATATTTCTCGCAGAATGGCCTTAGAGTGTAAAGTTTTGGCATGGCGGACTACGAGCCCGCGCAGATAAACAGCGATTTCACGGCGAGCAAGTGCAGTTCGTGGAAACCTTTTGCTATATCGGGGTAATTAGCGGCCTACGGTTTCCAAATGACGTGGAAACATCTTAAAACTTTGCATTTATGGCAGTTGAATAGGGTGAAGTCAGCCTTCTTAAAGCGAGTACTTGGCCTTCTGTATACATGCTCGCGGATTTAATGATGAACTTGTAGACCGCTTTAATTGTCTGCAAACAGCTGCCCTGAAAACGTTTCGGCACGAGTATTTGAAAAAAAATCTCCAATTCCCAGAGAATTATATTTATCGCCAGCTATGACTAACCAGGCCTAAAAAAAGACTGTCCGCTCATATCGTCACCTTACCACTCGCTATAATGTTTACGGATTTTATCATCTATTATGTCGGTCCATGTCCAATAGCGTAATGTAAAAAACAACGTAAATATTATCTCAGTCTGACGTTCCACAAATAGTTTCTTGTTTGTGTTACATCGTTCATATAGCCACATGGCTAGTGCGAAGTATGTACAAATTACAGTAAGATTTGATACATTATCACCGTAGCTTCTCCCTAAGGCCATTTAGGTGAAAGATTTTTTGTGGGTATTATGCCAACAGCATCGGCATCGAGCCCACACCACCCGCTTCGAGTGTGCGCAAAAGCATTTTTCCCTCTCACTCAAAAATATCACCGTAGTATCTCGTGTTATTACAATGATTTATCTATGGATTCTGTACATGTTTACATAGTTCTGGTTTAATCAGTCGTAAGTAAGATGACAGCGCACTCTCGCAGTGTTTTTAAATTGACTAAATAATATACGTGTCCTAATGTCACTACGCAACTTGTTCCACAAGGTAGCACCTCAATTACAGAGTGCAAACCTCGGTTGTTTTTTGCAGATTGGACAAGGCCAACTAGGTTGGGATGATGATCAAGGGGAATACGTTTTATTTTAACAACTGTGGTAAATTTAATTAGATATGGTAACTGGAGAACTGGGAGTTTTTTATATGGTTCTGTTGTTATTGAGACGCGCTGTGGGAGATTTAAGTCAAGGCGAAGCACCCTTTTCTGAAGCAGATGAAGCGAAGTTATATGACACGCATGGTCGTTGGTTGGAAATGGAAAACGGGAAAGACAGTCGGCGTTTGCGGTGCTTGCGGCATTGTTTGTACACGATGCGAATGTCATGCTCCTATAGTTGTATTGCCTATCGAGCCAGGCCCGTCATGAGCCAGCACGGGGCGTGGTGGCCGGTAACTACAGCCGGACATAGCTATACAGACGAAGCTTGTTTAGGGCCCATAGATAGCCAGCTATTATTGTTTGGTTGTTGAGTAATTCGTTTTAGCCCGTGACAAAGTGCGACTAACGTATGCGACCTTACGTTCTCCCCTGTGCTCGGCTGGTTGGCTGAGGATGATGCCGAGGTCCTGGCCGGGCGTGTCTGTTCGGATAGTGGTCAATTTGTTGGGATCGAAGTGTTCCATGAGCGGTGGTGATACTAGTTTCTTCATGAGGTCGTTGAATGCGGCCTGCCTTATTATTATTATTTCATCCGAGAAAGCCGATCAAGAAGATTGTAGCACACATGCTGACTTCGGCGAAGGCGTGGAGGGGGTCCTGTGCCTTCTTCGAGACTATCATGTCCCTAAAGGTGGCCAAGGAAACTGCCAGGAGAACTTGTTTCAACAAAAGCCCCCGAGCCAGTCGAGAGGGAGCGCCCTTAGGTGACAGGGAAAGAAGGGGAAATAGGCAGCAACGGCGAACCAGCCTTGGAATTAGGCAGGGACAGCCAGGGACGCTCCAGGCGATGACTCTCGACGCATCCCCAAGTGGCGGAGCTGTCAAAGGCGTTAGCGGTCTGGCTGACGCGTCTGAGCTGCACCAAGGCAGACACGAGACGCCGGATGATGCCAGATTGGGGTAGAATGTAGGAGTTGGTGCAACACCACTCGCATGGATTCGAAGCAATGCCTACGCAGTTACCGATCCCTGGGGGTGGGGGGGAAGCGGGTTTACTGGGTTTGCGAGTCCCAGATTAGTCACCATGGCTGGGGTGGCGCATATCCGTCTGGATTCCCGTAATCCCCCAAAGCAATGGGATTGAAATTAGGATAGAATCTTCTTTTGGCGGAATATACTGCAGTGCCAAGTCTCATATTCACAAAATTGAAACGATACTTTATTTGCTTCCTGGTACCTTATCTTTTATCGCGCTATTGGTAACTTTTATCTCAGAACAGGAGGCAGCCGCTTTCCAGACAAAAAATTGTAACCAAAATTGCTGATTGCCGTAAGGAGCCGAGTGGAAGTGTGGCACTATTTGTCAGAGACGATTATGCTCTATTGGCGCGCTAGCGGGACGATCTCGAGCTATTCCTACAGGCAGACTCTTGACGTGAGAGTATGTTTTCGAGATGTCTGGCAGTTCCGACGGTCAGCGCATGCTTGTAGGGCATTCTACAGGCTGTTGCCGGGTAGGCCCCTAGATATTTTGTATGCACTAGAAGAAGTACTCCCAAAAGTGGACAGGATATACACGATCTGCCTTGGTAATACAAACATTGACTTGCTAGATAGAGGGCGGCTCATATGCAACTGACCTAAAGGACTTACCACACGCATGTAACTTTCGACAGAAGATTGGTCTGCCGACTAGGGTCGCTTGCGCGGACACTGCCTGTGGCCAACGTATTACGAAAACATGCATAGATCATATTTACTTGAGTGTTCTACCCGAGTTAACTATCGTCTCTGGCGTCCTTACGACCACCTTTTCTATTTCACCATCTTTATAGGTCTAAAGTCTAAGCGCCGCGACCATCTGTTGAACGCTGTGAAGTCCAAAGTACCGGGGCTTTTTCCAGTTGTTTATCAGATGTACCGATTTCCCACAAATCTCCTCTGGCAGGCAGAAACAATACAATCATGTTGTGACGTGCAGCAGAAGGACCCTTGCGGTCCAGCACTTTTCTGCATTGGAATCTCCAATCTCCAAGCCAGACTAGTGTCGGAGTTGCGGCCGTGGTATCTCGACGACGCCACCTTAGCCGGCGACAGCTTGACGGTTATTGAGGATATCAAAAGAGTCAGAGCATTTGAGGCTGAATCAGGCTTACGCTTAAACGAAGATAAGTGTGAGGTATTCTGGCTTTCTCAAGATACGCGCACGAAGTCTTCAACTTTCGTGAGGGAGCAGCTTCCAAACTTCAGAGAAGTAACCGACGACAGTTTAAAACTACTGGGTGCGCCACTCACGGAAGCGGCGGTAGAGGGTGCCCTCAGGAAAAAGCTCGCAGACACTAACCGATGGTGCCGCCGACTTAAAGCCTTAGGCGCGCTCGCAGCATTGTATCTATTGAGGCACAGTCTCTCAACGCCTCGCTTAATGTACCAACTCCGATGTTCGCCAGCGTTCAGAAGACTCGACTTACTATTGCTTTGATGAGATACTCCGGGAGACCTTACAATCCATGCTAAACGTTTATTTAAAGGATCGGCCTTGGACTCAAGCTGCACTTCCCGTTAGTGCTGGGGGCTTAGGCGTACGCAGACCGATCGATATTGCCCTATCCTGCTACCTGGGCTCGTTGTCCGAAGTTAAGAAGCTTGTCGTCGCCATCGGGGCCCCTTCGACTGAAAGCTGGATTGCCGACTTAACGCAGGCAGCACTCGCTAACTTTCGCGACCAGTGGGATTCAGTGCCGGAGCACATAACACAAGGATCTCTGGATCGAACCGTGGTATCGGCTCCAACGCGACCTAAAAAATCAGGTTCCTGACAGCTCAGGGAGGGCCCGTTTAAAAGCGTGCTTTGATCAAATCAGTGGCAAGTGGCTTCAAGCCCTTCCCTCGCCGCAGCTGGGAACGATGCTGGACGACAACACACTCCGCATCGTTTCCGGCATACGGCTGGGGGGAGGTCGTTTGCGCATTCCACCCATGCAACCTATGCAGAGCACCATTAAGCGCCACCGGTGAACACGCCGTGTCGTGTCGCTATAGCGCTGGGTGCCACTCACGTCATTTCGCCATCAACGACGTTATCTTCCGTGCTCTTCACTCAGCCCACATTCCGGCAGTAAAGGAGCCTGTCAGTCTTAGTCAGCTGAGGCCAGACGGAAAAGGTCTTACCCCCTGGGCTCGTGGTTGTCTTCTCGTATGGGATGTTACAGTTTCATGTACGTTGGCCAAAAGCTTCGTTCAAAACACGAGCCGTGAGGTGGGCGCAGGCGCCCGGCTCGCAGAGAACCGAAAATTGACGAAATACCAGGAACTAGCACTTACCCAGTCCGGTGTTAATAAATAAATAATACTAATATAAATAATATTTAAGTCGATGAGAATAAAAAAAGTCTAGGCCGTTGGCAACCAACGAGTGTCCAAAATGCAAACTCAACTATAATCAAATAATCGCCCAACTCTTCTTGTTTATGTGGGTCGATCTATACGGGCTGCATGACGCCAACGAGGCATTTAAATTATTTTGATGAATCATATCGGTGATAAAGCATGATAAAACTAACATCAAGAATCCTAGGTCGAGAAACGCAGTTTGAAAAACTGAGTGACATTGGAGTCCCTTCCCTTATAAGGGAAAGGAACAGGCGTATATATCAGATAATCATACCGCGAATCGAACCATCGTCAATTTGGTAAGAGAATGATCCTAATAACGCACATTCCCAAATATGTATGTTTTATAAGCGTCCCAACGTGTCAACTTGTTGGCATATTGAACGTGAGTTTTTTCAGACTTATTCTTCTCAGACACGGCGAGAACTTTCACAGACACCATATATATATATATATATATATATATATATATATATATATATATATATTAAATTACGATGTTGCACAAAAAAGCGTTAACGTAACATTTTGACTTTTTATGACTTTCCTTAATCTGGCTATTCGCTTTTTGCTACGCAAGCTAGTAATATATACTTTGTTGTGCAGAATTTTCCAAAAACGCCGGTATGATCGGTTCCTTTGTGCGCTGACTGGTTCTCCCGCAAACGTAGATTTTGCACAACTATGTAGGAGAACAGAATAACTGCTTTTATAGATTTCATCCTCACTCCTAAACAAAAGTTTTCCCGGCTTCCACCCATTGGCAAAACTGATTTTCTCACCGAGTTTGACCATACCCTAGCGTTTTGGACACACAAATAAAATTGCACCATTGGGCATGGTCGTGTCACATTAGGGGTTGAGCCCACAAGACATCCGGTATATAAGTATATACTACACGGACTATATGATTACAACCCAATTGTTTCCTATACGGAAATAGACTAGAAAGTGCTCATCGCGAATATTTTAAGATGGGGTCAGTCAGGCTACCTAGGGAAGGGACCAGAGCACAGGAAGCGGCGTGGTATCTTCCACAGTGTGCTTCGCATCAAGAGCACCTGCAATGGTCATCTGGTTCGAGGAAGTCCCGCACGATACGCAGTTTATGATGAAAGCCGTTTACAGCATAGCGGGTGACGACATGACGGTTGTAACGATATGCCCTTCTCCATTCGTTACGTGTCATAGCTCCAGTTTCGAAGAATTTATCATCGATATCCGCGAACTTTATCTCCCAACATTCGAGGCTGTTCTTGAAAGCCGTTGTCGCCGACAGATCGAAGCGGTGCCGCAGATCTTTGGTAAACAGCGGTGTGTCTGCTAGGAGATATACTAGGCGATTCCGGGTCGAGATGTGTAATCCCAGACAACCAAATTATCGCCCTATCCAGTGCATCGTTAGGAACCTTACTGGATGATGCCACTACAAAAAATATGTGTTGGCGTCCGACTTGGTACGCCGCTCGTGCACCCTCACATATGCCGATGAGGGGAGCCGGTGGGCATTAGAGCTCACCACGGTCTTTCCTGCGCCCTCAGTGAAGGTCGTCGACCACGTCAAGCGGCTATTAATGACACAACAGTAAGGGCCTTGAGAACGGCAGGCTACCCAAGTCCGTTGGAACCAACTGGACTAACCAGAAACGACGGCAAGCGTCCTGACAGGATGACCCTCATGCCCATTGAACGAGGCCGTACCCTCATATGGGACGCCACCGTAACCGACTCACTCGCTCCCTCAATTGTCGGTTTCGGTTCACGCCGCGACCCAAGCAGAAAAGAACAAGGTGAACAAATACGCCGAACTGACAAGAGCCCATAACTTCAGCCCAGTGGCCTTCGAGACCTTGGGACCACCGGGCCCCTTGACTTGAGAGAATACTTACTAAATTGGGCGAACGATTAAAGATAACTACTGGGAACAAGAGTGCAGCACATTTTTTGCGCTAGAGACTTTACACTGACGTCCAGCGGGGCAATGCGATCTCAATTTTGGGATCGTTTGCCAATAGTGCAGACCAGGGCTGTTATAGGCTGAAAGTTAACTCGTTCACTTACACAGGGTAGTAATATAAATTTATAAACAAAATAAATAACAAATAAGAACACAATTATATTGCGTTGTTACTGGATTATATGGCTTATCGGTTATAAAACACATCTACGGCGTTTCTAAATAGTAAATACAATCCTATAATGATTGTAAAGCGTAAGCATTCAGCCTGTCCTGTCGTGAAGGGTGCTGCGTTCTCCTCACTGTTATATGAACCGAAATGCATTCGTAAAAGCAGAGCGCGCAAAATGTAAACTAATATACTAATCCGTATGCTCGGCTGACGTGTGTATACTTACAGAAGTTTCTTACATAACAGAATCAGCCAATTTAATGAGATGCTGGAGGTATTGCACACATTAAGTCGTTCATTGCGACGAGGAGAAGTACACCCTTGATTAATTACCACCCCATATTTAAAATATGTTTTTGTTTTCTAGTGTTTATCTAGTTTTAATGTATTAAAGAAAGAATATATATATATATATATATATATATATATATATATATATATATATATATATATATATATATATATAAACCACGTAACTACTGCTAATTTAATCACCTTGTATCAAATTCGCTTGAATGAATCTAGCTAACCATTCGCGTCATCGCTCTACGCTGATTCATCAATGGAACATTGAATATATATATATATATATATATATATATATATATATATATATATATATTCAATGTTGCGAACAGATCAATATTGAACAGGGTTAGTCTGTTCTGAAAAAGCGGCATCTGGCCAGATGTTCATTACTACCGTGAAGGCGCCCGCGGTGCAGCGATTGTGAACTGCCCGCTGGCGAAAAATGTGCATCGGGTGTCGTCTGCTGCTTTGTTTGTTTGTCTTTTTTCGTTCGTCGGTCGTCAAGACAAACTGTATCGTTTCTTCTTCAGAAGCACTAGAGAGAGCCGGTCATCGCGACTGTTCCAAAACAGTGTATGCGCGATTCTTTAGCAACCGTTCAGTGTTCGTGAGATATTCGGCCACACGAGGAAGGTACGAGTTGTTCCTGGAATTTCCGGCTCATATTTTGCCCTTTGTTTTTGTGATCGGCCATCTGAAATGAATGCTGTGCGCGGTTGTGTTGTGGCCGCAACTTTATTGCCATTTAGTTTGTCGTCAAGTTATACACCTGGTTTGCCACTTCGAATATCAAAATTAGAAGATTTGGTTTTCCATTTCACTTATTTACTTATTTTTTTTTAATAACTATAGTTACAAGCATAAAATATCAGGAAGTTGAGGGATTTCGCTTTACAATCCTGAACTAGCAAGGCTTTTAATGAAATCATTATATATAGCTTTTTCGCAACGCGAAAACTATCTTAAACGTGTTGATAAGCAAACTGTTAAGTGTAGACCGTATCTATCGTTGTGAGCATAAAGCATTTAACACGTAAATATCAACAAAAAATAGAGTGTATATGGTATTATTACATATTTGCTCACATATCTCTGCTTCCTGTTTTTGTCCGATTATGGCCGATATATAGGAGCCATGAAATGAAATTTAAGAGTGGCTGGTCTAGGTTTTGAGCTCACGATCTCCCTAAAGCAAGGCAATGGCTTTGAGCCAGCTTGCTCGGTAATAAAGTATGTAGTACCTCTTCCAGAAGATATTTGCAGCGGCTTAGAGCACGCGTACTTCATAGTATCTCGTCCGGTACTCGCTCTACGATGAATGCTCTCCCGCCGCGAGTTGTAGCTAGATAGATAGAAAATTTGGTTTTATTATTCCCATGAGAGGTTTACATTTGTACAGAGGTTCACAGCTCCTTAAAGCCATCAAATGCGAGTATGGAGTGTTTATATTGCATGCAATCTTATAATATTATTTTTGTCATGATCATTATCGAATTTGGCTTATACTAGAGTAAGGTACCTAAATAAGGGCCGGTACGGCCCCAATCTCTAAGGTATTTGAGGAATGCGCATTCGAACAACTCTGGACGGTAGTTTTCATTTGCGAGCCTGTCACCAGATTGCTCATAAATAATGAGTTCGGGGCCTGATAAGTTTTTGTTTTTTTGGACCGATTGCAGATGCCTCGTATTCAATATGTCGGCTATCCGTCGGTTTACTATGGCAAGCACCTTTTTAAGATCCTGCTAAACCTGAGGGACCTGGGCGTGGGGCGTGTCGTCACGCGCGGACGCTTTGAAAGGTATCCCGAACCGACATTTTATGTCATCCGCAAGGTTAAGCCGGCGATGGACGACGAAAACATCTGGGGCAAGGTAAGTGTGCTGCGCGCGTGGGGGACACTTAAATGTTCATTGAATTGTTTTTGTGGTATATAAATATCTAATGTAATTGCATCAGTGAAATATATCTTACGGTGATGGCATGTATATTTAAACGTTGTATTCCATTAAACAGACAATCTATCACCAGAGACTCACTACAGCCACCTAATATGGAGCTAGACGAGGTAATACTTATAGAGGCAAACGTGGTCTGTCAGATGATGATCCTCTAAAGAAAACAGGAAATGATCATACAAAAGGCAAATTAATCAGATTTTACCCAGTAACTATTAACGTTTAGTAATAAGTCTCTTTACGACCACGCAACAAAGTATCTTCGGATGTTTCACAATGTAGTCGTGTGGTTGACTGCGTACATATCTGTGTTGCGATGTTTCGGCCAGGTGTGGGTAGATGAGTACTTTCGCGGCATGACGGGACCTCAGTGCACTCTGTTGGAACAGTCCCATTTGCCCGATTTTCGACTGGTGCGCAAATGCGACGAAAAGGGCCTATTTGACCAGCTTCGAAAGAAAGATCTAAAAGTTCTACCCAGGTACGTTTGATTGACCAATGCACTGTTTAATCGGTTAGGCAACAGATGGAAATATATTTGCTTCTGAGCACAGCTTTATTTATTATAAGTTTAAAGTTAAAGTACAATGACTGGTTTAAAACGTATACATTCTTGGATGTATGTCTCCACACGCATTTGGGGAATAAAATGCTGATATGATCTCTTAATATATATATATATATATATATATATATATTCGCATTTTTAAAAGTTGAGTGACATTTGAAGAAAAGATATCCGTGCTGTTGACAGCACTTGTGCTATTCGACAGACACAAAAGGCAAACGTATCTAGCGTTTTAATATTATTATTAAGGTTTCATTACTCAAGTCGAGTATTAGGCTTGTCATGCTATCATTTATGGGCACATACGCAGTGTATATTATCTTGTCTGCAGGGAAATGGAGTTTCGGCCCATGCTTAAGATGTTGGTCGAGCGAAGCAGACGCGCCCGAGGTCTCACAGATGTGCCTAAACTACCTATGGCCTATAAGGAACAGCGTCTTCTTACACGACGGATAGCTGAAGAAGGCGAAACACCAGATTTTGATGCCGGTTCCAATGAGCCGTTGATCTACGATAGGTTCCGTAGAGGCGTTCAATATTAAATCGACTGGAGCGAATGCATATATAATAGAGTGATATAGAGTATTTGTATATATATACTTTATACTAGACATGTGCCCCAACTGGAGAAGTGTTCCGGCATCAGTAGGGTACATAATCCGTGTTTTGCAGAATCGGTATCTAACTGTGCATTTTAAAACAATTTAACACCGTTATCGGCTACCATCTGATAAATTGTTTGCAGTTACGAAATGTAACAATTTTAGTTTTGAATAAACACGAACACTGTGTTTTTAGTAAACAAGTTTTTATTTCATTGCTTAACAGGTTCCATTCACTCTCCTTTAACATATATATATAGATGCATTTTGTTAAACTATACACAAATTTACACAACGTGCGACCTCTATAATTAACATGTATAACTATATATACATTGAGAAATATATGTGTGTATATAGAAGGTCAGATTCAAACGAAAGTTATAGTGGGAGCTGTATCTCTGTATGAAAAATATTATTTTCAACTTACGCGACGTATTGTGTACGTGTACCGCCGTTTGGCTAGCTTGAATTCCTTAGTGAGAGTGATATGGGCAGTGTTGACGACAATGGTATTTTTCTTTCTCACGATCAGGTACCGCGCTTACGGCGTATTTCACCAAAGAACCATGCTAAGCAGAGAAGCAGGAGATGATAGCACCTCTACTTTACGTGTTACCTCGTGCTCTACTGTCATTCCGCTTACTGCAGATGCGGCACAATGAAGGTCTAGCTAAGCTTCGAGTGGTCTTTTGTGTTTTCGATTTGCCAATGTTCTCGTCGACGCGAGATTGCTATCGCGCTAAGTAGGTGTGTCCATACATATTCCGCGATAGCCTGCTGTTCCTCACGCGCTATCGTTCGGACCGCTAACAGAAATAGCAACGTCTGACAACAGAGAATACTTCAATATCAACAACTAGATCATAGCGACGATACTTCGACAATACTAAAATGCGATTGCATATATGCGGCCTCTGGGGTTCTTTTCTTCAGTCAAGATTGCAATAACATTAGTTACAACAACAGCGATGACGAAAATCTGAAACAAACCCGTGATACCTGGCCGACACGAAAAGAGCACTTCGTTTACTCTGTAGAGGCTAGACGAGGCAATCGTACATTAAATATTGAACTGTTCCTGCCTTCCGAGCGCCTAAAACATCCGGAGCGTTTAAGGCAGTAGCGAGGCGGAAGACGCGTCGAGCTGAGTCGAACCGAACAGTGAATGAGTGGCACCCCGCTACTTGCAGTGCGAGCGTTAATTTCGAGTAATTAACTAGTCAGTGATTATTAGTCCACTACGTTATTATACGAAACGTATGCGCCTGCACATAGGCACAAAAGCACAAGCCCCGAAGCACAGCTGTTTTAGTTGTGTATTGGCTATAGTAAGGCTAGGTAGCAGGCGTACTCGAGCACTACAGGGCATACTCTTAAAAAGTTAGCAACAACAACGACAACAATAATACAGCTGCCAACGACAGCAACATATCAACAATGCGAAAGGGCGCACTGCCGTCTATGTAGCTTCACAATGCACGATATTGGTCCTCCGTAAGTAATCGGTCGCTGTCGACCGGCTGATCCAAGTACAGAACAGTAGGAAGAAGAAAGTACACCACTGCTACGCACGCAGCGGTCCAGGTCTGTCCAGGACGAGCGTTGTGGGACGTTTTGTCTGGGCAACAATTTTAAGCGTCCACAAAACCTCGCATGCAAGGTCGTCAAAAACCTGCTTGCTAAGCAAACGTAACGGCAAAAACGCAACCGACAACAAGCCAAGACGACGGAAAAGAAAATCCAATTTGTCTAGGCGGCACATGGGTGTCCCTCATCATCTCAGGGAGGGCGCGGCACATAAAGATGAACACAAAGACATGCATAAATCCATACGCACACAATAACACTGAAATGTATACAGGTTAGACACAATACAACAGGCACATGTTCAACGATTCTTCGCATAAAGGGCGGGAACACAACAAGACACTTCAACACTGGTTGAACATCACTCATGTCGCCCTAACTTCCATGAAATGAATGCCGTTAACCCGTTAGAGTTACGAGGCGCTACAGTTGTTACCCTTCTCCAAAGCGTGTTCAAAGCACGCAAAGAAGCGTGTTCTTTCAACCGTTTGCATGCTTTTGTCACGACACTATCACACTAAATGAGTCGAACGACTGTTACTCACTAAGGTATCACCATGAAAAACGTTACTCATTAGGTGGAACTACAATTCCACGCTTCTTCGCATCGCTGACGTTACCTCTCTATGACATGTCGCTGTTATTGCTGTTGCCGCCTATGCTGTAGTTACTCCTCCCGCAAGCCACTAGTACTAGAACACCGTACGACTTCTTTTTTTTCTACTTCGCCTCGCTTCCGGTTCTCGTCTCCTCTCAGGTCCGTTTGTCATCTTCGCTGATGAAGACAGTCATCATGAAGTTCTTGATTTTATTGTACATAAAGTCAGCCTTGCTGGTCAGTCGTTCATTCGTCGGATAGCGGCGCACATGTCTTAAGGTGCTCAAAATCTTCGGGAACTTCATTAGGGCAGGTGCTGTAATGAAACTACCTTCAAGAACGATGATTGCATTAAGCGCGCTGTCGGGGTCCATACCTGAAAGGACGACATAACCACAGATCATTACTGTTGTTAACCGAACCTCTTTATTTGTCAAATCAGCGGTGGATATGCAGAACATGTAAAACGATCTCAGCGGCACAGCATAGTGTGCGAACAGCTAAGCAAAATTCAAACCAAACATCTGGACAGCATACATAACAGCAGCTCACGGGCAAATAGGTCGTCTGTGTAAATAGCCTTTCAAACCCGTTATAGGTGTTCGGTTTTACTTTTGAATGAGCTGATTCCCTAGTGGCTAAGCCCAAGGACATTTAATAGTTGAACAGGAATTATTGGAACTGCATCTTACAATGCTTGAGTTCTCGCACAAAATTATAAAATAAACGTGATATAATGAAAATGATATACTCCAACGATCGTATGTAACATCACAAGTAACACACACACATATATATATATATATATATATATATATATATGCAGGTAAATTCCAGAGTGGATTAAATATCAGCCATGACATGGAAAAACCGTACACGGGCCTTACGGAAAAACGTAAAAAAAATTACGAAAGGCACAAATGTTCATTATGATTTAACTCACGTTCGAGACCCATGTTGGCGCGAATTGTTTTGTCGGTGCGCTCGAGGAACTCGACCTGCCTGCGAAGCTCATCGGGAGATGGTGCAACGTTCTTGCCGCCACCACCACCGCTCGCAGTTTTCGATTCGTCCCGAGCACTGGCTGTAGCACAACCTGTCCCTGATGGCACGACGGCTGCGGTTCCCGTTTCTCCTGCTGCTGATGCCACTGACGTTTCCTTTTCGTTGGTTGGCTTTACCGACGTCGGTCCCGCTGTTCCCACTGCTGTTCCCACTTTGGGAAGGGTCCGACCGTCCCGCTGCGCCTGCGTCTGACCCGGTCGTCCCTGTTCGAACGATCGTTATTATAAGCATATAAATCTATTAGGTATCGTGATGCCTGTACATTTTGATAAACTCTTTTTGAAGAAAATCTCGCTCTCTCTCTCTCTCTATATATATATATATATATATATATATATAAATAAATCATTTGTTGATTCATGGGGAAGGACAATTGCCCCCTGTGAGCATGTACGCTTCTTACTTTGCGTCAACTCGCTATGCCGGTCTCTGCCCAGCCCCAGCAGTCAGTCGTAACCAACCTGTGCAACGGAAGTTGCGTGTGCAGCTTGTTTGGAGCGAACGCTTGGACTCAGCTTCGGTTTGAGTTCGACAGTCATCGGTGTGACGGCGGGGCCTCCCTTGCTTGGTGCTTCATCCTCGTCTTGCGACGACCACTGGTTATCGTGCTTGCGTGGACTTCGGCGGTGGCATTCAGTGCACATTTCGTTATTGTCGTCGTCGTCGCCGTCGTTGTTGTCGTCCTCATCATCATTAACATCCTCATCATTGTTCTCGTAACGGTCATTGCCGCCACCAATCTTGTTAGCGTCGTCGGTCTTAGCATACCCAGCAGCAGTGCCCACGGAGCCGACCTCGTCTTGGCAGCTTTTCGCATCTTTACCCGAAAGCTTAGTGCTCGCCCGTCGGCCGGACGTTTTCGCACTTTGCACTGGCGACCGCGGCTTTCGTTCGTTTGGCGAGGCGGTGCTCAAGCACCGCGCCCGTTTTGTCGTCGGAGAATCTGCACGCTCGCTGCTGGTAATACTCTGAAAACGCCGCACATAAGAAATATTATATTGTTATTCTTGTTGTTGCCGCTGCTGCTGCTGCCTGCTTGCCTGACAGGTCGGATGTAGTGTCTAATTTTTACATTTCTATTTTTTGTTTTTGTAGGTTGCACATTTAATTGCTTCTAACGTATTACTTTGGTTATGCTTTAG
Source organism: Dermanyssus gallinae (assembly GCA_003439945.1). NCBI lineage: Eukaryota > Metazoa > Arthropoda > Arachnida > Mesostigmata > Dermanyssidae > Dermanyssus > Dermanyssus gallinae. The sequence goes on along the minus strand of QVRM01001782.1, from coordinate 2,020,189 downwards.
TGTGACCCTTGATTGGTTCACTCGCATATAAATAGATATACATTTCGATGCATGGAGTCAAAGCTGAACTTATTTTTTTTACACTGTCCCACAACATATAGTACCGTACAGCTTAATGCACGCACGGAATCCTAAGGCATGTCTGTCAAGGTGCACCCATTTTTCCACGAACAACCAGGACAAACAATCCGTGCTGACAGTGACGTATATATCAGTAGAGTTGAATCTCTAACTATGTACAAGTGATCCAAGCTATTCAAGAATAAAGCCCGTCTTGAATAGCTTGGATTACTTTAGAAACGAGCCATAAACAAACTTTAGTGACGTCAAGCTGACATGAGTCAGCTTGAAGTGAGAACGTTAGAACGTTTATTATTGTATATCTAAGCTCATCAAAACAACTGTATAATTACACCGCGTAAGATCACAAAGAAAATTAAAATCACCATATTAGCTGATGTGATAATCTAATATCATTGACAATCTACAACCAATGAAGCCTGAAAACTTTAAACAACAATTGCCGTGCCGTATTATTAATACATAACACAAGTAATGTTGTGGAGATATTCGTTGAAGTGTTGCCGCAGAAAGCAGTACTGCTATTTGCTTGTCTAAAATTTGTGTTTCCTAGCTGCATGACTGATATTGATTTATTAGCTTTTCAACAAGCTGCCTAACAAACTCACAGAGCGAGACAACATACTTAAACACATCTTGCACAGATAAGTGAGTAACATGGTAATACCAAACGAAACCACGTAGGCAGAGCTCAGGCGACAAGATAGTCAGTTCAGTTAGCACATTAGGCATTTGACTATCGAGTAAATTCGGTAAAAACTCGGCCGGATTATTGCTGAACAAACCAACAATTGGACCAGTTTTGTAGGCATGCCGTAAATCACGCTGCATATATATACTTACCGAGGAAGCCGGTACTAGTGAATGTTTTCGGCGCCCCTTGGGCAGCGCCGCCGGTGCGATCTTGCCGTCCACCTTACCGGCAAGAATGACTAGATCACCCTCTTCGACCATTAGCGATGCCTTCGTCACTGTTGATGGCCGCCGCTCTTTCTTCAAGTCCGGCGAAGGTGTCTGCGATTTTCGCGGTGACCTCACTTCAATCTCGACGAGATCCCCATCGAGTTTCTTCGGCTGAATCAGCGCCATGGTAATGACAACAACAAAATTATGATTTGTACGATATAAGCGGTGTTAGTCGGCATATCTGCACTAGCTAAACTGTACTAGAAAAAGAAGAAAGTGTAACCTGTAGCACTTGGCTGCACTAGAACTACTGTCACTATTCAAACCTACTACCCATACTCCAACAGTCTAGGGGTCTATAACACATACTCTGCTCGGCCATCCAATCTAGTGACTATATTTACAAACTACCACAACTGCCATCTCACCTTGATTGTTCGACCGGATCTGCTCAGCTGAACGGGCTTCTCCGTGGGTGAAGTCGAAGCAGAACCATCACTTCGATCCTCCGAAGTTTCAGGAGGCCGCTTTCGTTTCGGACTTGTAGGCGGCTCCGGTAGCGAAACCCTTTTCTGTGGCGGCCGCTGATCGGACTTCTTGTTGACTTCGCGTTTTACGATACCTGGCCCGTCGGATCGTCTTCTGAATAAATTACATCATTACTATTAGTACAGTGAATATTAATTTTGACACTTATATAATAATACATTGCTGAAAAAATCAAATTAAAATGATTCAAAAGATTCCATATTACGGGTATATGGCTGCACCTTATACAATCATTCTTAACGTATCAGAATGATACGTTAAGAGCTACGGCGGAATAATTATTATGACGAAATGCATTACTGTTAAGCCAAGTCAAAAGACACCCACTAGAGCGCATAACGGCAACCAAAAAAATCAGCATGGACTGACTGAGCTAGCATGCGGTTTAACTGAAACGCAATTCACGCAGCATAAGCAGAAAGCTTTTACACAATTATTTCACAATTATACGATACAACAAAGACGGGTAACAATTATATCAATGCCGCATCAAATGCCGCATCCATAACTTTAGGTCGATATTTAGCCAGGACATGGAAAACATACATCACGCAAAATAAAATTGCGCAGCAAACAACAGCATCGAGACGCTGTATGCGGTTATCCTAATGACATCATAAATCTTAGTATTGGTGTTTTATTTGTTATGTATATATATATATATATATATATATATATATATATATATATATATATATATACGGTTCAGGAAGTTTAGGAACAGCCTCGAAAAAAAATACTTAGTCCAAACTAAATTATTATTCATCGAAAACAGACAAAAGTGATGAGCATAGTATTCACCTTGGATATTGAGGCCACCTCTATCTTTAGACGTTAGCCGAATTTTAAACTTGATTTGATGATTAAAAAAACTTGATTGCTACACGTTACTCCATGTTGGCAGTTTCAATTGGCGCTACTTGTTTCTTACACAACAATTCAGCCCCGGAACTAATTTAACTGACCCTGGGGTCCAATGGATGCTAACCACCGAGCACTTCAAAGAATACCTTGCGAAAACAAGACTTCCTTGCGAGCCCGACCTCGTCATAACAACACCAATCGAGGTCTGGGCCTTAGATGCCGAGGTTTGCGGCCCAAACAGGGACCTCGCAAAAGCGCGGCAGGACAAGATCACCAAATATGACGTCAAGTTCCTAAGAGCGGCGCTCCCCGACCCGCAAAAACCTCGCAGATTCGGATCCATCACTATCTCTATGAGTGGTGTATGGGACTCTGAATCTGCGAGTACGCTCTTGGGGCTCGGCGTCACGAAGAGGAATCTTATGGATCTTACCGTTTTAACGTTGCAAGGGCCCTTGAGGATATACCGCTCGCACCGGGTCCATAAAAGCGGGAGCCGAGTGTGCAAACTCGTGTGTGTATTGTAAATAATTAATAAATTATCACAATATTTTCTACAGGGTCTCCCAGTACTCCCATTCGTCCAACACACTGTGGGATCTAGTACAACTCGGCGGAAAAATATTTTTTTGCAATGGGATAAGAAAGCGGAATTAATTTATTAAGAATGATATTCAATACAACATTTCTTCTGCTTTGAGCTAACGTAGAATACATTCAACAGATGCAAAATCTTCCTCCAAACACGCAGAACTGATCGGTTTGTCGATAGGATGCACAACTGCACATTTAGTGGAGATACGTCAGGATAACAACCTTGATACAAACACTTTTGGTAAATTCGCTCTCATTCGAAAAGAAGACATTTCCGCCCACTTGTTCTATTGTTAAAAAAACGCTCGCCGAGTTGTATCGGAGAACAAAATTTGTTGTATGAACTCTGGGAGACTCTGTATATGTAGGTCCATGAGAACAAGATAGGCGCGACTTTGATTGAGATGGTTTGATATAAGTACACAGATAATAAACTATGGGTCTAGTATATATATATATATATATATTTGATTGAGATGGTTTGACATAAGTGCACAGATCATAAACTATGGGTCTAGTATATATATATATATATATATATATATATATATATATATATATATATATATACATATATCAACCGGACGGAGTGGAAGTAATGACCGACAACTCTGAAACTAGAAATCACTGGTTCTGTTCCGGCGCGACATATCCTGTTTTAAAGGAATCTTAAGATTTGTTTTATCATGACTTTAATTGAAATGTTCCAACCGTAAGAAAGATTGCATCGAAATAGCAGGTGCCGCATCGGGATCGAACTCAACTCCTACGTCAGAGTCGCCAGCCATCTCCGCTGTTCCATTCCGTCAATTTTGGGGGACTAAGTTACAATATGAAGAAATAATAAGTAATTCCGTCAATATATAAGCATATGTTATATACATCATTAGTATATTGTTCACCTTTCCGCTGATCCAGTGGGCGTAACACCAGCAGTAGTGGTAGTAGTAGTAGGCTTCGTATCGTCGGCTATGAGCCTCCTATTCGACAGCCCTGTTCCCTTTGCCGCTGTCGTCGCCGTGGATAGCGCGGCTTTTTTTGACGAGCCTCGACTATCCTTTGCATCTTTGGACACCGCTACTGTAGCTGCTGCACTGTCTTTTCGTTTCGCCACGTGGCCGGTTTTGGCCTCCTTGGCTGACGACGGGGAAGCAGAATTCGTTGCGTTCATGGCGTCCTTCGACGATGCCGTTGACGGAGTTGTCGCAGTCGTAGGCAAACCCCCGGACCGTTGTGGCGTTGACGTTGTTGTTGCGGTTGGTGTTGATGCTGCTGCTGCCGCCGATTCCCGAGCCTTCTTCTCGCCGCCGATACGGCCCATGACGTGTGTGACGGGCGGCTTCATGCCTGGACGTCGCTCGATCTCCTCGAGCGCCTCCATGAAAAATCGCTTCTTGTTGGGCCGCGCAAAGCGGCCCTTGTGCTCCTCGTAGCTGAACAAGCATTTCACGTCGATGATACCCACCTCGTACGTACCGAAAAACAGCACCCGGTACCTAGAAACAAAGACAAGTAATTTTATATATATATATATATATATACATAAGTCAAGGTATAATCATAGACTTGGTTGCCATATTTTGCAACAACACCTATCATTTAGGGAGTGAATGGCATGTGGTTCTCCACAACTAGTTGTGACGTTGCCCACAATGCCGACCTGGATGAACCCGTAGTAGACGCATGTATGCAAAATAATGACGAAAGTAATGATGCTCGTTAATTGCAGCCTATGGGTAAAGACGGAAGGCCAACGCTAAGCAACCTGTAAGGCCACTTCGCTGTAGAGATTGCCAAGCTCCACGGCCCCGCATTTTCCGTCGGGAGAAATACATACTGCACATAAACAATACATAAACACACAAAATACATCGGTCACCGCAGCGTGACAGATGATACGATGGTAAATAACGTCACGCGCAATTTTAGCTAGAAAATTACAACAAGGATGGCAATCACGCTAACGACCTGACGGCGTTTTAGTTATATATTCGGCACGCACCGACTCAGGTCAGCAAAAAGGTTTGACACGGTGCTCAACTCGTGCCTCTAAGGGCAACCGAGTTTAACCTCATTTTAAAAACAACTTTGCTCGCCCTCATAATGGCTGTGCTCAATAGACTAAGTACCTCTTACAAACAAAAAACAGATACGTGGCATCTCACGTCGACGACATTACAGTTACGGTGGCACATATCACTCGCAGTTCTAAAGACGACTACGCTCTGCAGACGAAGGACGTGGCCCCATGTTTAGGATCATCCAAACTAGGTAACGGTGCATGTCCATGGAGAAAGGTGCCTCTTGCTGCAGGCGGACGTGCTACATAAGGCAGCGATAATCCTGCCTGTTACCTTATATCAAGCATGTGCCCCAATTCGTAGCACAACCATTGCTCAGCATAGGCTCCCCTCAATATGTCGAGTCTGCGATCCGCCTGTGTCCAATACGCATAATCTGGTGTACCTGGATAGACTGCTTTTTCCTAGAGGTTTTAAGAAGCCTCGCATATCCATATATATATATATATATATATATATATATATATATATATACATATATATAATGCCCTGGTATGTTGACTTTGTAAAAGTATGAAAGCTCGAGTTCTAGTACTAACGTAGCCCATACGTCAAATGCTATTAGTCTCAAAATTTATACTACATACAGCATCTCGCTACAAGTCTTGCCACCAGAAGTTTAGGAGAGACAAATGCATGTATATTACGAAATAGGCCATAGGATCCTCTCCCGAGGGAGGAACATCACCACAAAAAAGCAGACGGCGGGGAGAAGACCAACCAAAGGAGCACTGCGAAACAGCAGGGCACAAGAAATCAGGAATTGGTGTGGATAAAAGGAACAACACGAGGTACCTGATCGTTGCCGCCAGCGACGGAAATGGGAGCTGGAAAGTACCGAAAGAACTTCTGGGTATCAGATGCGAGGTGGAGATTGCGATCTGGTAGACGGGCTCGAAAGGAACCTTTTAAGAACCGCGGAGTAGGGGAAGGGCTTTATTGGATAGGGGTTCAGAGGGCAACGGTTTCATACAACTGTCGCTTCTCCCCTAACAGAGAGCAACGGGAGTTTGAGGACTTCCTTGAGAAGCTTTTGCAGAGCGTAGGTGCCTGCTTTGGAACCTGGCTTATGACGGGGTGCTCAAGATTGATGATCTCCCGAATAAGGTGGAGATGCTGGCGTACGACGAAGATCTGGCACTCCTGGTTTCGGCTAAGACCGAGACAACCCTAAAGTGCGCCGCCAATGAAGCCTTGACCCTGGTGAATAAGCAGACGGAAAAATAACACCTTAAGCTCGCATCAGATAAAGTAGATGAATTTAATAGACCGCAAGAGGACAAAAAGGGGTAAGACTCGTGATAGCGGGCCACCCGACAGATATCAGAAGGCAAGGTACCTCGGAGTCATTTTCGACACAAGACTTACAGGATCCACGCATATAAAGTATGTGGCTGATGTAGTCAACATGATCTTCCTGAACCTAGCGCGTATTCTGCCAAGGGCTGGTAGAGTGTCGGAAGCCAAGAGAAGACTTTTAGGGTCAGTAGCCGAATCAACGGCGCTGTACGCGGTCCCGGTCTGGGCGGACATTTTAGTGCGGACGACGAAAAATAGGGAAGTACTAAGGTCAGCTTAACGGACGCTGACGATCAGGGTGAGCCGCGCATATCTAGCCAAGATGCTGTCATGGGAACTGCTACGGACGAGAGAAACAAACGCCTCCTAGACGGAGATTTGAACCCAATCATGGCCAGAAGTGCTAACATCGCGTCCTGGCAGGAGACTAGGCGACTCGTGGTGACCAAGGGGACCTGGACGACTGCCAGAACAACGATCTATCCTACTATACATGCTGACTAGACACCAGCGCTACATGATGAGGATTAAATAGACTAACAATGACATCCGTTACAATCGTCAGAGTTAGAGTCACCCATGTGAGGCCCCGGCCGCTCCTATATGTGGAGCGTTTGGGCAACGAAACTCGTCCAGCCAGGTGCACGCTACGCTGCTGAGTCTAACAGTGTGTTCCGTGGAGATATCAGAGAAAACCTGGCTGTGCGGACCAAACAACAAGTCGGAGAAGTAAAACGGAACCGAGATATAGAAGTAGTGAGAAGAAGCTACAGCAAGGGCGAGAATAGGAGTAGATTAGCCAACTTGCCGGCAATGGGTATGTGAGAACAATTTCAACTCAAGCTCGAGTTCATCTAACTCGAGTTTTACTGATTAAGCAAGTGATATAATGTCGAATGATAATGAGGACAACGACGTTCATGCAGATGTACATGAATGTGTCTTGCAGGACCTCAGCTAGGATTGCCCGAAACCGGAATGAGCCGTGCATCCGTGATCAACAGTAGCAGAACCAGCAGCAGCAGCTACCGCAATGACAGCAATAGAAATCCAACGAGCAGCGGATTGACTGACCATCAAAACAAGACCAGCGGTGGCACTACTGAAGTACGCCAACGAAAGAAATACGCCAATGATTCGCTGACGGAGGCGGCTGTGAGTCGAAAGTCGAGTTCAATGTTTGGGATGGAAAAGTTCAGCCATTTGATTTATACGATGAAATGTCAAACCTCAGGAGTGGGACGTATATCTCTGACTATATATATATATATATATATATATATATAAATATAGGCGCACGTCAATGGCCAAATTGCAAATGGTGCGTGCATCGGTACACCGGTATTGTCATGAAATCTGGGATCTTGAAGTCTGGGCCTTTGATAAACCGCTCCATTCATTAAGAACAGGAGCTGCTAAGCATGACCATGTTGATCATGGAAGATATATATATATATATATATATATATATATATGGAAATATTTTCAACAATTATCACGTTTAGAAACACAAGAGATAAGAAGTACCATAAGTGAACCAGTACTAACGAATATTTATGAGAACGCCCGCGGCTTTCATTTATTAGCTTCGCCCAAGATTTCTCCAATAAATAGCCTATGGTACTGGGGTGTACATTTTGTTGGTCGATCGAGCGAGAGGAGGAGTCCAGCCTCATATCTGCATATTCAAAGATGGCGCCAAAATTGCGGTCCAGTCACCCACTCAGCCCGTGACATTGCACTTCATCAAGTCAATCAAACTCGTCGGATATCGGATTATATATTTATCGTTACTGCTATCGCGGCATTGCGGATGATGCAGTTTTTACCGTTGCTCTTGATGTTGCCGCCAATGCCAAGCGAGTTTCGCCCTTTCCTATGCTTTTCATCGGACTCAGGCAGATATATCTCTATTTTTCGCATTTTTACATAACCTTCCTTCTACATATATATGTATTCCTATCTTCTGTATATATATATTTGGTACGCATCCAGTCGCACATTAACAGAGTAAACCTCTGAGAACAATCGTTAATGGCCTAGCTTCATGTTGGGGGGGGGGGGTTGAACCGGTCGGGTTGAACCATCAGCAACACAGGCTGATCTGCGTCTGAGTGTGTTTGTGTGTCTGTCTGTGCCCTCTCTGTCATCTCTAGTCGACCCGAATCCGCCATGCGTATTTACTGTCGATATTGTTGATGTTGTTGTTTTTGGCTGAAACGGCATGCTCTCGACAATTCAAAAGTCGACGATTAATTACCGACCACGAACCTCTACGCCAGCTACGCCAACTACGACGAACAGCACTTACTTGTCTCCGGAACGAACTTCTTCGACTCGTGCCGGCCAATGTGGATAGCCTTTCACTTTGGCAAACACCAGCGCTCCCTGGTCGAGAGTGCGTTTGGTGGACGAAGCCGCCGCCGTCGTCGTTGTCGTTGTCGTTGTCGCCACAGCCGTTGTCGTCGGCGGAGAATTACCGCTAATCCCACGCCCACCACCACTATTGCAACTCATGACGCTGCTGTTGTTGTTGTTGTTGTTCTTATAGCTGTTTTATATTGTAAAATTTCTTTCTTCGTATGTGTAGAGAATAGGAACTCGTTCCACGGCACGATGCGGAAGCTCACGCACAACAGTAGCAACAACACCAACACCACCACCACCAGCAACAACAACAACAACAACCACAACAACAAGATGACCTCACTTGCCCTATCTATCTCAACGTCTCTCTTCTTCTTTTCAATGTTCCGTTCCGATCCGTTATGTTCGTTTGACGCTTTACTTCTTTCGTTTCTTTACTTTGTCGCCATCGTTTCGTTATCCATCGTCGCCATAGCTATTGCTGCATCAGAGCAGCTAGACTTTTCGTGTTGTTGTTGTTGCTGCTGCTGCTGTTGTTGTTGATGTCGTAGTAGTTTGATTACAGTTATGATTGCAATCCATGACTTGAATCTGGATTAAGCGTGGTTGTTGGTTTTCCTGTACGTTTAGCCACTCTCTGCCTTCCTGTGCGTCTGTGTCTCAACGTCCTATTTCCTTCTATTTGTCCGAACCAACCGTGAATTGGTTTTCGAATCGGAAGTCGCCGTCGTTGCTGCTGCTGCTACGGCTGCTGCTGATGATGATGATGATGATGATGCTAATGATGACGATAGCCCCGAGCCCCGTTTCTTCACTGCCCTCGTTGAGGGGCGGCGCCGTCGCAGGGGCAGGACCTCGATCGACTTCAACAGGAAAGCGTGGTGGAGAAGGCGGGATTTCCACACGTTAGGATCCACACGTTAGAGTGTCCAAGTTAGTGAGAGAGAGAAAGAGAGAGACGTGACGAGATAGTGCGATACATACACACACACACAGAGAGAGAGAGAATGGGAAATAAGGCGAGAAATGAATCGGCGACAAGGGGACGACTTTCGATCGAGCTATTTACTACCACTATGTTTGCGTTTGTTGTCTCTCAGGTTTTGCTGCTTGCTCTCTGGCTTTGGGTGGCGAATGGCCATTTAGCGCCAGCCAGCCAGCCAGCCGGCCCACACCTCGCTCACGTCGAGCAACGCGGCAATGATGATGAGAGATGCCAATCTCGCACACTTTGACACGGCGGCGGCAGCTGTAGAACCAGCAGAATAGGCGGTCAACTGTACACGTTGACGCTGTTCCCACCGCTAATGCTGCTGCTGCTGCTGATTCTGGCGGCGGCGACGACGACGACGATGACGATGGTGATGATGATGATGATGACGACGAGTTCAGCAGGCGAACGATGCAGAACTCATTTCAGCGACGAATGATGATTCGTACCTTTAATCCGTTCGTTGTGCTGCCCCGGTAAGAGAGTTCGTTGGGCCGTTTCGACCGCAGCCACTCGCGACGTCAAAGCACGACCTCTGGCGGCGCCACCGCAGGTCGACTTCGACGACGATGGCGACTTCAACGACTTCGACGATGATGGCGACTTCAACGACTTCGACAACTTCGACGACGACGACGACGACAAACGAAGTCACTCACGAACGACAAAGTCCGCCCTGCACCAAGTTGTTGGCTGACGTCCTGAGGACGAACTACTCTATATATTTTTTGCTCTTTTCTACTACTACTACTACTACTACTATTGCACGTTCGTAGCAGATAATATAGTAGAGCAAATCTCAGTAGTCGTCGTCGTCATTATTGTTATAGACGTCGCTATCGGCTAGAATCTTGTCGGTTGGTTGATCGGTCGTTGTTTATGCTGCTCGTGCTGGGGACTGAGGTAGGTTGACGTCGTTGTTGACGTCGCTGTTGACGACGACGATGGCAGTGATGGCGGTGGTAATGCTGATGTTTACCCCCCTTGAACAACGCGACACAACAACCCACCGATTGGGCGGTGATGGTGATGATGACGACGACGACAATGGTCACCACGACGAGGACAGATACAGCAGTGATGGCATCAACAAAAATGAATGACCGCCACTTGCAGCAGCAGCAGCAACAACAACAACAACAACAACAACAACAGTACAAGTAGGAGAAATAGCAGCAGCGGGAGCAGACACGCACATCTTCTTCACTCACCACAACCTGTACATCACTACTCGAGCACAAGTTACAGACGACGACGACGATAGCGACGTCGACGACTACTTACAGCTAGCTATTCTAACTTCTATACTTTAACTGCTGCTGCTGCTGTCCCTGCAGCTATTTTTATCACATCCATAATGTAGTGGCGGCGCGGACAAAAACAGCGGCCACAACAACAACAACAACATCATCTACACCAACAGCACCAGCAACGACAACAACAGCAGCAACAGCAAATACAGCAATCGCCACACACAGTTCGAACGTCGTTGAACAACAACAACAACAACAACAACACCCAGTTTGTTGTTACCCAGGCGGCGGCAGGTCGTCAGAGTCGTCACGCAGCAGGCCACCCAGCAGCAGCAGCGATAGCGGTAGCAGCCGCAGAAGGCCAGCAGCAGTCGCCCTAAAAAGAATTCTCCAAATACAAAACAGACAACGACAAATATCAACAACAACATCAACAACAACAGCAACAACAACAGCAGCAGCAGCAGCAGCAACAACATCAACAACAGCAGCAACAACATCAACAACAACAAGACACTCACCCACACTTCGAGACGTCCTTTCGACTACAACGACGGCGACGACTGTGACTTTCTTCAATGCGTTCATCCGTGAACGACAATGACGACGACCATCAACGACAAAACAACACAAGGCAGACGACGACGACGACGACGAGACGGATGAGCCTCTTTCTATATACAAGAATCATGATGATGATGATAATGATGAGGATGATGTTATTGTGTGGTCACGGGGATGATCACAGAACCATCCCTTCTCTCTCTCTCTCTCTTTTTCTCCAGTCTCGGGCTCTCTGTCTCAGTCAACATACATATTACCACCACAGACCACACGCAGCCATCTCTACGGGTATCTGGCAACGGTGGCGGCGGCGGCGGCAAATCTAGATGGCGATTGCGGCGGGAAAAGCGCGGGCCGAGACGATGGGTGAGGCGCGCGCAATTTCATCAAGCATGCCGCTGTTGATGGTGACAACTCGTCGAAAATAGATAGAAGATAAAATAGGACCATTACCAACAACGGTTAGCAGACCACTAACAGAGCGAATCTTCTGCTAACAGACGGAAAATGGATGATAAAGGAATTGATATACGGACACGCATGCACGGACGTGATGCACGTGCCCAGTGGCGGTACTTTTGCCCACTGGGATTATACTCGTATATTGCTTGGGGCTTATTTATCTATTCGTAAACTGAAATCCATTTTCAGAATCACGTAACACTGCAAAGGCTCTCAAGCAGCAGCTGTAATGGCAAACTCTCCGAGGCGGTCTGTTGTCACGTGACTATTTCATTAAACTAAAAGTGATACCAGTTGCTTCCCACAAGGTACTTTACTAAGACAAATGACGGGTAGGTGAGCTGCGGAGGTGGACGGGGTTACTTCTTTTCTTCTGAAGAGTTTTGAGGGGATTTTAAAAGGTTGTGGCCTAACACACAGGTGCAAAAACAAACTGCGTGGGGTTTTAAAGGAAAAGCCGCGGTTTACAAAATTATTACAGTTGCAATTAGGAACAACGGGGGTTTTGAGTATTTCGAGAGAATTGGAAAACAGTTCAACAAGATCAATATAGGGAATCCGCGTTAAGATCAACGTCTGGAAAAAAACAAAAATCAATGGTAGACATTTGACGATGGCGTTTGCAGCCCACTGAGTCTATTGTGTTCTCTATAGACGCAGGAATTTTCACGAACCGAGCAAGGAATATCCATGCACGAGATGCGGAAACGAAAGCGACAGATACCATGAAGTATGATCTCTAGCTGTGCAATTGATAGCCAAATTATCATAAGAAATATGTTCTAAAATAGCAGCTTTTAGCCTTATGCTAAAGCCGTCTTTATCTGTATGCCTTGCACAGGGTCATTGCTCTGTTTGACGCTCGTTTGGTGGGGCTTCTTGCGATCCTTCACCTCTTCCACCCTAGTAAACCTCATTTACATTGCCGCTATACTGCTATATATGACTATTTTTTGGCGCTATCTCCTCCCTCTCTTCCTCAGTTCAGTACCGAACCTGTGCGATGCAGGTTTTTACTATCAAGTAGATCGCGCCGGGGAAAGCGATGGAGATCGCCGAGGGACTTTGTTGGGTCTTTAAGGCGGCTAGCGACCAGCAAGGCCAATGAAGGCCGCTGAGACGCAGCATATGACGCAAGGAGCGCCCGGACGGGCGGCAGGAAAAGAGAGGACGCCGTGCACCGCGTCTCTTGACTCAGATACCATGTTCAGGAGAGGCTGGTAAGCCGCCCCGCAAAGAATGTCAAGTGCCAAAAGTGCCTGGACGTGAAACACTTCGCGAAGCGCTGCAGCACGACGGCGCGGCCCGATTGGTAAGGCGTAGGATTCTAGTAACAACTAGTGTACGTAGGACTCTAGTAACGGCTAGGATACTTCGGTGCTATGGATAGCGAGATACCGCTTGACTTAGAGGGTGTGGCGAATGTAAGATGCAATCGGGAGAGTCAAACGAAAGCCAGCTTCCCTCTCCCTTTGGTCCCGCGTTCAATAGCGCGCCAATTCTCATTCCTATCTTCCCTTACCGCCCATATCTGCCACGTCTTCTCTTCATAGTTGCTCGTCGTCTGCTTCTCCTGAGACCCGCATAATCCACTCTATCTACTACACAAGTGGAGAAAGGAATACCCTAAACCGGTCCGACAATTGTTGACAAATGCTGCTGAACGGAAAATACCCCTTGCTTATATGGTTGATGGGCCCTCGTGTTGGGTTTTCTCTGTTACCGTTAAAGTGACTGTACAGGCCGCTATTAATTTTTTCACCTTATACTTTACGCCCTAAAACCCTTACAAAAATGCATATCGGCGGTCCTGAATAGCACTTGTTAAGCATGTTGGATGTAATAGATACTGCTGGGCATCCGTCAGCGTCAGACGTTTTATTAGAAGGAGATGCACGCCCAACAGCTAATATCGATAATGCATCACGCATATAAAAACGGAAAAGCTATATTGTATCAATAAGGCAGTGGGTGTGTTTGGTCAAGATTTGATACGGGTCTAAAAAAATAGATAGTTATATTGCTACTAAAGTATTGCCAGCCGGTAAATGTACGGCTGAGTGAAGTCCTTAATTAGTTTATTTAGACCTCTCCTCCTTGGGAGCATTGGTGATGCGCTTTGAAATGCTGTAGATCATTTATATGCGTTCGGCTTCTTGATAATCTAGCTGATTGTATGCGTTATGACCATGGCCTCCCGTATTCAAATGCTTAATGTTCCAATCTGAAATAAGTTTAATTTGGCCGTTTGTATACTCAACATGGCATTTCCGATTTTGTAAGTAAAGTAACTACGGGAATGTTATGGAATTAGAAAACGCGTTAGATTTTAGTTCGCCTTTAGACACGATTTAATAAGTATTTGAAATAATGTTGGTTCTCACCAAAACTAGGCTAGCGGTTGATTCTTTATGGTGCGTCAGAATGCGGGGAAAATGGTGATGACACGGGTCGCCATTTCTTGAAACCTGTATCTTGTCGCTTTTGTACAAATTGTGCTATTGGCTCTTCAGTGGATTTTACTTTTATTAGTATTATAACGAAGTTAACTACAGTGTAGCAACAAAACTGCCAGTCATTGCACAGTTGATGACGTGATGAGTGACGTCAATAGATTAATCAAACGGTGGCACGTGCACCACCACCGACCTATCAGCGACGTCAAAGATTCGAACCATATTTTTAACATTATTACTATACGAACGCTACGGCGTCCCTTGAGCAAATAAAAAATAGCCCGGGAGAAAGATGATCATGAGGCATCCCTCGTCCAGCAACGCTAGTCCACTCAGACCTTACGCTGTGTGTTGTCACTCATCGTCCCGAGTCTCTCGCGTCGTAGTAATCGCCTGTCTGAGCTTACATTTCCCAGTGAACTTAGCGTAACCGAACATCGTTACATTTGGTAGCGATGCGATTTGATTGCATCGTTACAGTTGAGGGCGATGCGATTTGATTGCATCATTACATTTGGTGGAAATGCAACCAGGGTTCCCTCTACCAAAAGGGCGGCGAACCAACAGAGGTGACGACGGACGATGCAGTATTTCATCATCAGTCTGCCTCCGGCCGCCACGGCGGGCGGTCGCATCTTCGTTCGCTCCCGGCCAATCGGTTTTGTTCACCAACAAAACCGACTAAATTGGCCGGAAAGGTGCACAGACCATCGTGCCAGCAAAGTGTCGACCCAGTGCAGGCCATCAGCACACCGCTGCCTGCAAAATGCATCGAAATTTTCGCTTTTTGTGGATCCGTGCATCGCTACAGTGTGTCAGCATAGGCAGCAAACCGACCATTAGGCCGCAATCTGCCGGGGTGAAAACCCAGCGTTCTACTAATGTACAGTGTTGTGTGAGAGTGCAGCTAGTAGGCTAACCTCGACCGAATAGCGATCGACCGTGACCGAACAACGACCGACCACTAGCAGCAAGCAGGACACCGTTGCCGGCCGAACAATGAACATCAATTCGTCCAATCCATCCTCATCTGCCACCCCGATCACAAGATCACGACCAGCGTTCACCCTGCCCGGTTTACAGGCGTACAAGTCGCCGGGCAAGTTGCGCAGCACAAGACCCAAACGCGACCACGACCAGCGTTCATCCATGCCCGGGGTGTAAAAGCATACAAGTCGCCAGGGTAAGTTGCACAGAGAAAGACGCAATTGAACCATTCGCCGTCCGCCCGGCGCGATCCGTCCAGGCATCGTCATCGTACGACTATCCGTCCTCATCGTACCACCAACCGACCTTACCGTGGAGCCAGCCGACCTTACCGTACAACCGACCGACCTCATTGTACGGCTAAGCGAACTCACCGTGCAACCAACCGACAGACCTCGTCCAACATAACTTCCTCGATGAGAGAGATCGTCCAACCACTGACTATAGTCGCAAAATACCGACCCTACGAATCAACCGCCGGCACGGCAACCCCCGACATGGACACGAGATTTCGTATGTTCCATAACTCGAGACACACCGCCACGGTTGGCTCGGGACGAGCCAATCCAGGGGGGCAGTGTAACGATGTTAACTACAGTGTAGCAACAGAACTGCCAGTCACTACACAGCCGATGACCAGTGTCGTAAATAGACCAATCAAACACCCAACCCGATGGGAACCACAACGACCTACGACGCCGCCGATAACTGAGGACTTCAGTAAGTTCCAATCAAGCATCCAATCCGACGTGCACTGTGACGACCAAGGAGACCGATAAGCTGCGTGCTGGTGACAATAGGGCACGTGCACCACCGTTGACCAAGCAGCGACGTCGAAGATTCGAAACATCTTTTTAACATGATTACTATACGAACGCCACGGCGTCCCTTGAGCAAATAAAAAATAGTTCGGGAGAAGGATGCGTTACCATAACGCATCCTTCGTCCGGCCACGCTATCCGTCAGACCTTACGCTGTGTGTTGTCACTCATCGTCCCGAGTCTCTCGCGTTGTAGTAACCGCCTGGCTGACCTTACATTTCCCAGTGAACTTAGCGTAACCGAACATCGTTTTATTTGGTGGCTATGCGATTTAATTGCATCGTTACAGTATTTTGACAAGAATGTTTGCTGCTGCCTGAATGCTACTGAAGTAAATGAGTTTTTGATAACAACAAAGACAGCAGCAAATATTTAATTTGACTTCCAGCGTTAAGCTATATATTCTTAGAGATAGGTACAAGCTAAATATAATAAAATAAAGATAATAAGCTGGTATTTCAATTACAGCCAAATTACAAATACAGTCAAATAATCTCGGACTAATAGATGCGTGCATTGTGAAGGTATGGGTAAATCTTATCGTTGATAAGTTACCGTGATAATGGGGGTTGGATGGTAATGGATCATCTCTTTTTATTGAGATCCGTCCGTGCTCTCTGCTTTTTGTCCTATCATGGTTGATTATTATCTTCTGCGGCATTCACCTTTCCTAAACTGTAAACCATAAAAACCAATTTAGGCGTGGCCGGTCCAGGTCTTGAACCTACGACCAAATTCAACGCAATAACGGTCGTTAAATAGATCCACCAGTTAACAAGGAGTTGAAACACTGAACTTCGTGTGAATGTTTTGAATGACCCAATCAGATACAAGATTATAGCGCTCACAGTGGCTACACTTGTAGACCGAGGTGCTGTCGCGCAGGAGTGTCAAGGACGAGCTTACCGATTTTGCACACATTTCTACCGCTTTGTTGTTCTGTACTTCTTTTGATTCTTGCTCGGGGAACAGTCTTAATTCTAATTGTATCTATGAAACACAGCCCTGCCTAGTGAATAAACGCAATTTCAACGTGACCGAGCCCGCTTTTTCCAGCTGCTCATGGCTCTACTTAGTGAGGCCAACGGTTACGATGGATACGATCTACATTCTCCTGTGAATTGCTTCTCTAACACAACCATTCAACCTGAATTTCTCGCTAGCTAGAAGAGGGGCCAAAACTTTTGGAGAGCTCAAGTCATGGTTCAGGGTTAAAACGTGAATGCACTGTGGAAATATGGTATCGCATTATAGGAGACAAAATGTGACGACGTCACCAGGACCAGGTGTATATCCGCCTGCAACCAATAGCAACAATATCTAAAAGAAATACCTATACGGTTAGCCGTTACACATTTTCCGTAGCGGTTGCCACTGTTTTGCAACACGCGTACAAAGAACACATGCATGTTCCCAACGGCTCTAGCAGCGTGGTTCTATATTCTAGAAATCAGACCCTCACACAAATTAGTGGGGTCCTCGTTAAGCAACTTCAATAAAAGATGTCAAGACTTGATTGGCTGGACGATCGGGGTGGCCGAGCAATGCGCCTATTCGGGCAACCCATCGATACACGAGAGTAGCGTATAGATGAGCCCGTAGTGAAGCGGCAATTCTTAATATCTCTGTTTAACCTTTTGGGAAAAATAGGGGCCCTATAGCAAAGTTGATTACAGTGCCAGACAATAACGGTCACATAGGTGCGATCCTGGCGTACATGCGGGCGGGTCATCAATAATAATTATGTGCATTGAGTACGTCCTTTTGTGTAAACGAAGTTGCTTCCGCAAAGAGCACAAGTGCAGGAAACTCAGTCAGGGATTTTGTTTCCAGCAAAAATCATTGACTGTAATCAGCACGTGGATGGTAATCAGTAGGCTGGAGAGCTTAAATTCGCTAAACCCAGTTTGGATTTAGATTCTCGTCTATTGGAGCATTATGCATGTTGGCACGCAAAAATAAAAGTCAGGGGGAGTTCTCTTAATTTGTGCTCATTACAGATTAAGATCTGTTTAGTCGTGAGAGCATATTTAATGTATATTATTGTAATTCTTAAGCTGAGAACGAAAACCTGCAGATTACCCGCCTGCATGCATGCCAAAATCGCTTCGAAAAATGTTCGCAATGTCTTTTGTAGAGTTATTTCCACTTAAACTTTGTGGATTAATTAGTACAAATTGAACTGCCTCTCAATGAATTGGTTTATCGACAAATGTGAACGATTTGTAAAAACCGAGTGGCCAACTGCACGGTATTTAACGCATTGATGAAAGCAATATCAACAGGTGCACGCGCTATAGTCCTCATGGAACTCAGTATTCAGGCACATCAGGTGATGTTAGCTATGTTCAATGCACCTTGTTGGCACGTATCGATTATCGCAAGTAACCCCATCTCAATTGTGACATAACTTAAAGGTCTCTATATATCTAATTTCTTTTTTGGCTTGCAATATTTTTGCCTCCCAAATGAGCACGAACCGCCTGGGTGTCTCGATACGTGAAAAAATCAGCAACTTCCGCAATATATTCGCAACCATTGATAGTAAGTGCATATTGTTTGTTTCGTGCCTTAATTGAAATGCAAAACAAAACTCATATAAACTGCAATACACATCTTCAGCAAGTTAACACTTGCCGGACTCAGATGATTCCACACCTTGTCGAGGCTATACATCGGCTTTGAAAGGGCTTCAGCGATGAAGAGCCGGATCGCAGTTGTGAATATGCTCTCTCCTTTGCTTTGTGTACGAGTTCGAGCCGGCCACGGTTGGCAAGGTCACAAACGCTGCGCGCACCTACAACACTTCTGAGAATCGTGAAATCCTTCTGTGCTGCACAACATGTGATTAAGAGCTGCAATCGGTGTCGTTAATGTCTACTCTTAGGTTTCCACTCCTGTCGGCGTCGTACTTATCATCTCTACCGTATCCCCCTGCATATTTCTATGTCGATCTCCTTTCATTTCCCCGTCTACTTCATCGTAGCGTAGCCTTCAAGCGTTCAAGTCGTAGGTAAACCCCATTGAGACTGTAGTTCCTGTAATTAGAGTCCTTTCCTCCAAGATGTCAACAAACTATTTAACTCCTATAGGAATTGGCTAATCTAAAGACCCGTTTTATCAAGAAAAATCTAACTCTGTCCCGTAACTGCAAATCTGCCTTGTCTAATTTCGAACATATCAGTGATATCCTTAATGCAATGACAAGCTCTATTTTTCTCGAAAAAGGCGGACGCAGTATGTATTGACATCACTGTGGGCTTTTAATTGCCGCTGCCACTTGCTTTTATTGACCGGCCATTTAGATGGTTTCGGAAACTGCCGCTCTTCGATGGTATAGTGACCCCATATGAGTAAATTTGTTTACAAAATGTACTGTATTAATACCACCTTAAAAACGTTTCGACAACTTTAAACCCAAACAACAATTTTCTCTTATAGATCGCAATGTCATGTGCGTATATTAGAGTTGCCCATTTTCGGGCCCACCTGCCTCATCCGGTCAGGTAGCCCTCCCAATACTACCAAGAAAAGCAACAGGCTGAGCCCATCGGGTTCGGCTACTCTTGTGGCTCGCGTCACTTTTCCCACAATTTCCATACCATGTTCGATGCATACTTCGCTCGTCTTAAAAACCCTGGAGAAAAACTCATTCCTTTGCTTACTTCTCTATAATTTTGCTTCTGGGTTCTAGCTCAAAGGTTGCCTTGAGATATTTTTAGGAGGGTAAAACGCTTTTATGCACACCTTTTGATGTTATGGAAGGTTAGTAGTGGCGGTGTAGTGGCGGTAGCTTAGGCGGCTAGCGCATCGTTCGAAACGGGGCGTTGCCATGGCAACCACGGTTAGCAACACATCGCTAGTTCAAGCCCCGGCCGTGCTGGTTGGATTTGTTGGACGTGGTTGTCATTGTCCTGCTGCTACATACCTCTGCTGGAGAAAGCCTATATAATTCCAGTACGAGAACGCGATGACGATAGATGCATTTAGACAATATCGTGCCATACGCAACTTAGCCCATTACGAGCGTCTAAAATGTGGTTGTCAGAGCGTTAAAAAAAGTGTGAAGCTAAACGCCGGAAGAGCGTATAATACAATCCGCGTGTGCTACCCTTTAAAAACCACTTCTCTGACTTTTTCCTACTTCGGCAACCATAATCTTGATTAATGTTTGAAGCCCTGAAATCCATAAATACTGCACTTTTCCTATTCTCGGTTCGGACAATGTTTCCCAAATCCCTGCTAACAATCGAAGAACGGCCGTGCAGGCCGACTTCGATATTTTTAACCCTCACTTTGTTTCTCTAGTATCGGTTTTCTATTTTCAAGGATGTCTTCAAGTATATGTGCATTATAGCCGATAATATCTTGTAGAGACAACTCTTAGGTGTTATTCCCCTCCAAGCTGCTGACTCTGTTTCTATGCCTTTTAATTTAGGCATAGCGTTAAGAGTATCATTTTCCCACACCTAAGGCATTTCCCTGAATTTTAGGCATTTATCAAATAGAGCTTTCCAGCGTGGTACCAGTGCCAATATTTGCTTTAAATTTTCGTTTATCATATCGTTTCTGGCCGTTTTACCACCAGGCGCTCTTTAATTGTTCTTACAACCTTGATTGTGACTGTACGAGCTACCCATTTCCGTGCGGCCCATTTCTATGTATTCATGTTATGGAATCACTAGTAGACCCCAAAACGTTTTGATTCTAGTAGCAGGAAAAAAACGAATGTCGGCTTGTTCTGTATTTCTACGAAGACGAGCTGTGCAAGTCACCAGCCTAGGATCTGCGGCGTTGAGATTGCCAGGTCAACATGCTTTGCATTACAGCCGAATACGGAACGTCAATACTTTGAAGACGGCGAGTGTGTGCTGTCCAAAGCGGGGGTGGTCCCGAGTACGCAGTACGAGCGTACCCAAATAGAGGAAAAGAAGAGGAGGGAAGGTAAGAGCAAAGAAGTACATAATGTTACAATTCAAACGCGACTCTTTGGCCGGCCTAAGCTGGTGCACTGCACTGACGCCACAGTGTATGCAATGATACGTCGAGTTGTTGACCTAGAATTGTCTTTTTTTCAGGAAGTTGTTTTTAAATCTTTAGGCCAATCTTCGTCCCCTACGGGCTTGAAACTCATCCAGAGGCATATCTTCAGTGCACCTAGGGCGGGCCCAGTGCCCCAGTTCCCTAATGGCGAACATAGAATAGAACGTATTTTAATTGCACCTAAAGGGAGTAAGATAACAGCTGGAGGAACTAACTTATCCACTATGTTCGCGTAGGCTTCCATTTCTATGGTATATCCTGATGGCTATTAGACGAAAAGGTTGTTTATTTGACTTAAGCCCTCGGACGCTTAGACCGCTCCACCTTATGTTAACAGTCGCGGGCAACTAAGAGTAAGAACGGAGGCAAACCTTCAAAAAATTTTTTGCACCTTCAAATAATTATTAAGGAAGCATATAGAAACGTCGAATGGTGTTCTCAATAGGCTAACATTTGTTATTATCGCTAAAATAAAAGCATACGTACTCAATATCGGCGGGCAACCGTGTATGCAAATTTTCTTAATATCAAATCACTTTTATAATATGAACAAGTGCGTTATACAAACAGCTAATCATTGTGAAAGTTGTGCGGGACACTGGTGTCATTTAAATACATCTCTAATAGATTCATCGATGTACACTACTTAAACGCCGATAAGGCTTGCTCGATAAGGAGCTGGTGGTGATTTAAAAAAGACAGCTTGCTCCCGTGGATGATGGGCAAACCATTTTAATCCACCGAAGCTTTTGGCAGAAAACGTATACAATATTTTAATATATTTATATTTGTTATATATGTTTTGGTTAGAAATAACAGTAAAATTACAATTTTTTTTATACACAATATATGTGGCTGGGAGAGGAATAGTTGTACGCTGGAATAACTGCACAGACACGCTGACTTGTTCGTCTTAAGTTTTTATGTTAAATACCTCAAAATGTTACCATATCAAACTCACATAACCAATATATTCACGAAAACGCGCATTTCATAGGGATACATTTGGTGCCAAATGCATGGTGGATTAATTCGCGACGTAATTTCCGTAAATCGTTTTTCTCTTGCCCCCGATGTCAGACTTGCCTCCTCCACTCCATTGAAGAAAATCGTATTAAACGAAGTTTACAACACCGTAAAATCTGTTCATACTGAGTTTGGATACCCTAAATATGCTTCTCTCTAAGCACTATCTACCCTAAATATGCTTTCGCTCTAAAATGTGTTAAACGCCCAAACCCCCCGACCTCGTCTGTCTCTTCCACTTCGGGTAGTGTTCGCGGCATCTTCAGCCTTTGTCGGATTGTTTTAGCAGCTGGTGGACAGGAATGCAACATGAGGTGCACAAAACGGCACAGTGATCTGTGAACGTTGTTGCCGTGTAATGAACCTGAAGGCCAAGTGTCCCTACCTAATTCCCACATTCGGCTTAATCTCCAGTACGCGTTTTAAATATTTATTTAAATGCTGGTCAAATGTTAACAAACGTGGCACCCATCGGTATGACTGCTTTCTCATACCTAAATACAATGTTTTGGGCAGAATCTTCTAATAGCTTGGCAAAAGCAAAGTCAGGTATTTTCAATTTTTAACATGTTTGCGATATTGGCGTTCTGCGTTCTGAACGTTCAATATAAAAATTGAGGTTGGATCACGATTGATCAACTGACAACTTATATACTATGAAAAACAATGGGGACGATTTTTTGAATGTAGGATCTAAGTCTTTGTTTATATTTGAAATGTCATTTTTTAATTTCTACTAAGCATTTTCTTACGGAACATTAGTTGATCGAGTGTCGGTTTGACTTGTTTTTGACGTAACGGCTACGCTCCTTTACTTTCTTTGATTTCAGCAAACAAACAGCTGAATACAAGTATCTGAGACTTTCATCGCCAGTTTTTACATTTTTATCAAGCGAACTCTTTGACCAGGAAAATTCCCTTGGATCCTCCTTGTTTCTGTTTGTGTATGAAAAAACTGGTTGATTTTCTGCGGTCGCCCTCAATGCCGTGTATCTGGATGACGGTGTTCTAAGCTAAAACCTCCCTACTGTAGTTGACGATGTACGCAAGGCCTTTGTTGAGATTAATGGCTTATTGCTGAACCCGGTTAAATATGAATGAAAGTATGTTTCAATTTATGAAAATATGTCACTACCCGCGAAGGAGTTGAACCGTTGGATTTAAGGGACCTGTTTGGCCTACTTCCTGGCTGCCGCTTAGTAAACAGGAGCTGCTAAGTGTTTCTTTGTTGTCGGACGTCACTGTAAAATCATTAGCTGGCTAGAACGATAAACTGGGTCACACCACAGGCAGACTACCCCAATTAGAGGTTCACTGCAGCCAGCTTATTTTGATATCCTGCTTTTCAGCCACGAGGTTGACACACTTGCTCAGAAGTTGCAACTTGTCCGCATCATCGGGCCTCTTACAGCCATTTAATGATCTTAGCTTAGGAATTTTAGAGGAAATACTAAATCTTGGGCTGACCGCTGAGGCAAGGAAGCAGGTAATGTTTTGGTCTCATTAGGCGGCCTAGGTATACCGCACGTGGTTATGATGGCAAGACCCGCAATGGTGTCGTCATTGACTTAGGCTGCGGACAGGGTTGGGGCATTATTGGATAGATAGGTGGGAGCTGAATAACGCTGAACTTCAAAAGTTTACTGAGAGGTTATTATCTTCATCCGACCATCATCTCGAGGATAGGATTAAGTAGGGTAGGTGGACAAGCTGTCAACGCCAGGCTTTAGTAGTCAAGGGGCTCTTTTTTGTGGAAGTTTTTAGAAATGTATGATGCACATGCGTCGCTAGCAGATTGCGTGTATAGTGTGGGACTTAGAGATTCATTAAACCCAAATCTTCCCCTTCAGGCTCGATATTACGTGGGCATTACTTCGAAGCCGTGAGAGAGACAATTCTACCGTTCTCCTTTACTCAGCTCTATCTCTGTCTATCAATCCCGCATGTGGTTGGATAGGGAGATTTTGCAATTCGGTAGACCGTTCTGTAAGGGTGCGTTGAGAACACAAGGGCTCGGCTACTCTCCCCCCTATCCCCCTCCCTCGGCCCCTCGTCTCGACTACTTTCCCGAGAGACCCTTTCAAGCCTCTCTTGCCTGAACGTTTCCTCGGCTGTCTCGAGTGTCAAAACGGCGTCGAACAAGTTCATCGCCTCCCTCCATGCCTCCGCCGAAGTCATCATATGGGCGACCACCTCCCCGATGGGTCGGCTTCCCCCACAGCGGTTGGTTCTGCATCTCTCGCTTTCCTGAGAGCATTACACCGCAGATCAGCATGCTCCACGTTATTCGCCTCTCCAGAGTCACCCAGTACACAGGTGTTGCTGATGGCCTTCTGAATCATTGGCATGTCACACTCTTAGGCCAACTACTTGTTGTAAGACCCTGGCGAGATCCAGATTTTCACCTAGAGACATTTTTCTCTTACCCCGATTGCCAGCGTTCGTTGGGCCGACCTTACTGCTGCTTTTCGCCGTCCGCAATGCCATGTATCCCCACACTGAAGCTGCGTATAGTACCGTTGATTCGGCCCCCGAAACCAAAACCTTTCTCTTGTCTTCAGCCACGAGAGAGGTAGTCAAGGGGCTGGAGCTTCGTAGCATGTTTATCACCACAGCCTTTTTAATTTTTTTTTTTTTTTTTGTATGCGAATTGGGACTTTTTGGACGACGAGATAACGCGTATGGGTTCAAGCCCGTGGCTTGGTGTTGACCCCATTCTCCGTACGTACCTGGGACGCTCCTCTACGACAGTGGAGCTTGGTTCTGCCCAGATGCAGACTTAAATTTTTGGGATTAGTAAATCTCCACTAAGAAGATTTCATGCGACCGGAACCATCGACCTGGCATGCTTCCTCTTATAGTAAATACTTGTGTACAATTCACTTCTTCTAGCATCACCAACTTGTGTTTCGTACAGACAGTCTTATTTAAATACTTAGTTAATTGACAACTAATTAGTGCCTGGGATTTGTTGTTCAACTGCTATTGCCGAGAGCCATCGATCAAAGATCATTTTCACTCAATGGTTCTGCACTCTGCCTGGGTCACCTATCCTACTCTAGCCTATAGCATTTCCCGTCTGAGATGTATATTCGCCGAATGCGCCACTTACCAAGTAGACAGGCCTTTTATTGTGGTCGGCGCTGTCAAGAGGAGCTTCCTACTTTTTTGTTGTGAAGGATTTCGGGAATGCATCGTACAAATGCGTCACCAGCAGCTTGTAGCCAGACTCTAACCGGTCTCGATAAAACACACACGTGATAGTCACCATGCACGCCCGCTAGGCATATCGTACCATAATTGCTAATATTCATTGCTAAAATAATATATATATATATATATATAAAGCTCTTGTATTCATGTAATAAAAGTTAAGGAGTGACTGATCGCAGGCGGGGCCTGTGCAGTCGTCCTGTTGTGAAAAATCTCTGGTTACGCGCCAGGCGAACATTTTATTGACGTCCTCCGTTTTGTGACGCGTCTGGGCACATACATTATTTGGCATCTGCAATTGTTCGGCCTTACATCAAAGAAATTATCAGTGAGGCTTGCGCCCATAAGTTGAGCTAAAACCCATCTGTCATTTTTACGGAGTGTGTCCATTAAGGGCGGTAGTACAATGTTGTTCGTTTTGAGGCCACATCTTCTGTGGAGTCTCTTTAATAATCTCCTTTGTACACCTTCGATCATACCTATGTAGTTACACAAATTCAACTGTTTCAACTGTTTGTTTATTGACATTTCTTGTAGATAATTGCACACATTAATTTCAAGCTCCATTAAGCACATAGCTTGTTCGGAGCCCCTTTTATGAATAACAATGTATAATTTATATATGCCATTTTCACCTATTTACAATATATTGCAACATAATTGTATTTTTATATCACTTTTAACCAGATACCAAAGTTTCAAGATAATGCTCTTTGAGATCGCATTTGAATTTGAGCAGGTACTTTGTCTGCCTAACGGAGGCCGGTACTTTGTTCCAGTAGGAGGCCCCAATGTTTCTGATTGATAGCCTTGACTGGTTGGAGTTGGCGTGTGACAGAGTAAGCAGGCTTGATGCGTTACCCCTTGTAGATATGGGTGTTGCTGATGTTGCCAGACCATATAAGTTTGGATGCACTCCAAGGAGTATACGCTTAATTTCAACTACGAGACAGTATTCTATAAGTTTTGGGAACGGCAAAATGTTAATATTTTTGTAGTGCGGTTGAACTGAATCTCGCATCCAGAGGTCCAGAGTTGTTCTCAGTGCTCGCTTTTGGAGTCGGTGAAGCGACCTGATAAGACGCGTCTGTGTTAAGCCATAAACTTCTACAGCGTAGGTCAGGTGACTATGGACGTAGGCAAAATACATCGCCATCAGGCAGTTTTGGGGAAGAATTCGTCGAGCTCTGTATAGAGCTGCATTGCTGCCAGATATTTTCTTACGTATATGTGTGACATGCGCTTCAAAGGTCAGCTTTTCGTCCAACGTAACGCCTAGGAACTTCGTTTCCTTTAGAAGCGAAAGGGCTATGCCGTCGCACTGGAAACGGAGGGGATTAATCGTAACGGAACCCCGCGGGGAAAGGAATTGCATTACACCTGTTTTCCTCCAATTCATATAGAGACCGTTACTCCTGAACCATGATGATAACCTCTGAAGGTCCTCGCGGACCATAGCCTCTACCTCTGTTGGGGAGTTCCCGACGAATAGGGCGGTGGTATCGTCCGCAAACAAGGTCAACTTTGCATGTTTTGTTACGCTAAATATGTCGTTAATAAAGATGTTGAAGAGAAGTGGACCACCTATACTGCCCTGAGCCACTCCAACAGATATATTTCTTACATCCGAGATTGCATTGCCCACTTGATCAACTTGCCTCCTATTCGACATAAACGACCGCAGCCAAGACAAAAAATATCATCCGCTCCGTATCGAGTTAACTTTTTAATCAGAATATTTACATCAACTGTATCAAATGCTTTTCTAAGATCTATAAATACGCCGGCGACTGTCTTTTTTAACATTAGGTTTCTGCGAACCTCTTCAACAAAATCCATGATGGGTACAGTCGTCGACATTTTGGATCGAAAACCGAACTGACGCTGACTTAGGCCATTAAACATCTCAAAGTGTTCGTTCAACTGTTCATATATAGCTTTTTCGAAAATCTTGGACATTGGAGGGGGGATACTGACCGGCCTGTAATTTTCCTTGCTTAGTCTGTCACCGCCTTTAAACAGTGGTACAACGCGATACAATTTGAGGGCCGTAGGGTAGATCCCCTGGCGTGTCGACAGATTAACTATGAATGCCACTGCGTCAGCAATAACGTCAGCGCAGTGTCTCAAGACTTGAGAGGGTATGTGACCTTCTCCCACCGAGCAAATTGTGACCCTTTTCAGCAGGTAATGCGCTCGATCCACAGGGACCGGCCTAGGCGATAATATGGATGGCATATGTATGAGCACATCGCTCCAATACGATCGCCGCTAGCTTTTAGACTGTCATTACCGTAACGACACGCTTTCTTTTGACAATCAGCGGCCAGGCGCCACCGTAACCGCCGACAGTCAGCGATGCCGGACGCGGAGAGGGCGCGGGATTTTTGGCGCCAATGCTCCAATAGCGTTACGACAAAGCGCGGGGTCTGTCATCTGCGCGTCTCCGTTTACCAGTGTCAGTCGTATGTACGTATATATATATATATATATATATATATGGGTACGTTTATATATGTATGTATATACGTGTATATGTATGTACGCTGACTCAATATTTATCGGTAGTTGCGAGATCATTCAACGTATGGAGCTGCATCTAATGAAAACAAAAGTAGCAGTATTATTGTTTATCCAGAAACGATGAGGCAACGAACATTCCTTCCGCTCTTTATATATATATATATATATATATATATACGTGCCATAATAATCTCGCTTGTAGGTTGCCTGTGTCGGACAACGAAATTCGTTCAAGTCTAGAGTTTGAGTGGGGCGTGCATAAAAATGGTAACCTTCGACGAATTAAGCATGCTATAATTTCGTCTGTTTTACTTGTTTAGCCACCTTTAGCGAGCTGGATTTATTTGGGCTTTCTCCAGCAGCTGAAAGTAACACCAGGACATTGCTCAACCCGATGTAACAATTAAGCAAGGATAACTAATAATTGTATGTTATGATTCGGTCCTACGCAAGGCAGCTTCATTTTTTAGAACCAGACGTTAGCCGTCTAAGCCGTGACTGCTACAAGAAGACAGAAATGAAAACAAAGGACCTCTAATACGGATATAATAACCAACTGGTCGAAGCGAGGCCCGCCGAAGCAAAGTGCACTGCACCGCTACCGGCACAGCCGGTCATAGTAACGTAGAGCGGGAAGACAGGGCTTTCCGCGCTAGTAGGCGCCAAGTTAATCCCGGCAGGCAGAGATCATCGTCTCATCGCGTGTGGGCGCGCGGGCGGTCGAACAGAGGGGAGAGCTGCTGCTTCTGCTGACGACGAAGCAAACCAAAACACAAAAGGGCTGTGCTAGTCATCAACAACAACAGCCGTCGTACTAAGTGAAAGGACATCCGTAGGCAGCATCGTGCAATGACATCAACAAAATCATACGAAGCACAGCAATATCATTCAACCCTTGCTGTCTCCTGGTATTGTCGCGCCGCCAGCAGAAGTACCGCCAAAAAGCACGCTTTTAAGGCCCCATAATAAACATTAGGTAGACGACAAGTCGGGTCTCTTCCCTCCTCCACTCCAAATCTCTACACTTTCACAACAACAACAATGATCAACTAACTATTCAACACAACAACACATACATGTATGCTGATGTCGTTTTCAGTTCACATAGAAGAGAAGACAACATACATACACTTATATGTATATGAATATTCATACACACGAATATACATACACACATAAATGCATTGAAATACGTTCACCCCCCCCCCCCCAGGTAACCCCACGACCAAAATGACGACACTATCCGGAGCAGCAGAAGCTGCAAACAGAACAGCCAATAACAGCCGCCACAACAACAACACCAGCACCACCAAAAACGACGACGACAACAACAACAACAACAACAATAACATCAGAAGCAGCAGCAACAACAACGACAACGATAGCAATGTAACCGCCACAACAAGGTGGTGGTGGTACATCAACAGAAAACCCGTGTAGCAGTAGTAAACGCAGGCAGTAAAGAGTATTATTAGCGGTGGCCGTTGTCGTTGCCGGAGCAGTGGAGATAGGTTATCGTGTGATATCCTAGTGTTGCTGTCGTCGTCGTCGTTGTTGTGATTGTTGTGATTGCTGTTCATTTTGTAGTTGTTGTCGTTAACGTCGCTGTCTCTGTGACTGTTTAACTCTGTGTAACTCAACGTGCCTGTTTCGTGCGTGAGTGAATCTCTCCGGCCGTACATCTGTCTGCCCGCCTGTCTGGCTGTGTCAGGGTGTCGTCGTGGTGTGTTTATGATGAGGTGATCATATCAGTGTGGTGGTTCTAATAGTGTTCCATAATCGGTGATGCATAATCATTAATCGATCAATTAGCCTCTACCCGATCGAAGTCGTTGCGATTATCCTGTGCCAATCAATCGGTAAGTCGTGGCGTGTTATGCCATCGGCGTGACGCTTTGGGGCTGGCTAACTCAAGTCAGCGTCAATCAATCAATCAGCGTCGAGTCGGCGTCAATCATCACTTTACTCCACTCATATCATATCGTCGTCGTCGTCATCATCATCGATGTGTACTTACTACCTGCCATCACCATTTGGATTTATTTAGACTGCCACTACCAATACAATCGTCACGAACCGACATCGTCTACACGTAAGTAAAAATGATGCAGCCGAGTCAGGTCGAATGAAATAAGAGTGAATTCGAGTGTAGGTTAGTGAAGTATGTTGTATGTCGGTTGTCTAGTGACAACAAGGCAGGAGGTAGTGGCTCACATAGGTTCACTCGTCTCTGTACGGTCCCCGTCGTATCCGCCAAATTGTCGGCGCTACCTGATCTCAGAGGTCTTCTAATTGGCATCCAGTTCTTGCAGCTCGTCTAGGCGCGCTTCTGTCGTGGCGCCACAATTTTCATCTCCCACGGCAGTGTCTCCCCTTTGCTATTTCACTTCAAACAAACTTTTTCTCATAAGAGGTCTTCCCCCCCCTCCCCCACTTCCACTCTCCCCCGGCCAGTTCCCCACCGAATTTACCCCTAGATAGCTTGAGTGCAAGGCCCATCATCATCCGCTTGGCTTCGGGCACTTGGCTTCGACTCTCAAGGTTC
Organism: Dermanyssus gallinae; assembly: GCA_003439945.1. NCBI lineage: Eukaryota > Metazoa > Arthropoda > Arachnida > Mesostigmata > Dermanyssidae > Dermanyssus > Dermanyssus gallinae. Next base: position 1,989,564 of record QVRM01001782.1, on the reverse strand, counting down.
TCGCTCGTATTATTTGGCTTTAGCGGAGGGTTTAGCGTCTGCCTGTCCGGAGACAGAGAGTCTATTTTCCTATTTTCTTTCTAGCCCGCTCTTCATGTTGTACGCAGGGGGACATTCGCTTAATTCGCATGTTTATTGTCTGCAACATCACAACAATCATGCATGCCACGCAAGTTTCTTCCGATGACCTTGACGTATTCGTCACGTTGCCACCGGGTAGCTGTGTAGGCATGATGTCGCCGACCATGTTCTCCTTTCTTATGGACCGCACGGCAATTCTGGCGGGCGCCAAACCCGCGCTGTCGGCAAAGAGCGTCTATACAGCATTCAAGATACTGCTGAGCCTTTTCCCGCTTCTTGTCAAAAGATGCGGCCAGTGTCTCAATGCTCTCAGCACCTCGGAGAACTTCGGCAAACCACACGGGAAACCCCAGTGCAGCATTCGTATAAGCATTCACATATGTAAAAGGGCAACGAAGGTTGTTTGCACAATATTAGGCGGAGGCGTTTCGCCTTTCGAGGAAAAGCTCGTTTATTCGTTAGTTTTTATTTCGTTTTTTTTTTAGGCTGCCACATAACGTTTTAGTTCTACTACTACTACTACTACTACTACTGCTAGGTTGAATGCTAGTTCTAGTAGATGCAGCTAGCATTTCGCCAAGCGTAACGGTGAATTTACTTTGCTTATAGTAGATTGTGTTTAACTCTTAATTTCGACTCTATTTATACGTATGCACAAATATCTCATCTACAATGAGCTTCTGTGGTGACAGCTGCAATGGAGTAGCATTTGGTGTTGCTGCTAGAATACATATACACTCGCAAGGATTGAGGTACACACGAGGACGCGATCCATGTACTCCAGTCGGAAGTTGAACGGGTGTTGACTGTGGCCGGGGGTCACTTGTACGTTGTCTTTATCGATTGTGCCAAGGCCTTCGACAAAGCTTTCCTAGTCGATTTATTTCGACATGCTGGGGTGGGTAGTTCTTTCCTACGTGTGTTCTCCAGCTTCTGTGCTGAAGACCGCCTTGAAGTAAACATAAGGGGCGAGGACACCTTGCAGCTGGATCAAAACGTAGGGACCCCTCAAGGGGACCCTCTAAGTTGCCTGGTATTCTCCTTGCTCATCGCAGACCTAGCCCGCCATGTGTGGGAGGAGTGACGCCGTCGTCATGTATGCGGATGACATAGTAGTGGTCCACCGGGACCGCGGTGCCATTCGTCTAACTGTCGGCGTCGTAGAAAGTTACCTTCACCGTAAGGGCCTGCAAATAAATCGCGGAAGACGAAAGCCATGAAGTTTTGCCGTTGGGGTCGATTGGCTGCAGCAGACGTAATACACTGTTGTGGCCAACCTCTAAAGTTTGTCAATTCTTTCCCGTATTTGGGTCTGAGACTGCACTATACGGGAACGACCTTTACCAAGCATATCGGCGACAGGTGTCGTGCGGCTATTGCCTCTATTCACACTGAAGTGAGGGACGTTCGACGACTGTGGTGAGTCTTTTTAAGCTTCAGATTGTGCCAGTGTTGAACTACAGCATTGGCAGGGTGTGAGGCCATCTATCTTTCAGCGGCAAATTTTGCGCAGCTAGAAAGATGCTTTACAATATGTATGAAGCGGGTTCTTTGTTTACCGTGGACGGCAAGCTAGCGGGTTGCGGGCCGGCAGTGGAAGTATCAGGCTTAGTTCACCTATTGCAGGACCACTTCCGAATTTTTTGTTAGAGTGGCAGGGAGAAGTGACCGAAGCCTCGGCAGAGGTAGCGCAGTTGGATGTGTACCTCGCCAGAAAGCTTTGGGATGAAATGGCATGCACTAGCCGGCACGTGTACACAAGCTACATTGTGCATGGCTTTCATCACTTGGTATGTTCGATCCTAGGATTTCACCAAGTTAGCGATCAATGTCGTTGCCGTTTCTGCTTGCAGATATGCGCTAAATACTACGTAGCAAGCTGCCAGACGCATCGGCGGGAATCGATGTTTTTATTCCTGTCCCGTAGACGTTAAATGTGTATAATTTAACGTTCCAAAATGTTCCTAAAACCCACGGGGCTGCTTTCGCATTACTCCGTATGATGTTGTAACATGTCCTACGAGAACTATGAAAGTAGTTTTGTTGTTGTTGCTGCTGAAAATGTGCTTTCAGCAGAGCAATGCGGCTCCGTCAAGGACGTCTCTCTTCTTTTTAAACTCGCCACCGCTCTGTGGACTTCATACGGCAGCGCGATCGTGTTCCGCACACAAACTGCGACCCGTGTGGCCGAATTGCAGAGGACGTCGCTTATGGCTGCTAGCGTGTTGTGCATTCTTTCAGTGCAAAAAAACGTCTGGACTTTCACTAATTTCCCCGAACAGTAGCAGCGAACACAAGGCAATACAAGCCAACATAATGTATATTATAACTATTCATTTCCGTCGGCAACGTTTAACTCACTCCTGTTACCCGCGGCCGATCTGTTATCGCGGGCGGCTTCTTATGACTCACCTGAGGTCCAGATAATAGGCAGTAATAATAAATAATCTCGTCAGGCAGCACACGTCAATCGTGAAAATGTGCAATGGAGAAATCAGAGAAGGTATTGAGGGTTAGACATAGGATATATATATATATATATATATATAAACTTCCTTAGTAAATATGATGGATGCTCTACAGACATGCATATGCATCAGTCAGTAGTGAGAACCCGCTCCTTCCACTGCTGCTCGAACATTGCAAACATTTATTGGTATTATCTCGCTGAACTAAGAAAGTGCACATTTTTATACGCCGTTTTGATATTAGCTATTAGTTGTGGATAGTCTAATCTTCTTCTTGTTCTGATTTGTTCCAGTTGATTTAAGTTTTTAAATGGACGCATGTTATGCTAATACTCTTGGCGCATGATGGTCCACTTTCGACATGGAGTTAAGCACTCGATTCTTGAGATTTTTGTAACCGAGTTCACTGTGGGTTTTTGTATTGGTATGTTCGCCCAGCAGATAATTACGTGGCCCGTCCGAATTATTTATATTATTATGTTTCGACTGCGTTAGATCAAAGAGTCATTAGGGAAAATTTGCATTGACAACAATTTGACACAGTTTAAAATAGGAAAAGGCGTTTCAACATAGCAACAGTCATGTAAAATATGGACGATTGTGATTGTTGTTAATCATTTGCTATGTATTTTACGTTTTGTTTATGACGACTTATATATATATATTATATATAGTAGAAGTACCAGCTTTTTTCGTGTCCAAGTAACCTTTTATTACTTCGTTTTTATGCAGTTTTGACATTCACTAACCTTGGAGTATATATATATATGTTAGTGGGTTGCTTTGCAGCGTGCATCGTTTGGCACGTTTTGGCAGAATTTTAGGTGTGTTTAACTTTTTGTTGGAAAATGTCTTTTACAATGTTTGGTAGCATCCACCAGACGCAACGTGATCACGGCATCGTTACAGCCGAGTCGAAAGATTTCTTCATAAGTTGAAGCTGTCTAAACTAGTGTTTTGAGAGTCGATCGGCAAAATGTTCCTGTGGGAATGAGTACTAGAATTAAAAACGTTTTTAAGGAGGTTGTTTTTTAATTCTAGACTATACTCAGTCCCCTACGGGCTTGGCACTTAACCTGAGGTATATATCTTCAATGCACCGAGGAGGGCCGTACATGTTAAGATATCTAGGGTTTCTCCAACAATTCTTGTGGCAGCATGGCCGCTGACTCTCAGCAGTTGTATGGTTTATCATCTATTCTCAATGAGCATCGCTCAGAGAAAATTCGACCAACAACAGGGGTCGAAGCGGCGACACGCCGGCAGATGAGAACCATGACTAGCGCACTAGCCCACCTTAGACCACGCCGCCACTGGCAATGAGTACTGGCCGTTTCGTATCGTCAGTATCGTCCGGGACTGAGCTAATCTGGTAACGATAATGGGAAGGGGGATGGCAATGCACCATCTATTTCACTGAGACGCCCGTGCTCCCGATGTCCGATCATGACCGAGTCTAGTCTACTCCGGCGTTGACTTTGTCTAAATTAGAAACCATGAACATCAATTTAAGGGCGACCGATTCAGGACTTGAACCCACGACGACCTTGATTGCAAGTAAATTACTTTGCCACTAAGCCAGCTTACTCTGAGTCTGTAATTGGCTGTCTAGGTGGGCTGGACAGCTGCTCAATGCGACACACACGCTGACCGATTTCATTGTTTCACCTTGGACTGGCGGAAGCGAGCGAAGATTTGCTCCCACTAAGGCTTTTCGTATTGACAGTGGTCGATAACGCTTTGAGCCCAGGATGTTTGTCTCCTTTTTGAGGTACTAAGACGGACATGGTAAGTGATTACCGCCGTGGAATGTCAGTGATAAAACGGTGTTGGTGGTCAGCTACCGGCTTGGCCACCGCTTAATCTAAAATCGAAATTGGATTCGGTTCAGTTTCGATTTAATTCGACAGTAATTCTGTAGAATCAAATAGATTTGCAGCAAAAAGAAAATGATTGCAGCAAAGATACAGAGTCCTATGCAGTTTTGAATAATCTAGAATTATTTACTATTGAATTGGCAAAATACATATGATAATTGATCATGTCCGTGGATATGGTTCTCTGGAACATTATCCTTTATGAGGGATCAATCGATTTATTATTCGGTTTGGCCACATTGCTCGTTGAAGATGTAATTGGCCGATTGATACTGCGAATAGTAACAATGTATTTTCAGAATATAGACTTAATTAAAAAGTTAATTAGTGGTTAACGCAGCAACTACACTAGGACCATAGTTAGCTGCAGATTGGCGGGGTTGAACGCGCCTTGAGATTCATAGATGTTTGACGTTATAGTTAGTTAAATCCTGGCATAGGGCGGAGCTCGCGTCTTCTGGTCCGCAATATTTTTGCACAGAGCAGAGCTGAATTACGAATATTATCTATGACCGTTTCAATACATTAGGGCGTTTCATATCCGCCTTTTGGTGTGAGTTAAGGCTGGACATGTGTTCATTTAACTTCATTGAATTTCTATATGGATCTAGCTCTGACGAAGTAATGTCTTTGGCATTTTGAGCTGTGATAGACTTTCTTAATTAGAGACCACGGCCTTGCGGTAATTGGAAAATGAAATTTCTTATCTGTGTCTAATGTACTCGTTTTCAATCGTCTATCATTCATGTAAACATCAGGCTATTTGCTACCTTTTACATGAAGGCAAATGCATCTAATCATCAAGTAATCAGCAAGTTACGACGACATCTTGTGGTGACGATGAGCGATTAGTAGCTTTGATGCTAGATGGAGTTGTGGTAAACACGTATCTAATCTATTATTCTTACTATAGTAGGCTTTAGTGCAAATCTGGTATAACCAGAAAGAATACTTATTTCAATAAAGAGGTTTTATCGAATTTTCGCCGAGTGATGTGATGCTGTATGGCGAACCTTCCATTGGCGGTGTCCAGTGCCAAAGTTACGATGCGACGTTTCGGCGATCGTTCCGAGCGTCTATGCTCATCTATAGACTGTGGCGTTATAACCTGGCGCAGTGTCATTATCAAGAGTAATGGAACGGCGCGGAAAAGACCTGTATTGCTTAAAATATATTCCTCCTCAGGTGAAAAGCCGACTAAAACATTTTATAAATATGTTTTGGGTTGCTCTTAAATACGTACAATATGTATTGCGACTATTATATAGTATTACGAACGACATTATATTATATGCCTTTTAGTAGCGGTTGCGTTTTATTATTGAAATGCGGCCCTTTGTGAGGCGTTTAATCAACTAAGATGATTCGTTTTCTCCAATGACGTCCTCTGTCTATATTGATTAATTCCGGCTAGACATATCCAGTGCTTTGCTAGTAGCTTCCATGGTCTGTTTGTGTTTCCCTCAACATATATTATTTTCCCTTTTTATTCGGCGCTCTTCAATGTAGCACGGACTTACACGGAACAGGCACGACAACGTCCTATACGCCGTTACCTTAAACACATGCTATTGTAAAACGTCGAGCACCATACTGAATATTTCCGTTGTCTTTCGGGTTCTCAACTAATCATTGACATTAAAACCTTCCTCTTTTTGCCCTAGATGACCTAAAAGGGCCCTCTGATAGTTTGGAGAAAACGTTTCAGGATGGTACCGAAATGCATACTACTCGTATGCACTTCTTGTTGCCAATGCTCGTTATGTAATGCGAGGCGCTGACTATACTTACTTATAGTGGATCTACACACCACAATGATAAAGCTCAACGAACTATAAATAGCTGCAATTGCTTCATGTTATGAACCAGAACGATGCTACCTACCTCAAGTCACATTAGTCCTTTTTATTCGACAAGAAGTAAGACTTTGGCACGTGCCAGGACACGTGCCTAAGTCTTCTCAGCGAGTCCTAACAACTTACTCTCAGGGAATTGAAACCTAAGTATATATCAAATTCAGATTTATCGGACGTCTCCCCCCCGTTTGGCCTCTTCTCCCATTGAAGACCAGATTGTGCAAACACCTAGTGACACCTCGCTCACATTCTAAATATACTTACGCTTTCTCTCGAATTCGCGCGCTATTATTATCACTATTGATGGGCTTGTTTCTTGTTTAAACGTCGCCTTTGTTGTACCCATTTGGCTTTTCTAGGGCTACACGTTAGTAGTTGTGCAACGGCGATATCCGGTCCGAATGCCTAATCAGGAGTGAACATAAGTCAAGAGAGATGGGGAGGGAATGGCTGTTATGAGCTGCCGCCTCTCAAAGCCCGAGGGCATTATTATCCGTACGCGAAATTACGCATCCATTGCATATAACCTCCTGTCATTTAGAGTAGAATCAACTCGTTCCGAAATCAGAAAATGCCTTCGTACTTGCCGCGATTGGTCTTTTGTCATTATTATTATTATTACGTTGTGTAGTGCTGTAAAGAATCGTTGAACAAACGTTTGACCCAGAAAGACGTGTATTCGTGGATCGTTATGGCCGATAGGAGGAGGTATGCGTTGCTTGGTTGTATCTTTTATTCGCTGAAGATCAATGCCGTAGTATAGATTAGCCCTTGTTTATGGAGGTTGTATGGCCAACCGCCCAATTTATAGGTTACTCCCTCGTTGAGTATGGAAACCACTGGTATTATTGTTTTCGTTGCGGTAATTGCAAGGACGCCAATCGCGATAGTTATCGTTGTTGAAATAACGATGTACGCACAATATGGCTATCCGTTTTTTCGTGTTAACTGTTAACTACCGGCATCGGAAAAGCGGCTTTTGAACGTGACGGTTGAAGCCAAGAAGTGTGAAGACAGAAGAGGTGCGTGTGTCTGTGGCTATATTTTTGTGGATGGCTCTATGTGGACGAGTTGTCCATTATTTCTAATCGTAACTCGCCGAACTAGAAATGGATAAGGCCGACAGAGGGGGAAGGAAAAGGAAGATACAACTGAAGATGTTTTTATGTTACTTATAGAGACAGATCTTTTCATTATCAAGAAGGGGAAGCTTCCTCAACCACTTGGCAAGCATAAAACATTGGATGGTTCAATCGTAAGCACGTGGGAGCGCGAACTTAGAGGAACTTATCGTGTTTATTGTATGATATATTTAGCGATATCTATTTTTTATTGATCACGCATATGCACACGTGCCCACCTATACTGAGCGCGTACACGGCTAATGTTAAACGGTTCGACCAGGGAGCGATTTCGATCATCTACTTCTATTTTAGTGATAGGTTCCTTAATGTTGTTGTTTTTTGTTGTTGTTGCGGTCAATTGTTCATGCGGTTGAAGTAGTAGTAATGATAGATAATAGTAGTTGTGATACGATGTCGCGCTGACAAAACAATCGATCCACGTGACGAAGCAATCTCGCTCCTTGGGCCTGATTCTAGACACACGAGCTCAGCTGCACATCGCCCATGTCTCTCGCAAGGTATCGAAGTGCAGCTTGATCGGCTTCGCATCTGAAGTGACGGTACGTGTTAGCCTCAGTAGCAGTCTCCATAGGACTATATGCGTTTCCGTCTAGTGTCACCGACCTAGGTCTCCGGACGGCGCGTAACCGTCGGTGTTTGCGCTCCGCCCAACGCACTGTGGTACTCCACGTCTGCCGCGCCTATAGGACTAAAGTAAACATTTTTGGGCTGACCCTCAACCAAGATTTAACGCCCACGGGGCTGCTTTTTGCATTGCTTCATAGACGGATCCCCATAAGTACAAATGTACAACGGTGGGGTTCGAACCCGCGCACCTATCTAGTGTCTCCTCCGATTGCGAGGCGCAGACGAATGCGCCTTTAGAACTGTGTCAGCACTTCTTCTACTAGCACGGCAGCTGCTTTGGGATCTTCTGGCAGACGAGCGCGCCGCTCGCCATCGAGTTGATGGCAATCTAGATGTTGACCTCGTAACATGAGCAGCGCGGCCCTTGACGCGTGGTCGCGGGAATGGGTCACTCCATTTCCGATGCTGGGACGCACTCCCGGCCTCGTAAACCCGCACCCACACCCGTCTCCATCATCCGCGTTTCATCCCTGGTCGTTGGTCTTCGCCGTTGGTTGGTTCGTCATCGCAGGGCCCCTCACCTATTACGTCACACAGATCTTTAAGAGGCGTGAACAACTATAATAATATTAACGCTGCCAAACTTACGTGCTCTATATTGGCAAATCGACAACCGATATGTGCTGTATGCTCTGCGCTTTTGGAATTGACGACGACGACGCCGAACACATGGTCTCGGCCTGCTTGGCACTCGGTACGACACGCCCTGCCTCTACAGGACCCGCCCTAGTGGGACAGATCACACCAGCAATCGTCGCGTACACATATCGCGCAATCCTGCCTTATGGATGCATTATTTTACCTTGATTTGAGATTATTCTACCTTGACACTATCAGAAGGGAGAAGCTTCGCGCCGAAGCCCTCTTGCTGCTCACCCGCGATCGGCACACAGTCGATACGAGGGTGTCCCGTAAGGGGCCAGTGCAACCCAGCCCTCGGGTGAAGGAACTGTTACGCACCTGTTACGCCCCATTTCTGCGATCGCTTCTGGATAGTAGGTAGCGGTCAGCCTCTCCCAAGTAATTGAGAGCCGAGCGCTCTAAGGTTGCATTGCGGCAATAAATGTCGAGCCTGGTGGCGTGGTGCATTCGCGAGCACCTCGCGACCGGAGGTGACACATAGGTGCAAGGGTTTGAGCTCCACCGTTGCGCATTTGTATTTTGGGCTTCGTATTACGAAGTTTTGCTAGAGCAAATCTGTGGACATTAAACGTTGGCTGAGAATTAGCTCGAAATTTTTTTTGGGTATATATATATACAAACACGGAAAAAACGATCGGTGATGTACGGCCAAGCTGATCCTGGCATTGCCGCCATTGCCGCTCTGTAGTGACATTCACCTGCCGGCATAGTTTTCAGATCAGTCTGGGAAGAGAATGCCTTGCAGAGTAGACAAGACTTCCTTAGAAATAGGGGTCCGACGAATCAGTGCATTTCGAAGCATAATCAGTTGCCAATTTTTATTCACTCCGCTGCCATCGAACTGATGCACTGAACTTTTAACAGAGTTCAATTATGCATTTGCCCATATATATATGTATATATATATATATATATATATATATCGAAGAAGACCGAATATAGGAATCGGTCGTTAACGCAGATTATATTCAGCGTGATAACTTATAGGTCGACAGTTGTGCTTTGGAACCTTGGGCATTCCTTCCTGCATTCGTGTGAAGGGCGACAGAAGGCAGGGCTTCTCAGCTATTTGAATGTAGACGGACTGTTTGTCTCCATTCCAGTCTGCATTTTTGCAGATACTACTTAGGCAAGCGGTCAACAAGGACAAGGATCATAATCCACGTATCTGCCGGAGCATCGTCGGTCTGGTGTCCTGATCTTACGTCCTGGTCGGTGGCGAGGGCTGGCTGCTGTAGCGCTATAATAACGTTTGCCAGATGTCTTTCGCCGAAGATGTCTTTGTGTTGTCTCTAGTGACCTTCTGGTATATGTACGTATACGCATGTATGGCCTATGTCAGCATACAGTTGTTTGCCCTGGTCGACTCATACCACAAGAAGTGCATCGATCGGTAGGCCAAAGCGATAGTTTGTTGTTGCAGAATACCTAGTAGAAATGCCTATGCGTTCAGATTTTACTGGCGCTTTGGCTACGCGGCATAGCGGAATTGTCCTGAATACAAAATGTAAGATTGGTGCATTTTGGCTTTCAGAGCATCAAAAAATACAACAATCATAAGTAACTATAACCACAACTGTGTTTGATGCTGTGGGTGTGCAGGAGATCACACAAAGTGCACAATGCGCACCTCTAAAGCTCACCCATATCATCACTTAGCAAATGCTTATCTCTCTTAGAGATCATTTCAAACTAGTGGATTAGACAGGGTTCTCGGCACGTTAAAGCCACCTTAAACCAACTCAATTTTTCATAGTCAATGTTCGTGGTCTAATCGTAGTCGTGCGATTGAGCATAGAACTAAGAGCCCATGCTTCTCCCAAATTCCAATCTTTGTACCCTCCTTACGGATATATATATATATATATTTTTTTTTTTATATATATGGATGAGGCTGGCGCTTACTGATTTTTTGCTTGTGTTTAACGGAAGCCCGCCCATACCCACATGTTCATTAACATCGCTTGACCGGAATTGGTCGTTAAACTAATTGGCTAAAAAAAGTCAATTGATATTGCTCATTTTCAACATCATTCAAACGATGCGAGCTGTTTATGTAACCGGGTGTTTTACCCGGATTAGTGGCCGGCTTAGTTTGACTGCGAATTGCCACGAGTACAGGTCAACATTAATGAGACTAGTAGCGACATTTATTGGCGTATACTGCCTTCACATGTATCAGAGAAAGTTTTGCAGCGGGGATTGCTTTTCTCTCATAGACACGTTGGGATAGGAAGTATCTTGCTTAGATTTTTACGAAGGGTATGAGGATCAAAGATCAGCAGTGTTGTCCTGGGCGGCTGAACGCACTATTAAAAAAACGGGGCTCTACCTCGGATTGGGTTCTGCTCGAGTAGACTATCTTCATCGATCTGGAATGTGAATCTGGTTAAGCATTGTCTTATTGCTGTAATAATCTGCTAGAAAATGTCTTGACAGTCCTAGTATGAACACCGTATTGGCTAAAGGTATGCATAAAGCGAAAGCATAGTTTAGTCTTATGGCATCTAACACTACGAAAAAGTTATTATGATCGTGCCTGAAATCTCCACTTCTTGAGGAATCTTGAATATCTGCTCAGGGTCGTTCCACCAAGAAGAGTCATGTTTCACGTCCCACCAAGAAGAGGCTGAGAGTTTTCTTAAACAACAAAAAAATGAGTGCGTTTAGATGGATTTAACCAGACACGCCTCTGGCTCCTTGGCGGGCCACAAAACGATGATGAGGCTCGAAGCTTTTGCTGCATTAGCTTATTATTCAGATGTTGCGATGAATTGAAACTGCTTGCAGGAGAGTGCATGAGGTCTAGTGCCAGTTGAAGTGAGCCAGCATAGGTTGTCACTAAGTCTCCAACGTGTCGTTTGCCTTCTGAAACAGGTGCATATAGTGAGGAACGAGGTAAATATGTCACCCTGGAGCTGCGGTGGAGAGTCCAAGGGCCGTGTGCGGGCGCGACGGCCAGATCGCCGAGCGCAGTGAGCGGTCTGAATCGTCACCATCATCATCATCATCACCATCACCACAGCTTGCATTGCTCGTCTGACAATGGCGGGTCGGGAGTTGCGCGATGACCGTGGCGGGAAGGCCCTGACCTCCACCACCGCCACCACCAGCACCGCCAACTCCAACACGACTACCACGACCACCACCAGCACCGCCGCGAGCCTCGACGAGATCACCGTCGCGAGTCCGGCGAGTGGCGAGGGTCTGGGCTCGCGACCTGAACGCGCGGCGGCACAGCTCTGCCAGCTCAAGCTGAAGTACGAATACGCGCCGCAGTCGCCGTCGAAACGAAGGGCCGATACCGTCGAGCAGGCCCCGTGCTCGCCATCCGTTGAGACGTTGCTTTCGGCAACCGTTCGCCGGGTCGAACTCGAGGTGGCCAAGGAGCTGGGGGGGCCGTCCGACTGCAAGAAGGCCAGAGACGAAAGATCATCACCGACGACGACAATGGCGACGACGACGACGGCCGCCGATGGCAGAGAGAGAGAATCGGCGGGAAGCGCCAAGAAGCTGTTGAACAATGGCAGCGACCGTCGAAGCTGTGATGGTCTGACATCTTCTGGTTCGAAGGCACGTAAAGAGGCCGCCGCCACGGATAGCCCAATTAGCTCGCCCGTGACAAGAAGTCAGACGCTGGATGAAGACGCCACCAGTCCTAGGGAGTCGAAGCAGCGAGAAGTTACTGTGAAGTGTAATGGCACGATCTCCACAAAGAGTCCAATAAGTAATATGCTTAACAAGTTGGTAGTGGTGGTGCCGAAGGTCGTTGTCACAAAGATGTCCGCCAATTGTGACACGAATACCGGGACCGGCGCTCTGGTCAATGCAAAGTCTGTATCTCTGAAGGCAGGCGTTGCGAATACTAATATTAATAATAATAATAATAATAACAATAATCATAACAATAATAAGAATATGTTGGCTAGTGAGATGGACGAGAGAGACGAAAAGCAACCAAAGGCCTCTACAAAGGTTCCACCAAGCAGGCTAAAGGCGGCCGATTCGACGTCGACGGACGTTGACACGTCAATCGCCAATAATGGAACGTCGTGCGCGAAGTCTCCGAAGGCCGTCGGGTCTTCTCGAAGGGATGGTTCTAGTGAGTCGGATGGTTCTACCGAGAGGACGCCGATCAAACTGTGTAGGGCGCGAACAGATCCTGCGAGTCTAACGCCCACCGCAACCAGCAACGGTTACGGCGGTAGCTCTAAGATAGAGCACTACAATGCGGTGACGACGACGACGACGGCACCCGCATCTGCGGAACTTTCCACGCCAAAGATGACTCGCACGATGGCAGTCAACGCACGGAAGCTGGACGCTGGCGACGAGAGCGTTGTCGTCGTCAGCGAGTTGATCTCAAAGAACGACAGTAGTAGCAGTAAAGGAGGCAATGACGGTCAGGGTTTGGGTGGTGCAGCCGCCGAGACTACTCTGGCTACACCAACAATGTTGACGACGACGACGACAACAACAACAGCATGGTCGGCATCGACAAGCGTAACCACAATAGCAGCGCCTACTATCACAATAACCACTACAACAACATTAGGGCCTACAATAGCAAAAACAACAACAGCAACAACAGCAACTACAACAACAATAGCGACTCCAACAGCGGCAGCGGCAGCAGCAGCAGCAGCAGCAGCAACAGGAACGCTGCTTACAGCACCAACGAGAACGACGACATACAGCAGCGGTGGCAACATCAGCAGCTGTACTCCGACGAGCGCCAAGATGAGGACAGGCCGAGAGCTGTCAGCGGAGGATGTTCTCGAAAGCACTCCGAAAAAAGCCATCTGCGGGCCGTCGGCGGCCACCGTACGGCGGAAGGATCTCGATACACCGGTGCTTAGTCCGGTGATGAAGGACATTCCCGAGAATCCGAGCTCGCCAATGACTCGAAGCATGAGCCGACGCATGGAGGAGACGGTGCCAGGAGCTTTAGACAGTGGCGTCGGGCGCTATATGCAGTCCAACTCGCAGACTAACAATAGCTGTAGCAACAACAGCAGTAGCAACAGCAGCAACAACAGCAGCAACAGCAGCAGCAGCAGCAGCAACAACAGTGGCAGCACGCCAGGACTCGGCGCCGCAACGGCTGTGCTGGATTTGGATACGACGGCCATGGTCGACGATCCGGCGGTGAAGAAGACGGTGCGCTTTGATAGGGTCACTGTGTATCTCTTTGAAAGAACGCAAGGCTTTACAAGCGTACCCACTCAGGGAGGCTCTACTCTCGGTAAGTCCTTTAAATGCTTATACATGCATGGATGGATGGCTTTATTACTCGCTTAACATGTATGTCTAAATACACATGTCACCCTTTTATATCAGGGACGCTTAGAGCAGCAGCAGCACAAGCGGACATGTTGGGGTATCGTAAGGTTTCCCCCAAATGTCCTTGTGGCGGAATGGTCATTGACTGTCAGCGGTATGGTTTATCGTCAATGAGCATCGTTCAAAAAAAATCAGATGGGCAACGGGGATCCAACCGGCGACACCCTGGTAGATGACGATCATAGCGAGCACACTAGGCCCCTAAACAATGCCGCCTCATATATATATATATATATATACCAGCAGTTCAAGCCTGAATAGACGAAAAAAATAACTAATTCCCTGCGCTCCGCCCGCCAATTTTGTCGATATCTACATCAAGTGAGTACATTTCGGAGTTAGTGGTCCTTATTATAAATGTGTTTTCTTTAGTGACACCAGCACGCAGTCAGCACGAAACAGGTAATAGACGTGCCTTTGGGTCGGTACATGTGGAAAGCACGATAGGATTATTCTAGGCTTAGGGCATACTTAGGGAGGTTGATTTTTAGTTCTAGACCGTACTCCTACGGGCTTGGAGGCAGTTTTTTAAACCTCGATTTACCCTAGCTATAGTAACTACTTAAGTGGCGTCGGCGTAGAGCGTTTTGAACGTGTATATATTTACACGTTCAAAACGCTTAACAGTATATATCTATAAGCATTGTATTCTTACTTGCATGCGTTTAACTCGTGAAATGTCTACTGTCTGTTCGTTAGGCATGGGTTCAACCCACCAAGACCTGGAGGAATACTCAGTCGAAGATCATGCCAAACGGCGTCGGGCTCAGCCGCGCCCTACCAGTAGCGCGAGCGACGCCGGAGCGCCCGTGGTTGTACCAATTTCAACGAAGCGGCGCCGAGAGCTACTCAGGCGCTCGGGTGTTCGAGACATCGATGCACTGGAGAAGGACGAATGCCAAAGCATCCGTGCCTCACGCGAACGTTGCGGTTGTGCCTGCCAGGGCCGCTGTGAGCCGATGTTTTGCCTCTGCGTGCTGGCAGGCATTCCGTGTCAGGTGGAGGTCTTTAGCCAGGTACGCTGTCTAATAATAGCAGCGTCTTATTATGCGCAAGATTATGATTTATATCATTTCACTATGTTAGCACTTTGGAGTGGACAATTGTCTGTTTCCGCGCGAACGTGTGATCACGGGTTCTCTAGCCCAGGGGTAACCCAGATTATTATTAAAAGCTTTTTAGGTTGGGCCCTCAAAAATGAGGGCTTGCTATCAAGATCGAAAACATGATTCGGATGTTTTGTGATCATAGTTACTAGGTTTTTGGCTTGATAGAGCTGTGCCCGAACATATTTAAAATATTATATGCCTGGTCAGTGCTAATGTCTCTAGTTGTGAGAGCGCAGCACTCCAAAGTTGATCCACGCAGAACATAATTTTGCTTATAGCGTAAAAGCCAGAAAGTGCACACATACGCACGCAAGCTCCTTCTGTGGGGCTCTGGACACTTAGAACAATATCGTGCTTACGTAATTGTTTAAATGTTTACTCTACTTTGCATCACCACATTATCATTCAGAGCAATGTAGAATTGTTTAGCAGGAAAGATCACTTCTTTACAACGCATAGGTACAATACGGAATAAAGATATATATATATATATATATATATATATATATGCATCCATTACTCCGTATATAGAATTTTTAAAATGAAAATTAAGGTAAAATGCAGGATACATTTCAAACGTCGTCAAATCCACGGTTGTGTGGGACTCAAACCCACTAATGGCCTGTCGTTTTCTTTGCCCACTTGTCCGGAATGGCCGCAGTACTGCCTTTTCGAGATTACTTGACCCGGCCACTTTATCTTGCCTTTAAGACTACTCGGCAAGTAGTCGGTTGTTTTAGCCTCGGACATACTATCTGCGAATCCTCTTTCCATCAACCAGGATTCATGATCCTTGAAGAGCGCCTCTGCAAGGACGGCGTGGAAGGAGGCGGCGTGTTGGCGCCTTGGTAGTCGTACGCTCTCATAGGGATGCATATAGCATGATGCTATCTAATATTGATGCTAAGAGACGGCACCGAGAATCGGTTGCTTCCCCGGTCCGCTGGAGAAATTGTCGCAGCCCTGCTAAGGCATTGGCAGTTTTTGCTGCATAGCGCACATGAGTCATATCCAGGATCACGGCTAGGTACGTAAACATGGACGTGGCTGTTACCGGGTGCCCTTCCACCAGTTTAGATTCTGTGGACGGCGCTTCAATCTGAGCGCGGTGTTTTCTTGTCCGCATACGCTCGGTTACAATTCTGATTTCTTGGACTGAGAGCGGCTCGAACCACTAAGGTCCGAAGTTTCCTCAAAGAGGACCAGCTGCAACCGGGGTCCTTGCGGAAAGTTGCGAAGTTTGAATCGGCTGGGCTGCTTCTTCTTCGAAGGAGCAGCCGTGCGTGGCGCATTTCGCTTTGCTATCCTTAATTGCCTTATGTAGGGGCTTTCGTGCTTCTCTTTCCATAAATAGGAAAGTTCTGGTGCGTGCGTTGCTCTGCGGCGCATGCATACCCGTCGCAAGCGGTGGCAGGTCATTCACTTCAGCTATCGGGCTACGAGTTGACGAATAAGGTTACGTAAGATGGTCAAATAGGTTTTGGCTTTTAGTGGATTCTCCAGTCGGTTATTCGGTGAGTTAATCCTTCTGATCCAAACGTCAAATCTAACGTTGATCTATGTCTGCCGTTGTCGAAGGTGTACCCTGGGGTGTTCATGTGTTGTAAATATGCCCGGGTTTCCCATTTTGAGTGGATCTCTCCTGTACCTGTTTTGAGCAAATAGGGCATCAGCATAGGACGCATTACCTGATTTCACGACAATTGTGAAGATAGTTAGACTTCCTTCTCTTCTTTTGGTCTTTTTCTACTATCAGGCCTTTGACCGGATTTCCTGCCTGGATGTTTCTTGATTTAAGGGACCTGCAGAGACTGGTCGCTGCCTCTCTTTAAACCTGTACGAAAAACTCGTTTTCATTCTCTTCGACGGGAGGAATCGTCCTTGAATGCCGTGTTGGAGCTGGGGTATTTTTAACCCTCTCAAATGTTAGAATGCAGAAAACCAGCCTTTCCTTCCTTGAGGTGCGGCAATGCATCTGGTAGTTCGGGCAGTTGTGACGATAGTCGACCTCTGTGACAGCAGTAAAACTCTTGTCACATAGGATACGTGTCTTGCTCAGCTGGTGACAGTATAGGGTCACGCAGGCCATTCTCTTTGCATATGCGGTGTGTGTATTGTACTTCGGTTAGCTTCTCGTTAAGGAGGAGGCCTTGTATCCCTGCAGCTATTTCTCTGGCAGTGGGAGTAAAGAGAGCTTTGGGAGTGTGTCTGTATTTATCAGGACGGACTATCTCTTTGTTCAAGAGGAGGTGAAATCTACTTCAAGGGCTTTACGGCAAATTTCACTGTAGGTCCCTCTCGTCTACATAGTTAGACGGAGGAGGCTCCTTTCGTTTAGGACTAGTAGGAGCGTGAGATTTGTTCTCGGTGTCGAAGGTGTAGCTAGCGCTCCTCCTACTGGTAAGGGCGGCAGTTCTTTAGCCTGTTTCGATCGAGTTACGCCTACTGAGTTCTGACGCAGGTCTCCATGCTTCACGCTCGTGGGAGAGATAGGTTGCAATAGAGAGGGGAGGGACATCGCTTGTCGGGGGCGCAAGACTTATCGCAAGTTGTTGCGCATGGCGCCGTTCAAGTTGCTGCACGTGGGGGTGTTTCGAATCGTAGTACGTGGCGATGTTTCGAATCGTAGTACGTGGCGGCGGTCCGAATGTTCACGTAACGCCTCTCGGGAGGTCGCACGTGGTGCCGTTTCAATTTCCACCTGTTACACTGATAACTAAATTGGAAATTTTTCACCCGATGAGTTGTTGCTGTCGCGGATAATTAGTCTGGAACTTGGTGCTGATCAGATTTAGTCTGGAACTTGGTGGTCCAGAAGTAGTGGTTGCGTTTGCCGCAGAGATGGCAGGCTCCCACTATCACTTACTCACTCACTCATAAAACACGTATATGAATGCATCTATATGTATTTTTTTATAGGCAAGCATATATTTATTTGACTCTTTAGAACTAGTGACGATAGACAATTTCTATGTATCGACTAAGACATACATCAAGAAAAGCTTGCTTACTTGGAGTAGGATTACCGAGTGCTGGCTACTGGGACCGTTGGGTATACTGTTACAAAATGTTGGCCCGTTGAGACAATGATGCTTTGACCCATCAAAAATGTGTGTATATATATGTATGTATATATATATATATTTATATATATACATATATTGGTTTTCGACTTCCAAACTACAGTCACGAGCTGTCGCGTATCAGATGATAACTGTCGCCGCTGCGTTGTCTCTGTTTTTGCTCCATTTACAGGTGGACCGGTCGTCATTTCCCTGTGGGTGCACTCAGGATGGCTGCGACAACCCGAATGGCCGAAGCGAATTCGATCCGGTAAAGGTCAAGGCACATGTGCAGCAAACGCGACAACGAGCCAATCGAGAGTTGGGGGTAAGTGAAGTTCGTCTCGACAGGAGAGCTTCAAGTGAGAAAGTGTCTAAAGGAATGACCTGTTTTGCGCGGTTTCGGCAGCGCGGATCCATCTGGGTGTCTGCTAAAGATGATGACGGGAAATTGGAAATTGACGGGAAATATTGTTGCCTAATAAATCTGGTCTCTCGTCGCTATGGCTGCATTACTGCTTTTGCGCCGCCTGGTTGTAAAATTGGTATTAGACTTTGTGGGTCGAATATTTTGGGGGCTGGTAACATTTTGCTTGATCGGTTATCGTAATTTCCCCCAACCTGAGGCAGCTAACTCTTTTTTGTCTGCCTTACGATTAAGAGTCAGACGAAGACTAACAAGTCTGGCTATCAAGATCTAAAGGGCGGCCCTTGGAGGTTGGTTCTCGACTTGTGTGTTTGCGATCTCCAGCGCGCATCTGACGTAAAACATAGCAGCCTATCACAAAGCGAAAACACAACGCTTGAAGTATCAAACATGAGATTACTTTTTGTTTGTTTCTACTTGTTAACATTTCTACACGGAAGTCAAATAAATGAAATATTTGTATTAGACCAGTATTTGTAAAAAACGCTATACAGAGAGGTAATGTGGCCAAATCCGAGAACAGCATGGTCTCCGGTAAAATTGCTGCACAGTTTAATTTCATGTACACCTAATCTCACACCTAGGGGTGCCTGCTTCTCATGAGCTTGATTTTTTTCTGCTTACTGAACTGCCTATTTCAGCTGCCAGACGAGCAGATAGAGCCGATGCAATGCCTGCTCGAAAACCCGCCATGCGAGTTCTTCAATGGCGAAGGTTTGTGTTTGACTTTTCCTCTTTACAGCTAATTCGCAGAACAATTTACTAGTGTGCAAAGGAAATATGTATCTTTTATAACAAGAAAGTTCGCTGTGTTTAAATTATGTGATATTTTGGAAATTGCGTTTTCTGTACATAATGATGCATTCTTGTTTCCATGCTCCACGTGCTCCTGATAAATGTCATCAACATGGTACTCATGGTGATGATAAGGATTCTGTAATATCAGTTCACTTTTTGGGGCATATGGTACTCGAAGTCCGTGAATCGATCATCGTAATATATGAGTGCTAATAAGTGCTGTGAAATTTCCAATCGCCCACAGGTTCCGACAACAGTTCTGTCTGCTCCGAGAATAGCGACTACGCGTCATCGGATGAAACTCCGCAAGCGGCGCCAGGCGAAGCAGCGCCATCGCTCAGCATGGAACTTGAACCCACTTCTGCCGCTGCTGCGAACAATAATGATAATAATAGTACTAGTAATGGTACGACCGTGCAAGAGGCTTCGGAGGGCGGCATGGATAGCGACACCGCAAGTATCAACAACACTGCCTCATCATAGCGTCGCGTAGTTTTGTGTTCGTCAATCAGCGTTCGTTATCTGCGTATGTCTCGTCATTACAGTCGGGTGGTGTGTATTTCGGCCATCGCCGTCCCACGGCTTCAACTGGTAGATGACCGGTTATGGAGTTGAAGCACCATCAGCCGTTCTACTGCCACGTCCGTATGGATGGGAGCGACGTTTTTGCTCAGTGATAACAGCAACAACAACAATAGAAACAATCGCAACGGTTCAATGCTAGTTATAGCTGAAAGTAGTTGAACGTGATTATTGATGATGGCTGTGTTAGCATGAACAACGATGGATATGGTTACATTAACTAATGACTATGGGGATGAGGATGAGACAGCGTTGGACGTGTCCATGGCAAAATGCCGGATCGTGATAAGATCGACCATGTCGTCACCCTGTTGTACAGTATATTTGTTGTCGTAGTAGTAATAGTATTATCTTCGCAAAAGAAAACATCACAGGAATATTCGGCTTCAGAATCGGCCACGACGGTTACTGTTGTTTAGCCGGATATCGGAGAAGTCGAATGTTAAGTAATCGAATTCAGCGGCATAGTATTTGGGCCGCTACTGTTGAAACCCTACTAAGTGAGAGGTGAGCCAAGAAGTCCGAGGCTCCTTTGATCACTCCAGCCTAACGAGAGTAATTGAAATACCTCTAAGAGCGATGCCTTTCTAGAGCTGACTTACAATGTCTTTGCAAGAGTGATAGCTAACTTTGCTGGCCATCTTGTACTTTCCGTTGATACAAATTATTTTAGCAAAAGAGACACATATTTGTCTATGTTGTGATCAACCACTCTGCGTGTACTGTACATATCGCATTAGTTATCTCTTTATAAATATCTGGCCAAAATGTTATTTTTGTTGCTTAGTAGACACTCCTTACATACATTTTAATCATATATCCGCAGTTTTTATTTATTATACTGGTTATGTTGCTACGTACATGTTCAGCATCTATTTTATGTATTCATTGCGATTAAGGTGTTGTATCTGTATTCGTATTTGCCTGTTTTCCGTTAGTTGCTTGATTTAAAAATTAAAACGCTGGGCGGATCGTTACGTGTATATGTTTATAGTTACATATGCCACTTGAAAATGAAGAGACATATGTATGAATTTGAAAGAAAAATAGCTCGATTGCAGCATAGTAGGCATACCGTTGACATGTAGGTGTATGCAGCATGTAGAGAAATCATCAGTTGTATTGTTGTTTCTACTATTAGTATCATTGCTGCTATTCTTGTTATCATACCGGAGTATGATCACATTGAAGAGGGCATCATGAAAAATCAACTACATTGTAGGCACGATTTAATCTAAATTACAATTACTGTTGTATAAAAATTGTATTTTTAGAGGAGTCGAACGTGATTACAGAGTGCGGTTAAATGTTGTAAACGTTGTAAAATGTGAACATTGTTGAGTCGGGGTGTCTTCGAGGATGAACACCAGTGATCGTTTGGCCAGCCATTAATAACGCGATGCTTGACATCACCAGTGGAAGACATATTTAAAGGTGGAGAATCATTTCAAACAATCATTTTATTTTTTGTTTATTTTCATTTATTGCGACCCTATGTTAGGAAGCTCAAAGTCAATTTTGGACACATTTTGTTAAGCGAATAGCCACCGCCACATCAGAACCATTTCTACAATCCCTTAGTTTGTTATATATATATATATATATATATATATATATATATATATATATAGTTGTTCTTTCGTAGGAATACCATTAGCATTACTTGCATTGCACGGGCGTCAGATTAAGGTAAATTGTCCACGATCGACTCTCGTGAGACTACGATCGTTCTATGTCGATAACTATTGCCGACTATTGTCTCTCTAATTTCGCTACTCCTCTTTATATAATCCTTGATATTCATGTTTCATCGTTAGGGCACACATGTGCAAACTGTTTGGCGTTTTTTTTGCCAAATTAATGAGCGATGGATGGCGAGGAGGCATTGAAAGGAATTATGAATTAGGAGAAACATACGGAAAAAACTTAGGCTGTACGTTAAACAGTAGAGTTAAAAGTATGAAAAGATTGTCATTGATATGGGGTCTCGATTCGCTACCTCCTGAAAAGATGCGATAAGTCTCTCGCGCTCCGCCTACACAATTTAGTTGATAGAGCATGGCTGGCGTTTGCGGGAACCCTGAAAAGTATGTGTATATATATATATATGCATATATATAATTGCTGTTTCTTATTTCTATTAGAACACTATTAAAATGAGATTGCTCGTTGGGCACTAATTGAGATTAAGAGTCAGTTTGTGTGTGCGATCTAGAACGTTCGTATGTCTATGTAATATAATCCGTGATAGTGACACATCATGTACAGTTCGGATGAGAAGTTGTATAAACATATTTATTTTAAACAAGGTTGTTCGAAGCATTGAATGGATCGTCCTGGGCTGAGCTAAATGTAAAAGCCCTTCAGAGAAAAATAACGGTTAACATAAATTTGTTATTCTTGGCTGTACACTCGTTTAGTGACCGTAAACAGAGTTGTTTTAAAACGGTGGAAGCTATATTTATAATGCTGCTTTTGCAATGTTGTTGCCTAATAAATCTGGTCTCTCGTCGCTATGGCTGCATTACTGCTACTGCGCCGCCTAGCAGTCAAATTGGTATTAGACTTCGTGGGTCGAATATTTTGGGGGCTGGCAACGTTTTACTTGATCAGTTATCGTTATTTTCCCCAACCTGAGGCAGGTAGCTCTTTTTTGCCTACCTTACGATGAGTCCAGTTCAGCCTAGGCACGCCTGGAAACTCATCGCGATAGTCCATTAAGCATTGAAAAGGGGCAACGCCCATAATCCAGTCCAGCTGTTCGGGCATCTGTTTGCAAACAAATCAGAAAACGAATCATATAATATAGAAGGCAGGAGACTCAAGTCGTTAGTAAATAAATGGTCAAGTTACGCACTCATTGTTAAAAGGTGACATCTTCATTTACTTATATGCTTATTCACTACTATAATGTTGTTTTTTCGTTATATATATATACATACATACATATATATGCATACATATATCCACATAAAGCCTTGCAAAGTTTAGAAACATAAAGATGAATATTCTGTACAGAAAATACAATAATTTGCTACAGGAAAAAGCAACATCACTCTAAACACTAAGTTCCGACGAAGTTGCCCTTTTAAATCATGATACCCAAATATCGAAAAAAATCTCTCAACGGAGGTTTTCAATTTTTTTATATTCATTTTTACAGCATTGTGAAGGTCATTGCGTTTTTCAAATTGTTTACAGCTAGAGGAAAAAATGGCACATACCCAAGTAAAAGAAAGAGCTAGCTGTTATTTTTTTTTATCTCATCGTCCTTAGTGACGTCTCTAGTCTGGTGAGCCCTGCGGGGGCGATGTCGTAATGAAAAACTTTTGCCGAAGACCTTTCTTGGGAATGTTGTCCCACGATTGCAGTAAAGACTTTGGCAGGCACTTAGTCATACACAAATCAGCGGTCACCGTACGGTCTACTTTGGCTTCGATCATCGTCAGAACCTCACCCCTGATGATGAAAAGGTGAGCCATAAGTTTTCAGGTCGACCGCTGGCGATTTAACGATGCTTAATGGAAGACCCACTTAAAAACGTGAGTGGGTCATAAAATGTATTCAGGTTTAATCATTAGTAACCAGTTTTAAACAGTTAGTTGAGCGTCCGAAAATCTTCAGAAATCTTTGGGAATTCAGCCTGGAGCAAATTTCAAGGCTCCCAGCGAGCGATTTTCCTTTATGATTCCGACACGGTCATGTACAATTGTATGAAGTGAGAATGATCATTTAGGTTCAACCCTTCCTTACCAGATAACCTGGCTAGCTTCCAGAGGAGCAGAATTTTCTTCTGAACACGCAACCTGAGTATTTCCCTACAAGAAACAGCGACACGAGTCAACACGTTTTTAGTAGTATGAATAGGTCATAGTCTGAACTCACTAAGACCACTACAGATGTAGTTATTAGTTGAAGTCCACCGGAACAAGTTGGAGATAAATATTAATAAAACAAAGGCAATGAAGTTAAAACGTAGAATTTGTCTCGTACTTCCCCTACCTCGAGGCACATGCGAGACCCTCCTCACCTATCAATGGACGCTGCCGTTCATCTCTTCAACCTGAAGATTGCGCCTACTGCTTCTTACGGTATACAGGTGATATGGCCGTATTTATCGAAGTTAAACTTTAAGACGCTAGATCAAATCAAGGCCACTATTATAAAGAAGGCTAAGAGTTCACCGCGCAAGTCCCAACAGATTAGTCTATTTACTGGCGTCGACAGCGCGATTTGTTGAGGATTTACAAAAAAATACACGCTTTACCGAAAACGACAGCATTCAACGAGAACATGTCTGAATGGGAGAATAAGATGGCAGACATTAACCCGTTCTTTTATGAAACCCAGGCAATGACGCGTAGTTCGTGTAAGCGCTGCAAATATGAGAATAGACATTTAATTGCACGATTTGCTGTACACGGCTTCCACATGAAGATATGTATTCGAGAGAAGTTCCATACAACTTCCTCGTTATGCTTGTGCAAACCTGTGGGGGACAGTGTGATTTATATCACCTTCAACAATGCGATAGAGCAGTTCCGTTGACTCGACTTTTGGAACCGTGATAAATATACGTATGTGAAAATGTGAGCTTCCTCTATACGAGCAATATTGTAGTAGATACGGCTAGAGAATGGGCGCAACGGGATATTTCAATCGAAACTATAAAGTACGATAAAAAAACGCGAAATAAGGAAGCACATTTTGTGTACGTTTATACTTGCTTCGTGCTCGAAGCTCTTTTTCCACTCGAAGCTAATTGAATAGGCCCTAACCTCAAAAATTCAATGACTGTTCAAGGTCAGGTCCTATTCCAAGTGCTTTGAGTAACGAACCAGTGGTAGTGATCCCAAATAGTAAGGTAAAGAGAACCATGCCAAAGGCATGGAGGGCATGACAATAACGAGCACTCTTTATACTTTCTAAAGTAGTAAAGCGGCTGGGCATATTTGCAGGGGACAAAGTATTAATACCTGACAAACAACATACATTTAGAAAGGGAAAATGCACGTAGACGCCAATGCAACTACTGCTGGAAAATTTATGACAAACATTTGACTTATCTATACGCGTTTGTTGTGGGTCTAAACGCGACGTTTGATCTGGCTCCCAGGGGTAAGCTTATAGAAACACTAGCTAGGAAAGGGGTTCTAGGATAACTAATGACCCCTAATGGTAATATATTTAAGGAAAAATAATATGTAGGAGTGGAGATGGCAAAAAATAACTGAAGTGGCCCAGGATGACGTGCTTAATTTCCTGGTATTATGGCTCTTGCTTGGAGACCTGCCTGAACGGATATTAGACCTGATCAAGATAATGAACAAGATTTCGAGTGTACCCAGATTATATTGGTATATTCGTGGGAAGACTATCCAGAGTAAGACAGGTAACAGTGAAAGTGTGTAGCTTTATGGATAAACTGGGAAGCCTACGGGAGTTATCTTTGAATGCGGCAGGCGCACTGCTTAGACCTAAGGTGGAGGAAATACTTGCAGAAGCAGAAGTATCAGGGTTTTGGAGACGAATCCCCTATTGAAGGAGAACAGAGGCGTTCAAGGCAGTAGTAAACACAACATGACTGATAATATATGATACTTGTCAAAAAGTAAGGAAAAATAGGCATTTGGCAATGGATGGATGCATAAATGATATACTGAGATAAATCACACGTCATATATTTAGAGAAACGCATCACTTATTATCTTGAAGCTGCTTGACGGTATCTCCGAAAACCACTTTGCCTGCAGAGATTTTATTGGACGCCTTGAAATATGCCAGGCATTGCTCGGACAACCTCAGCAGCGCGAGTTATCCTGGCGACCAGCTCTTCACGTGACTCGATCGGAGTCTCGTAGATGAGAGCCTTAGGTAACCTTAAATAAAAAATCGAGACTTGTAAAATCAGGCGATTGCGGTGGCCAAGCAATCGACCCGCCTCGGCCAATCCACCGATTTTCGAAAGCTCTCTCATAAGCCATTCCAACTGATATGTTCTTCACATCTGAAAATATCTGTCCTGTTTTTACCATTTGGGGCCCTTCTGACATAAGAGAATGTAACCACGATTGGACACGCTCGCCAACGTCATAGACTCCGAGTTTGGTAATTAGGATATTGATATTCACTGTATCAAACGCCTTTATCAGTCAATAAAGAGAACAGCAACCGTTTTCTTCGTTTCAAGACTTTGACGTATGTCATCTTCAAAACTTAATAAAGGGAAAATGGTGGACATTTTTGGGCGGTATCCGAACTGTCGGCGATTGAGTACACTGTGCTGTTTAAGAGGGTCCCGGAGTTTCTCAAACGTGCGTTTCTTAAATATCTTTGATATTACAGCCGGTATGGTAACGTGTCGGTAGTTTTCTTTCGCGAGTCTGTCATCGGATTTAAAAAGCGGAGCGGAACAACATACCTGTAATTTAGACGTTTTGGGATCTTTACGGGCCACAATTGATAAATTGATCAAAAATCATATTAAGTCAGCAAGAACATCAGCTGCCCTTTGCAATACTTGAGATGGCATTTGTTCAGGTGCAACTAAGCATGTCCGTGTTTTGCGTACAAGGCGCGCGACCCTTAGAGTATGACCTAGCTGAAATTAAGCGTTTGACGCTCCACGAGAAGTTCTCAGGTATTATAAATCTATAAGAGCATTTCGTGCCGGCAATCATGCAGGTCGAATGATATTATATGACTTTTATTTATCCCTAATTGTATATTCTTATTTGCGTTACAACTTCATACGGCTGCATGGCTAGTGCGGATCATATGCACAAGTTACACTAAGATTGTATACATTATCACCGTAGTACATTGTGCTATTACATTTATTTATCTATGGAATGTGTAAATGTTTACATAGTTTTGGTTTAATTAGACGCAAGTAAGGTTAGATAGTGCGTTCTCGCAGTGTTTTTGAATTGACTAAGCGATATAAGTGTCTTAATGTCACTAGGCAATTTGTTCCACAAGGTAGCACCTAAATTACAGAGTGCAAACCTTATCGTGTGCTTGTCGCCGAAGGGTCTAGAGTCAAATGTAGCTAATTACAGACTTGTAGCTCAATCATCTATCGCATGTATTATCTTCGAAAAACTGCTAGTAGACCATATTTTTAATTTTTTTCAATCCAAATGCTTGCTGGATGAGAACAAACATGGTTTTACTAAAAGCAAATCCACGGCAACTCAACTCCTCGAAATGACTCAGGATTTGGCTGTTATGATAAACAAGAGGCTGACCTTTGATTGTATATATTTTGATTTCTCGAAGGCTCGACAGACTAAACCATGTGAAGCTTGTACAAAAGCTTAGGTACTTGGATGTTGATATTCGCTCTATATCATGGATTGCTAGTTATCTTACCCGTAGAGAGTTCTGCGTTCGTGTAGCTTAAGTGAGTCGGACACAATTCTCAGGGATCAAGCCTCGGGCCACTTTTATTTTGCATATTTGTTTCAGATCTTAAAAACCCTATTTCTGAAACGATAACTTATAAGCTTTATGCTGATGATTTGAAACTATACGGACCTCACAACACCGCTAGCGAAAGGCAAGTACTACAGAGTACGATTAAGGCGGTTTCTAAGTGGTGTGTGGATAGCGAATTGCTTATATCAGTGCCGAAATGTGCTTAATAGAAGCCCATGACTACACGCTACATGGGAAGGTTATCCCTATTTTAAATTGCATTAGGGACCTTGGGGCTGCGGTGACACCGCAACTGGATTTTAGCACTCATATTACACAAGTCATCCGATCAGCTAATCTTATATCTAATACCATATTTCGTTGTTTTATAATTAATGATTACAATTTTTACATAAGGCTTTATAATAGTTTGATCTAAGTTTATCTATTGCTATGAGGTTTGGCGGCCTTATTTAGATAAACACATTGAAGCAATGGAAAGTGTACAGAGAAGATTTCTTCGTCGTGTCTCATTAAGGTGTAACATTGCCTGAAATTCTATTGTGATAAGCCCTATTCGGGAACTTCAGTCCAGAGCGGATTATCGCATATACAATCGTATAATCGAGGAGCTGTGAACCTCTGTACAAATGTAAACCATTCATGAGAATAATAAAACCTATCTATCTATTATAAACTCATCAAATACATCAAACTATTTTAGCATTCGGCTAAACAATCTTAGAAGCGGTAAAACCATCTCGTGAAAACAAATTGCCAGGACAGATCGTGTAAATGATATGTTTTCGTGGCGGATGGCGAGAGCACTGAGAACTTGAAACGCTAACAGCGCAAATGTCGGCGCACAAGTAAATTGACTATTGTATGTATCCAGGTAACGGTTTGTAAAATGTAAATAATGTCCCCCCTTTGACAAAATAAAGGTGCAGGTTTTATTTCGACAACTATGTTAAATATAATTAGGTATGGTAACGGAAGCACTGAGCGTTTTTTTTATATTGTTCTATTTTTATTGAAACGCGCTATGGGAGACCTAAGACGAGGCGAAGTGTCCTTTTCTGAAGCAGATGAAGTGGAGTTATATGGCACGCATGAGAAAGACCGTACACCTCCAGACCACCTGTTAGGTGGCTCTGTAGATACGTGTGATACATTGCCGTGAGGCATTGGCGGAGAAGGATTTTGCGAGTGCGGTATATGGCGGCTACGCCACTGACCATCCCCGCCTTTGAACAATGGAACCACACGGTATAGCTTTAGGACATTGGGGTATACTCCTGTTCTGATGGAAAGATTGATAATATACTCAAGAGGCGATGCGAGTGCCTCCGCAGCTCAACGGAGAACCTGTGATGGAATCTGCTCAGGGGCGGTGGAGCATATTTTAACATTTTGTAAAAGGTGGTGTATTCTGTGAACGTTGACTGGCTGCAGGGAGAATTGTTCGGCAGGCGTCAGAAGGTTATCTGGAATGACGTACCTCGATGAGCACTAGCTGTCATGGGTTACACATGTCGCGTAGTAGTGATTGAAGATGTTAGCTAGCGTAGTTTCATCAGTGACGAGTTCTCCGTTTACAAGTAGTTTGGTGCATTTTTTCTCCTGAACACCTCCAAGTACAAGTCGGATTCCCTCCCAAGGACCCCGCCGGCTATTAATTCTGTTTGTAACAATCTTGCAGTTCGCCTCCATTCTATATTTGCGTGAGAGCCCTGTCACTCTGTTCCTGAGCATACGATAGGTTTTGCGTTTGTTATCGTGTTTGGGGTCAGCTCTGTGTATTATGTACGCCTGTTCCTTCTCTTTAATAAGAGCATATAATTCCTGTGTCACCTTTTCCGAACTGCGTTCCTCGAGCTAGTATTCTTGATCTTAGTACTTTTACGCTTCACCGTCGACATAACTCTTTCTCTAAACAATTTAAATGCCTCGTTAATGTTATGTAGCCCGTGTAGGCCGTCCCACACAGACGACGACTGTTCGGCGGTTAGATAATCATAGTTAAGTTTGAATTTTGGACACTTGTTGGCTGTCGACGGCTTAGATTTTACACTAATAAATGTGGTAAAATGGTCAGAGAAAGTAGTCGTAAGAACGCCGTTTAAAACAAAGCTTGCATATTTGTATCTTAATTTATTTTTTTAAGGTAGACATACGGATTTAAGGAACCACCCTGTGGTCTAAGCCTATCAATGTCTCTAACCACTTGTTTAATTGGAGTTGAGTTAGCTTCATGTAAAGTATTAATATTGTGGCCGATAGCATTTGCCTCGAGGTTGACCTTTGCAGTTACCTCCAATCGGCGTGTCGTCACAGCCAAAAACTCGATTAGCATAGTATTCCCATATTTGGGGCGGATGCATGCTCACTTAGCTGAGATCCTAGCTAAATGATATATAGTATATTGTATTATTTCCAAAGTATTAGAGAGACTGCTAACACATCGTTTGAAACAGGGCGTTGCCATGACAACCGTGAAAAACGGAACGACTATTACAGGTTCGAGTCACGGCCTCACCAGTTGTTCCTCTTAGACCTGGTTGTATCTGTTGTCTTTGTGAAATGACAATGATTTACAAATCAAATAGGAACTGTCTAGACATCGCTGCTTATAGATAGATCACGTAGGCTGTTGTACAAAAGACAAAGTTTCCTAACAGATAATTCTAAACTAGTAATATGTATACAAATTTCGTTAGAGACCTTCAAACAATGCAAAACATTTGTTTCCCAAAAGTGACCGCAACGGCGACAGCATCAACAACCTAGACCACGGTGAGGTGAAGTAAACCTGTCTTATTTACTGGCTTCGACCGATTCAGGGTTCGGCTGGAGCGGCCGTAACTCTCGAAGTCGTCGTTAGGGTTCGCTGGAATTCGCTTCGGTTCTCGCTCTGGGCTCGGGACGCCAGGCGGTATACGACAGGCGGTTACGCAACCACGATACACTATGTGTGCGAGAGACATCAACCTGTCGTTGCCTACAGCTCTGTGGCAGCTGCCAATCTCATAGCGATACATCTCGATCGATCTCTCTCTCTCTCTCTGACTGTCTCGGTTCTTTCATCTTCGTCGTCTTCCAAGAACTGCGGGCTTGCGCACCCTGTCGATAGAGGAAACGGGCCGAGAAACTTCATCACTTCGGCAACCTACTTCACTAGCAGAGCCCGCCATTCAGTCACCGGCTTAAACGATTGAATAATGCAAGGGAGAGAGAGATGGGGAGAGGGGCGAGGGGAAAGGGGAAATGAGTGGAGAGAGAGGGAGCAACGATGAGAGAAAACCACGACTTCAAGGCAACAAGAGCGTTGTGAACTTCGCAAGTGAACTTCAGGACAACGCAAGCTTCACGAGGCGCGCGCAGCTTTTTTTAGCGTTTCTGAGCAGGCAAATGCAGGCCAGAGACGTCTTCGCTGCCACTGCTGCTGTTTTTGCATCGTCGCTCTTGTTATCAGTGGCAGCGTTCTGTTGTTGTTATTGCTATTGTTGTTGCTCGTGTGCTATTGAGACATAGGCGAATAGGTTGATGAAAGCTTTACGCAAAGTGAGCTGTCACTGATGTGATGTCACAGCGACTGAATGTTGACTGTGTGTTGCATCTATCCGCCCCAATCTGCCCGTCAATGCTTCGCTTGCCGACCAGTTGAGGAAATCGCTGAAATCAATCACCCTCGACGAAGCCGTGAGAACGTCTGTCGTGGTGACTGACTTCTTTGTACTGAGTATCAAACAAAGTTTCGTGAGGTTCAGGCGAATCTACTCTTCAAAGCAGCTCGAAGGCAACTTCATGCTTCGCAACCTATGATGCTAGCGTTAGGCGCCACCTAGCCGTGGGTTGGCGTGGCGTATACATAACTATTTCCAAACTATATTTCTTGAAATCTTTAGATACTATTTTCATAGCTAATATATTCTGAGCTGACTCTCAGCCAAGATTACACGTCCATGGGGGTGATTTTCGCATTGCTTCATAGACGGACCCCCGTTAATACAAATGTGCAACGGTGGGGCTCGAACCCGCGCACCTATGTGTCTCCTTCGGTCGAGAGGCGCAGGCGAATGCACCACGCCACCGGGCTCGACAACTTTTATAGCTATAACAACTTTACTACTTTGGCCTTCAATAGTACTATTTTATCTTGCCGACGCCAGTCTGCTCAGTTACTAGCGATTTTAAGTCCGAGAGTAATGCATAATAGTTATATTAAGAGCAAGTTGATTTCAGGTCGAAAGTGCTTTCACAAACGCGACTCTTATGTGCATGATCTGCCGTTTAGTCGCGTTCTGTTATTTTGGTACTGTCCCTGTCAGTATTTTAATAACATGAAAATATTGAGTCTAAAGGTTCGTTGTCGTCTAGGCCAAATTCGAGTCAGATACTAAACGAAATAGGCAACAATAAAAAAAACAATCCGGAGGAAGGCTCAATTTCAGGTAAGCAAGTCGATTTATCAACACTAGCGTCTTCCCATTAAACTGGAAATTGTAGTTATCATAAGAGCAGGTTTTGAAAAAGAGATCAAAGAACAAGATGATATCTGCGGTGAGCTATGCACCGTAGTTCTAAAGTCGACGACAATGCAGTGCGTTATTTGCCTGCGCTACGATTACAAAGCCGCTGCGTGTATGCGCATAGGCAGCAAACTCTGCAAAAAATGTGGTACTGAGGGCCACATCATGACGGAATGCACCAGTAGTAAAACATGGTGCGTCAATTGCCGCATAAGCCATCCGTCTGGAAGTATAAATTGTCCAGTGTACCAAACGTGGGCAAAAGCTCAACATATTCGACACACTCAAGTAATCGGCAGACAATGGGGCATTCCGGTTAAGGTTACGGAAATCAAACCTGACACAAAGACGAATACACTCGGCGCAGTGCAAGGAGAAACCAGTTGGGCGAGGGTAGTTAAGCGTCAACTAGTTTAAGTTCTGCCAGATGGTGGCGAACAAGTAGTTTGAAAGCTTCCAGTTGTCCCCGAAATCGGAAAGACATCTAAGAAGACATCTCCAAAAAGCGAAAAGCCAAAAAAAGCTAGGGCATGAATTGAGAAAAGACGAGACACAAATCAAAATCGGGGCTTGCGGAGAGAGCAGCCAAACTTAAGACTTTTTGGTCAGACATTAAGTCTCTAACATCTTCATTATGCCGTGGCTTCAGGAGAACTCAGAGGTGGCCAAGTTGGTAGAACTATTAGAGGCTGGAAGCGCCTTGGAGAGTTTCCTAGAGTTCATCTCTCAAAAGCATTCAGATGACTAGTTTTCTTGCGCACTGGAATTGTGGATGGGGGCACACTTAAGGCATTGCCCTCAATACGGAAAATGTGCATACAAGATAAACAACCTGTGATCTGCCTGAACGAAGGCAATTTTAAAAACAACGACATTGCTGAGGGATATGTATTTTATGAAGATACAAAACCTTAGCTTATAAAACATTATGCTAGATTACAAATATCGCAGGGGAAGCAACACTCATACGCAACGACCAAATCCTTAACGTAACGTACTCCTAATAATACTGTTTGTCATTGCTGCTAATAGAATACAAGGTCATTCCTATATTTAGCAGGAATGCAATATTCCTATATATTGTATTCCTGGCAACAGATAGAGAATCACTCTAAGTCCTATTTGATGCACTGATCCACAGAGATAGCTGGCTCACGCTTGCTCAGCAGGTCTCTCAACAGCACAGCCGAACATGAGAGGAGCTAGGGCCGGTGCGGGTTGACCTAGCCACCGTACGGCTCAGTTATACAATCATTTGATCGCATTTGGACGTGCATCACTCTCCTCGTTAGCCGTATTAATCTGTACGGTGTTACGTATAGTTAGCTTAATCTGTAACCCCGATAGGTACAAAGAAACAAGCGCATGAAATGAAAGGCTTTACGACGACGACGACAAACTGTCATTCAACGTTCGGACTTCAGACCTACCAGGAGAGAGGGACAGGAAATAGATGATTTGTCTAGTCCAGTTGACGCGGTTTTTTCTGTAAGCGACGTCCTAGCCTGCCCATCCGCACATTCCACTATTTGCCAGAATCCGGAGAGGCCGGCTTTAATCGGCGGAACTCCACGAGCTGTGACGAGCGGTCAGGGGCTGCAACGACGACGACAACAACAACAACAACTGCAATGACAATTACGTTCGAGCGAGGTAGGTAGGGGGAAAAGAGAGAGGGGCCCAATGGATTGATTGATTGATTGACCATCAGACTAGCGACAATCGACACGTTCATAACCTCAACGACGACGACGACGACATCAGCAACAACAACAACAGCGGCACGGTTAGAAGAGCGCGTGAAGGCGAGGGTCGCGCCTTTCTTTCTCTCTGTCGGCGATCGAGATCTGTGGCGAGGCTCGTCTCTGAGGGAGGGTAGTTTGATGGTGGGGTGGCGATGAATGAAGATGGTCGTTGCTGTCGAAGTGGCGAGTGGTGACTGGTTCTGCTGCTGTTGTTGTCATTCTTCTTCTCGATGTTGTTGTTGATGTTGATGTCGATGATGATGTTGGACCGGAGACGAATTACGACTACCAATAGTAGTAGCCTGCTTAGAGCAGCTCTCCTGGCCGGCTATAGAAATTCGCGCTGCGCCGAGCCTAACTAGGAGAGACCGCTTGTCGGCTGGCTGGTTAGTTCGTCAGTCAGATTCTTGGTGCCGCCGTTGCCGCAAGGAAGGAATATTTCGCTATTTGCCTTTCGTGTTGCGTTCGTTCTCTGTCAATGTCTCTCTCTCTCTCTCTCATGTGTGTGATTCGTTGTTTCGTCGAGTTGTTATCGAATGGTATGGCCGAGCTCTGGCGAACGTCAGAACAACCGGAGCTACCTACCGTTTACCCCGTTCGTTTTTTTTCCCGACTGTGTTGTTGAAACAACACGTTGTTTTGTGTTTTGATTGACGTTTGTTCTCCGACGAGCAGCAGCAGTGCTGTGTACCGGGTAGGCGGCCCTATCAATGAAAACAAGTTCCTTGTTCTGCGACCATGAGCAGCACAAAAGCTACAGCAACGACAGCGACGACGACGATAGAAACAAGAACCATAGAAACAACAACAACAGCAGCATCAACAATATTAACAACAACAACAACAGCAACGACTAGGACCATTGGCACCAGTTCTCGAATAGTATCAACAATCATCAAAACCTAATCACACAGGCAGCCAAGCTACACTTGTCACGTCGAATTGATGGCAGGTGCTGCAACAACAACAACAACAACAACAACCAGTACCACAGAAGCAGGAAAAACAGCATCAATAATAATAATAATAATAGCCAGTTGAAACAGCAACAGCAGCAGCCGCCGCCGCCTTCGCTGCAGATGATCGGGCTGGTTATTCGAACGCCATCCTCGGCGCCGGTTGTTGTTGTTGATGATGGTGACAGTGGTGGTGGTGGGGGTCATGGTCATGGTGCATGCAGGAATGGTGAAATCATTGTTGAGCGCAACTGTTGAATGTACTAGTAGTGATAGTAATAGTATTAGTAATAGTAGTAGTAGTAGTAGTAGTAGCAAAAGTTGTTGTTGTTGTTGTGGTTCTTGTTGCTGCTGTCATTGTTGTTCTGGTGGTGGTGATGGTTGTCGCTTTCGACGACGAAGACGTCGCCGACAACGGGAAGACGAGGAAAACGACGAAGACTGTTGGCGGTGCTGCAGTGACCAGCTATAGCGCTATTATGTGTCGTGAATCGTCTGAGGTGCTGCTGCTGCTGCTGTTGTTGCTGTTGCTGGCCGTCGGTAACACGCTACCTGTAATAGTTACTGTGATTGATGAAACATGATGGCATGGACAACGTCGTAGAAGCACAGCTAGCTAGGTCGGCTGCTCTCGTCAGCCTAGCAGCCTTTCGGTCTAGCTCGGTTCGGCTAGTCCCCCCCCCCCCCGTCCCCCTGGAGGTGCTAGTCTAAAGCTTTCGGGCTGACCGCCCTCAGCCAAGATTAAGCGTCGTCCACGGAACTGTTTTTTGCATTGCCTCATAGACGGCGGACCCCCATAAATACAAATCGGTGCAACGGTGGGTGGGGCTCGAACCCGCGCACCTCCTATATGTCTCCTCCGGTCGCGAGGCGCAGACTCACCGGGTTCGACGGAGGTGCTACTTTAGATCTGTGTAGTCTGTCTGGATGGCGGTTAGTGAGTGCTGATGCGTTGGCAATACTCGCTGGGAATAACGACGCCCTTTACGTTGTCGCTTTGCCTACACCGTTATGTGGCCGGGCCGTTGGTGGTGGAAGCCAGAACGTGTTCTACACGTGCAACGTGACCACCATGTGAGCAACATATCCCAGTCATCAACAACGGCTGCGGTGGTTTGCCACTTAGATGAAGATGAAGCCACTCATGATGACGATGGATGATGATGATAATAATAATAGCAGTGACGACGACGACAACAACAACAACAACAACAACAAAAGAAATTGTTTAAATGCAATTACTAACAACGACACCAACAATAACAACAACAACAATGACATCGGCCGAGAAGCATCCAAAGCATCGATCGCCGGTGAAGTCAGTGAAGTCGATGGTGATGACATGACAGGCGTGACCAATTAGAAAGAAATTTGTACCCAGAGAACAACGCGCACTGCAAAACATCGGCCTCTCGGTTGCTTCATATTGCACACACGTTCACCCTCCGCGCTCATTTGTCTTGAATTGAATACGTCGTGAGTGGATCGGATTGAATCGAGGCGAGCGACGTCATATGAGCTTACCTACCGGCGGCTGCGACTACTTCAACAGCAGCAGCAGCAGCAGCAACACCCCTATTAGCACCTCAATCAATCACTAGGGCCGCCAGAACCATCGCAACCGGTACGAAGAGTTCTGGAGCGCGGTTTGTGGTCAGCCGCTGAAGTCCGAAGGAGGTCATCATCCGAACTCATGTCCGTTGGGCGGCGACCTCGCGGAACGAAGCCGCGGTCGATCAGAGCCGGCTATATCGCTAGTGAAGCCGCGCGCGTTTTGGCCCGTCACACCCGCGCTAACGCGCTACGATCTGACGCACAGGTCAGTTTCGCTGGAGGCAGGCCCAGCGCTCGTTCCGAATGAGGCTGCCCACAGCTACGACCGCCGCGGCAGCAGCAGCTTCCAACAGCTGCAATATGAACGCGGCCCTCGAACGCATTCGAACCGGCTGTCTCTGCAATGAGGAAACCGCCATTCTGCAGGCCATCCTACCATCACAAGGTAAATATATAAATAAATATATATATATATATATATATAGATACGCTAGATCGATTGTTGTGTCGAAACACTGTGATGTAACATAAACACACTTACCCAGCCCGCGTGTTAATAATTAAAAAGATAATAAATATACATTATATATATATATATATATATATATATATATAGGATAGTAGTGACGACGAAAACAACACAAATTCTTAAAATACATTTACTAACAACAACAATGACATTAAGCGACAAGCATTCAAAACATCGATTGAAGTCTGTGAAGTCGATGGTGACATGACAGGCGTGACCAGTTAGAAAGAAGTTTGTAGCCAGAGGAAATGCACCGCAAAGCATCGACTTCTCATTGCATACTGAACAAACATTCACCCGCTCACTTGTACACTGTATATATACATATATATATATATATATATATATATATTTATATATATATATATATATATATATATATATATATATATATATATATATATATATATATATATATATATATATATATATATTTAACGTGGCACTCGCCAATCACTGCACAACCCCACATGAGACTAGCGTATAGAGCGTGAGGACGACTCGTTTACCTGATTCCGGAGCACGTGCGAAGCAGGTCCATCTACAATATTTTATGTCATACACAATCGGAATGTAAAGGCAGTTGTTTAAAGGATGAATTGTTTCTTCATGAAGTGAACTTTATTCAGACCCAGTTACGCCCGGATTAACCTACAGATACAACTTCAAAGAAGCCATTTGAAAAATACTTTAGTTATATTTAAGAACCGGATATTTTACTCATCTACCCTAGATAAAAGCTTTTTTGGCTTATATATGGAGAAATTGGGATTGCATTGGCAGTGGTGATCTTGTACAGGAGGCAATTTATGCACATCACAGAAATACCCGTAGAGGACAAATAGTACATTGCAATCGACCTCTTGATAAGGACTACATGCGAAACCGCACGATTTGACCTCCGAGTATGAATACATAGTCTTACAGAATAAGACACGTAAATGAGCAGAGAAAGGCTACTCGAAACCTTAGACATAAACTAAGAGATTGGTTACGTTCACGTGGCTATGATTTGTTTCCATTTATTAAAGAGATCAGCTGAGGAGTCTTCTTATATATATATATATATATATATATCATACGCTTGCGTAGGGTTGGTGCACAATCTGCGTTATCAACGCCTCCATATGTGCTTTATGCCCTCATTTTTTTAATGATCCACAATGCTTTTTTTATTGACAATATATTTCAACTAAAACAGTTGTGTGGATTTACGTCAGGATTTTATCGTACATTGGGTCAGCCCATAGCGACCACAATAATAGCTACAGAAACCCATCTTCTATTCGAGATTGCCTCTGATGCATCTTACCATGATTATCAACTTGACAACATTGGCGTTATACGAGTATATTTGCAATGGACTTAGTAAAATTGGCGCTGATGTTGCAGACTTTGCCGTTTTTGTTGTTGTTGTTGACGACGTTGCCGTTGTCGCTTCGGGATGTAGTGCCATGATGCCACTCATGGCGACGGCTCTGTGCTGTTTCGGCGCGCGTATTCAATGTTTCGGTCGGCAATTGTCGCGAGTCCGTTTAGGCAGGCGTCTTTCGTCGTACGGCGAACGCGCGAGGACATTCGTGGCTAATGGTTGTAGGTCTGGCATTGGCGCGACGCGATGCAACGAAGAAGCGAGCTTGACTGGCCGAGAGGCAACAAAAGCTCTGGATTTATCGGCACGACAGGAACAGGCAAACATTAAGAAACGTCATCCTTCGTGAGAATGATGTTGATTGTTGTTGGTACCGCCAACGTCGCTGAATGCGGAGACGTAGCAAGCAGCGGGTACTTCAGCAACAAGTGGTGGAATCGCACCGATATCGTGTGTAGCATCAGCGTTCGGGAGGTGGGGCAACAATAAACCGAATTAAGCGGTTTACTTCTTGATGCTTCCTGGTGGAGAGTTTATGCTAGTCAGTGAAGACAATAAAGTACAGTTGTAATGACGTATTTGTGGAAGTCACTGGAATTTTTGTACGCGAAGCTCTTATTGAGAAGCTTGACTCGATCTCTAAGCATTCGGGGCTGTCTAAACAACTGAGCTGTTGGCCTGCGTCTTGCAAGCCTTCCGACGGGTCTCGCAAACTTGACGTTGACTTTGCAGACGGTCACCTTGACCTCGCAGCTTAGCTAATGCTTACGCGAGATATTTGAGCTTAGACAGGGTGTTCTGTTTTACTCCTATTCATGGGACATTTGTTACAGTTTCAACTCCATTGACACGGTATTCCTTTACAGTAGACGACTAGCTGTTCAACAGAGGACCGCTAAATTGCGATAGTCAACGTTTAGCTAATTTTCAGAAGAAACGCGAGAGTTGCTTAAATGGGTTTTCAACCGTGAACGCACTAAAAGCTATCAATAGATCTAACAGTAAAACCTTGTACATTACACCACCACAAGTGACTCGTGGATAATCTGTTGTCTTCTTCCGACGATAACGTTCCGTCGTCTATCAACACTTTATATTTACTCTAGTGACAGATCAGATTATAGTGCGATGAAAGGTCGAGAGCGTGCGGCGTGCGAGGTGTGTCTAAAGGCTGCTTGCTCTCAGCTTTCCCTGTCCTGACCCCCAAGCTCAGATTTCACTATTTGAGTAAGCAGCTCCGAAAAATTGTCACTGCTTTTGTGTGGACTCGACAGGGGTTTGCGTGCTTTGAAATTGCTCTTACGTCATCTGTAGTCGCTTATGTCGTCAAGACCAAATCCGCATTTTCACATAGGCGATTAATACAAAAGTAAATGCTATTCATTTCTATACAAAGCCACCTTTATTAGAGAGATATTTACGCCTTTATCGAAATGCTAAACAATTAGTATAATACAAACCTGCGCTTAACAAACAAATAGGAGTAAACTGCGATGGATTTGAATGTACCCACCTGGCCATCCGTCAAGGAGGTCATTGACTAGCTGCGATCGGGCAGGTTTATAGAAAATTTCAAATTTGAACTTCTTTTTTTCTCGGCATGCTCTCCATTGAACAGTAGGTTACTGTTAACGACCGTACTCAAAAATCCGGCTAAGACTGTTCCTTTCTGGCCCATTTTGCGAGAATTAAGTGCACAAGAGAGTTTTGAAGAGCTTTGATTCGCCATTGCTAATAAAGCCTTATTTCGGGGGAGTGTGTACAGATGGTACAGAAAATGTCGATGAAGTTATTTCAATCTGTATGACAAACCCTTTGAAAGATGTCCGAAAACAGCAACGGGTGACGAATATGTGGCTTGCGTGTTTGACGAAAACTCAAATACATATAATCGATGCATCGCTAGAGGAGACTTTAGGCTTGAATGCTAAGTGCCTCAATAAGATCCCGTAAGATCACCTTAAACTCACGAAATCTCTGCTTGGCAGACACCTCTTAATATTTGTCACATAGCGAGCAAGAGACGTGGGTCCTTCTGGCTCGAGAATATTTGATAAATTTCGATGAGGGCCAGGTGTTCTTTGTTCTCGAGACTCATCACAGGTGAAGAGCGTTGGACTCTGACATTTTTAGGACCCTCTACTAAAGCCCACGCAGAGCTCGCAGAGGCCAGATTTTGGAGTGCCTCTACCCAAAGTGAAGCGGCAACGGGCGGCTGGCAAGATGATGCGCGCCGTTTTCATATCTATCTAGGAGTGAAATCGTGACGAGAGTCGAACTGGAGAAGGGTGCTACAGTGACGAGCGAGTGGTGTACTGCAGAAAGCTTGCCAAACGTTTTCACTACGCTCCCTAGAATTCGAATGATTCCTCCACCACGACAACGTGCCAGTCCGCCGGGCTGAAAGCACTGACGCTTTCCTCACCGCATCTGGAATTACGCTGGTGCAGCCCTAAGCTTGTTTATTCGATTTGACACCTATTTTTTCTTTTCTTTTCAAAGATAAAGATTAAAAAACCATTGAGATGAAAACGTTTCGAGTTACGCAATTCGAAGTGTGTAGCCATCAAGGTAGAGCTAGGAAAAGTCGAACTCGCGATTTGGAGGTGTGTTCCGCTGCGTGTATCCGCCGTCCTAAGAAATGCATAGATAGTGATGCAAATAACGTTTAAAGAATAATTCTGTTTTCAGAAAAAAAAAACATGTGTGTATTCTATCAAAGAAATTCAAATAAAACCTGCCAGATCACCACGTACCATAATACAAGCCAATACATATATCTCCTTTATTTAAAAAGGGGTCGAACAAGGGAAATAAAGTGCTCGCAGTCGCGGCTAGGCGAGCTTTTTGCCAAACAAATGAGTGGTTAACGACTGCCACACTGGCAGTCTCAGGCGGTTGAATGGAACCGTGACTCCGTAGGTTGAATGGAATAGGGACACGTTTGATCTTACGCGAAAGTACGCATAAATCTGACTATTGCGTCTTAGATGTTTAAAAACACGGTAGTCATAACGACGCTGGTACTCCGCGAGTGCCAGCAATAAGTGGAGTCGTACTCCGCTTATGAGCACGACTGTGTCACGCCTCACGTTGCATATTCTTGAGACTCTCTTTAAAAACATTGTCCTGAACGCGCTGCAGCATGCGTATATCCCCCCCTCAATTGTTTGAAGTATTGCTTGCGCAGTTCCCAGTTGAGTGTGGGGATGGGGACATGACTGGTTTTTAGTGGGTTGGAGCCCCACACTACCGGCCCACATTTGCAGTGAGCTTTCCTGCCGTGGTGTCCGTGTGTGCGAACCGCATTTTCAAGTTAGTCCCTCAAGAAAAAAAAAAGCATGCGTATATCCTTATCGTAAAAACGTACCGACGTGTAAGTGCAATATGACAATTTTGGTACGAATAAGTCTTTATAAAGGTGTAGATATTTGGAGATGTTTTGTGATGAAAATACTCTCAGCATACGATTGCTCAGTTGAAAAGCAGTCCTTGCTGAATCGGCAATGTGTGCCCGAAACTTCATAGGCCTATCGAATGTAATCCCTAAATCCTTGTAGGATGTTACCCCGGGTAGAGAAAAATCCTTTAGCTGATACGTGAAGTTTTCCGGGGCTGTTTTCAGAAACGCGCACTTTGGAACTGAGATCACCATATCGTTTAGCTTATACCAGGTGGCAATAATATTAACGGTTGCTCGAGTCTTTAGACGATTTTCGTTTCTTCTGATCTGGGCATTTTCAAGTTAGTCCCTCAAGAAAAAAAAAGCATGCGTATATCCTTATCGTAAAAACGTACCGACGTGTAAGTGCAATATGACAATTTTGGTACGAATAAGTCTTTATAAAGGTGTAGATATTTGGAGATGTTTTGTGATGAAAATACTCTCAGCATACGATTGCTCAGTTGAAAAGCAGTCCTTGCTGAATCGGCAATGTGTGCCCGAAACTTCATAGGCCTATCGAATGTAATCCCTAAATCCTTGTAGGATGTTACCCCGGGTAGAGAAAAATCCTTTAGCTGATACGTGAAGTTTTCCGGGGCTGTTTTCAGAAACGCGCACTTTGGAACTGAGATCACCATATCGTTTAGCTTATACCAGGTGGCAATAATATTAACGGTTGCTCGAGTCTTTAGACGATTTTCGTTTCTTCTGATCTGGGCATTTTCAAGTTAGTCCCTCAAGAAAAAAAAAAAGCATGCGTATATCCTTATCGTAAAAACGTACCGACGTGTAAGTGCAATATGACAATTTTGGTACGAATAAGTCTTTATAAAGGTGTAGATATTTGGAGATGTTTTGTGATGAAAATACTCTCAGCATACGATTGCTCAGTTGAAATGCAGTCCTTGCTGAATCGGCAATGTGTGCCCGAAACTTTATAGGCCTATCGAATGTAATCCCTAAATCCTTGTAGGATGTTACCCCGGGTAGAGAAAAATCCTTTAGCTGATACGTGAAGTTTTCCGGGGCTGTTTTCGTAAACGCGCACTTTGGAACTGAGATCACCATATCGTTTAGCTTATACCAGGTGGCAATAATATTAACGGTTGCTCGAGTCTTTAGACGATTTTCGTTTCTTCTGATCTGGGCATACATATTTAGACAGTCCGCATACATTTTGTATGTTATGTTTTGGCTGCGAAGACATACACCCAAACCTAAGCGAAGATAATGCACAGTAGTATGTCTAAGCAGGAGCCCTGAGGAACCCTAGAAGAGCATGGAAATCGCTCCGACACCGAGTCACTGACTTTTACGGCGAAGGTGCGACCTGCTACATGTTAGTGGTACCAGACCAGGATCTGAGGGCCAAATTCAACGCCGACATTTCAGATAAGAGAAACTCATAATTTACTTTGTCGAATTCTCGCGAGAAATCAAAGCAGACCGTGTGTGTGAGGATGGCCCTGTTAGCGCGCCGGTCATGACAGACCTCGAGGAGTTGAATTCAAGTGGGGCGCCCTTTTCTAAACCCATGTTGATGTAGGTTTATGAGTTCATATGAGTCCAGGTAACTTTTTAAAGGTATTTGTTGCACGACGCTGTGCTTAATGTCACATTACCAGCCTTTGCCGACTATCTATCGGTATGTTTATCACACACGAAGTTTGTCGTTTGGGAGCTATATTGAAACGTGGAACGTAACATCAAGATAGAAACGCAAAGTATGAAGAGCTGGTCAGAATTTATTCGTGTTTTTTTTTTATGTATAGACTTGGCTCTCGTAGCGCCACGTACATTGCAAAAATCTTGACATAGTCTGTCAAATATATCAGCTCTTGAATATTGAGTGAAATATCTCTAATTAGAAGGCAGATGCTTCTTCATCGTTTGGAAACGCCACTTGCTACTCATCTGTAAAAAAGATTGTGCTTATTGACAGCGGGCGAAATCAGGCTGGGGTTCCTCATCTACCCTTTTATCTGAGCTGACACTGGCATGCGAGTTATCGATTGGTGGA
Source organism: Dermanyssus gallinae (assembly GCA_003439945.1). NCBI lineage: Eukaryota > Metazoa > Arthropoda > Arachnida > Mesostigmata > Dermanyssidae > Dermanyssus > Dermanyssus gallinae. The sequence continues at coordinate 1,945,975 of QVRM01001782.1, read as the reverse complement.
GGCGTCCGTCAGCAACTTCAAGAGTCATTAAGGTGTAGGCCTCATCAAGCCTTATACGGAACAGAGGCTGCCACGTCGGCCCAACAGGGACACATGTTCCACGTGATTGCAGGTCCAATTCTGACTAGTTACATAATCATTTAATTTTATTTACTGACATCAACAAAAGTAGTAAACTGCATATTAATATTACTTTTGTTTGCTGACACCAACTAAATCTTATTTTAAACTGCGGCGATAGAGTCGTTATTTTGGTCCCCCGATCATCCCGCCGGCTGTGTCGCTCGAGCAACGTGACAGTTGTGGTCGAACCAAAAGCGACGTCTTTTTTCCCGGGGAAGCAAGTAGATAAGAATTGGTGATGAAAGAGAAGACAAATTTAAAATTCAAGAATACAACTGTGATCAGTTGGGCGCCTATACGTTTTTGTTGCTTACCTTGCTGCTCTCCGGCCAATCGAACGGAAATTCGAACTGTAAGATCCGAGTAGCGAAGATCTTTTCTCCAGTTCACAATATACACGATCGGCAAGTGCTGCGTCTCCCCTATCTCAAACGCGACCTTTGGCCAGCCTGAACGGGTGTAGCGTGTTGGCATGATTGCATCGCGACACATTCTCGCGTCGCGCGCAGGTGGCATTTCAACACCTTGTACCTAGCGCCTTCGATCGCCGAAAATTGAGTAATTAACTCGATCGCAACCTATATTGGTCGATCAGCGTTTCAGGGAGAGAACACGCGTTTACGCCGCTTCAACCGCAGTCAGTATCTGTGCGCTGTGTCCGGCTTTGGTGGCCAGCCAAACACATCGTCGAGCGCCTTGCCTTGTGTTCGGCTCGGTCCACGAACACAGGCGCCTGTACTCAGGCCCTGTGACGTGTGTGTCCATTCGTTGTATTGGGGGTACTTCATGCCCTGAGGGTCTCGTGGCGGCAACAATTTTGCGAAACGGGTAACACGTCGGAGACGGCGTTGAGGTTAACTTTAAGAAGAAGATTGTGTATATATATATATATATATATATATATATATAAATAAATATATATATATATATATATATATATATATATATATATATATATTATACATGTGGTCTGTCTTCTGCTGGCTGGCTGTCCATTTCTGGGCGGGCGACGTGAGGAGCATAATTATATATATATATATATACATCCGTTTCATACTGTCGCAGAGATGGGCCGGAGACAAAAATGTAACTGGGCGTACAAATGTAGTCTTCGTTTGGGTTGGATCAGGAACTTGAAGGCCTCTCTGTGCGGTGATGAACAAAAAATCTTTCTATGATTGCCGCTGCCGTGTAGTGAGCTCCGTCGTAACCGTGCTATGCTGTTTTTTTCCGAATTGCTGGCCACTAAGTGTGGTAACTAGGTTGCTTGTTCCTACCGTATACCGGACAGCACATCATGCTGGCTGAGCGTCCTGGCGCCCGCTTAGGGATAGATAAATGGGCGCCTTGTTAAGCGCGCTCTATATTGTATCCTTAGTCTTGTTTTTTTTCGTCTCATATTATTGTTGATCCTGTTGTTTAATTGATGCAACTGTAGGTTTTTGGTGGTCATTGCTCTATCGTTGTTGCTGTTACATTGGTAGAAATAGGCGGACACCGGTTGTTGCAGCAGCGGAGGTACCTGCGTTAGGATTTATATATATATATATATATATATAGATACTGCATGCGTATTGGGACCGTTCCTCGCACGCAGACCTCCAAACCGACACCGAGAAGTGTATCGTTGGTACAATCATAAGGGTTCCCTCCGACGAAGTGTTCCTTAAAGACAACGACGAGAACAACCGCCGACGGACCGGTTGGCTTCACCGCACATCGCGCGACAGTTTGGATGATGATGATGATGAAGAAGAGGATGCTGCTTCTGCTGCTGTGGTAGTCCTAATGATGAGGATGATGATGATGACGTTGATGATTCTGCTGATTGTAGCTCTATTTTGGATGCTTGTTCGTCCATTCGTCCGTTCGTCGCCGTTGACGATTGGGTGCCGCCATCCGTCAAGATCGCGCACTCTCTCTCTCTCTCTCAGAAACTCTCCGAAGGCGTCGTCGCTTCGTCATCATTACGCTTGTCGACTTGCCGACTTTTCGGCGCATGACGGTGGCGTGCGTGAGCCAGCCAGCCAGCCAGCGAACGATAACCAGCAGCAACAGCAGCAGCAGCAGTAGTCGCAGTCGTCACTCGACTAATGTGAGGATGTGAGGAAGTCCGAAAGGGATACGGAGCGGCGGAGAAACAGCTCCCCACCACCAGTTGGGCTGGGTTGTCGTCGATTGTCCGTCCGTCCGTTCGTCCATTCGTCCGGCCGGTGGTTGTGTGTCTTTGTCGAATGCCACGACGAGGACGAAGAGTCAGGATGTCGCCGAAGGGGGCGACAACTCGCATCGAGTTGTAGATGATGATGAGAACGACGACGACGACGACGCCAGCATGAAGGAACGAGCCTCATTCGTGACGAACAACTGTGCTGCCCGACTGACGGGCAGACAGGCCGGCCGGCAGGCAGGCTCGACGCCGCCACCGGTATCTTCGGCACTTGCCGAAGTGCCGACCGAAGTCGAGGTTTCCGCCCATCGTCGCGGCGTCCCATCGCATGAGTCGCACACATCATTGTCATCGTCACTGCCGCCAACCTCATCATCATCATCGTTGTCGTTGTCGTCGTCGTCGTCGTCGTCGTCGTTGTCGTCCATTACCATCACCACCAACACTACTGCTACCACCACCACCACCACCATCATTCGATCTACTACAAGGTTATGACCGTCTAATCGACGGAGACTACTTACTCTACATACTACGATCTATCTGTCGTCACCATGGCTGTCTTTGTCGTGGCTTCACCATCATCTTCATCGTCGTCATCGCGTCAGCTTCATCATCATCACCATCAGCATGTACCCGAACAACAAGAAGAAGAAGGAAATAATGATAACTTGCGGTCTTTCGTTGCGTCAGGCAAGACGATGCCCTCGTGCCCCGTGCCCCCCACCTCCTGGCTCTTAACGGCGAACGGCAGGTCCGACCGAGTACCAGCGCTCCACTTGTTTGAGCTCTGCTCATGTACAGTTTCGTATCAAATTCGTAGTGGCCACTAGCTTTTCCTTGCAGTTTCCCTTTTTCCTATACTTAAGTATTGTTTTCGCAATCCGAAGAGCAATTCATTCATGCCAGCCATGTTCGACGATTTAACGCTTTTGGAAGAGCTTTCCGTCATTGAGATTGTTATCTTAACGTCTTGGCGTTTGTCTATACAACTTCGATATGTTAGCACTTTGGAGTGGACAATTGTCTCCGCGCAAACGTGTGATCCTGGGTTTTCTAGCCCAGTTCAACAGTGTGTCCCAAACTTAATGTCTTGTTGTTGTTGTGTTGTTGTTGTTATTGTTAATTAGCTCAGTATGACTTCAACTGCGATGACCGGCGGTACCCGGGCGCGTCTCACGTGACGTTATTTATTGGTGGTCGTTCTGATTGACGTTGCGCTAAATAATTGAATTGGTCAATTCAGACTGGTCAACTGTTTGACGAACCTAACCTGACTGAGCAGATTTGTCGATTCTTGAACATATATGTACTGCAGAAGTCTCTGTTGACAGACCCGTCGGGTCGTACTACTGACCTCGTGTGATTTATGTTTTCTAAATACAGTTTTGTTTCTTATTTCCAACTTTGTTGCCGCGCTTTCGGGCAAGGTTAATTGTTTTCTGGACAAATATAACTCGACAAAAACCAAGCAATGCAAACAACATCCTAATACGGTGATGACTCAAGATCAATTATGATCTCGATCGTCTACATACGCGTGCAGCCAGTATATATGCAAGTGTCGCCCGGCAACTTCGCTCAGCAACCAAGATGGATAGCGAGGAAAACGCGAAAAGGAAAATCTGTCGTCGCGTTGTCACCATTATCGCTAATTATATGTATATATTTATATATATATATATATATATATATATATATATATACATGTACATGGCACATATATGCCATGAGGTACAATAATGGATCACCACACATGCAATTTGCTTATTGATCGCAGATTGTCCGTCGGATCGAAATCCGGCGAAACAACATATCAAATTATTTGTTGGAGCACCCGGTTTGATTTGCACGTACTGGAGCAGTTCTCGAACGATGAATTGACCTACCGACCAACTATATATATATATATATATATATATATATATACGTAAAGATGGTCGTAAGACTACCAGCATAAGCTCTAGCGCGCACCACCGCGATTGCTGTGCGTAGAAAGTCATTACGATTGAGCTGGATGTTACACTCGTGCATCGTCCTCATATGGGTGGCAGGTTGCATCTGAAACGTTGCCCATGCTATACGACGTGAAGCGATCCGATGTCCGTCGGGTCAACGGACAGACCAACTAAGATGCGTTGACAAGTGAAATAATAATGATGGTAATACGAATAGTAATGACTGTCATCACCTCGGAGCTTGTTATTTGTATGCGATTTCGCCGTAGCAACGTCCGCTTATAGCTGGCTAATGACCAGATTCAGCGGCTTGCAATTAATGCCGCAATACCGCATACGAACAAAGATTGTAGCTTGTACTGTTTTGTACAGCTGGGCTGCAACTATTTGGGTTATTATTGTTAGTATTATTACTATTTCCGCTATTATTGGTATCAATATTTATATTATCATTTCATTACGTAGTGCCAGTAGCACTTAACGTCTCAAACGCTAGGGGGCAGAATTTTCGGGAATACCCTATTGGTGGGTATTCTCTTAACTTGGTGATCTCCACAAGATGTGCTGCATAGCCAGATTCGGATGCGCCGCCACCGACCATAGAAGGTGCTAGAAGGGGTCGGTAACCCAAACATCCCAAACCAGCACTTTGCCTAGCTCGAATGGCGTAAGAGTCATCCCGTCTGTCACGCCTGCTGTCCTCCCTATTTGTAAGTCGTCGGCCCGATTAAATAAGTCAGCTTGAAGAACGTGGCTGAAGATGAGAAAGAGGACTTGTTTAAGAAAAGTCCCTGATGGGCTCCCAAAAGGGGTAGACGAGCAGCAGCATCTTTCAGCTTTTAAGTCCAGCGCTCGGTTACTGCTGTGAGTCCCTCGGGAGAATTTGGCACATCTAGTACGCGCAGATCATCTTTGACGGTTAACTTGCAGCCAGGCAGGAGGTCTACGAATGGCTGCACATTGGAGGAGGACTCATGGGTAGAGCCAAAAAGGCATATATTGCCGGATTTAGCTCCCAATCAGATGTTACACCGAAGTCAAGAACCCGTCACATGCCCTTGGCTACTGTGTGAACGCTTCCTCATAATGAGCCATCGTCTAGGTGCGTTCAGCGGGCTCCTGCAGGAATCTACCAGATCCTGGATACCAGACAGAAACTATATCCCCTTGCTGCACTCCGGCGGCGGAAGAGATAACTTGCCTAGGCAGGACCATGTAGGAGGGACGCTGATATGCCAGTCTGATGTGGCGTAATAGGTGAGGAGCGTGAGATGCAATAACCTTCACCAGGTGATTGCGTCTTAAATGGCTACCTCGGTTCCATCAGGCGTCGCGAATCCCAATTGGTGTGTATCAGTTGCGTGAGAAATAATGGCCTTTTTGTGGTTGCGTCCGATATTCGAGACGAGTCTGCGCAACGTAGATGAACACGCAATGGGACGTACCGATGCGCGGTTTGTTCTGAAGGGCGAAGTGTCTTGTGCCAAATATTAACGTTTGGAGGAAAGGAGGAGGGGTGCCTCAAGGAAGAATGCCTACAACTATTGTGAATGCGGAAAGCAGGCTGGCGGCGATGTCTTCGAGGGACGGGAAAAGAAGGTTCATTAACAACAAAGGTCTCATAAGGTCTAGCTTTGCGAAGGGCTCTCGGGGAAGCCCTTATTAGCTGCCTGAATGTCTTTTTTTGGCGTAACAAAGGGGAGAGGGGTTCAGGTCAGTATCGGCAATAGTAGGTACCCGGAAGCTAATAGATGATGCTTTCGCAAGACCTCCATACGCTCAATGCCTGGCGTTAGGGCATCTGCGGATACAATAGTCTGGCGGCGCCAAAAACATCTCCTTGGGAGAGTTTAATAATGCTGCTTTAAGTATATATAATGCCGTTTACTATGCATAAATTCTATCTTAGGCAAACGTAGTAGTGTACACTTGAAGTTTATGTGTAAACGCACAATATATATATATATATATATATATATAAACTCCCTGACAAGCACAAGCATGGCATACACAAATGTGTCGAGCCTACATAGACAAGTTAATTGTTTGCTAGTGTTTGATTCATAGTTTTACTGTCGTGGCTGTCATTCGCAGAGGCAGGTTCATCATCGTCCTCGTGCACGTCTCCGGAAGCATACCTCCAGGCGCTTCACCTGCGGACTCAGCTCTGTGAGGTGTTGGCCGAACGCTGCCTTTATGGAGTTCCTGCATGCCAAACGGCCATAGCCGTTGTTCGCCAACTCGATGCCAAAGTGCTACTTAGCTCATTCCACCTCTCGGAGCCGGTCGACATCCAGCATCGGTATCGAGAGCATGCGGCCGTAAGAGCCGTCGCGCGCCAGTCTTTGCTGTGCGAACACCTGCTCAAAGATGTCCTTGATCTCCTGCCAAGAATGCGACTCTACGTGCGGAGCGGATTTCTCAAGGTAACTAACGATAATTGACAATCGTAAGCTGGGTCACTGCCTATGATGGTATACTGTGACTATTTTCCCTAGGGACTACACTTTTTGAATATGAATATATATATATATATATATATATATATATATATATATATATATATATATATATATATATATATATATATATATATATATATATATATATATATATATATATATATATATATATATGTATATCGTGTGTGGCCGTCGCTTTTGATGTGGGCGCACTACGACGTGGGTCAATTCTGAAATGCACCAAGGCGTCGAGTCAGCTTAGGAGCATATAAGAGTGGCTTTGTCGTGGATGCTGAAAATCTCGTACTTATTTGGTTACTCGATCGAATCTTATTGTGAGGTTGCGAATGCTTCATTCGAGCTGGTCAAGTTGTTGAATTCCAGTTTAGGCTATCCTTACGCGTTTGATTTTGATTCAATGTTAGGTTAGAAAGCGATCTGACAGCTATGTGGAGGACACGACAATAACGTGACGGGTCAATTGTATTTTCTTACAGGTGTTTCTTGAACTACTGTCCTGGAAACGGCCGCTGAGTGAATCACTCTTTCCGTCGCATGTTGGCCTGGAGTGTGGAGGCGCTCGCGGCGGCGCCCGACATGAGAGACAACAGCAACCGGGACAGTGGCCTGGACCTCTTCGTGGTCGTATCGAACTCGTCAAGGCGGTTCATATGATCGCCTCGGACTGCTGGAAGATCCTACCAATGGCCGACCGCGGCGATGTAGACGATTTTCTCTTTACGCTCGTCTACATGGCGCCGGAACAAGTCCGCATCACGCCCGACTGCCAGGTTCTCATCTATCTGTTGGACGACGTCGATCGTGGCATTGTTCTCAAAGCGCTCTGTCTTCTGGACAATGTGAGTAGACTGCTTTCATCCACTTGAGTTTGCGGGCTTATATATTTGTCGATTGTTAAGGACGAGAATGGCAAGGCTACCATTTACTTGCAATGCCAGACTGGCAGCTGTAATATAATTTTGGTTGTGCAATTTCTAGATCAAACAGACCAAAATGTTTCGAGTGAATTAGAGTTTGCTACAGTGATTATAAAACGAGTGTCAATTCTGAGACATATCGGCAACATCAAAACTACCACAAGAAAAGGCGCCTGCTAAAAAAGAGTTAGTGTAAACTGTTTATTAGTATAGACAGATGTGTTGAAAATAAAAGTAATTGCCTTTTATTGCAGGAGCTCTCGGGTGTTCTTGCAGCGACGACCGAGTCAGATTTCCGGAGATGTGCGGGCGAACTCTACTCCTTGGCTGTCAACGTTCTGGTGATGTGCACCGTGACTGATTGCCATTGGCAACAGATTGAAGACTTTCTTGAGTTACAGGAAGTTGAAGATTCATGTTTGCTCGTGACGAATAGCCTGGCACTGTTACGTCGAAAGCTAGTCTTGCTTTTCAAGGCGATCTGTGTCAGTCCAGACGTTGCTCTCCCTGTTGACAAGTACCGCCTCAATCTGTACCTCGACGAAATCTTGTACCTCATGAGCGCGCAAGACGATCTTCTCATTCAGTTTATGCTGTCAAACCTCTTCAGCTATCTGTATAATGACCGGGAGCTCCTCAACCCTCACAAGGTGTTTCTGCGCTACCTGGGCATGCAAAACTTCTCCGAACAGGAGCTCATGGATCAGCTGATGTCGAGCGTTGAGATGCTCGTCTATCTGCTCAAGTACCTTAAGCTCGTTGTAACTCAGTGGACGTGTTTCGTCACTACGATAGCTGAGGTGGGTGGCTTGAAGCAGCGACGTTTTCACGACGAGCCGGGCCCGTCGACCAGTAGCAGTAGCGGAACTGCCGCGTCCGATGAATGCGACCCCGTCGAACGTGTGATGGCGACACTGATACGCCTCAGTCTGCTCCTTCAGCGTTTGAACAGCTCGAGTTTATTGCCATTTGATGCTGATCCTTTGCTCAAACTTCTCGACGCCATCGAAGCGCTGTACGAGACGCATCCTTTGGGGGAAAATCTGCCAGGCCCTCACGGGCAAGAGCTGCCACAGGGCGAACAGGTCGCCTCCACCGGACAGACTGAAAACACGTCAAGCGAAGACGAAAACGACGAGAGTGTAGGGATGATTTCCGCATCCGTAGGAAGCGCTTCTGTCGGTGCCTCGGGATCTGGACTGTGCAACGAACAATCGGCTTCAACAGGACTTCAGACTACCAGGCTAGACAATACTGGCATCACTAGCAGCAGTAGTAGTGGTAGCAGTAGTAGTTCCTAAAGCCGATTTTTTAGACCGCTGAATAGGATGATTGGTAGGTAGGTAGTAACACGCTGATGATAATGCCGAAGGGACCAATTTGTACAGACTAGCGATGAACGTTTGCCGAGGTTCATTGCAAACACTCACAGAGGCACGCTGCGCAGTTGCTTATAGGAGGAGAGACATATTGTATAGTTTGACACAGAAGTACGCATAAAGTCGTCGTACCCGTTGGAATCTCTTTGCCGCCTCACTCCCCTAGGGAGAATCCTAATTGAGTTCCTTACCAGTTCTGTCGATTTGGACCAGGCCAACCTAGTCGGAATGTAGGCCATAGTCAAGAGCATCAAACGTGATGGGCCTTCTTGCTGCGGTCGATATGTTCTGTAGAGGGCTCGGCCATGGGGCGCGCCGGGGAGTGCCTCGCCTGTGTCAGTGCTGACGACAAGCCTATGCATAGCGAGGCCTAGTGAGTGCTTTTGTAGTAAAACATTTTTTTAGTTAAGGAAAAGCTTGAAAGTTGACCATTTCTCCTATGATTCTCGTTGCAAGGTCTCTTTTTGAACAGAACCTGTACAAGAGCAACAGTGAGCGAAGCCGATATATATATATATATATATATAGCTCTGATGAAACCACATACAAACATTGGTATAAATACGTGTATATATATGCGATGAATAATCCTTAACTAGTTGATTGTCGGGCAGCTAAATAACCAGCTGATGAGAAATGTGTTTATGTATAGACTCCCCAAAGCTCTTCTCCGCCAGTAGTAGAATACATCTCGCGAGCGCATTGTATCTAAGAAGTAAGAGGTCTGAAAAGCTCGTTGAGGTGCGCTCAGCGCCTGTACAAATACATGTGTATGCGAATCGAAGGAAGATGAACAGACACACAGATGGCAGTGAAATAACAAAATGCTATTTTAATAGCCAAATAAATTATTTTTACCGCCATTGCTTAATAAAAACGTCAGTGTGTTATTCTTCCACCTTTCCTTTACCCTTAGTGCATCGAATCAAGCCGAAAGGGGCGATGCCCTTCTATTTAAGTAGCCTCAATTCTTATAGGTCGCACGAGGCTTGTGCAATCCACTAAAGTCGGCCACCTTAACACAGCAAGCACTTTATCACAACTATACAACATTTATTGTTTTGTTAGATGGCACAACTGTTTCTGTTGGTTCTTATCTGGAATTCATTATATATATTAAAGAAATGACACTTGTAGGAGACTCGCAAAAAATGAAAGGCGCTAAAACATATATATACACATGACGAACAGTTAGTGGTCACATTTTTACATTACCAAAGGTAGACTTGGAATGTAAATTAGCCAACTTAACAAGTGGGTGTTTTGGTTAGGACAAGGCAGCGAAAACTATTCGTAAACGTGGTCTATCGTAAAACTTTTTATACACACGTTCGTAATTCCCAATATATATATATATATATATATGGACTAGACTGCGCGGGTAGACTATTTCTTCTCCTGGCTTAGGCTCAGAAACATAGTACGACAGCAATCTCTTTGCGTCATTCTAATCGCCAGTAAACTACTCACGAAATACGTACTACTAGTTCAGCCTTTTAACGGCATCTTTGTTTGAACACAGGTTTAGCGCGACGCGTTTCGCAGAGTGACAATGATAGAGACCGGCGGTGCATCGGCAAGAATTTCGGAAGACGCGTCTAACGGAAAACATTATGTACGGATGATCTTATAATGAATGTACAATGTTATATGTTGCAGCGTACTTATGGGTAAATGCTACTTTTCCGCCTCCTGGCCTTCGTTGTAAGAGAACGGCAAGTTTTCCAACCACGTTGGCCGAGGGAAGTGACTCAATGAGTACTTCTTAGAGATCTTTATCAGTGCAGTGTGCAAGTGTGAAAATTTTCGCTAGAATTTAAAAAATCTGGGAAGCTTTCCAGTCTGCTTTTGGCGGTAGTGATCAGTGACGGTTTTCGAGATAATGGTCGTAATGAGGATGAGCATCGTAAGCATTGCGACGTCCCATAAGTTAAGCTGGTAGAGCGGCGGTGGACACAGCTGTGTTTCGTCAACACTCCAGACCGGCTCGCCCTGTTCGTGGCACCTTACAGATGAGAAGTCTACGATCTCCTGCATAAGCAGAATAAATATGTGCAGAAAGCCACATTTGCAGAAAAATAAGTTAACCAACTGCTCATAACCTCTTTTTGATTGCTATTGTTATTCATGTTGAAATTAATAATTAACAACACTTCAGAAGCTATAATCAGGAGCAACGCACCCATGGAGTAGATGCTGTTAATTTAGCTGCATGAGAAGTTTGCGATTGAACTAAACGAACGACAGCATTGTATCGCCAAGATGAATGCTACACTCACCCGCGCTTTAACGCCGATAAACCGTTTGAAGTGACGAAGCTCACAATCGCACACCCACGGATTATGTGACAGAAGAATTCTCCCCATAGTCAGGAGAGGCCGACAGTGCAAAATGTCTACAAGTCCGTCAACGACCGCCTTCGGGAAGTTTTTCAGCCTACATGCAACAATACAACATCACATACATATGTATTCATGTGTATATATTTCCCGTTTTGGGTTCTCTTTCTTAAAACGCTTGCTTTTCTTAAAACGTTAACGCAAATCTGTACATTTTGAAAGATATCGCTTAAAATGGCATGTGAAGCGTCTAGATTAAACCCCCAGCTCCTAACGTCAGAATCGCCAGACGTTTCCTTCGCTTCGTTCCATTGACGATTTAACGAGGGATATACTCGCTAAATATCTACTTCCTTATTCTGTGGGAGTACTTCGTCCGGCTTAAACTATCGCTGCTACGAAACGACACTATCGCACAATTTAGCCAAACAAAGTTTGTTCAATTGTTATTTAAAGCTTTGTCTATTAAAGTACCAGCGAAAATTGAAGAACCGCTAAATAAAAAGAAATTGGGCAGCTTTTGCGTCACTGGTTTCTGTTAAATATAATGATCATCTATTTTGGCGGGACATGATGGAGAAGATCGTTGGTGATACGGGCTTTCCTTTTGTTGTGTTGTCTATTGCCACTCCGCGCTACGAAAAGGCCCGTCAAAATTTGTATTAACAAAACTGTTTGACATAAAGTCCTGGCATCGAGCCAAGCAACAAAGTCGAAAATTCGATTGGTACCTGTTGTGCGAAAGGTCGAGCATGACGAGGTTGCAGATGTGTGGTTCATAGTCGTCCACACGCACTAGTTTATTCCACGATGCGTCAAGGTATTTGAGCGTTTGGTAACCCTGTGCTCCATCGGGCGTCTGCAGGGAGGTTAACTCGTTTCCTGCTCGTTTAAAAAAATAACGATAGCAAAAATATACGACAAAGTGAATACCGGGAGGTGGAGCCAATTATGATAATACGCAGGGTAAATGGTAGTAATCGGTATATATATATATATATATATATATATATATATATATATATATATATATATATATATATATATATATGAAGTTGAGAAATAAACATACCGCTGACATTAAGATGCGATGTCTCCCGAGGTAGACTTTCAGGCAAAAACTTCAAATGGCGCTGCGAGCAGTCCACGTATACGTCGAACCGGATAGAGCACGAACATAGCCTACATAGCTGCTCAACGTGCGCAGGCAGACCGCAAGAACAGTAACAAGAATAACAACGTATATATAATCAGATGCATATTACTATAATATTTACACATGTAGGTAGACGCTCTGAAATAAATAACCAACCTGTATAGTATATATATATATATATATATTCACTTGGCGGAAAACGACCTATATGATTGACAATAAAAACTTCGCGTCATAACAGCTTCTGCGTTTGCGTTTGAGGCGCTAGGGCCTGAAAGCTCTCAATGTTAATCCAAGGAGGCAACGCAGCGGCGGTGGTTGGGTCGTTGGCAAATAGGCTAGACCTGGACTGACCACCCTGGTTGACGACTGATGCATAAGTGATACTAGTTAAATCGGCGGGTTATGTCAGTCCGTAAATAATTATATATGTACAAACATACACATCCCTAACATTTTGAAATATATATATATATATATATATAAGGCGAGCACTGCCGAGTGCGCAAATATATTGTGAGTGATTAATAAATTATCGCAATATTTTATATATATATATATATATATAGCCCTGAGAAAATAACGATAAGAATGTAAGACGTAAGAATGTATTCTTGCCAAGCGAACAATAAATCAATATATATATATATATATATATATAAAAATATGTATAGGAGAAAGTCTTTAGAAATGAACTATAAACTGACCTTTATATCATGAAACCAGAACTGCACAAGCTTGCCACTGAACTCGCAGTGCGGCGTATGCGGCAACATTTCGCGAGTGCGCTGTGACAACACGAGATGGTCATTGTCGTAGCAGGACAGTGGGTTGTGCTCGATGTAAAGCCGACACTTCACCATGTGCTGGCCGCGCTCCTTCACCTGGGGAAAGTATCCTACAACCGTCGGACATTCGCGCCATTAATGAGACAGTACCGGCTTATAGTTACGCTATCTGTGGTCTGTTAGAAAAGTTCAAACCAACAAAATAGCCAAAGCCTACCAAGGAGAAAATGCTGTGGCAACTACCTCACCGAAAGGTATGTGATTTTTAACTATATATAAGTATATATTAATACAAATTACCACCTTATATATACATATAAAGTGTTCCCTGCAACATAATGGCAAGACAAATATTTATAAATATATTAACAGTATCAACGACTCAACAATTTTTAAGGCGAATTATTAGTGAATCGTTTATATATATATATATATATATATATTCTTAATGCATTATGTACGGCATAAACCTGAATGCATGAGACGTTCGATTACAGCGACAACATTTTGCTTTTTGAAGACTGAAGTACTTATTTCTGGATCGATTCGGGCCTTACTGATAGCATTGTGAGTGAGATCGAAGTCGGCCAGCGACTTGCAATTGGCGAAAAGCGAGCGGAACGCAACCTCCGATACCACTTCAAGTGCATTTCGACTCAGGTTGGCCTTGCGCATCGCGCACTCTGACGTGGCCAAAAAACGTGGCAATGACCGCAGTCCGCCACTGTTGACGATCTTCAACTCAAGTACGTGGGACACGTTTAACGTCTCGAGGACGACCCCGTCCTCGAAATGACATTCGTCGAGAACAACACTGGAACAGCAGCCAACCAATAAATACATCGTAGATACTAGAGAACCAAAATGATCAATGAAACGCAAATATTTGACTATTGCTCCTGGTATAAAATACAATTGCTATATTATTATTATTATTATTATTATTATTATTATTTATTATTATTATCATCACCAAAGTGCAACATTTCCATGCTGCTATAAGACCAAACCGTGTACAAGGGGGCAGCAAGACATACGTACTCGCCGTTTAGCGGCACGCGCAGAACGTCATCCCAGGAGATGCTGGCGGCCAACGTGACATTATACATGCGCATGTGTGTAATGTAACTGCCCTGGTCGGCGGGCGGCAGATGTGGCTCGGGTAGCCGTCCTTCGAGACGGCAGTCTCGGAGCTCAAGGCTGAAGTGTTTACTTGGTTCAGACCGAAAACCTAGCATCTCTTTGGGCGGCGCATCCTCGGTGCGTTCGAGGAATCGTTCGCAAAACTGGGCCTCGGCTCCTCTGAAAGGACAATTCCGCATAGAGTATTTCACGCTTATGCCAATATCACTTATAAGCATCCTGAACATGTTGAGCCCGGTGGCGTGGTAGGTGCATTCGCCTGCGCCGCGCGACCGTAAGAGACACATAGGTGCGCGGGTTCGAGCCCCACCGTTGCACATTTGTATTTATGGGGGTCCGTCTATGAAGCGATGCGAAAAGCAGTCCCGTGGACGTTAAATCTTGGCTGGGGATCAGCTCGAAAAGTATTTTTATCCTGAACATGCCGAGGTCGAACGTGCACTTATATTCAAATATTGCATTGCTAATTCGCAATTCTTGCCAAAGGCGCTTTTCTTTACACTAACGATGCCACTGGCAGCATGAGGTCACCGCTAGTCTACATTCAAAATAACAGTGTGTTGTGATTAAAAGTAGCGCAATAATCACTATTACGCTCTTAAACAAGTAGATGTTTTGATCAGCAAATTTCTCCTGTAGTCATGCGTAGCGATTATTAAATATTAGTTCCTACATGGACTGTTAAGCTGAGCCTTGCATCGGCCTGCAAAGGACCCTTAATTTTCAAATCAGGCAAAATCATAGTTCTTATGAACTTTCATATGAAATTTCATATGAATCACGCTCGACGTGTTTTGTGCTATGTTTGCATGTTGCTAGGCCCACTATATCCCGCTAGTTCAGAGCAGAACTGAACTGCAAACCTAACTTTCAACACTACATTTTATGCGCCTACTACACAAAAGTCACAAAATAGGCCCGCTGACAAGACTACCTCACACACAGTGATACAGCGATAAGTGGTTTGTTTTGGTAAATACATAGAATATTTAATCTTTCAATTTAATAAATCAGGCTGATAAAGTTCCAAACATATACAGTAAGACAGGCGCCTAGTTAGCTGAACTTTGCAACTGAACGAATAACAACAACAACAGCAGTAGCAGCAGCAACACCAACAACAACAACAACAACAACAGCAGTAGCAGCAGCAACACCAACAACAACAAAGCAACAACAGGCAGTGGCCACAGGTGGCTCTGGCTGGCTACCGCATAACGACCGAACTGATGCGGAACTGCTCACCTTGTCGCGCAGCCGAGGATCGCCGCCAGCACGAGGAAGTGCATCCACATCACTGCCCAGTGGGTGGTTGGCATTGTCTGGTGCGCGAACGCCGCGGGAGCCTCGAGTGCCGACATTCGAGGTGAGGATCGGCACCGGCGGATTTCCGCTGCTGCCATCGCCGCCACCACCGCCGTAATGCCAGAGGCGAAGAAAACGCGGTAACAAGAGCAGGAAGTGGACGATACGTCAGTTATAGACTATAGGCGTGCACTCGCTATCACCACCACCACCACCACCACCACCACCGAAGAGACCGGTAGCGATAGCTCAGTCGGTCGAGAGACAGGTAGGTGATAAGTAGAGGACGGACCACGGAAGTATAATTTTCGATAACTTGAATAATTCGAGCGAGCTAGCGCGCGAGAGAGAAAGAGGGAGAGAAGCCCACTTGCATTGGGCCTTCTCTTCCTCGACACTTGGCACCTTAATCGGGCAACTGCAAGTTGCCGCTGTACACTAGCGTACACCGTCCGGTTATTGGCGACAGGTCATGGTAGCGGGCGTCATGACAGCGGGCGGTCATGGTTACGGCGTCGTGACGACGGTCATGTCAGGGTTACGGTTTGATGACAGCAGTGACGACGACGACGACGATGATGATGACGATAATGCCGATGATGACGACACTGCTTCAGGAAATCATGATTTAAGAGCGAATAGATAGAACATACGACTGGAACTCCACGTCTCTTCCTCGGCCCTACCTATAAAGTCAACAAATGAAACCGCAACGAACGGCTCAGTTAGCGAGCTTTGTAAGCACATCAACTGCTACCTCCTGCCTCCAAAAGAGGCGCACGAGAAATTGGCCTGCACACAGCTAGAGGAGAACGGCAAGACATATTGAAACAAACAATACATTGTTATGCCTGTTGATTTCTCGTTCCCGCTTTCTTGACTCTTTCTCACTTGATTGGTCGATCGATCAATTATCGATCAGGGCGAGATCGTCGACAGGGTCACAAGAATAAGCAACTGTATGGATGCTCTACTTCTATTTCGTGACATCATCTTGAAATGCCCTTCCACTAAGCGGTGCATCACTACCTTTTCTGAACCTTATTGACGACGAACACGGACGAACACTCTCTTTTCGTAGTGCACCACAGCTGTGGCTGCGGACTTGTTTCACTTTCAGCACTGATCAGTCAGCTGATCGGACCTCCGCAGCTGATAGATGTTGGTCGTGTGGAGATATCCGCGCTGGAGATTGGAGATTCATGCTTCCATTCAGTCATTGCCTGAAAATAGATGCGACGCTCGATCTAAGAGTGAGTCTCAATCAACCAGTTGATTGAGTGAAGAAGAAAGGATGACCAATAAAGTGCGCTGTTGGGAGTAAGACAGAAAAGTGTTGAGCAAAAAACAACGCCGCATTATTGATAGTTCCAGCGTCGTCAGCTGAGACCAACCGACCTGTGTGTTTGTCTATCTTCTAGCCAAACACAAGAAACAACTCAAGGCGGTTCTCGGCCGAGCGGGTTGTGGCCCATTTGAGACCTTTGGTAGATGCTATTGTTGCTGTTGTTGTGATTGTTGTTGTTGTTGTTGTGATGATTGTCAATGTTGATTTCGAGCACCTTTCCTCGTCGTTCAGAGCGGGAGTAGATCATCATGTTTACGTGGGACTGGCTGTGGGTGTGTGTGTGTGTGGATGGATGAGAAGGGGTTGGTCGCGCCCTGTCTAACACTGAGCGCACACCTGTCTGCTCTCTGTATTAGTTTCTGCTGGAAAACGTACGCTGATTAGAGAGTAGAGCAAACAACAACGTAGAGAAGCAAAGTCCGACCGAGCTGCCAGGGCGAGAGTTAGGACGTCGGTGAGTCTGCTTTCGAAGAGAGGGTGGAATCGCCGAGAGATCGGAGAAGAGAGAAGATACAGCCGATGATTGACAAAAACGAATGCAACGATACTACCTGTTGGAATCTATTAACGTAACAGTGTGTCACGAGCATATCGTGCATATCAATAAAGTAAACACTATATATGTATCTACTAGTGAACATACCAACAACAAAAACACAATTGATCATGGATTACTGGACTGTCCTAATGGGTGTCATCCGTGTTTTCTACTTCAAGTTGTTCGATTTCGATCTGAGAGCGACTATCGCGCGACATGCCGCAGCAGCACACACTTCACTGCTTCTAGAAGCTTGTTTCACTTTGTCCACTTCGTCGTAGGGTGGTGAGAACCCGTTCAAGACGAGAGCATAGCATGGCATGCCACAACGAACACGGTACCACGGCTGTCACGTTACAATCGCAACTTATTCGGTTGTTTTTGATCCGAAGGGCTCTGTCCGATCTGTCGTCTTTTGCCGACGAATCATTAGTCAGCTGATAGGCGAGTAACCGCCGTAGCTAGGTACATATGTAGGTATCTGTTGTTGTTGTTGTTGCTGCTGCTGTTGTTGTTGTTGTTGCTATTGCTGCTACAAGCTGCGATTTAACGATAAGGTTCGGGACATTTAGTAGCTGTTCCAGCTTGATGGAGAGCCCGCATCCCGGCGCATGTACCCCCGTATCTTCTTGATGGTGAGCTGCTTGCGCGCTGCTGCTCCTTACCACTTCCCCCACCCCCAGTACCACTTCTCCCAGTGCCACTTCCCCCACCCCCAGTACCACTACTGATCATGACCATCATCAGCCGCCATCATCACAATCAATTTTTGATCTTAATCGCCCGCTTGACCGCCGAGTGTCGCTGCCTGCGTCGTCCACCTGTTTGTGGTGTTATTCAACAACAACAACAACAACAACAGCAGCAGCAGCAGCAGGCGGTGTAAGAGGAGAAGAGAAGCATAGCAAGTAAACGGCCGGGCTCGCCGCCGCCGCTGTTACTGCTACCGCCCCACACAGAGCCGACTTTAGCAGACGCGTATCGAGCCAGTTAACTCTTCTCTCTCGCTCGCCTTCCTCCTCCTCTCCCTTGCCTTCCTCCTCCTCTCCCTTGCCTTCCTCCTCCTCTCCCTTGCCTTCCTCCTCCTCTCTCTTCTGTGGCGCCTCCATAATTGCTACCGCTTTCTCTGTTTGTCTGGCTGTCTCTCGCTCTGTTAGTCTGTCTATCTGTCTGTGTGTCTTGTCGTCTGGTCGTTTATCAGGTCGTCTGTCTTTCCGTCCGCCCGTCTGTTTGTGTCTCTGTCTCTCGTCTGGCTGACCGGCCGTGTCTGTTTGTCTGCTGTCTGTCAATCCGTAGGCCGTGTGTCGTTCTGCCTCTCTCCACCACTCTGCTCCGGTCTCTCTCCGGTGAGCCGGGTGTCTGTTTGTTTGTTTACTTAAAAAACAGCCTGTCTATCTGTCTGCTTGTCTGTCTCTCTGTGTATTTGGCTGGCCGTGTGAGTGTGTATGGGTGGAAGGCGTTTGTCCCTCACTGTGTCGGTCTGTCTGTCTGTCTGTCAGTTTGACTTACTGACTCAGTAAAGCAGCACGGCCTTAGCCTGGCGGCTCCGGCGGTTTCTCACACAGGCGGCTACGGCGGCGGCGGCGGCGGAGCAGGCAGATAGATAGACAGACAGACAGACAGTCAGCTAGGCAGACAGACAGACAAACAAACACAAGTTTTGCCTCTCTCGTCCACCGTTTGTCTGTCTGTCTGTCTGTGTTTTTTGGTCGTCGTATGATGACCAGTACTGTCTGACTGTTTGGAGCGATTGGGCAAGTGAATGGGTGATTGTAAGTCAGTGACAAGTAGTTGTTGTTGTTGTTGATGTTGATATAGGTGTGGTAGGTAGGTAGAAAAAAGGTTGTAGATGGTGGTGTTCTGCATTATTCGGAGTAGTGTGGAGTGGCCCTTGTGAATCTGTGAGTGGTTGGTGGCCGCCCCGGCGAAACGCCCGAACAGAGCCGAAAGACGACGGACGAAAAACAAGGAGACACGAAGAAACAAGGCAAAGTGTATGCTGCCTACGATATATGATGATGGTGATGATGATGATGATCATGCTGAACGTGCATGTGTGAACATCATCATGTAGAATAGAGGATCGATATCGACAACGACCAATCAATCAAGCACATATCCAAACGGGGCAAGACGAAAACGATGATGACGAGGACGATGAAGAGCTGGTGCAAATAAATGTCTAGAGGCGGGAAGAGCGGGCTGAACGGCTGAAAGGCCGGGTTCCAGTGAGTGAGTGATTGATTGAATGGATGGATGATTGAGTAATTGAGTGACTTAGTAGCCCAATCGACGGCGGCAGCAGCAGCAACTCGTCACGCGTCAATGTGGCGAATGAGGGTCGCGTGTTTGTCGCGTTTCGGCAGGGCGCGGCGCCTTCAGCGGTAGTCTTGCTGGATGGAGACTTGACCAGCCCGAGCTGGAGCCTTCACGACTCATGCTCTCCACACCATCAGTAGTAGTAGTATTAGTACGTTAAATCTTGGCTGAGGGTCAGCCCGAAAAGTATATAGCAACAGTACTAGTACTGTCGTTGTTAAATATATTATATTTAGCAACCGTACAAGGAGAACGACGGCTATGAGCAAAACAGCAACAGCAGCATCAAAAGCTATTTATTCCTAGCCCCACTGACTGGCCACCGACAGCCAGGGTTCGGAAGGGAGTCGGCGGTGGCGGTTTTGAGAGTTGCTCAACTGAAAAGTTCTCTCGTTGTCGTTGTCGTTGTGGCGGTCATGTTCAATGCGTGATGATGGATGTGCTGCTATCTTGTGCAACAAAGACAACAAAGAATGCGAGAGAACGCGGGTTCGAGAGTTCCACTGACAAGCTGACGACCAGAGAACAACTTCAACTGTCGATCTAACGCAGAAAGAACCGTTGCGTTTGCTGCTAGCTGCTAGCAGCGGGATATGATGATGATGATGGTCATCATTGTATTATGCAACGGCTGAAAGTAACAACTTCGATTAGCTGGTTAGCGGGCCGGCTGAGTGGCTGTGAACTGTGGTCGCGCATGGATAAATGCTTGACTAATTGCAGTTGCATGTGAACACTACTTGATTTTGTGCGTTTTTACGATAAATCGCATCTGCTTCTTCTTCTTCTTCTTCTTCTTTGTTGTCATCGACGTCTTTTTTTTCATCGTGTGCGTATGATTGATTGGTTGATTGGATGACTGACTGATGATACGTTTCGTTGGTTGTCCTGTGACGGCTAGGAGGTAACGAAGAGAGCTGATTGGTTCCGTGACGGTATGTAAGACCACACGAAATAGCTCACCGTGACGCCGACGAACGCGACGTCACCAGCGACCACAATGATGACAACGGCATTGCATGCTGTCCATAACGCGGTTGACGCTGAAGCCAACAGTTGCAGCTGACTCATCCAACAACAACGACCACAGCAGCAGCAGCAGCATCATCATCATCATCATCATCATCATCAACAACAACCGAATCAACCACCACAACAACAACTCCATCAGACAGAACCAACATCTACCGGCTTTATTGTTTTGTGGTATCGTGGTCATCACCACCATCATCATCATCATCGCCACCACCACCGCTTGAACCAGCACCAACACCCATCGTGGGGACAATTCGTCGGGGGCGGACCATCGCCTCCCCCCCCGCCCTGCCTTGGTGCGTGTAGCCGCATTTGGTAATGAGAGTGGCTGGCTATCAGAATCAGGCCATCAGTATGTGTAAGTGCGTGAATGCTTTGGGCGTGATTGGGTGTGTCTGTGCATGGTCCTATGGACCTAGTCGAGATCACACTTGCGAGCTTGAGTGATGGACAAAGCATCCGCCGTTCAGCTAGCCGGTAGTCCGTCCGCTCAAGATCCGCGAGTCATTCGTAGGAGGTGAACAAGATCCGTGACTCACTTTTGCGCCAGCCAGGGGGCCTTCCGTCAGCACCTTCCCCCCCCCCCCGGACATTACGTCACCCCGTCCCCCTGACCTCGGGCCTACGGATTCTCGACGAGGCGGTTGTTCAGCTGCAGGGGTCAGCTGCAGAAGTCGAGAGAGAGAGATAGAGAGAGAGAAGACTCATACGCCTACAGAACGTGCAGCAGCGCAATCTCCGACTTCGTTGACTGATTACGTCCGGCGCAGGCCCGGACAGGTGCCGAAGTTGTGGTCGGCGGGGGTAAGGCGTGCGCGCGAACAACGGCGACGCCGGGGGCACGGTGACATCGGTGGCATGGCGGAAGGCGGTGGCGGTGGGAGGGGTGCTGGAGAAGGGGCACTTGATCCAGCCGAAAGCCGTAGCAAATATCCCCTCCACTGGATGGTCTGGTTTGACGAGCATCGACAGCTGGTCAACAGACTAAAACGAGATAGGGTACGTCAATGCCAACACGCCATCGTCGTCTCACACGTCACTTTATCAACACCATCAGCACGATCAACAACAACCATCATGATGATTGTACCACACACCCTTGTGATACACACCATGTTTTAATAGAAGCGATTTTATGCTAAATACTAACATTTTAAATACTACAAAGACGGTAATATCACTATCAGCCATAACAAGACATGAAACTTCCCGAACAAACCAGCTTTCCATCCATCCATTACAGTACTAATAGTACTACTAAAATGCTGTCATCGTCACCATTTTCATAAGTTACTGCTACAATTTATTTTTTATACATACGTATAGTATAGTTGTAGTTGTAAACCCATGCATAAAGTTTGCTTACCTGGAAAACAAAACACCAACACAAACCTGACGCAGATCACTTTGTCATTGAAGTAGCTTTATTTTCTTTCAACAAACGATTTCAAAAGATTAAGTAGCTTGTTGTGCTCTATTTTCTTTCTCAGAGTAGAGGGAACGTTGTGGCTCACTGTACACTGCCTCCAGAAGAGGTATTATTTTATGCCAGAAGCTTTTGTTGAGCGCCCCGAATAAATTATTGTCCAACGGCGCAAGGTGTGGGGCGTATGCCATTGCCTAATGATTTTCTAGTGTAGCTCGTTCATTTTAGGGAGGCTAGGGCGGTTCAAATGAGGTGCGCTATGTTGGTGAAGAACAATCGTCTTCCTGTTAATAAGTTGCAGGCGCATTTAAGTCAGTTATTCGGAACCTTTTTAGACTGATTGAGACCAAGGCACTCTTTTCTTCTATAGTTTACGTTAGCCTGAACGACTAGCTATAATTGCAGGTAGCAAAACGACTTTCCGTACGATGTTCGTACAGTAAGGCCAAGTTTAGCACCAAGCAAACGAGGATACACAATATGCGAGTCCATTTATGTATTCTCTCTCTCTCTCTCCCTCTCTCTCTATATATATATATATATATATATATATATATATCCAAAGCGCATGGAATGCGTTTTGGACGCGATCTTCAACGTTTCGCTGTGTTGCTAGCGTACGTGATGATTTCGATTGTTCCCCCAGCAACAGGGCGGAATCGTCAATCATGAGCAAAGCAGCTTGCGTACGGATACCTTTACAGCAATCCAAAAGCAAATGTTACCGCAAATCTCCGTCTGGAACAATATGGCGGTAATGCTTACTCGGTGGAAGAGAGTCGTGCTTATTCGAGAGTGGCGGTCTTGCATAACGATGAGCAAGAGAGTTTGTCCACTCGCTCTAATTGGTCTGTTTTTGGCTGACCACAGGCATCGAATTCCGCGACGTTTTTTTCTTGCCGCTCCGCTCGCTGGATGTCTCCGACCAACGCTTAGGCTACCACCAATCAGATAATAATAATATTAATAATAATAATAATAATCATTAGATGCAAGTGCGTGTGTTTAACGCGCACTTATTGCGTTGAAACATGTCAGTGGCTACTACGACAATTCGTCATAAAACGACAATAAGGACAACGACCATGGCGTGCGTCGCTTTCAGTCGACAATAAGTCCACATAGCTCATAAAGCGATGTTGAAAATGTAGATATTATTTTTTATTGCAATCTGAATGCCATGCCGCTCCTAGCCGAAACCCGCTCTCGTGCACTGTTCAAACGTCATATGTCTCCTGTGCAATTCTGTAGAACGGACGATAAAGACCTCTCACTCGTTGTAACGCAAGGACCTCCACCCTACCACGCGGATCCATTGTCGTCGGATGTGAAGCATGAACTTCGCAAAACGATACATATCGACGCCTAATTATTCCTCCCTTTGATGATCTAGTCCAGTAATGATTCCAGGGTAGAATATGATTATATTTCACTGTAATGATATTATCATTATTATTGTTTATACGTATTTTTGGTTTTTCAATTTATATGACGCTGATGTCGAAGTTATTGGCTAGATTAGCAAAATTGTGTATACTTTGCATTCTTTCGGTCACATTCGTTAACGTCACGCCTTTTTGTTTCTTCAAAGTTTTCTTCATGTAGGAAGATGTTTAACTGTCAAATTCATCTGGTACGACACAGAGTATCTTTAATAATACTAATAATAATTAGGACCAACCTTAGGTGACTTGGTTACCTTTCCAGTGTTCTACCATCTTTAAATATTCAGATATTTGCTATTATCTTTACTGCCGTCGTGTTTGATCCCGGCTGTATTCCAAGACTACGGTCTCATTGACATTTTGATCAAAACTGTGTACACATGCACAGACTTTCTAACGTGTATGTAACGAAACGGTAAAGTTGGAACCGGTATACCATCGCGCCGCCACGGGTCTGCTCCTGAATGTAAACACCCAGCCGCGCGCTCAGGCGGCCCTGCTGCAGAGCGCGGGAATTTAAAAAATGTGGTCCCAGAAAGCCGACGAACTTTTTGACTTACCTATTATGAGGATGACGAACTAAAAGACAGCACAGCAATGCACAGAGATTGAGAAAGACCTCGAAAGGGACAGAGAATACACTGTTTAGGCTGCAGAGACTTGGGTTGCACTATTGATGGCAAGGCTGTCATTGGGTAACAACTCGTATTGGCAATACAATTTGCGAAAACGCATGGGAGCGTGGGAAACCTATGTTGGGTTGCATTTGGAAGCGTGCGTATGGCTGTCGATTTAGGCTGTTCAAACGTCGGGGACTGTAATGCCAAGTCAGAACTATTTTTAAAGCATGTAGCCTTAGACGTCCCTTTAGAAAGATACCGACGACGTTACTTGTTTAGTTTATTGCGGCGACTGTAAGTTAAGCCTGCCTTGAACCATTGTTTCGTTAAGAAAGTACGTTTTTTAGTGAGCTTTAGGATGGCTTCTACTACTGCTTTCAACATTTGACAAACGCCTACTGCTGTCTACTTGCGTGTAGTTTTTACATCTGGTCGTTGCAGAGGACGGATTAATATTGCACAAGATATGTTCAGCCACTGTTTAAAGAAAACTTTGAGTGTATTTAATGCCCTTATATTAGCTGGTATTGCGTTCCAGATAAGTTTAGGCGGAGGTAAGATGGGTATGCTCGAGCCCCAGTTCGGTGCGCTGAGTTTGCAGATACAGATCGTGTCATGTATGAGAGGATGACGTTCTCGAAAGTATGATAATTTTGTACATTATGCATGACACGCGGAACATGTAGAGCCAATGCAATCCAAACTGTTTTTGCTGTATGAAAATCGTCCGCGTATTGTATCTCGTCTGGGTAGACTCAAAATATTGCGGAGATCTTTTCTCCGAATAGTCTTAATATAACGTTATTCTAAATGCTCAAACATATATATATATATATATATATATATATATATATATATATATATATATATATATATATACATATATAGGTATACATATATATGTATATATATATATATATATATACATATATATGTATACATATATATGTATATATATATATATATATATATATGTATACATATATATATATATATATATATATATATGTATACATATATATATATATATATATATATGTATACATATATATGCATATATATATATATATATTATATGTATACATATATATGCATATATATTATATATATATATATATATAAATATATATATATATATATATATGTATGTATATATATATATATATATATATAATATATATATATATATATATACATAATCTCTAATATAACACATATTCAAATGATATGCAGAAGCAACTAATGCACCTGATAATTCCATGAGAAGTAGACGGCAAGAAGATTTATTGTGGAAGGTCCAAGATCTATAGTATTCCGCGGCGGGCCCATTCTGGCGTGGCAGTCTTAAGTAGAATAATCAGTTAGTGATGCACAATTGGTGTTGGTAGCCGAGAACACCTAGTGAAACATGCGACATGTTCTACCGGCTCATAATAGTCGCGGAGCCTGGACAGATGCATCGATGCACACCGAGGAGACGTGTGGGGGCGTGGTCTAGGTGGGGACTAGTTCGCTAGTCATGGTTGTCATCTACCAGGTTATCGCCGGTTCGATTCCTGGCGGTGGTCGGATTTTCTTTGGGCAATGCTCAACGAGAATAGATGATAAATCATATACCGCTGAGGGCCAGCGGCCATGCTGCCACAAGGACTGTTTGGGAAACCCTAGATATCTCAGAAAAGCTGTTATAGCAAAGTCTTCACGAGCTATTAGATTGTACGTATAGATTAAAAAGTACATTGCTACCACAAGCTTTGCAAGACAAAAAGCCATCCTAAAAGTCACTAAAAACGTAGTTTCTCCACGAATGGCAGGCAGGAGCTAAGCTTTGCCATTCGAAATTGTTATTCGAAAAGTTTGGAGGCGAATAAACAGAGTAAGAGTCGCCGTTGGATTTGTAAAGTGTGATGATGGAGGACAGATATTTGAATACTGATTGATGAAACTGAAAGATGATACATACTCATTTTGTTTGTTAGTTGGTTGAAAATCTAAATGTATTACTTTAAGAATATAATGCTAAGCTTCGATACCGTCCATGGCTAATTATGTTCTTCCGTAACAATGTACGTCTTGAGGAGGAGGTGCACAAACTTGACTAAGTGTTTTTTGCCTTGTTCATTTCTGGTGATAGACCGTTTTATTTAACCGCTAATGTTTCATCTAGCAACCCTTCGTTTGACAACTATTTTAGCTGTAATAGCATCTTCAAGTGTTGGTTCTTTGAAGACCTAAATTGGGCTGGCGTGCCATTAGCGAAACAGACTACTCTGCCCTTGGAATTGACCTAAATAACCTCGACGCAAGGTATCTTTATAACGTACCAAGCAGAAATACATTTTACCTATGATGCCATCATATACGTATATTTATTTAAAAAAAAACAATATATATATATATATATATATATATATATATATATATATATATATATTTGACGCGTACAGTATTATTGAAGTGCTTTATTTCGACACAGGAAAATAAGCTGAGCAAATCCGGCGTGAGGTTGGGGATCTAGAAATACTCAGTGTCTCATACCTCTAGTTTGGTTTTATGTGTGACGATCCCCATGTTTTCACCAGATATAAGAGTCATTAATATTATTACATTATGCTTTGTTTTAATGCAACATTTAACGAGAAGTACGCGGAATGCATCTGTCGACTATGTTTTCAAGCGTGTACCAAGTTGCACGAGCCTACCTGTACAGGTTTACACAAGAAATGCTGCATTGCCTCTCTCGAATTACATGCCGTGAACAGTACACGCGTTAATTGATATGATGTTGATTATACTCAATATGAGTAATATATATATATATATATATATATATATATATATATATATATATATATATATATATATATATATATATATATATATATATAGATAAACAAAGGGAATATATATGTATCAACAGTGAACCCTCATATACGAGAACCCTCAAAACGAAGCCTCGTAAGAGAGGCTTCGTTTTGATGCAGATGGTGTGTCGGTAGACAATCGTCTCTAGACTTTTGCATGCTATTGCGTCCTTTCTACCTTTATCCAGACCATACCGTCTATCATGTTAGGGCTTTCTCCAGCTAATGAATTTGGCAGCAGATGAATGCCCAACCGGATTCGTCAGACCAGTGAAAAGAACCAATCTAAGCCATTCTAGTGTCCGTAATTAACAAGGCAACGGTCTTCTCTAGTACCGCTAATCTAAACCCTGACCAGAGGGCTATATTACGACGGAAGTTTATTGTTCGATTTTCCGATAGGTTCCATATTGTTTGCGGATCGTCCTTGTTAACTAAGCTGAGAAAGACTGTAGGTCGGCCTTAATTCGTGGTGCGCAGGTTTTTATCTTCTGTCTTCTGTTTCCGTCCAAATCTTGGTACATGACAATATACCGATTACCGGACACGACTGCGCAAAACATTTGAATCGTGATGTGAGCTGCCATTTTTCAGCCATTTCATCTTGAGGCCATTTTAGTGGAACTGCACTAACTATTTTGGCAAAGTAGCAGACTGGAAAAATATTTTGAAAAAAGTGCAACTGAATTCTTCTGGCATATACATTGAACCCGACAAAACATACACGAAGCAAGAGACTGGCGATCCGGACATCGAAGGATACATTGGATGGCTTTTTCATGTTCAGTGCTCACAAACCATACAAGTACTAACACCAACAGCAATGTTTCTATAAACAACAACGTGAGTTCGAACGTAATTACTGTAAAACTAAACTTCGGCTGGACTGATTGGGTTTCAGAGCGACCTGGAGGTGCGCGATCCACGCGGCCGAACCCCGTTGATGTTGGCCGTTACACTGGGCCATATTCGTTGTGTGCGCACGCTTCTCGAATTCGGAGCGTCGGCGAACGTCGAAAATCGTGAGGGCTATACGGCGACTCACGAGGCTATTTCTACCGGCGATCCCGAACTGCTA
Source organism: Dermanyssus gallinae (assembly GCA_003439945.1). NCBI lineage: Eukaryota > Metazoa > Arthropoda > Arachnida > Mesostigmata > Dermanyssidae > Dermanyssus > Dermanyssus gallinae. Next base: position 1,917,541 of record QVRM01001782.1, on the reverse strand, counting down.
GCGCTGGTGTTGCACGCACGTGACCTTCAGAAGTACCAAAGTTCGGTGGCCGCCATTCCCGACCTGCTCAAGAACATCCGCGATACGCCGGATTTTTACGTCGAAATGAAGTGGGAGTTTACGTCGTGGGTGCCGCTCTTGTCCCGCGTTTGCCCGAGCGACACCTATCGCGTGTATAAGAGTGGCTCGAACGTCCGAATCGATACGACACTGTTAGGGTTTGAACACTCAAGCTGGCAGCGCGGCAAGCGAAGCTACATCTTTAAAGGCGAAAGTAAGTATCGGCCCATACTGGCGCTTAACTTCACTCTATCCGTCGTCGTCGTTGCCAATTTCTTAGCACGACAATTGTAACAACCCAGTAACGGTAAAACCTGCGGGTTAACGTTACTGGACATGTACATATATATATATATATATTGGGGACTTACTAGAAGAAGAATCTTCCTAGTAATTAAAACACAAAAATAATGAAGTAAAATTAATTTGAATTAATTTATACCCGTAAATAATGCGAATAACCATTTGTCACGGCCTACGACCCGAGGTGTTTGTGCGTTTAAAATTCTGTGCATTGTAGTTGCGTGAGCGACACAAATGTGGCACCTTTACGTTTCTTTGCTTGCTTTGTTCTGTAGTCCGGGCTGCAAACGCGAGCAAATTTCATTGTCACGTTTACGATTCCTGTCCTAAAACTGTAGTCGTGATGGAGCCGTGATATATGTCTTCCTCCTTTGTTTTTATAAGAATGTTATTAGGTTGTCGTAATTTAATTTCACTGAGCCGAGAGCTTAAAATATCGTATTAGCTGGAACGGTAGAAAAAGCATACCTGTACCGTTTGATCACACATATAAGGGCAGTGAGCAAAAAATTATGCAGTTTATAGGATAGAGTATTAATTTTTTACTCAGCACGAGTACGCCGATATATTAGCATTATTCTCATCTCTATGGTTATGATACAACTGCTAGGCCTATACATAACTGACCTGATCATCATGCATGCGCCGAATATATGACTGCGTTGACGTCTCCACATGGCCTCCGTATGGACCGCTAACTAGGTAGAAACACATATAACAAACACACGTGTGCGCCTCCTCTGTGCGCCTAGAATCAGGATAAGCCAGTTAGTTATGCTCTGTATCTTGACATCATTATATTTAGATTTGTTACAATTAGACGATTATAACGTAATCCGCTCGGATAGGAGAAAGAAAGAGAGAGAGAGAGAGAGGTAAACAAACGAGGACTTGTCCTTAAGAGCCTTACCTTCATTGAGCAGTATTTTCGAACAGTATTCGTATACAAGTGTGTTGTTATGCTTGATTGCATGCGGGATATACGATTGAACACTTGTGCGCTGTTTGTTAATGAGAAGCGACGAGGTGGCGCAGGGAATGGTAGTTGAAATTGATTGTTCCTATATATACATATTGTGCAATGTAACAGTTTGTCGGGCTTTCTTTCTTGTAATTATTGTAAGCAGCAACTCAGGCGACGCTGTACGAGGTGAACCACGACTCAGGGCAGGTTCATGCCGAAGTAATGCACGTCTCTGCGCCTAGTGACCATTCCCAGGTGAGTCAATGTTAGATGTCAATATATATATATATATATTTGTTTTATCGCTTCCTACCAGAATTTTGCAATTTCATTCAGCGCTACTCTTAGGCTTAGTTAGTTATAATTGTATTCCTTTAGTTTTTGTGAATCCGTGGAAGTGGTACGTAAATATGTATTTACGTATTAGTTTATATATTTGGGCTCTAGATGTTTAACTACATTTTTAACAAGAGGTATTGTGTTATTATTGTAATGTTTAACCACTCTTCTTAATGGGAGGAGGATGGAAGAACAACAGCAAGCATTATTGTCACGTTATTTCTCGACGTCACGTGTGGCGATGCTGGACTATTTTGCAGGTCGTGAATTCGTTGCGGCCCGACCCAGAGAATATTGCGGCACGGCTTTGCTCGCCCGTCGTATGCACATACATTGATACGGAAAAGATTCACTTTGAGCGAATACGTAGTGGTATGCTCGGATGGCGTTCGGATCGCACTGAAAACGTCAACGGTTATGATGCCAAGGTATGCGCACATACAGCCTTAACATACCTGCCTTCCCCCGCAAGCCGGTGCACAATGCTTGTTGAAATATTTATATATATATATATATATATATACATAGACGCTATATATATATATATATATATATATATATTGCCCAACTGCGGTTTCATACTTACATCACAGATCAGCTGAGCCGGGGTGGGTAGCGCAGCACGCGAAAGCCAGAAAACGGGATAAATACGCTGGACTGGAAAGAAGGTATATATTTGTGCCTATTGCCATGGAGACAATAGGACCAATCAGCAAGGGAACCGAAGTATTCTCCGAATAATTAAGTAAGCGAATTCAGGGGGTCACAAGCGATCGAATGGGAGAGTCAATTCTTGAGGCAAGCGTTGTCTTTGGCCGTTTGCAAAGTGAACACGGCATCTTAGACGCCATGGAGTAGGGTTATTCTGTGAAAGAATTGCGATGATAGGGTCAAGTTTCACAACTGTAAAATTGTTTAACATACAAAAAACATATATATATATATATAGATATTGGCAATCATCTTTCTCTTATTGAATTGTTCAAGTAAGTGTAGTTGTTAACATTGCTGGTTACGACCAGAGTTCATTCTGCATCGCGCGAAACATAGCACATACATGAATCAACGCCGACTAGAACCAATGTTGTGTGAGCTCGCTTTGTAAAGTCGTTGCTGTTGTTGAGGCGGCCACAGTTCTTGTCATTATTATTGTTGGTGTTGTCGTTTGTCACGCTGCTGTTGGTGGCAACACAGGTCTACACAGCGAGCAACGTCGAGTTCGTGACGAAAAGCCGGTTTGAGCACCTGAGCGAGGAAGACAAGCGGCGCCACAAAAGTAGCCAGTCACCACTGCAAAGCCTACTGGGAACGCTGACGGAAGAGCGAATCAATGTTGCTCAAGCAGGCCACGACAACGACCAGGTGAGGGGACTCGGAACGGAATGTATGTATATATATATATATATATATATATATATAACTGACTTTTAAGGAGCAGAAATTAGAGCAGTAACGAATCTGCATTAAGCTCTGTGTTAAAAATCAGCTCTGTGGTGGAAATGCTACGAACTCTTTATAATGATCAAGCAGTGTCCCCAAACACTGTATATACGTCGTACCGTCGATTTTGCAATGGGCGTGATATATATATATATATATATATATACGTATATATATATATATATATATATATATATATCAGAGAGCCATAATTGCGGCAGCAATTTGAGAGCTCACTATAAAATAGCCCCAACAGATAGTCACATAAGACAAACGTTTAGATTAATGGTAACTTGACCATGGCCAAACTTTAACCGCCAACATGACCGAATACATACTCGAGGCTGAGGCCATGAAGCTGCGGATCGTGAAAGAGACAAAACCTGGCGCCTGAATTTAATCAGACAGACGATTTCAAGAGCCAATGTGCTCCCCTGGGTACAAAACCACTTCAAAGACCAACCGAGGGCATTCCAAGACGGTGCAACCGCTCACACGAGCAGAACCGTGTGAGAGTGGTGCAAGAAGCAGCTTCTTGTTAACTTTGTGTTCAACGACAAAAGCATGTAGTACCTCTTTAAACTAAATGTTTGCTTTATTAGTATCTGTGGTCGTAATTCTATAGTAAACTATCAACGTTGCTGCCGTAATTAAGTATATATATATATATATATATATATATATATATATATATATATATATATATATATATAGTAGATGAAACTGTTTTTATTTACGCTAATAAAATATGGCTATCAGGATTTTAGAGCACTTAAATTATATGCATTATAATACTTCTTGTACGACCTCCCTGTAGTGCACTTACTTCTTGACTTGCATACTGCATAGACTGAAAACTTTGCTTTTGCTGAACCTGGCTTTCTGCGTGTGTTATCTGTCCTACGACATGCGCGCTGTATGACGCTGGCGATCGGCGATGCATCAGGACGTCGTGGAGTCGCGTGGTAATCCGTGTCATATTCGACCGGAGGAATACTTTGACGAGACGGTCCCGTTGATCAATCGGGACATCGGCCGGCCTCGGGAAAGCGCTTGCAGGGTGCAGCGCTTTAAGGGCACACTCTGGTTGTGCGATACATATCCGCTGTCGCTGGCACAACAGGTAAGCAATCTACCCAGGTGAACTTTCTTTCGATGGACTAGATGTGACACGATCCAGTCATTTCCCATCACGCATACATATATATATATATATATATATATATATATATATATATTGTGGTTAGTAATTTAGTAGTATATTGCCTGGTTTGCACTCGTCAGTTTGTGCGGGTGGAACGAGTATGTCTCGAACCGGCCACATTTAATTGCCGCTCACCGGGTCAGATATTGCACGAATCGTACACATATTATATATCGGTTATAATTAACAGCATAACGCTAGTTGGTAACATTGGTACACCTAATATATATATATATATATGTATATATATATAAAGCAAAGCAAAGCACTTATGGCACAGGGCTCATTAGCATTTTTATAGACTTTTATAGATTTAAATTAGGGCTTCGCCACCTTAAAATTTCTACCGTGGTTGAGCTGGTCGTTTACGACTCCAAAAGGAATGATTATCGGCTGTGACCAAAAAAAGAAGAAGATAAAGGAGCACAGTGGTCCAAAAGGACTAAACTAAGTGTTTACTGGCTTGTGTTCTGTTATTAGTCCAATAACAAGATAAGTGGACAACTAGTATTCATTATAAATTTGCGTGCCCCGTGTCAAAGGAAGACACAAACAATTATTACGGAATGCATAAAGGTAAAGATGCATTTTCAGAAGTAAATATATAAATTGTCGACTTTTTTTTATTTTCTGGTGTAGGTTTTACCGATTGTCGACTTGATGTCGTTAAATAGTTCGCACTTCGCGAAACTGCGAAGTTTCATCACACTTCAGCTGCCGACGGGGTTTCCTGTCAAGATCGAGATTCCACTCTTCCATGTTCTCAATGCACGAATTACATTTGGTAAGCTCAAGCAGTTCAAATGGATATTATACTATAAATAGTAGTTTCAAGGCAATATAATACAATATCGAACCTGAGGGGATGGGGAGGATCCGAGTTTAATGGGTTTGTTAATCCCACACTAGTCCCTGTCTGCTGCCGGCGACGCATGTGTCCCATGCACTCCCGAAACCCATATAAAACAAAAACAATAGTAACGTTTTGTATTAACAATTTGGAGTATGTGAGAGTACTATTATGGTATAATATTTCCTGGAAAGTCCTTCCACACACACAGCTTAAAGGTCTAAGAAGTTAAGTACGGCGGCGGTATATCAAAACTATTAAAGGGTTTAGGTTAAATGCATACCGTAAGACCAGCAGAGATATCTTCTAGTAATAGCCAAAACAGTAATGAGAAGTGCCCTTTCTCATAACGTGGCAGTTTAACGATTCACTATAAAAGCAGTAGTGTCTGTTGTGGGCGGTTAATTTATCGTTTTCCTTGGGCCCTTTTAATTTTTACAATGTGATCGCGTAAGCTAGCCTTCCTTGCATGCGAAGTGCCAGGAAATCGCAATTTGAAAGCTCATTAGTAGTCGATGCAATTAGTAATGATATAGAGATAGCGATGCGACGCAAGGTGCGTGCATTAAGAGCAATTGATTTTTACGGCAGCGTACCGATTCGTTTCATTTATATGAGGGTTACATTAATAATAATAAGACCGTAAGATGTGCAAGAGAGGGTACTATCATGGTGCGACAAACGACGCAAATTTAGCGGATAGATCCATCTCGTGACACCGCTATGTGACAAGTGGTTGCTCCCTGCGGCTTTACAGTCTCCTTGTACCTGTTCTAAAATACTAATATATATATATATATATATATATATATATATATACCGAGCAAGACGGCTTAGTGGCAAAGCCTTTGCCTTGCATTCGGGAGGACTGGGTTCGAGACCCAGACCGGCCACTCTTAAATTGATTTGCACGTTTTCCAATCTAGACAAGGTAAATGTCGGAGTGGATTAAAAATCAGCCATGCCATGAAAAAAATCGTACACGGACATTAATTAGTCTTACGAAAAGTCTTAAAAAAATATTATATATATATATATATATATATATATATATATATATATATATATATATATATATATATATATATATATATTTATATATATGTATATATTAGGCAAGCGCATCATCGTTTTTGTCGTACTTCTTGTACTACTTATATATACATATATATATATATATCGGTCGTGCCTTCCTTTACTGAATGAGGCGTGTAATGCCGTTTTGCTTGACCTTCGGCAGTCGGTTTGCGTCTGTTCTTTGCATTTTTGGCATGTTTGCATTGAAACGAATATCCAGCAATGGGGAATGATGTTAGAAGTATTCTTTTTCATAGTGACCCCATAGAAAAGCCCTTCCTACAATATGCAGGGCTAAGTGGAGGACGTCCACAGGAGATTCGTATTACATGGAATTGGAATATCTATTTATTTAGTTATCGATATGAATTAACCAGATCTGTTGAAGGGACGAGTCGACTTACTCCAAAGGCCCAGCAAGCTTCGGTTACGCTTTGCAGACGCGCAAGTTATCGAGATTGGTGATTATTGCCTTCAGCACTTCGATACTAGTGAATGATGATGGTTTTTCTGACGTCTTTACAACGCAGGTAATATAAACGGCTGTGACTGTCGGGTGGCTGGAGTGGAACAAATTCGCGAACACGAAGAAGTTCGTTGCTCAATTGATCCGTCGGTATTTGAAATTCCTCGAGGCTACACACGTATCGGTGAGTTCGGCATGTCTGTAGCATATATTGTAATCTTGAGGCCTCAATTATAACTAATTTTTGTCATTGGTCTGTACAAATCAATAGAGACACAACTTTAGATTAATGTTAGATTATATATATATATATATATATATATATATATATATATATATATGGTCTGTCTCACTGTCAAACAATGAGTATTGCTACAAGCTTGATTTAGTGGTTCTTGCCCTACTTTTGACGTAGTTACAATTAAATCTTTACATCGGTACAATCAAGTCGTGTGTTAAGTGCAGAGCCTAACTAAGGCGTAGCTTGTGTAGATTCGTGACGTTTTTTCCAGGGCTTTTTTGGCGCTGTACAATCTGTATACAACCATTTGTAGTAGGTTTCGGGATCTAGCATAATGGTATAGATATAGCCAAAGTCAGCATCTATTTATTTATAAATTAAACATTGCTAGAGCAATTTCCGGACAGTCGACACGACGTGTCATTCGATGTACGGATCGCCAGTCTTTTAGCTTCGTGTTTCCGTCGAACTCGAGTTCAATGTGTATGCCAGAAGAATTCGGTTGCACTTTTTGAACAACATTTCCTTTCTATCTGCTATTTTGCCAAGATAATGATTATTAAGCTTAGTGCAGCTCTACTGAAATGGCCTTTAGATGAAATGGCTGAAAAACGGCAGTCCACATCACGGTTCAAATATCCTGCGCAGCCGTGTCCTGCAATGGGCATATGGTCACGTAGCAAGATTTGGACGGAACGAGAATAAATAAGATAAAAACGAGGCGCATCCTAAGGCCGGCATACAGTGTTTTTTGGTTAAGTTGAATAGGACGACCCGCTAACCATATGGAACGTATCGGAAAATCGGACAATAAACTTCCGCCGTAGTATGACCTTTAAGTCACGATTTAGGGTAATTGCACTAGAGAGGTCTTTGGTATGGCAACTACGAACAGACTGGCGTAGGTTGTCCCTAGATTTGTCTATTACCATTGGTCTGGCGGACCTTGTTGGGCATTAACCTGTAAAGACAGAAACTAGGTATGGCATGTAGTCTCGGACTGGCCAACACAACTCTCGAACTCGAAGTTCTCAGTAGTGTCCGTAATACGGAGTCTCAACTGTGGCTAAGCTAAAAAAAACGGAGACTTTTAAAAAAAAAATTTCGAAAAAACCTTGAAAGGTGCGACGCACGTTTCGAGACTATTGCGTGGCCTATTGTTTGACGAAGGCAATCCGAAATAGAGCTATTCTTCGATAAAGTACGTTTCTGAGGGCAGTTCTAGAGTTTTAGTGGGCATTTTAGTGTTTGCATGTTATTGAAAGTTATCTGTACGTGCGACACGGCGTTATAAGTGTTAGATTGATTGATATCTGACCGGATCGGCTATGTATATATAAGAATCCGACCGGATCGGCTATATCGGCATATATAAAAATATCTCATAGGCCTGCTTTGTTAGGCGGTCTGTAGCGATTCGATCTGGTTTTCCTTGGGTACTCCTCTGCCTTAACAAAAGTAGGTTAAGACACTGGCTGCGATAGAACGAAGCCAGTTATGTGATGTCTATGTTTGATTTAGTGTTGTGTGAAAAATGTGTATTTTCCTTACTAGTTTCCGCCGGTAAATTTAAATGTATACTAACTGTAGCTGCAGTGGTTACCGTTGCCGTATAAATAGAAGCTGTTATATGTATATCGATGATTATGATGATTCTCCTCTTATTTATTAAAGTCAAGAGAACTACCTATCTCAGGACGAAATTCAAATCCTTTTGACAATGCCCTAAATATGGGGATCCGGGGAAGCGGCCAGTCCAAAGACTACAAGAGTATGGGTCCAGGTAGAAGATTGCCAATTACGACAAGCATGCATGTCCTCAAAAATCTTGTGTGTAGTAGTACATATATATATATATATATATATATATATAAGGTTGCCTTCTCTTTGATTAAATGTAAAACCTGCGTCCTATTTGTGCCGCGTATGTGCTTTCCTGCCCTTGCATGCAGTCAGTTAGATAAAATACATACTTTAGACGTAGATTAGATACACTTTTAAGCAGGTTACTGTACCTATTTTGTTAGGCCGGCTGATCACTGACGTTATACAATATATATACATACGTATCTGTACTCCTATGGTATGCTGTAATGACAAAACAGGTCTTCGCAAGGCCTGCAAAGTACGCCCTAAAACATCCAACACAGCATGAGCGTGCGAACCTCTGGCTGTTGCTGGTCGCATGTATCTGCCTTGTACTTTGATCTGGATAAACTAGAAATCTTGCCAATTAGCAAAATGGTCCGCCAAACTCGTATAATTTAGCGAAACTAGTGTGCATAGACTCTCCTATCTCTCTTAAGTGCGAGTGCCCTATGGAGTCATTCGTGCAACAATTCTTTCCGCGACAAGTGAAAGACAGTCATACGCATCGTGAGGAATTAATTAACAGTCGCTAAGCTCGGCAATTTCAATTAAGCAATAACTTTAATTTTGTTTAAATCATAATGGAAAAGCTTAGATGCAGCTGGTTACGATCTTTCTGTTTACTGACCAAATTTTTTGCACAGTGAGGCCAATTTCTAATTTAAGTCAATCAATTATATCATGACAGTGCGCTGCGGAGTGTATTGCTGCTTTTTACGGACTAGCGATAGCCTATAATTCCTGCTTGATCTATTTTTTTATTACCGCACTCTTTCTTTCCTTTCTATCTTTCTCACTATTTCTCTCTCTCTGACTCGAATGTTATGTACATAACTCGTGAAATAAAGAACGAGCACTACTTTTTCATTGTTGTCGTTGTTTCTGATTAAATTGAACCCTGCTCTGGTTTTTAATTAGTTACTATTTCCCTTTCTCTGGCTTCTGACGAAACACACACTCCGTTAAAGTCCGTAGCGCAGAGCAGGAACTGAACAACTGTCAGCTTGTCCATAAATTCGCCAGTCAATCATTTAGACAATCGAAGTGACAAAACAAATGAGATAAATCCACCGCCAGCGTTGGCAGGCGCAGATCGATCATCGTTCGATCGTTGATCATGGATGTATGCAGTGATGATTGATGTATTATTGCATTTGTGGCGTAAATGGCTGTCACCGCGTGCTGCCTGTGTATGTGCGTGTCTATGTACCGGGCTCCGTGTCGGGTTTTGAACCCGCGTGCGAAGGCGAGCGGCGTTTGTTATTCTTCCCGCACACGACGTCGCTGATGATCTTGCGGGGCAGTCCCGCTGCAGTTCGTCGGCGCAGGCCGTCGTCGTCATCGAGCGCCCCGACAAGCCCTCGACGGCCGCTTGACGAGCGCCGCAGGAGTCGCGACGCGACCCGCGATGAACGCACCCAGGACAAGCTCAGGAAGTACTCCTTGCTCAACGTGAGGACTCTCACCTCTTCACGCAACAATCACTTTCGGCTGCTGCTGCTGCTACCGCTGTTGCTTTTGCTATTGTGAATAATGTTGCTACTGCTACCGCCACTGCCGCCGGCCGCGTGCCAGCTTCCAAATCCCGCTAACTAGATCATATGCCTACCTACTGGCAGAATTACGAGCACGATCTAAGTATTCATATGCATATGAACGCTCGCATGCACGCCAGACTTCACTCGCTGGTTTGCCTAGTTGTACTGCTGCTCTTGCTTTGTCTCTGTTTGCCTGTGTGTCTCGTTGCTCTTTCACTCTCTCGTTTGCTCATTGTGAAGTGAATGCCACCTTCTCTGATGATACTTCTTCATTTATTTGCATGGGTACATATGTATGTGCGAAGACGATGCATGCGCATACAATATATAGTGGAACACAATATTTATTCGTACACATTCAGTGTACTACCACGCATATTACCACATTCGTTCATGTAGTGTTAAGCGCAATTGCCACACTACTCTGTGCAATCATTTGTACGTTACGGAAATGCTTGCTGTACATATTTACATATGTGTTATACTTCTGGCTAATATGCATACATACGTACAACATTGAGTAAAATGCATATAGTGCGGACGGCACGCTTGAGGGGTTATTTAGGAGTGAGCGTGAAATTACTAATTTTGGTTCCATGGATGTGGTTGGCCGGGCATTACGCATGGGGACCATTTTAGTACTAAATTGACTGTGGTTACGTTCATGGTATGATTATTGTTAGCTGTTTTCATCGCTATGGAAATCCAACGTCTGTCGATGTCAAATTTTTCCATATAGTCTCATGTTGGCAGGCGGAGGATGAGCCACCAAATTTAGTGGCTGGTGTAAAGTCTATACCTAGCGGGAATATATATATATATACAACGGGATTTATGCGCACAGTTATCCTTAAGAGATTATGTCTGTGCACGCCTCGAGCTTTAGAGGAGTTTCCTCGTTCTACTTAGGGCAGCGTCCTTATATTGTTTATGTGACGATTCATTGAATTGCTGTTAGCAATCGTAGTTGCGGGAATTTATTACAATTAAGTATTAATCTGCAAGTCTGAATTGCAGAAAAATATTCTTCTTCGAAATGTTTTGTTAGAGAGTCCTCCTAACACAAATGTCGAAGGGAGTACCGACTTGTCCAGGCTAATTTATCCGTAGGTTCCTGTTCGCATGCTTGTATTTATCCGAAAACATTTGAGTTCGGGAAGATGCTTTGTTTGCTGTCAACTGTACTGGCGTTCATATATGTCGGCCAGGAGCTGTAAATTTGTATTCAGCCCATCAGAGATGGGGCGTCGGGTAGTAGCTGAATTTCGGTTAATGAAAGTACCGAGCTTTACTTTTCTGGCACCTTGAAGACTATGACTGACGGAGGGACGGGAAAACACTGGGGGACACGGGAGAACACTGGACCGTTGGGGACCGAAACCAGAATTATCCTCTGAGGCGGCAATAATGTAATCTACGGTGCATATTGTTCTGGTTTAAGTCTCAGACGGAAGTGGAGAATGATGATAGCATTCATGTTATTGTTATATGCTATAACATATAAAAGCTTAATTTATTCAATGTAATCAATTATTTATTATTATTATTTATTCAATGTAATCAATCATTCACGGTCGGACCATGACATTTGGGTTCCTGCGAACGAGTGCACCATTACGGGGGGTCCAGTGTAGACCCCAGCCATTTCTGGAGGGTCCCTCGTACCGAGGCCGCATTGCCCCGTTGCACATCCAGCGACAGACGCTGTCTGAGGAAATCACCCGCAAATATATACATATATATATATATATATATATATATATATATATATATATATATATATATATATATATATATATATATATATATATATATATATATATATATATATATATATATATAGGGTGTGACGGAATATTTTTAAAAGCCATACATGGAATTGTAGAGCTTGTGAAAGCAAATATTTTTTCCATTGGAACATGGTCTCTGAGAAGTCTTGTTTCTGAGTGAGAGTAAAATTACTACAATTTGTGACACTGATGTTTTTGCCCGACATAGGAGCACAACATGTGCTCTTGCGAGACAAGTAGTCCTCATATACAGAAACTAAGCATACCGTCGTATTCGCGAGATTCTGAAGAACATATAAGGCCGATTGAAAGATGCGGCATGGTTGCTTGGGAGAGAATTCGCAAAAAATTATGTTCTTTATTAGCTTTCACACCAAATACCTCAAAATCATAACTCTACGATCACTCCCAGCGCTTAAAACTAACACATCCAGGCAAATGCTCTTCATGACGATCATTTTGGTATTAATCTTATGGCAATGCGATTTGTTGGGAAGTAAATTAAATTTATTTATTAAAAATTTTCGGCGCGATGTCGAAATTAAGTGCATGTAAAATGACTGTGTGGCGACGTTCACTACGGCCGACGTATCGCGCGACAGCCGCAGCGCGTCATTTTTCATGCACTTAATCTCGACATGCTCGCCGAAAAATCGTCATCACTCCACAACCACAGCTCGCATTGCCATATGTAAGTTTGGTACCAAAATAATCATCATTGAAATGTGCATTTGCTGAATGTGTTAGTTTTGAACGCTGTGGGTGGTGATGATTTTGAGGTATTTGGCGTAAAAGCTAATAAAGAACTTCATTTTTGACGAATTCTCTTCTAAGCGACCATGCCGCATCTTCCGACCGGCCTTCTATGTTCTTCAGAAGAAGTAGAACGCGAATACGACGGTATGCTTAGTTTCTGTATAGGAGGACTGATTGTCTTGCAACAGCACATTTTGTGCTCCTTTGTCGGGCAAAAACACCAGTGTCACAAATTGTAGTAATTTCACTCTCACTCCGAAACAAGACTTCTTAGAGACCATGTTCCATTGGAAAAAAATATTTGCTTTAACGAGCTCTACAATTCCAGGTATCGCTTTAAAAATCTTTCCGTCACACCTTGTGTATATATATTGATGTTTTTTTATTCACCATTATTGGTAGATTGCATCGTGATATGTATGTATATATATATATATATATATATATATATATATATATATATATATATATATATATAATATATATATATATATATCACGATGCAACATTACATTTTGATTTATTATAGTATGTAACCATGCTAATGAACCAATTTATATGTATATCGCCTGATCATAGCCTCGTGTAGCGTTGTTTAGGTCATATTTTTAGGCATTGCGAGCAGGGACTGCTTTCCATACTGGATTTGAATGGTCGCCACAGCTTACATGGTCCCCGTCAAAACGTTCAGTGTCCCAAAGTCTCATTCTTAGGAATCATATGTCACAATTATTTCTACATGTTTGTATAATCAATGTCGTGGTCAGCGGGACTGTATGAATGCGATTCTGATGTTGTGGGTTCCGGCACATCAATACAGGGTATACGTATTTCCAAGCATTTTTTAGAAAAGCACATATAAGGTTACAAATATATATATATATATATATATATATATATATATATATATATATATATATATATATATATATATATATATATATATATATATATATATATATATATATAAGCTTTTTTAAATGACAGTCGCAGCCTAATTACCTTAAGAAGTTGCTGCCGTTTTTTAAAATATACAGGGTCCACAATGAAAGGGGCGCACGCATTCCAATCAGTACCAACAGGAGTCGCAAACCTGAGCGATGTTGGCACGATTTTTTTATCTAAATTGTTTTGTTGTTGATAAAAAACAACCTTGCGGCCTAGTGTCATTTCAACGTCACCAAGGGGGAGCAAGTCACACGTTGCTGGGCACTTACGTTAGTGCGGAACCTTTCGTATTTGGTTAGTAAAATGTCATAATTTAGTTGTGAAGTAAGTACTACATATTCGTGCGTCGTCCTGACAAGTACCTTTCTGCGAAGGTGGAGATGGGGTTGTCTTACTGCTCGCAGTCACAACCCTTCCTCGTCTCTACATTGTTACCTCCTTTCGCTTTTTGGAAAACTTCATAAGGGTACTGGCATAAGTACGCCTAAGTGTACCAGTTGTCCCCGTCAATCGATACATTTTAAATGAAATATTACATTCATATTATGTATATATATATACAGGTAGTTCAATAAGTTCTTAGAATGAAAACCGAGAATTTTCCAAATCATGTTTTTAAATTTTTCTTAATCGATATACTCCCCGAGAAGCTCAATACACTTTTCCCACCGAGATTTCAGAGCTTTCATACCTCTTGAGTAGAATTCCGCGTCGTTTGACTGAAAATAGGCATTGACAGCAGCCTTAACCTCTTCATTGCTGGAACAACGCTTTCCACCGAGACTATTCTTCAAATGTCCGAAGAGGAATAATCAGAGGGGGCCAGGTCTGGAGAATAGGAGGGTTGTTCAATAAGTTCGAACCTCAGTTGGGCCAGTTTTGCCGATGCTTGCCGGGACTTGTGTGCAGGAGCATTGCCCTGGTGAAACGGGACAACCTTCTTCTGCAAAGCGGGCCGTTTCACGACGAGTTCTTGCTAACGGCAGTCCAACAGTCTTGCATAATATTCTCCTGTGATCGTTTTACAGCTCTCAAGGTAGTCGACTAGCATTATTCTACGTTGGTCTTAAAAAACTGTAGCCATCACCTTTCCGGTCAATGCCGTTGTCCGCACCCTCTTCGGAGATCCTTCATCAGGTGCACACCATTGGCAAGATGCTTCTTGGGTCTCGGGACTGTAGTGATGAACCCGGCTTTCATCGACGGTTATGAATCTGCACCAAAAATCCGACATATTGTTCGACATCTTGGCCAAATTTCGCTGTAAAGCCAAAACAGGCGCGTCTTTTTGGCCTTGGTTGAGCAAATGCGGCAGCCATTTTGCTCTAAGCTCTTTCATCTTCAAGTTTTCGTGTAGGACAAAATGCACACTGCCTAAACTAATCCCTAATGCCTCCGCTATTTTCTTAATGTTCATTCGCTTATCTGTGCCAAGATTTGTTCGCACGTTCTCTACGTTTTCCTCATCAGTTGCCGTTTTTTGGCCTCCTGGACGTAGTTCATCCTCGGTGCTCCTGCGACCTCTTTTTAACACATTAATCCAGTTGGAAACAGTGGCAAAACATGGCGCAGAGTCACTGTACGTCTCGTCTAACTCAATTTTTACTTGGGTCGCATTCCAACCTTTGAAATAAAAATGCTTGATAACCACTCGAAACTCTTTTTTCTCCATTTTTAAAAATCACGCCGATACGTTGCACGGGAAAAGCTATCAAACGAAATCGCAACGGCCAATCACCATAATATATTGAGTGCTAGCCGTCGAAAAGTTGCAGTTCCTATTAGCGGTGAAAGCGTGCCAAAATTCGAATTCTAAAAAGCTCATTCTAAGAACTTATTGAACTACCTGTATGTATTTATTATGTATATATATATATATATATATATATATATATATGACAGCAATGTAAGGCTGATATTAGTGTAAGGGCGTGATAAGCGCGCATTGCATAGGGAGCATAGTGAATATTTGTCCGTGTTCACGGCAAAGCGGGATAACATGTGCTTGCTCCAATTTTTGCTCCATTCATAACTTTCTATAGAGTCGAAGAAACTTCAAGTTTTCGTCTGTTATATGCTCTCCCTAGGTGCCAGAAATAAACATTTATCACATTTGTTTCACTCGTATTGTGTATACACTACTAATAAGCCTGTGCAGTCAGAAGTTATACTTTTCTACACTGTGCCACATTAAGCTTGTTAGGTTGCATTGCGTTTATCATATTAAAATATTTTGGCAGCTGTCCTGAGCTTAAACGTGAGCTATGGATTCTATTCGTTATTCGTTACTCTAATTGATGCTACTGGCGGCATTAGCAAACCATGCCTCCCGTATGTAATGCGCAATCATCACGCTATGTTAGAGCGCTGCTGCATGGCATGGTGTGCTCGGTTTCAACAGCCAGCAGGTGGTGCGAGAAGATACAAAACTACGATTTGGTTTTGATTACAATGAATAGTGATTTTTATTTTATGTATTATCACAATTATTATTATAATTCATATTTTCAGTTTTATTTTCCCTACACGTTTACGATCGCACAGAGAGAGCAGCCGAATTGCCACGTACCTGTTTACACTACATTTGATCTTTTTTTAAAATCTAATTAGTCTGTATGAGTAATGTGTAATAATGCGTGAGATTAGTAATTATAATAAAAGTATATGCACAGTAGTTGCGCATTTCCGAGCATATATTGGTGGATTGGGTTGTGACTCTCTGCATCATTGTTGCTGTTGAACATTTGAGAGAGTGACGATGCCAGGTTTGTCTGTTTGTCTGATATGAAACTGTCTGTGTGACTGTCTCGCTAGCAGGCTGGTTAGCTTATTATTAATATCATGATGGCTAGAAGCCTACGATGGCCAGTCTACTTTTTACTTCTAGCTGATTAACTAACTGACTAGCAACTGACTAACTAACGAACTAACTGTTCCTCTTCTGGTTGATGGTGGCACTCCTCTGTCCTCTGTCGTTTGTCCTGTACCTACCTGTGTTGCTTTCGACCCGTGTTTTTCCTCTTCCCTATTGCGCGTCTTTGTCGCGCGTCCTTCTCTCTCTCTCTCTCTGTTCTGCTGTATGTGTGTGTTGGTGGGGGGAATGGGCTGTCGGGCCGTCGAAATCGTTGTTACACTTTGGCCGGCGCCCCTCGCGCGTGTGTCTATCTTTGAACTCTCGTCGTCCTCCACCAAAGCGATTCCGAAGATCCAAATGAGACACGTAGCCAGTGGATCGGCTGCGTATATCGGAGGTGCGTGAATGGGGTGACGACGAAGACGACGACGACCATAATGATAATAACGATGATGCGGTGGTGCTCGTAAAGTGTACTTTGTGTGTATATATGTATATATATATATATATATATATATAGGGAATACGTAAATGGTTACGCAGCATAAGGGGAAGGCAAACAAATTCTCAATAAAATGTGTTCAACCCTTGGCTTTTTCTCCTTTATTTGTGGGGATTGACTACTAAGTATGCCGTCTATATATATGCACGGAACTACACACACATACGTGTGTAGTTTATGTTTTATTATTTCTGTCCTGCCGGGCCACGTTGAAATCAGGGTACAGTTACAATAGCAGCTTATACTTTGTGCTAACATAATTGCCTATTAAGGTGACTCTAGATTCTCGGCTCATGTAGAATTCACCTCTGAGAGACATTTGTTTAGTTCTTTGAAAGAGGTCCCCGTAAACATGTACCTCTAACCAGTCGCTTCTTCCTCCATTTGCAATACAGTTTGGTGACTCAAGGCAGACTTTTATGACGGTTCTCTTCAACCTTAAGTGCGACACGCACACATAAGTTAAGCGCTTGGATTTTTTTTTCCGTATTTAGCAGAAGTGTGTATACATTTGTGTGTATAACGTATGCCAAAATGATCTATCAAAATGCCTATCAATGGCGTCAACGTATCGTCAACGGCCGTTAAAATTTCGTATTGTTGGCTGATAAAGTATCATGCCAATGAAAGAACGATATTTTACCCGTCCGGTGATAAGGCTCTTTTTCGATATAAGAAGTGGACTTGTGCCCTTTGTCCTCAAAATGAATACATCACATCGGAATCAGGAAGGAGTCAGTTTGACGAATGCATATCAACCGGGTCGGAAACGCCTCCCTTATAATCTTTATGTTCTGTCGTTTATATATATATATATATATATATAATGGTTTTCCATCACCGAGGGAGTCTGTCACTAACGTTCGTTTTTGTGTATGCATTTGCATGTTTGCAATTGGCTTGTGATGTTGCCGTGTGCGGTCGGTGCCGATTTTGTGCTGCTTGTTCAACAGGGTCAACCCGATCGGGCTGTCTCAACTCAAGCGCCATGGGCGGCGCCGGCGGGGCCGGTGGAAGTGCCCGCGGAGGCCGAGCCTCATTCTATGTCGAAGAAGAAGACAAACTTCTCCAGTTCGCCATCGAGCAGTCGCTGGTGGATGCCGGCTCGCTGGAAGATAAGGTATCCTACCCAGTTGGGTTTTTTGGTACTGTTGTGACACTTTTGGTCTTGCTGCTGAATTTCGCAATTCTCCTGCTGTTGTTTCTCCCTTGTGCTTTTTGAATAAATAGCGCGGGTCACACAACATACATTTAGGCTCTCGGAACCTCGGCTCGGTGCAATACTATCTCATTTACTAATAGTAACTGCGTACTGGCTTTTATGTATAATATATCTTAGAGTTTGCCCCATTGGCAGTAAAGTAAGCTTGTTTTTAATATTGTGTGTGTTGCGTGTATGAACTGAATTGTAATCTTGGAAATGTATCTTTGGGCTGAGTAGTGCATCACCAATACTATTATAATATAAATACTATAATTTCCAATAGCATGAATGATTTGAAACGTAGGAATTAAACACGAAAAAATCCTCATATATATATATATATATATATATATATATATATATTATTGCGAAATGAAAAAGCCACTTAAGGTTCAGACCCAAATTGGCCTTTGATGTGCTATTACTTATTATTATACTGTGGAGCATTATCTACTATGGCTTTGCATGCATGACCTTTCACAAATAGGTTATTTCTTTTTTTTGACAGAAGTTAAATCATGATCCGCATGGTGTTCTATTATGTGGCCACGTATGTGCCCAGGTGAATTGCGCAATCACAGATATATTGTAGCTTAATTAACAGAAATCCAAAATTGATTCATGTTAAGCCAGTCTAATTTTGTTCGTCTCTGCAGTAGATATATGTCGAAAACGAGCGTTCAGTAATTGCAAGTTTTGTAAACGCAAGTCGTCAATTCGTTGAGTAAGGCTTTGATATATTTTAGCCCAGTTGCCAATATTGTTATTTTTCTATTTCGTTACAAGGAAGGCAACATAACATATTCACACATATCACAGGGCAGAGGTTCATTTCATCCTGCGCTATTTGTTTCAGGTCACTGTTTGGGAAGCGCTAAACTCTCCGGCGTCCCGTTGCGAGACCAATGGCAATATTTCGGCTCGGGATGGGCCTCTGTCTATGCTATTGCCTGCGAATGGCAATGTACCGCTTGAGCCGCCTAACGCCCGAAACACAGCCAGCTCACTCAACAAAACGCATTGCCCAGCGCACATCGATTCACAGCAGCACCAGCATTGTCAACAACAGCGCCAAAACACGTCTAATGGCCAGATTCACAATCACAACAGGATTACACCTCGCAGCAACAACGCAATCAATGGACAACTACCCTACAACGATTCCGAGGATGATATTTTATTCAGGTGCATTCATGCTGTCAATATATATATATATATATATATATATATATATATATATATATATATCCGGAAGCGTTAATGAAGTAGAACTTTTTAACTCGTCGTTTTGAGTGGCCTTTGATTCGACCACATACATTTTTCCTACGCCAGAAAAATATTTTTGGGGGTAATGCTTTATAACTTGTTCCGCGTTCACACAAGGTCAACAGAGGCAACGATATACAGCATTTCGTATCAGCATAGTATGACCATATGTACAGCAGCGAGAAATGCGGCTGAAAAATATAGGTAGAGGTGAACCTTACCGCAAAGTAGTAGCCAGCCTGCATGAGACCTTTTAAGTGTTCGCCATTTGGCTTAGAATGTATTTGGTTTGCCCTTGTATTTGCCTTGTTGGACAACTGCATAACTTAAGCTAGCATTCCAATCCGGGTGGAGTATCTTTTGCCCGATTTTGGTCGTGGCCACACAAAATTACATCCGAGTCGTTTCTTGTATGCTATCTACGTTTAGGTTATCGCTCGAACTCCTAGACTCAACTGGCAGTGAATAATGTTTCGTGACATGTTTATGCGGACGTTTCAGAGCCCTACAGAATACTGTCGATTCGCCTGAGGCCCAGTCGTCCGACGATGACGAGCTGTCTCTCGCCCTGAAATTAAGTCGCGAGCTGCGTCAAGAGGAGGAGCGGAAAATCGCAGAGGAAGAGGAACTCATGGCTCGAGTTCTGCAGCTGTCACTCACTGATCAGTAGTCGGCTTCAAGGAACAAACGCAGCGTTTGTCCGGTTGTACCTCTCCTAAGGTGGTGGAAGCACAGGAAGTATTGCACATGCGAAACTGTGTTGTCAGTTATCAGTCAAAAACAGCTCGACGCCGAATTCAGGCGACAGGCGAGACCGCAGGACAGTGTTCCATGGCTCGATACGACAGCCATTGTTCCATTGCTCATAACTATTATGAAGCCGTAAGCCGGCAGTTGCTTGAATACTTGTTGATGTGAAGATTCCGCCGCGACTTCTGGCTCGAGCGGACGCCTGTGTCCACGATCATTAAAACCACGGGCTGTTGGCTGAGTTAGCCCGGAAGTTCATCACCAAAGTCATAATGGCCTGGCGAAGGGGTTTTCGGTCGAAAACCTACACATTATTACTTCAGACAGCGTGTTGTGGGAAAATGGTTCTAGCCATATGCTGATCGGCTTAAGTGCTGCCATCGCTATCGCCGCGTGAATTGATGATGATTGAGACTAGATCGAACTGACCCACCTGAAAATTCAGTCGCTTGCTGAGAGTAACGGAAATCCCGTAAGGATTCCCTACAAACACTGCAGTATTTATCAGTAGCGGTGACGTTGCCCGTAGTTATTGTTATGGTTATAGGTCATGCTGACTTGTTTTCAGTTGTTTATTTATGCGAAACATGTGGTAAAAAAATACAGACGCACTCTATATATATAAATATATATATATATACGAGGAAAGTAGATCGCTCACAGCACAATTTCTCACATTATCTGAGACATGCAAGGCTTTAAATGGCACTATAGGAATATTGAGCTTTAATTTGCCTATGCATTGCTATTGTGTGAATCAAGTTACATACGGGCAGTGAGGTTTTATAAGATGCGACAGTGTTTTGCTCATTCCGCGGCAGTTTGCGGTTCAGCCACGTGGTCTTGCTATTTTTTTTTGAAAATACTGAGTGTATATGTATATATATCATACGTGTGTGTACAGTTTGCCCTTGTGAGTGGTTAACGTAAAGAACGTCCCCGTCAGAGTCCTAGTAAAAACATATTTATTTTTGGTTTTCCTCATAGGAAGTTGTTTTACCTTTTATACTCGGTTATCTGCCGACGTCCGCGCAAATATTCTCATTGCGTAGTGGCCGGCAAACCGGTTCGAGTGAATATAGCCACGTATTTCCGCTTACTAGTCTATTAATGAAGCCTGGACGCCATAAACTCCAATACATATTTATATATCATAATTCTCGTTCCGCTTGTGTGGACTGAGCTGTATGTTGTTAAGTCGCTGCGACACTTTCTTGTTCTACTAATAGCTGCAGCAGCAGTCAAAACAGCAGAACCGATGTTATCTATTTACCACTAGAGTAGGTAATTTGTCAATTCACACATATACTGCCATTCGAAATTTGCAGAGGCCGTCCTGGCACCATCACCATTGTAGGTAAACTCTGGGTGAAGACTTCACAGTTAGCTGCTGAGCGTTTTATGCCTATAATTTTTCACTATATTGGTAATCGGTCAGCAACCACGCACACTTGTTTGCTCTTGAATAGTGAAATGTGTCTACTATTCTTGAACGCTAAACTGTGGTGAAGATGCGGCGCATGGTTTCGGTATTTAGCCAAGAAAAGCTAAAGCGGCACTTAAAATTCATCAGCAATTGAAAGCAGCTAGTTTTTTATCCTCATTATTAGCTTATCCGTAACTGAAAACTGGCGGCCGCATCAGTAGTTGGAAGCTGAGGAACTACACTTCTCGTTTTATTCCTTTTCTTCATTTGTTCGGACGGCAAAAAATGCTCGAGATGTAATTGGCCGCGTGTTCGTGCGCATCACCGCCGTTAGATGGTTTGAGTGCCTTCTGTCACTCGTCTAGTATAGAAACGTAGGCGGAACGTATATTTGTGCTTTGTTATTGTAATGTGGGCATAAAAAGTAGGAAGAGGCAAACGACAGAAATATCTGCAATTTTGACTGTGAAAGTGTGAACAGCTCAGACGTCTTATAACTATTATAGCTTTGAATCGAAAAACATTTACAAGTGGACAACTGCGAAGTAGTAGAGGTAGTGGTTAAAATACTGTAGTTACCATGATAATCATCATTTCTAACAAAGATAAGCAAGTGTAGCTTTAGGGTATTATAAGTATAGATATTTTAGGCACCACGACTGACTGAAACGTTGAATTGAAAGGGAGAAAAAGAGACTGGCAAAACTGAATTTAGGAACATTTTCCACTCTCATAGTACGCTGTATAAATGCGAAGTGATCAGGGTTTAGATAGAACCTATAATCGCAGCACGTATACCAAAATGTAATGCGTTAATTTTGCAGTTAAGTGTTTGTTTTTAAGTAATAATTTTCGTACAGACAAATATAGAGATTATATATTTATTTGACATTTATTTAATTGTCTAGACTGAAAAGCACTCTGGTTTACCAGTGCGTGAACTATAGTAAATACTTTATGGATTATTTTGTAAAAATGAATGGTATATGTGTGTTTGTTTGGAAGTAGTATACAGGCGAACATTCATCACTACAATCACTTCGTGTTAAGTCAGGAAGAAAAGCGCATATGTGCCTAGTTGTCGTTATTGCATGGACGATACACGTATTGTCTCTCACCACCTTTCCTCAAACGAAAATGATTACGCATTATAAGCATTTGACATTTGGAACTGCTACGAGTATAATGTACGGCTATGGCCGGACAAATATCCATGGGTCCACAAATGGAGTTTTCATACATTCTCATATAGTTGGCTGAAACCACCATGCATTGCGTAAGCAACTCGTTTCGCTTAGTTTTCCCATATTGGATCTCCTCTAGCCGCATGCTCTGTCGAACGGTTAGAAAGTTTAGCGTTTAGCAATGGTACGGATAGGAGGTACGGTATCACGACATCTGGAGACAACCACGCGTAAGCTTACTTAGTGAGAATCAACACTATTATCATTAGTGACGGCGCAAGGACAATAATCGCAGAAATATGAAAATCGAGCACAAAAACGATCAAAGTTCTTCTGAAAACAATATCAACTAACAAGAACTACACGTCGCAGTAATCAGGACAACCAGGACGAGAGTAGCACAACAACCGACACAAAAGACACTCATTTTAAAAGCAGCAGCAATCTACCAAACACGGTACGTGACGCCGCTAAGACAAAGAACATGAACAATGGCAATTAAAGCAACAACGACAACAATAGTAAAAAATGTGTATAATGCTTACGACTTCTATAATATCATCGCCAACAGCACATAGCAATAAATACAGTTAGATATAAATGAAAGATACTGAACTTGCTAAAAATAACCATTCCACTTGTAGCAGAACGGCAACGATAAGAGCATGACGAAGCATAACGAAAAAGTGGTCAGAACATATTTCCTGGGTGTATATTTGAAAGAGGACATTTGTAAAAAGTAATTCATAGAAAGCGGCAATGCGACGCTTGTTTGAATCAGAAAGTAGCGTGTCCCATCCATATATATATATATATATATATATTGAGAGAGAGAGAGAGAGATTAGGGGAGGGCGGAAGAGAGCATACCAAGGAACCGAAATTGTCAACAAAGCCAGTTGTTTGAAGACACTGAATAAAAGTGATGAGGTCATCGGATGAAAACCATAAGTGAGAGATAGCCCGAGTGAATGTATTGATGAAATGCGAAAACAGAGAGAGTCAGAGCGAGGCTCAGAAGTAGAATACATCATGAGAGATATGTGTGTTTAGGCGACGGCGGGTGAAGCTTTGGGAGGCGCCGTCTTCGCTCGGCACGCAAGAACGAAACGAAGTCGTTGTCTGAGATTTCAGTGCTCAGGCGATGCTTTGCAGAAGCCGTGTGCCCTGCGGTCAGTGCGGGTCGCTCTGAGCAGGTGAAGTAAGAGGCGGCCGATGGGGTACTAGCCCAAGAACAACAAATGTTGCGATAAAGCACAAGCCGGTAGCATTCACTGCTACTAGCTGAGTTGGGAGTGTAGTGGGACTCACACGTGTAGGCGGATAGCCCGCGTGAGTGCCACGACAAAAGGGAGGCCGGGCGGAGGTCGGCGTTACATGAAGGCTGTTATGATCGACAGGGACCGGATAGAGTATAGCTGGTGTGAAACCTGATATTTGTTAGTTAGCGAATTAACCTAATTAGGTAAATAGAACTGTGAAATAACAGTAATGTGGCGAGTGCGATCCATTAGAATGTAAAATGCTCCTTGCTCCTTATCCGTTTTCAATTAGTAAAAGCACGCCGTGAAATAGTCGGTTCACAGGCCGTCATTTATTTTCACATTTAAATAATTAAATTAGCTTTATCGTATAAATATATAAATATATATATATATATATATATATATTATATATATATATATATATATATATATATATATATATATATATATATATATATATATATATATATATATATATTATACCATTCCTTTGGTGTAAACTCATAAAAAACTGCATACATACATATTAAACAAATTAGCATTAATAGAAGCAGTAATCAACAATTATCGTTGCAGTTCTCATGAAACCTGTTAGTGATATTAAAATTATTACTGGCAGTTATTGGTCATTACCGCACTGTTTCAAGAAGGAGCTTCTGCGCAGCGAACATGTGAATGTGGTGTATGTGTTTTGCTGTACATTTATACACAGATGTAGAAGATGAATGGCTACAGAAATGGCAACAAGAAATAAATAACCTCGTACAGCAAACAGATGTGGGTGTTATGTAGCGCGATCGGTATTATTTCGTTATGTGCTTTGTCACTCTATGCATGATCGGCCAACTGTACGCCTAATTAAATGTAGTGCATGTCTCACGTAGGCATATTAAGTAGATGTCGTTGACAAATATTTCTCGAAAGATAGCCGACAGCAAATCTATGTAGTACTTAACACTTTACGCACATTACACGTTAGGTGATAAACGTATTTTACATTCACTCATTTGCTTGACCATTCAATGCAATCATAGGGTATACTGGTTAGATATAAAAATCATACTAGGGAGATAATTATATCTGCATGCCGGTCTATACATTTAACATAACTGGAAGTGCACTTTATTGAGCAAATGAATGAGTTACGTTAGTTACGCTTAGTCCGCCCGCATATTTCCTAATTCAGACTTCCTCAAATGTCAGCCTTGCAAAAATGTTTTTTGTTTCTTTTTTATACGTTGGGTTACTACATCATGTAGTTACATTGGGTTTGAAGTGTAGAAGAGAAATGATAATTCTTTTTAATTTACCCGTATACACGCTTCTGAAGTGCAGTTATCTAGCTCAGTCTTAGGGAGCAGTTGTAATATTATAATTAATGAAGCTGATCGCTTCGTTTACTATAGGCCTTCTGACGAAGACCATCAGTCTTTTGTTTTCAATAGTTGTCTTTCTTTCACGTCCCACTGATTCGGTGGTGATTCTCTCGCATAAAAAAGGTCATAAGACCCCCGCACCCACTACCACCCTATATCAATTGCTGGTTGCATATTTCAAGTTATCGAAAAAATTGCGTTAGTGAAACTAAATGGATACTTTAACTCGATAAGCTTCCAACCTCACAGCAATTTGGCTTTCTGTATAATAGGTCAACACGTCTTGTTTGATATAGCCGCTGCTTTTAACTGTCTTGATTATTTTTATTTTAATCAGTTTCTAGATTGACTTGATTACTCAACAGGTACAGTCGGTAGGCTCCAGTCTTATCTTTCAGGCCGGAGACAGCCAGTTAAGGTTGGTTGAATTGAGTCTTTATGGCAACAGGTCGACATCGGTACACAGCAGGGGTCCGTTTCTGATACTTTTGAATTTTGTCCTGCAGTGGACCGTAAGATTAATTAGTGTTCGCCGTGACAGTGGTGGCGCCTGCTGTTGATTGGTGTGCTGTGCGGAGACGGATGGTGTGCGACCGTCCCCTTGACGACCGCACGGTAGTACTTCCAGCCGCCACGAGTCAGTCTAATATTTTCTTCTCCTCGCTGAGCGCACAACAGAAAGTGCATCATGAATGAGTAATGCAACGTGCACGTGCAGAACAACGTCCAGGGTGATTGACAGGGGCCGTGCAGCGCGGCGAGACAAATCCGCATAGGAGGAGCGCGGCCTATGGCTCACTGAGATATAGGACGGAGCGCAGGGAGCCCGCTCTTGCGATGAGGTGCGAAAGACCCGTGCCACGACCCGGACGAGACGACGGTGTTGGCCCTGGCTACCCAGTTTGCATCGCTGGTCTCAGTTCTTGAGAAGCCGGCAGGTGGCGGTGCTTGGTGGCAGCGACGCCTGGGGGACTATTGACTACTGAGCCTGAGGTCTCTCCACCGGATTAGCGATTCTTCGTGATAGGGTTGAACAAGCAGGGCGAATGAAATATCGACTCCACTCTAGATGTTCTCACAAAGATGGTTGAAAGGTCAGCTCTCATTGGGCAGCCGACATACCATGGACCGCGGACAGCGACTGGTACACTGGGTGGCTAAATGCGCTTGGTGGTTCCGCAAACGCGGTTACGTTTGCACGAGGCCTCCATGGTCTCACATTGACCTAAAAATAAATTCGGTTCTAGGGAGGCCTGATCAACTGAGCTGGCATTGGGGCATATAAAAGCCCCTGATATAAAAGGCTGACATGTGTATTTAGGTATACATGCCAAGTAAACAATAAATCAATATATGGTGGGAGATCATTGAAGCTGCGGAAAATGAGAAAATGTGCCTTGGTGCATTTCTTGATGTAACCAAAGCGTTTGACTGCCTTGAGCACTCTATATTTCTTAAGATGCTCCAGCAATTGGGCTGCGCCCCAGCAGTAACATCTTGGTTTAAATCGTATCTTAGTGGACGGAGGCAATTTGTGGCGGTGGGGGCTCTAAGGTCAGCGACGGGAATTGTATTCACTGGCACACCCCATAAGTCGGTTCTTGCACCTTTTATCTTAATCACCTACATGAATTTCGTACTGCGGGGCATTGAGTGGTCGTAGATTGCCGCCCAATCGTTTATGCAGACGACAACACTTTTTTGTTCCGTGTCTCACGCTTCCAATTGTCCAATAGTACGTATAATCTTCAGCACGTTGAAACCGGTATTGAAAAGACCATACCTTTATTTCAAAGATTTGGTCTTGTCGTTATCCCGACGAAGACGAAACTCGTTCTTTACCACACCCCACAAAGAGCATCGATACAGGAGTTCAAACTGGTAATATCTCTCTCCGAGTAGGCGGTTCTGTTATCCCTCTCAGTTCAGAGGCAAAATGTCTTGGCATTATTCTACACGTGCATATGAAATGGGAGTCAAGTGAGGTCAAGTGTCAGGGTCTGCTACGCCGTGGTGGCCTCACTCGTGCGTTTGAGGAGAGCCAAGGCTTCCCGTGACCTTCTGGTTCGTGTGTTCAAAGCGCTTATGGAGCCAATTCTAACTTATGGAATTACTCTGTGGGGTGCCACATATTCCACCACCTTAGACAAACTAAGGGTCGTTCAGAATGACGTGGTTAGACCCATAATAGGTCTTCCTCATCGCACGAGTCCGATTCTATGGTACACCAGGCTTTGGCCTCTCTCAGGCTTTGGCTTCTCTCTGATCAGAATTAGCAGTGCTATCCTATAAGGGGCATAACAATGGAATCCCTTTAGGTTGAACTTTTGACTTTGCCCTTACCCCAGTACGATGGCAGCGCTTCATGGACCAACTCATGTGTCGCATCCCACACCAGCATTTGACCCCGCTCGAAGGGAGTCAGGGTCATGCCATCAGGTCTCCTCCCATTGTCTCCGACTAAACCAGGAGGCTCCAAAACGCATGGGTAGCCTGCCGACCGTAGCATTCTGCTAAATGTCTCATTCAAGGCTGATTGGCGTGTGCTCCTGCTCGGTGTGGGGAGACTAGGTCTGCTCCTAACCTTAATCCGACTTGTATTCAAGTAGACTCATCGTTCAGAAGGATGCCCAGCTGAGGCCCCGGGAGGGCGTGCAGCCATGCACCTGCACCCGGCGAGGAAACTGCCCGTAACCTCGCTTGGCTAGCGGCCGTAGTTGTTCGGTCCCATAGACTGCTCCATCGACCGTCGTTTACCAGTTCTGACCACGCGCGCTAGAGAGAAGGGGTTTCCGGTAGAGAGCCACAGAATGCGATGGCAACCGCCCGGGATTCCAGGATAGACTCAACGCCACTAGTCGCCGAATGCAAGGAGGCGATGTGTGCGAAAGAGAAACTGCTTCAAGCAGGCCCAGTTCACCTCTGTCTACCGGTAAGAAGGCCTGAACTATAGAAATCAAACATGTTGATTTTTTTGCAAATGAGCGCCCATCGAGAAATGTTTGAATTGAGTCTTTCGGGGGCGGTAGCAGAAGATCCTTTATTGCTTCAGAGAATGATTACAGGAGACAAATAATGGGTATATGGTTACGACATCGAAGCCAAAGCCCAATCCTCCCAGTGGTTCTTCCAAGGAAAGAGTCAGTCGAAGAAATTCAGATAGAGCAGATTTAAAATCAAGGCTCTTGTCATTGTGTTTTTTTCGACTACAAGGAAATCATCTTTCACGAACTTTGGGTGAAGAAGGTGGGCAAGGTGACACAAGTTCATTGCGGCGGACGGGAGCTATTTTGAAAGATGCAAAAACGCTTTGAAAAATTTAATACATTTTTCTTTTTATAAAAATGTATCAGAACTTTTCGATCCGCCCTCGTAACATTTTCAAGGTGTGTGCATGACATTCAGATAGCATACTATTATACAATCGAACGTTGTTTCGTCTCGTGTTCATTTGTCAATATATATTTTTGTGCAATAACTCAGCTAAGCCTGCGATCTGCAGAGCCTACGATTTTAAAGCATTGTTTGAAATTCTCTTTCTGGCACCTAGCATTTAGCTTGTTTGCCGTTTGCTCTAACTAATAACGCTCAAGAGGTAAAAAGAGCTGCCGGAACAACTGTTCAAGAGAAGTGCTTGAACATTTTACAAAACAAATCATAGGCCTGAATGCTGTGTCTGACCAAAGGGCGCTTATTGCCGAGTGGACGCTCCAGCAGAGCTGCGCACACACTCACACAGATGATAACGCATGATGTAGGTTACCATTCAGAAGAAAGGGTTACTGTGATAAATGCATAACTATCATGCTTCGTCGTCACAAAAATCGTCACCATACACGGCACAACGGGCAATGCCAGCCGATAGCATCTGGAAGCGGCCGGAAAGACCAGTCTTTTAGAATCGCGTACAAATGCTGCTCGTACACTACTCCGTAGTGAGAAAACATCCACGCTCAGCGCCGCCAAGATGGCCCTTGCAGCAATCTGCCGCTTCATTAGCTATTTGAATGGCTACTGGAGGCACACTCGTAGGAATTATCATATCCATATCATATAACTTTCAATATATATATATATATATATATATGGAAAGTGCCGTTCAGGTAATCGCACCGTCTGCTAATCGTCTAATCGCACCAACGCAGATACCCTTCTGGTCTATATTCTAAATGAATACAGCAGAAAGACGAATGGGTGTCGGCGTCGCTCTCGTTCGCACTATTATAGTTTGCGCAGTTTGTTGTACACTTGCTATCTGCATACACGCATACATCTCATCAATTATACATGTACATGTAATCCAACTGAGTCGACGGAGAGCAAAGGCTTAGAATCTACGAACGCATTCGACAACGATTCGTAATAACAGTAATGCTATTCTAGTGCTATCCGAGTTATACAGATGCATAAACTCACTGTCTAATTTCTAAAGCAATACAAATCCCATATTGGTCGCACACTGTATTGCCACCTGGACAATAATAATTGATTTTCCTACATGCGTCGTAATTAATAGCAGCATCTGTAGCTGAAAAGCCACAAATTATTTATGTTGAATGTTTGTATATATGTATGTATCATTCTTCATATGCATGTATCATTATTCATACGTATGTACTATTATTCATATGCATGTGTCATTATTCATATGTATGTATCATTATTCGAAAAGACAATTCAAACATTTATTCACCTTTGCCAGGTAGTATAAACACAATATATATATCTCTTCACTGTATACAATAGCGGCTAAAATTGCACCATTGGGCATGGTCATGTCACATTGGGGGTTGAGCCCACAAGACATCCGGTATATAAGTATATACTACACGGACTATATGGCTACAATCCAATTTTCTCCTATATGAAAATAGACTAGAAAGTGCTCATCGCGAATATTTTAAGATCGGGTCAGTCAGGCTACCTAGGGAAGGGACCAGAGCACAGGAAGCGGCGTGGTATCTTCCACAGTGTGCTTCGCATGTGGAGCACCTGCAATGGTCATCTGGTTCGTGGAAGTCCCGCACGATACACAGTTTATGATGAAAGCCGTGTACGGCATAGCGGGTTACGACGTGACGGTTGTAACGATACGCCCGTATGTATGTATCATTATTCATACGGTTGTAACGATACGCCCGTATGTATGTATCATTATTCATATGCATGTATCATTATTCATATGTATGTATCATTCTTCATATGAAATGTATGCATATATGTACTTATCCGATATATTGCCAAAAACAAAAGTGTTCTTGTTCCGAACTCACTATCTAAATAAAGTACCTCATATCTGCTAGTCCGCAGTCAAAATCTGTCTTAATCTCGATAGTTCTGAGAACGTGTACTGTATAACAGTGGTGACATTTGGCTAACATTATCAACACGTCAAAAGTCAAATGAATGGTATATCTCATACACTGCAATGTGCAATGTAAGTCTATCTTATAAGTGACGACTTTTATTTGAACCTACAGTGTACGTTTGATAGGTCGCAGCTCGTAAATCGTCAAACAAAGTGCGGCACATCGCCTGGAATGCGACAACACGTAAGATGACACAATAGGACTCTCTATTTGTACTCACTTGACGCAATACGAGAGCGCAGATATTTCGTGATTTAAGGAAAGAAGGAGAATGTATTATAACGCCAGCCGGATGCTTCTATTGCCTCTATCTAACCAGGTGAACCATAGAGCATCATCGGATGGCCATGGCAGTTGTTGACAGTGCTGAGCAAAGAAAACATGTGCATTCAAGCAGTATACCTAGGAGAGTATGGTTGCTGTAGGCATGTAGCAAATACCGTACAATCAATCTTGTATCTGGTTTGGGCGACATCGAAACGCTGCTTTGCTAAACCTATGCTAAAGCGCCGTGCCTTCAACCCGTTACCACAACAAATAGCTTATTTAGTAGACAATCTCGACTAATTGACAACGTGCAAATTCCAACATCATCATGCATTTCGTGTCGATAAGAATTTAAATACGAAAAAAAAAGTGATTATAGGAAGACTCACTATGGGGAGGTTATTATTCACTATTGCTGTTAAACAGCAATTCGCACATTTGGGCATAATCTAGGGGACCATGGAACTCGTTAAAATAAGCATTTTTGCAATGGACTGGAGGCGGGAATGTCAGGTTTTCCGGGTGATCGAGCAATTGCAAATAGTTCTTACGTTCCTGCCGCTGGGCTCCCATTTTTTAATAGCAACAGGATTAAATTAGCAATTGGTATCCAACAGGGAGGACCACTTGGCGTTTTTCTCCCTATAGTTAAGCCAATTTGTCATGCATTGCAATCTGCACACCATAATGCTCACGACCGCATTTAACCTTTAAGATTATCCTCCTAGAAGCTGCCCCCCGACACCGTCCTACTGGACATCCGACGAGTTCCGGAGTTCACCAAGATAAGCAGCCTCGCCTCAATCCTGGGATTGTTAAGAGTGCTTCTTTTCCCCGATGGTATCAGAGCAACCAGTAACAGATGTACGGTTTGACTTGTACAGATGTGCGGGCAAATGCCACTCGTTGAAGGGGGTCAGGGCTGTTCCTCCCTAAGTTCTCGTTCTCAACCAGCCGAGTATAACACCTACTGCGGGAATGTCACCTTCAGGATGATCAATCTATACTTGCAATAATATGTGCGCGCAACCTCTTCTTTGACAATATTCAAACAAAGTGCTAAGCAATACTATTTAGGTACCTTACTCTAATATAAGCCGAATACGATAATAATATAATCATAATGACAATAAGGTAAACTATAAGAAAATATGCAATATAAACACTCCGTACTAGCCTTTGATGGCTTTGAGGAGCCGTGAATCTATGTACGAATGTAAGCCACTCATGAGAATAATAAAACCTATCTATCTATCTAATAAATGATTCAACCACTGACGCAGTCATGCGTCCTGCTCAGAAATGTCTCATAGAGCGTATAATAAGTTAACTGTAATTTCGTGTTTTACCGTAACGGCACATTTCCAGGTGTGAATGATCTCTCTCTACTAAACCGTTCCGGAACATGATAGGAACCTATCTTATTGTTCTTCAATATTCCAGTTCAAGCATCCACGGATAAACAAGCAATACTGGTATCAATGCGGGCGAAGCATATATGCGTTGGTTCTCGTTGGCCCATCAATAATATTTGTGTGCTTTCATCGCGCCCTCTTTTGTTCTTTTTCCTCAAATACCAGACACCGCGATTTGCACCAAACAACGCTTGTTGACACTAACCTGATTGAGCCCATAGAGTGTCAGTTAGAAGGATCTCGTGAATTGTAAATTCTGTCAGATTTGACATTGTCACCGTCCGTTGTCATACAGATGGCCGTAAAGCAGTCTAGTCTCACATAAGTGACGATGCGTTATAAGGGTGGATATATCCTCAGTAAAACCTTGATTGGTTGGCTATCACAAATCGAACCATTATACATATAATCGCAACCAAGTGATACCATAATGCAATATAATAGCAACCAAGTGATACCATAATGCATAGAATAAACTTTTTGAAATTTTGTGTTTTACCATAATCGAAAATGTTCAAGTAATCAAATGCAATATCTTAGAAATACAACATAGCAGGAGGTAGAGTTTACAAATATTTTTCAATAGGAATATTCTTATTATACTACAATTTGTGACACTGGTGTTTTTGTCCGACATAGGAGCACAAAATGTGCTGTTGCGAGACAACCAGACAGAAACTGAGCACACGTTCGTGTTCGTGATAAAATTCTGCTCCATTTTTGGCGAATTCTCTTCTAAGCGACCGTGTCGCGTTTTCTGACCGGCTTTGCATATTCTTCAGATGGAGCAGAATTTTATCACGAACGTGTACTCAGTTTCTGTCTCGCAACAGCACATTTTGTGCTCCTATGTCGGACAAAAACACCATTGTCACAAATTGTAGTAATTTCACTCTCACTCCGAAACAAGACGTCTTAGAGACCATGTTCTATTGGAAAAAAAATTGCTTTAACGAGCTCTACAATTCTATGCATCGCTTTAAAAACCTTTCTGTCACACCCTGTATATATCAGGGTCATTCATAATAATATGTACTTAGTTACTTGGAAACTATGAAACGCAGCACCATCACTTACTTAATACGAAAATGGTGGGCATGAAATTTGCCATTGCCTGAGAGGAGGCTTTTGGACGTACGTCTTTGTTTGTAATGGCAAAATGTTATGCTTTTTACGTAAAAGCGTTAACGTAAGACATGACAACATATCGATTTTTATGACTTTCCTTAATCGTGTTATTTGCTTTTTGCTACGCAAGCTAGCGAAGTATTTTCTATTGCACAGAATTTTTCAAGCACGCCGGTATGATCGGTACCTTCATGCGTTGACTGATTCTCCTGCAAACGTAGATTTTGCACAACTATGTAGGAGAAAAAAAGCAGAATTACTTTTATAAATTTCATCCTCTCTCCTAAACAAGACCCTTCCTTCGATAGGGAAAAATCATTTTCTTGCCAAGTTCTACCAAACCTTAAAATAAGTACATATTGTAATGAATGACACTATATATATATATATGACACACATGGTAAAACAAATTATGATATTCTCGCTGGAGCTAGAGAGCAACACGGACTCAGTATAGTTAGTGAGGTGATACAGGGGGAACGGACCGCCGCAACGACGACATTTGCAGTTCTCTCTGGGTTCATAAATCTTTGCAGACCGATCTAATAGATGATGAAATCCGTAAGTACATAGTGGGTGGCAAGATGCGAACATGGACGGAGAGATTCCTCTCAAGCCTAGTTAGTCATAACTGGTGGTAAATTAAATTCTCAGGGGATTAGAGACATTTTTGGAGAATACTCGTACTGGACGATTTCCAGGGTGACGGTTTGCCCTAAACTGAAGTCGCCCACGAATTATTCGGTAAATAATACTAAACCCGCGGGCATGCATACTACCTGTAGCGCGAATTTGATGGAAAGCCAAGTACTTGCTTTAGGAAGGCTGGCTTCATCCTATTCAACTGCAATAAATGCGCGTGTTAAGATGTTTCCGCGTCACTTGAATACCGTAGATAATTACGGATGCCACTTCGAGGGTAAACAATAAATATCATAGTCATTTGTGTTGGGCCTCTGATACCGGCTGTCGCGCGGATAAGCGCGTTTGTACCTTAAGGTGAAAAATTCACTCCGAGATAGCTTTCTACGAACTGAGACATTCTTCTCTCAATAAAAGTTATCGAAATTATTATACTTTGGAGTAAACTACTGTCTCCTGGCAATCACATATTGAGTATAAGTCGGGGTTAGCTTAATTCAATATTGCCCCCCCAAACAGATACTGTACTTCGCCGATGAACAATATATTGAGTAACAGCCTTTTTCTACAGCCTTTGACGTAGGAACTCGAATGATCTCATATCTCAAGTAAAAATATATGATCAAGTGACTGAACAAGGATAACAACTGCAAAAACAATACTAGCAATAATACTCACAGAATAGCCCCGAGCTCACGGAGTGGTGCCGACGTTTATGGCCGCCACCGCCAACATTACAGGAGCAGCCAAAGTGCCTCAAGCAACCACAATCATGCAGGCATTAGTCTCTTACGAAGCAAAGTCCAACCAACCCGACAGCAGAAGAAGAAGAAGGGTTGTGCTCTTAAGAAATCACTCCGCTATAGCAGCAACAGCAACAATAACAACAACACGGACCAGCCAGCTCATACGGTTGGTTGTCCTGATATTCTGTCGTCAACAAGAATGGCACCGACAGTCAAGCGCCATTGACAAATGCGGCAATAAATATTTACTGTTAGAAGAAGACGAATTTTAATTTCAACTATATAAATGGTCTTCCAAAACTCGTCCAACAAACTTTGGGATCGAGTACAACTCGGCGGAGAAGTCACTTTTTCCAGTAGGTAATTAAACGTGAAAACCAACACATAAGAATTGCAAAGAATTTCATCCCCTGAGAATTATCTTCAATGCAACATTTGTTCTGCTTTGAGCTAGCGTAGAATGTAGATCACTAAATGCAAACTTTTCTCCAAGCACTCAGGTATGATTGGATGACTGAAGCTCTCGCGATTGCAGATTTAGTGAAAATATCTCATATATATATATATATATATATATATATAGACTATGTAGGCATATAGTGTTTCCAATTTTCATCTAGCCCGGCTGACGCAATGAAATAGTATTTATAGCTCATTCACATTTTTTACTTCACTGTTCGGTATGATGTATTGGTATATATTACATCTTACATAGTATATATTACACTTTAATAAAATTAAGGGACTTACATGTCTATCCTGTAAGTTATATACATATATATCAGGATAATCGGACAGAAAGCCAAACACCCGGCGTTGACTGACATGTCTCATGGTGATGTCTCGTACACAGCAGACCGCAAAATTTACATATGCGAGCACTACAAGGAAATAAATATGGCATTCATTTACAATAACATATGTATTATAATAATTAGAAATGGCAATAGTAATTACAGTAAGCCTGCAGCTTGTACTAAGCTTGCGGATTGCATTGAGCTATATAATTGCCTGTTTGCGTGACGGATGGCCGAATAAGCCTATGCAAGCCTATTTCGTTTTAACGTATTTGACTCTCTCTATATAAATCTCTCTGTCTATGTATATGTATGTATGTATGTATGTATGTATATATATATATATATGTATATATATATATATATATATATATATATATATATATATAATATGTATATATATATATATATAATATGTATATATATATATATATATATATATATATATATATATAATATATATATATATATATATATATATATACATCTAAAATGCAAACATAACAAATGTACGTATACATAAGGTTGGTTACACTCAGTGAGAAAATTAGTTCTGTTAACGGAAGGGGTGAGCGGAAATGTTTCGTATAGCAGTAAGATAAACAATTCTCTAAGCTGTGATATAGGGTGGCTGTCCGACATTAGCTTATAAAGGCACGATGGTAAAAGAAGAAGATTGGCTTCAGCTAGAGCAGAAATTTTATATAAAATACTATACTTTTGCTAACTCTTCTTAATATCACAATGGTTCCTGCTCTAGGTAAGGCCAGATATATTTCAGACAATGTAGAATAGTTTCTTCGCAATGCGCCGGTACGCTTTTTTAATTGAGTAATGCGTTCACTCACAATCGTGCGTTTTATCAACGTATGTCGAACGGCCATCTAAAATGAAAGTTTAGAAATAATGTCATCGAACTCCTATACGAAACATTTCTGTTCTCCTTTTGATTGGCAAAAATGAAGGCAGAACGATCTCTAAGATTTGTTTGCCATTTTTGCCAAGACAGGCAACATCATCCAAATCTAATCAGGGGTATCAGAGGTTCTGTTTTGTTCTAGCGGTTCCTTGAAGAACTCATCCAAGGAGAGCCTACAGATATAATAATAATAATAATAATAATAATAATAATAATAATAATAATAATTATTATTATTATTATTATTATTATTATTATTATTATTATTATTATTATTATTATATAAGGACTAAGATTCTTCCTTCTAAGGACCTAGAAGATCGCTTAGAAACAAGCCGCCGTAGAGCAGTTGCCCTGTGCGGCCACGAGCCCGCCGAAGCTGGACGCCAGAAAGATTGGTCGGCGGCTTTACATGAGCAAAGGGTTGAAAATCTCATCGCGGAAAGCGCCACAGACGCTGATAGGGCCAGGCTGCGCGCTCCTCTAAAGGGGCGGGCGCATGGCTCCACGCCATACCCTGTGCTCGGATCGGGACGCTCCTAGATGACGAGTCGGTGAGAATCGCGGTCGGACTTCGTTTGGGGACGGACCTTGTGCACGCTCATACCTGCGCCTGCGGTGACGCCGTCCAGCCGGATGGACGCCACGGCCTATCCTGTATCGTCAGCGCAGGTAGGCGAGCCCGACACCAGGCCCTGAACGAAACCTTCAGCAGAGCCCTACGCTCTAGTGGCCTACCGTGCGTCCTGGAACCCGTCGGACTGGATAGGGAAGGCGGAAAGAGACCCGACGGTCTGACCTTAACCCCGTTCGAGAGCGGTTGCATGCTGGTTTGGGACGCGACAGTTACTGACTCATTAGCCCCTTCAATGGTTAGTGCTGGCGCGGCCCGGGCCGGATATGCTTCAGCTCTCGCCGAGGCAGGCAAGGTGAGAAAATACCAGAACATCGGGTACCCGTACGGGTTCTACCCACTTGCCTTCGAGACACTTGGCGGGCCGGGCCCGTCCACTCGCGGTTTGCTACAGAAGGTCGGGAAGCGACTAGGTCTAGCCAGCGGTGATAGGCAAGCGGGCGAATTTCTCAGACAGCGTCTGTCGCTGGATGTGCAACGGGGCAACGCGGCTTCGGTCCGGGGAACCCTCCAGAGATGGTTGGTTCCTACATTGGATCCTTCGTAAACGTGCACACGTTCGCAGGGACCCAATTGTCATGTTCCCACCGTCGGTGATTAATTACAATGAATAAATATTATTATTATTATTATTATTATTATTATTAATATTATTATTATTATTATTATTATTATTATTATTATTATTATTATTATTATTATTATTATTTATTACATGTTAAATAATGTTACAATTGTGAGGTCTGAACGTATTATTGCCAATTCTTTAAATAATTATTTCATACCATGGCGCCTAAAATAGATGCCGCGTTTCCTCTGCAAACGGCCAAAGACAACGCTTGCCTCAAGAATTGACCCTCTCTTCGGTCGCTTGTGACCTCCTGAATTCGCTTACTCAAATCTTTGAGAAATGCTTCGGTTCCCTTGCTAATTGGTCCTAGCGTCTCCATGACAATAGGCACAAAAGTATATCTTGTTTCCAGTCCAGTGTATTTAACGCGTTTTCTGGCGTCCGCGTGCTTTGCCACCCACCCCGGCTCAACTGAGCTGTGGTGTAAATAGGAAGCCGCGGCGGTGCACGAAACCGTTGCGTCCCAGGCAAGGGACTTCCCATGAGACCATAATGCAATGGTCATCCCATCAGGTCTTTCTTCGCCAGCGGTCACTAAACCTCTCGGTTCAAGTGTAGATGGTATACCGGCTTTCCTAAGAGACCTTATAATCACACTGTTTAGTTCAGCATGTCTGGATGATCTACCGGCCCTCTTCGGGCAACTCAGTGGGTGTAGGCCACTGGAATCTACCATCTCTCCACACAGTTTGCACTGAAACGGCTCGCAGACGGGAGCGCCGATTCTAAGTGCTGACATCATGCGGAAATGGTTGGGATCCAGCATAGTGCCGAGCTGAGGTGAGGGTAAGGCTTTAAGCCAAGCCCCACTGAAGTTATCTTGTGCCTCTAGGAATGCGGCGCGGTCTCTCTGGGAAACAAGCCCCTCTAAGATATCCTTGCTCTTTTTTTTGCTTTTGAGCTCATCGAGGTTATATTGGCTGGGATATTCTTCCGGGAAGACCGAAACGTACATTTTGTTATGTGTAACTACACAGATGGACCTGCTTTTCGCTCAGAGAAATGGAAACGTGCCTTCCAAAGTAACCGACCATTATTGTGCAGGGTAACATGGCATGGTTATCACCATTATATGTGCCTCAAAGGTAAATGTTATGATATTAACGACTGTGTATGTAAGTTTTGTGGTGAGTGCAATATCTGTCGATATCATGTTCTAAAATGTTCGGCATTAGACTCTTACTCGTTACAGGTGCGTGTGAACGAGATATTATTATAATTTCGTAGCAGGCCATGTGTATTAATCCAATCCCACTACCAACAACTATGGTGAATAAATATGATGTGTGAAAATATTCTTCTAAAGGCCCCGGGTCCAGCATAGTTCTAATGATGTCTCGCGCTTTTCTGGTTTCATGTTTTATTTGTGGTCGAACTGCCTCCTGCACTAACGAGGCTGCGACCGGACCAAATCGGATCAGCGAAGCAGCGTAACAGACAGGAGCTAGGTCAATAGCATTTCGTATTCCCAGACCACCTTCACGTATTGGGAGACTTGCTCTCTGCCAGGTGTTGTCTTCCAAATTGACGTTCCAAAAGACCCCAGACTATATCTCCAAATGCACAGCGCAGCCTGAGGATGCAAGCGTGTCAGTCGTTGACGAATTTTGGTAAGGGCTTCTTTCTTTCTAGAGAGTGCATGTGATATTCCATCTTGCTTTACGGGGGCCCCCAAAAGTTCTTTACCTCTACTCGCGTGATGTCAGGAAGTATTTCTGTGATCTCCTGGATTGCTTCCTCTCTCTCCTGAAGCGAGCCCCCGACAGCGGTAATCTCACGTTTTAAAGCATTCAGTGCCAGTCCCCCGTCTTCTTTAAACTGCAGCACTCTTCTCAAATTTGTCGCGATGATACTCGCGGGTCCCGCAAACGTGGCGTCATCTAGATACCACACGTTGAAAGGGCTCTGTAGTTGCGATACTAGATCTGATATACCGATTATAATGATTATTTATTAGACAATGAAAACGGCGGTTTTCTTTGGAAAGACAAGAATTTGACAGCCACAGCAAAGCCAGTAACAGTTCTGTTTCACATGAGAAGCAATTGCAATGGCTAATGAGTTCCAATGCCCGTGGTGTTCCAAGTGCTTCCCTACGAAGAGGGGTATCCAAATTCACGCAGGAAGGACTCATAAGAAGAAGATAGCCGAGTTTAGTGGATCAGTGGCGATCCAACAGGCCACCGCCATTAATAGCAGCATCTCACAGCCGCTGGTTTCTTCTCGTGCTTCGCTAGTAGAACCTTTTTCTCACTCCACCAGCCAACCGCCAGCGAATGGAGGACCGTCACCTAGCCAATACCTGCCGCCCTCTTCTACCTCTCCTCTTCACCGGTTACTTGCCAACGCTAAGATAACACGCAAGGTGCTGCGCAGGATCCCAAAGAGAGCCAGAATCCCTTTGCGCAAGCTCTTCCACCGTCTGCTTTAATAAGTTGTGAAAAATAACGACGAATCGAGCTGGACCGCGCTGCTCACTCTCGCCCCAAAAGTCCTCCACGTCGACAAAGAAACTCAAAGGGAATATGGCCGGGCCAGCGTGGTCAAGGAAAACGTGGCTCTCATCGGAGGTGCAGATCTCAATCGCGTAGAAGCCGAGGGTCGAGGCAAACGTACAATGACGGATAAAGCCCGTGTTCAGATTGCTGCTCACAAGCTCTCCATGGATTTTAATGTGCAAAGCGCCATTAGAATCTTGTCTTCTGACGACACAATTGCATCCGTAACGGAGAAGTCGATTTGTTAGATGATGGCAAAGCACCCTTCTGCTCCTGCAGGGGACGTGGTTCCACCGTCCCCCATCGGCTTGCCTGCGGTCGTGTCGTGCTCAAGCAAAGATGCGCCAAGGCACTTCGTACTTTTCCATCTTGTGCGGCGGGAGGACTCGACGGCTTTACGCCCGACTATCTAAAATGCCTTCTTCCTGTCAACGGGCAAGTTCCGGAGGCTGTGAGAAGCGTCATATATGGCGGGTGGCTCATCGCCCTGAAAAAGAAGACCGGTGGGTACCGACCCATGCACTCTGCGGAGATTGGCCACAAAGATCATGCTTCCTTCCACTTGCGTTCAGCCTGCTTCTGCATCAGTACGTCAACCAGGTAAAATGCAGGGTCCCTCTGTTCTACCTCGACAATGGGATCCTCCTTGACAACGATCCGTCGGTGTTACTCAGAGACATCAAAGACAGCAGGTAATCGCAAAATTCAACAGCAAGTTCCCGGGCATTCTTGTAAAGTACCGGTGTGAGCTGGACCTGCTGGGTACGGCGATGTTCCGCGACATGATTGGACCGATACTGGCCGAGAAGAGAGAACAATTCTCCTGGCTTTTTCAACGGCTGGGACATCTCGGGAGACACCAAGCCTACTTTCTGCTCCGGCACGCAATGGGAGTGCAAATGGTCTTGCACGTACTACGGAATTCACCTGCCTTCCTTCTGCCGTCAGAAACTTTGGATCTTGAGACCAGGCGTGTCAGTCTGGTCGTCCTTCTGAGAAGCAGGTCACTAGACAGAAGGGGTGGGACCAAATCGCCACTCAGGCTACCCACCTAACTCTTTTGTCGGCCTGCGAGTTAGATGCAGATAATATAAGACTGAGAGCGGTCTCATCCGACGCCGCTGGAGCGTGGCTCGACGTGTTTCCGTCCGAGCTAGTCGGCAGTAAGCTGACCGATGACCAGTTTCGTGCCGCCAGTGGCCTCAGACTTGGCATTGCCATGTTTGAAAGGGAGGAATGTCCGTGTGGTAGAACGGTGGATAAACGCGGCTTGCACTGGCTTAGTTGCACTAAGCTGGCCGGGCTTACGCAAGGCCGTCAGGATGCCATCAATGACATCCACCAACGGGAGATGCACAAACGGCGCCTATACGCGCATCTTCTTGAGGACCACGTTGTAATGGCGTTTGGCCTCGGGTCATCTGGCGTTTGGGGCAAGCATGCACTTAAACTGGCAAAAGAGCTTGGAAAGAAGCTATTTGAGGCCACAGCGGAGCCAAGATCGACCGCGTTCCTCCGACAGAGAGTGTCATTAGAATTACAGAGAGGCAACGCCAAGATGATGCTGAGTGGCCACCGACACTCAAGCAATAAGAATAGTATATGCAATATTGTAGATGTTATATAAGTGATATGTTAGTAATTGTGATACATGTACATATGTATAAAAATAAACCCTTGTTAAAAATAAAAAATAAATTATTATTATTATTATTATTTTATCGGGTATATAGTTATAACAATTGTGAGGTATGAACGTTTAAGCCAGGTTCCCTTGTCAGTTCATTGCGCCTATGATTGAAGCCACGTTCTCTCTACAAACGGCCAAAGACATCATCTGTCTCAAAAACATGGCCTCGCGTCGATCACCCGTAACGTCTTCTATGCGTTTTCCGATATCTTTCAGGATTTTCGCTGTACCTGTGCTGATGGGGCCAAGTGTCTCCAATGCAATGGGCACAAAGTGGTAGCTTCTTGATAGCTCGAGATACTTCCTTCGTTTTTCAGAATCCGCGCGCTCTGCTACCCATCCAGATTCGACTGCGCTGTGACATGAATACGACAAGGCCGCCGTGCATGAAACCG
Source organism: Dermanyssus gallinae (assembly GCA_003439945.1). Lineage (NCBI taxonomy): Eukaryota > Metazoa > Arthropoda > Arachnida > Mesostigmata > Dermanyssidae > Dermanyssus > Dermanyssus gallinae. Next base: position 1,874,739 of record QVRM01001782.1, on the reverse strand, counting down.
TAACATCTCATACAAGGCCTTTTCCGTGTGACCATAGCGGGATGGTGACCCCGTCAGGCCGCAGCTCATTGCTGCCATTAAGACCCTTCGGCTCGGGTGTAGATGGTACCCCTGCCCTTCTAAAAGCTCTTCGTACTATGGCGTTAAGTTCAGCATGTATTGTGAGTCTGCCGGGACTTTTCAGACAGCTTAACGTGTGTAGACCGTCAGAGTCGACAGGTTGGCCGCATGGCAGACAAGAAAAGGGCTGGCAAACGGGGGCGCCTACCCTAAGGGCTGACACTATGCGGAAGGGGTTTGGGTCCAGCATGGTGCCAAGCTGACGGGAGGGCAGCGCTTAAAGCCAGCCCCCGCTGAAGGGATCTTGAGCTGCGATTCCGGCAGGGAGCCAAATTGATTCAGGGAAGCAGCGTACCACACTGCAGCTAGATCCGTAGCTCTTTTTATTCCAAGACCTCTGTTGTCGATGGGGAGGCTTGTTTTCTGCCACATGTTTCCTTCTAAGTTAATATTTAGTATCTCACTTAGAATGTCTCTAGTGGTCTCGTCGTAGGCTATTATTATTATTACTATTATTTATTAAATTTTTCGGTGTTTCCCTACAATTCTGGTACCAAAACGTGTACCCGCCTAGACTCACCCCACTCCTCAATCCATAGAGCCGATGACAGCGGCGGCGTTTCCCCTACACACTGCGAGCGAGAGTTGCGACGCAAAAACTCACCCTCGCATTGGTCACCCGTGGTATTATTATTATTATTTAAAAAAAACACAGCTAAACAGCTGACACACGGCAGCTTTTGAGGCGTCCATGTGGACGTTTGCTCTTAACGTCTGGCTGCTTACTGGAAGCGAGGAACGATTAGCTGGGCTTCAATTAAGTATTGTAGAGTGTGCCGTCTGCCACAGGCTGGACATGTGATAAGAAATAACATTAGTTCTTCGACTGTTGTTTTACACAATAAGATAAATATAGCAAAGAGATGGTGAAACCGACAAAGCACGTTACGCTTGAGCCGACCTCGATCTGCAACAGGAAAAACTCGAATGTTCTAAAGATTTGAATGTTGAGGAACTACAGGACCTGAAGGCGGCGTTATCTTGTAGACAACATCGGCGCTGTGCATCGCCTTAACGTTGCGACTCACAGGGAAACAGTTCAGCGTTGCATATCAAGACCCCCAGCAATGGATTCAGTGGTTAAGCGTGAAAAACTAAGATGTGAAACATAAGCCCATAGAGCATCGCACCACACCAGTTAAACACATACACAGGCATAGGCAAAATTCGATCTTCTGCTAGAAGCGTTTTAGTGTATGCTGTTTATTTGCCTTATGCTCGTAAGTAGTATGGTATTTGCGTCTTATTCCTAAGGTCTGCAGCATTCGTGGCTATTGCCGTTACCCCTGTCTTGCATACTTTTGTTGTTGTTCTAGTTTTTTTGTCTCTATAAATAAATATTTGCTCTAGATAAACAACAGGTATACATTACCTATATTACCCTATATTACCCCGTATTGAAATGCGTACATATCGCTATTCTATGGTCAGGCGAATGTTTCGAACAACGCAGAGTGGCTTTGATGTTGTTGTTGGTACTGTTGTTGTTTCTATTAGTGTAGCTGTGTGGGTTGTCAAGATCCCTGTTGTCTTCAAAATAATCATGCTATTGCTCCCGCGTATTCGTGAGTCGGGTTGCCTTGTCGTTATTCGATACGACGTCCTGTCGGTGTCTTGTGACGCTGTAATGCCGCCAGTGGTTCTTTCCTGGAAGAAGAAACAGTATGTTCAATATCTTGCGAGCATACTACCTCTTCCAGTTCTAGTCATGCTGGACCGTTGCTTCTAGAGCCACGTCAAGACCCTGGCAGACTCTTATTTCTTGATGTTTGCTGGTAGTAGGCTCCCGCTTAAACTAGATAAGTTGAAACGAGAACTTGTGCACGTATTTCAAGATTTTATGTATTGCTATCGCATGGGTGATGATGGTATGGCGATTGAGAAGTCGCTTACCACGAATCCTGCAACGCTTATGTTCGTAAGTATTGTAACCTGCTCTTTGTAATCGATACCACAACAGTGGCTGCCTCAAGATTACTCCTTTGACGAAACTGGCATCTGCATATCGAGTTGCTCTCTGGCAAACACTTCACAGACGTGACAACAAGACTACGATCTATTTGTAAAAGCTCGACTCATCGACCCCGCATCGAAATGCGTACATACTGCTCTCGATAAGAACACTTCCTGGGGTCGTTTGAATTTAATTGATAATAATGCACAAAATAGCTAGGAATTATCATATATATATATATATATATATATATATATATATATACGAAAGGTTACAGCCATAGCCATTCCCGCTCTTACAGCTTTCCCGCTGCACGTTTTTTTTTCGTTTTGTGTTTGCTTGTCGTGATAAGCACGTTTTGGGACATTACCTTGTGGGAAATTGGACCAAAGGTAGGCGCTTTTCTTGACAAGCGGACACGAAACGAAATAAAGCGTGCAAGCTTAAAGGGCGGAGCGAAGATCTACGAAGGCGCAGTAGAAAAAGAGCCACCGTCCAGTCTGTATATCTGCAAGAATGGACGGCAAAGGCCGTAATTTTTGTTCGAGATCATGCTGCTCGCTGCGAAGGACATCACATGGATAGCCGACAAACGGTATAAGGAGTCTTGCCAAAAGTATATAAATGAGCAGATTTCCTTAGAAATTTCTCTTTACGAGACACCGTACGTGAAGCTCTCCTCATAAGTGTTATCACGAACTGTCTCAACGTTTTTCGGGACACTTACCTTGCATGCAAGCATTTGTGGAAAAGTGTGCCTTATATGATCATAATTGCACAGCCTGTTGTAGCCTGGTGTTCATTCCGAAAGCTGTAAGATCCAACTTATTATTTCGAGAAAACCGCAACAGATCTTATATACGCTTTGCGTCTCCTTCAATAAAAAAAATTCGAGTGGACTTTTCCGCTGCTGGTCTTCTTATAACCATACGCCAGAGTCTCGTTTGAAAAGTATTAGGCCTAGTATTCCCTGGAAGTATCCTTAAAGATGCTTTCGATCTACGAGGCAAGAAATATGGACATCATTTTAGCTGTCATACGAAATGATACGTATATATAGTCTTACAATTACTGTTGACGCCTACAACAAAATCACATTTTTAATTTGAGTTGGTTTTAAGTTCCATGATTTTGACCCCGCTTTCCTCAATGCAGAGGGCAAAGATCGTCCCTTAATCACTTTTATTCACTAGGCAATTTGCGTACTAGCCTAAAATTGCGGAATCATTTATGTTTAACTGGTCTTCTATGTGGTATACTATCGGGGCAAAAAAGGTCTTGCAGACGGTCAAATTAAATTCCATTTAAACCTTTGCAGTATGAGAATCGCCGCACACCTGGTTAAATAGGACAGTTTGCCTGCCAGAACTTAATACACGCGGAACGCATGTATCGGATCGTCTCGTGCTTACCCGAGCACAAGTTTATCTTTCGTCAATTCCATCTAGCTAGATAGATGTTCGGTGATTCAATTTCTTGCGGCAGCTCGATTCTGGTTCTGAGGTTCAACTGTATCACAATTCCCAAGCATCCGAGCATCCCAGGCGTCCCGTCGTGTATGCAGTGACACACGGGACTATTTCCAAGTATTGATGCGACGGCAAGAGCTCTCGTTTAAGAACTGAGTTTTTGTCAGCATGATTCCAGCTGGATGATAAGACGTTTTTGAGTTTAATAAAGATGGATTCCGTTCCAAGGTATTCTAGTTCAATGTTTAGTTTTGAGCATTTTGAGACTAATGAGAAAACAGGCCTCGCGTAGAGTGTGGACCTGTCTCCCGCACATCACGAATATATAAATTAGTAAACAACAAACTGAAGAAGCTGAAGGCATTGCCCAGCGATATCTAGTTAGCACATGTAGGGTTGTACGGCGTAGAAATGTAGCGCTGTAAATAAAAGAAACGTCGTAACATTATTGCAAATCAAAACCTGGAGATTTCCTCTGAGATATTTTGGTTTGTTAACGTTGACGTTAAAAGTTCGATTCAATAAGGCAACTTATTATTAACTAAGCCTAGCTTCGATGTTACGATATTTAGCAATGGTTTACAATATGGCCGCAGCTCGGGGTGATATCTGTCCTTTAGATGCAACTCACACAAAAGATAGACCTCTCTAAATGTCAGCAAATAATTTGTGACAAACACTGCAAGGAAAGCCCACAGCAAGTCCATGCTGCACATGTTGAAGGCAGCAGCAAACCTTTGGATGAAAATGTCGTCGTCAAAAAGCAATTAGCCGACGGTTTTATAAGATAAGGGCGCAAGGACAAATATATTTATTGAATCGTCAATAAATAGTTCTTATTTCTATTTTGACTAGTTGCAACATAAACAAAAAATCTGCAAATATAAAAAGATCGGTATGAATATAATCTGTAATAAAAATAAACCATTATCGCAAGAAACACGCAATTGCGTAAGGTGTATTTGATCATATATATGAGCAGGGTATTCCAGAATTCGCTTAACTTTGAGGTGTTGTGCAACTCCAGCCAAGAAAAAATCTTTTTTTTCTAATGGGAGCGGTTAAGAGCGACATTATCAAAAATGGTTGTATCGAGCTTTTTACCTAACATTTATCCACTAAATCAGCGATTGCCAGAGCCCCAGTCATTCTATCGACAAACCAATCATTCCTGCGTGTTTCGAAGAAAAGTCTGTGTCTGTTGAATTACATTCTACGTTAGGGCAAAGCAGCATGGATGTTCTACTGAAGATACGACTCAATTTCATTCACGCTCAATTACTCGTATTAAAAGACATTTCCGCGCTTTTGTTCCACTGAAAAATTATTCTTTGCCGAGTTGTACTAGACCTCAAAGTTTGTTGAACGAATTCTCGAACACCCTGTGTGTATGTATATCTATATATATATATATATATATATATATATATATAAACGACCCCTGCTATTTACCTGGACTGTACCGAGTAGTAGTGTTAGCAGTGAGAATTCCTATTATTATTATTATTCGGGGGTCTCTGCGTTGTCAACGTAATCTAGATATCCACCCTGTGGCCGCCGGTCAGGCCTAGCTGCGATGAGTAGAAAATATGTCGTCGCGCCGGTGAGCTGACGCCGCCTCGAGGACGCCGACATCCACAACGACGACGACGACGTGAAAGTGAGACGTCCAGCTTGGAGCTGACCATTGGGAACCTTTTGCGTCTTTAACCGACCGGCCGCTACGTCTTGTGCAATGACAGACATTTGAGCATATGCCCCTACAGGACATAGATAGGCATATGCCTATATATATATATATATATATATATATATGTATATATATATATATATATGTGTATATAAATATGTATATATATATACATATCTATATACGTTTATATATATATATATATATATATATATATATATTATATATATATATATATAAATATGTATATATATATATATATATATATATATATATATATATATATATATATATATATATATATATGTATATATATATATATATATATATATAAATGTATATAAATATGTATATATATATTGCGCGAGATCACGAAAGTTGGACCGCTGTCCACCGGTGACGCGTTCTATTCTCGGATGAGACCAGGATGTCTCTTAACGATAACGGTGGCTGGACGAGAAAGAATGTTTGTGCAACGTGTCAGCTGTGGCGGCGGTTGAATCATAGTTTAAGGTGCAACATCCTTAGGCAAGATGAACTGGCCTCCGTCTTGTCGCAGCTTGAATCCCATCGAAGGTCTGTCGGATGAGCTGAAGGCACGAGTTAGAGCCACAACTCCAGCTCCAACAACACTTCCGGAGCTCATAAATGCTACACGCGATGGCTGGAAAAATAACCCACGACAATTTCTTGATGATGATTGATTGGATCAACCTCAAATTGTCTGGTGGTCTTAACTAGGGCACGAGGATTCAGCACAATTATTGAAATAAATTTTACGAATAAAATTTAAAAACACATGTTTTTCTTGTGATATTGTCATTCGTTGACATATTTTACTTGAATGTTTTTTATTATCTCCACTATTAAAATTTATATTCATTATTAATTATGACGCGACATTTTGATCGCGTTTTGGAGCAGATATAATTGTCTCTCGAATGATGCAACAATTTATATGTATGTATGTATATATATATATATATATATATATATATATATATATATATATATATATACAATATAAATATGGCGTTATATTGTAAGTACAGCATAAGCCTAGAGTGTGTTAGGTAATGCGATATTTTATCCTAAAGTATATATCTATATATAAAAAGGCCGAATGTACTATTGTAACCGTTACTATGTATGCGCAAAGAACGTTTCGTTTCGTACATTCGTCGTAGACGGAGGAAGTATTCGTTCGTAGATATGTGTATACAGGCGCCTTCAAAGCGCGTATATCGTATTATTTCAATTCTTGATCTTGAACTGTGTACATGTTAACACAGTTCAGGTTTAATCAGACGCAAGTAGAAGTTGATAGAGCACGTTTAAGTTGACTAAATGCTATATGTGTCCTAATGTCACTGAGCAACTTGTTCCACAAGGTAGCACCTAAATTGCAAAGTCCATCCCTCGATTGTAGCCGAATCTTGTGGCCGAGGAGATCACATAATAAGCAAGTGAGATGCCGAGTCTCGGGTGTTTTGGGTTCTAGCAGAGTGTAGTAGGCTAAACGGGTTGAGACGGTAACCAAGGAGAATACGTTTTATTTCGGCAACTATGGTAAATTGAGTTATGTATGGTAACGCAGCACCGAGAGTTCTTTATATTGTTCTGTTGCTATTAAGACGCGCTGATGAGGAGAAGCGCCCTTTTATAAAGCAGATGAAGCGGAGTTATATGACACGCCGTACATCTCCAAACCATATGTCAGGTGGCTCTATGCATACGCGTGGTACATTGCTGTGAAGCATTGGCGGGGAAGGATTCTGCGAGTGCGGCTACGCCACCAAACAAAAATGTCCTGACACGTTTTGCGTGCGTCTGGACCGCTAGTTGTTTGTCAAGTACCCAGGAACTTCGTTTCAACTAGTATATCAAGCGTGCGACCACATGCAAAAGCTTCAGGATTGATTTTCGTTTGGCCTCTTGGAGTTTAGAATGAACGATTTCTGTTTTTGACCAATTAATGTAAAGACCATTTTCTCTGAACCATAGAAAGCCTCTCAATGTCCTTATGAACCACCACCCCAACCTGTTAAGGGCAGTCTTCCACAAATCTAGCCGTTATATCGTCAGCAAATTAGGTTAGTTTAGCATGTTTCGGAATATTAAAATATCGTTAAGAAGCAGACCAGTGATACTTTATTGAGCCACTCCGATTGATATATTTTCTATATGAAAAAGGAATTGCCCAACTGAGAGAATTTGGCGTCTTTCGGAGATGAATGAACGCACGAACCCTATAACGTTTTAATTCGACCGATAAGTAGAGCTTTTAAGAAAAATAATGTCTAGATCTTCGGCATACAACGCCTTTCTAAAGTCAATAAATAGCGCTGCAAAAGTATTTTTTAACTGAATTTGTTTCCGTATTTCTTCGACAAAATACATCGCAGGCACCACCATCGACATCTTGGGTAGGATGCTAAGTCCATCGATAAAATCTCGAAAATGTTTGATAATGCATTTTTCAAACTCCTTCGATATTGGCGCGGGAATGCTGACAGGTCCGTAGCTGTCCCGGCATAGACGACCCCCGCCTTTAAACAATGAAACCACACGGAATAGCATTAGGACATTGGGGTATACTCCTGTTATGATTAAGAGATTGATGATATACTCACGAGGCAGTGCGAGTATGTCCGCAGCCCTACGGAGAACCTGCAATGGAATTTGTTCGGGGGCAGTAGAGCAAATTAAAAAAAAAAATTAGAAGATGGTGAATTTTGTGAATGTGGACTGCCCGCAGAAAGAATTGTTCGGCAAACGTCGGAAAGTTATCGGAAATGGCTTACCTCAAGGGAGCTCACTGTCACTGGTCACACATATCGCGTCGTAGTAGTTGAAGATGTTAGCTAGTGAAGAAGAATCTGTGACTAGTTCCCTGTAGCTTTGTGCATTTTTCTCCTGGGCACCTCCAAGTGCAGGTTGGATTGCCTCCCAAGGACCCCGCCCCGAGAGTTTTGCATTTGTTATCGTTTGTTGGACCAGCACTGTGTATTGCGAGCGCCCGTTTCTTTTCGTTAGGAAGGGTATATAATTCCGGTGCCACCCAGATTTTTCGCACTGCGTTCCTCGACCTAGAACTATTGATCTAGTGCTTCACCGCCGACATGACTCTTCCTCTAAACAATTAAAATGCCTCGTTGACGTGATGTAGCCCGAGTATAGGTCGTCCCACACAGACGACGACAGTTCAGCGATTATTTGATCACAGTTAGGTTTGAATTTTGGACACTCGTTGGCCGCCGATGACTTAGATTTTAGACTAATAAATGAGGTGAAGTGGTCCGAGAGGGCGGTCGTAAGAACGACGGGGGCGATAATTGGCCTGGGTGGAACCTTGCAGTAAACATTATCTATGCATGTTTCAGTAATACGTTGACCATGAGCAGTGTCTGTACAAACGACCCTAACCGGCAGACCAATCATCTCTCCGAAGTTGTAAGAGTGTAGTAAGCCATTTAGATCAATTACATATGGCCCGCCCCTATGTAACAAGTCAATGTTCGCACCATCAAGGCAGATTTTGTTTAGTCTGTTCATTTTTTGGAAGTAATTCTTCTAGTGCATACAAGAAATCCAGGGGCCTACCTGACGGTTGCCTGTAGAATACTCTCACAACCGTGCTCTGACCATCGGCAAACACCTCAACAAAAATACTTTTACATCGAGAGTGTGCTGGGAGAAGTAGTTTGAGATCGTTCCGCTCGGGCACCACATAATCATCTCTGATATACAGTGCCACACCTTCACACGGCTCATTCCGGCAATGAACAAATTAGTTAAAATTATTAATCTGGAAAGCGGCTGCCTCCTGATGCGAGATACAGGTTTCCGACAAAGCGACTAGGGACGGGTGGTAAAGAAGCAAATGTAGTCTCGTTTCAATGCCGTGAATATGAGACTTGGCACCATTAATATTGCAGTGTATTCCGTAAAAAGACTCAGGTTCTATCCTTAATTAATTGTCTGACTAGCTTTTATGTAATCATGATAGAGTGACGACTATTTGCGGTCGACAAAAGCACCGAAGCCAGTGTCGGTTGTCACTTCCTTGCTAGGAAACATTGCTGTTGAGACGGATTTGTACACGGCAGTCTGACGTTCGGATCTCAGAAATGTTCTTTTTGGCCTTGAGGCGACCAACGCGGTAGTGTAAGCTTGCGTTAGCGGGTGTCAGGTGGTCATTGGCATAGATGTTGTTGTTGCTTCCCTGGCAGCCGCCTAGAACGCTCGGCCATGGCTTCACTTCCCGGAATTTTCATCGCACTTCAAGCTTCTTCCATCGACAAACAAACCGCACCTGAAGCTGGGAGCGGTCGGTAATGTTTTTCCCGTTGATCGTACGAGTTCGGGGACAGCGGTGGGCGACTTCGATGTTGCGTTCGTCAAGTTTCACATCTTGTTGCTGGCAGAGTTCAATGACCGTCGCACGCATGACATTCCATAGAGATGTCTGTAGCATTCATTCGCTGTTGTAGATCATTAACTTCTGCCTCAAATCGTTCAACTTTACCGGTGAGAAGCAAGCATTCGTTCATTTTTTCCAACCGCTCCATTTGAGATGGATCGCTGGTGAGAAGAGATCGCTTTGATTCGAGAGACATCAGCAGAGCGCTCACATCGGCTGTAGAACTCCTGAGCGTCCATTCCTATTCGGGCGCCGATGTGGCCGATTGACCGCCTCCTCGATCTGGTTGACATCGCTGGAGTCGATGGCCTGCCCAACCTCTCGTGTCGATATCTGACTCGATGGTTTGCGCGGCTTCGTGGTCCAGGCTCGCACTTGCGGAACCGTCATCTCTGTCGCTGCCACTGTTGTCGAGGTGTAACTGCTGTCGCTGGAAGTGGCGATATTACTAACAACTGAATACAACGGACGGCGTTCCAAATACGTTTCTGAGGAGCCTGAGGTTGATGTGCCTTCACAGCGTATCAGCGGACGTTGTTCCTAATATAGGCCCACTTTTCGAGCAAGGCAACATATCTAAAAATAATCCTTTCGGAGCTGACTCTCAGCCAAGATTTAACCCCCCACATAAGTACAAATGTGCAACCGTGGGGCTCGAACCCGCGCACAGGCAACATATCTGCCTTGCATCAAATAACAAAATGTGAATTGCTAGGACATTTTATTGACATACGCTCCAATAATCTATGGAGCCAGTAATCCGTCACTCCAGAAGCCCGTGGCCCGTTTTGAGCTCGTAAACGTGTTATTTTCTTGGCGGATGGCTAAAAAAGAAGATGCAAATTCAAACATTGCCCGCCTATTTGACGGTTAGTTCTGTTCACCTTTTAGAGCACGTATACTGGACACAATGCTAATATATTTTCACGATAAATTGTAGCAAGCAGCCCTTACCATAGCCAAATTACCACAGAAGCACAGCTTGTAACGGTTATGGCACTGGCAAACATCTGACGGAAATAAGTTATCCTACACTGATCATGTAGGATAACCCACCCGGTAGCGCACTTGTCTGCAGATTCTTATGAAATAGCTATTGCGCTTCAAGAAGCAGCTTATATTTATGTTTTATGTTTATTTATGGCGTTTTTAAACTTAACTCCCTTTGAGGATTGAAAGACACTCGTCTGGAACGCTACCGTGACTGACTCTTTAGCACCTTCAGTGGCCAGTCACGGCGCTACCCAGGCTGGTTATGCTGTTTCGCAGGCAGAAAGAAATAAGTGTCGGAAGTATGCATCTATCGGAGACTCTATGGATTTTCGACCTTTGTCTTTGAGACATTAGGGGGCCCAGGTAAAATTACTGAGGGACTTATTACTAAGATATGCAAATGATAGATTGGGCACGGGGACCTACGCGCTGGTGAATTTTCCGGCAAAAGCTGTCATTGGATATACAACGTGGTAACGCCACGGCGGTGCTTGGCACCTTGTCCAGGTGGTCGACACCAGGCCTGGACCTAGGGCTGATGTAGTTTGTCGTCACGTTCGCTGGGGGAACAATTGTTTACACCCCGTTACGAGTTCAATATAACATATGTTAGCACTTTGGAGTGTTACAATTGTCTCCGCATGAACGTGTACTCACGGGTTCTCTAACCCGTATATAACATATGGTTATGTATATATATATATCTTTTTTTTATAGCCACTGCTTAATAAAATATACAGAGACATAATCTCATAACAGATTTTTACTAGGTATATATGCTTGAGTCGTGTAATGTTTGCAAGAAGCGCAATATGGTGCGTATATTTTCAGTTGTATCTAACCTAACACGAATTAGCACTTGTAGCAGGCATATCTGTTGTAGAATGTCCCGCGAGGGCGCGACGAAGGTCGAGACTCCAGCTTTGAATATATTATATGTGAAACCTCACATTCCACATTCAGCGAGTCGCCAATATGTTGCTTAGTGATTCCGTTCTTAAGCATCTCGGCTTGTCAACAACAGGCGGACAGTTTACGTCACCACATAATACGATCACTTTTTGTAAGTCCACCATTACGAGACATCGTATTCATTTTTCTAGCAGAGTTGCTATTGCCTTTGAAAGACTAGAATATTTTGCCATTACGTCGATGGCGTTTTTTGTAGGGACTACGCAGCTATCCTCCTTATAGCGGGTTTATTTATTACGCGATACGCCGCGGTATGTGATTAATTAATGACATTGTTCTCGAGACAATTGGAGAAAATAGATTCTACCTGGGTGTCACGATGAAAATATTCGTGACAATGTATATACCTGCGATAGTGTCGTTTAGAGAATCTTTGTATTATATAGCACAGCAAAGCTTCTAGGTGTTCTTTCAGACCCCTGTATGTATATCTCTAGACATTCCTTTATATAACATATAGCGGGGTAACCCGTAAATATTGTGAAAATCTACCAATAATGGTGAATAATCATCAACAACTATATAACATATAGGGTCACCGAAAACACGTCTCAGTGAGGACCAACACGTCGTATCTCCGCTAAACGACGTAGTGTAAAACTTCACATAATGCCTTTAGAGTTCCATTGAAGGAATTTAGATTGCGATCACATGACTTGACTATATTGGACAAACTGTTTATTTTGCAATAACTTTTAAGATGGTACATAATTACAATACAATCATCATTATAAACAATTTTAACACTTCAACGACCGTCCCACCAGGAAAGAAAGTGCAAAGACCGCCGATGCGACTGGTAGCTCGCTGCGTTACTTGACTATATTGCGCTTGTCTTAATACTGGTGCGTCGGTTGGTATTGTGCAAGGTTTGTCCTTGGGTCCACTTCGTGAGCTTTTACCGCGACGTTACTCACCTTAATATAACTTTTTGGCGGTTAAAGGTTATTCGATTTTCTTAATACCAGTATTCCACGTGGGCGTAGAATGCCACTGGGGTGTCAGGCCGTTTTGATAAAGATTCTAGAGACACGCTTTAACATTTTATACGGCTCAATCGAACGGGGCAAGAACCCTACGTGGCTTCATGCTCGCCCCACGCAACGTTTGGGTTGTTGGCCACAGCAGCACTACATTGGGTTGCGGTATAACGCAACCCCACGTGGCTTCAGAGTCAAACAAACCTCCGATAAGAAGTGATTGCCTGCGAATATTAGGTGGTGTTATTCAGTTGCTGACACAACCTTGCTCTTCAGATGTTTAGTGTTGACTCAAGCCACCTTAGTCACTCCCAATGATCTAAATGCAGTTTGAATATTAGCTTCTAAGATTGACAGGTGCACACATCGGATAAATTGCCTTTCACAGAAGGGCGCGCTCCACTTATCCTAGCAGATGCATAGGGATCCGCTAACTCTTGCAGCGGCAGAGGGGCGCTCCTATCCTAGTGGAATATCCTTGTTGGCTTCCCTTTGGAAAAATGACGATGTCTTAATTTTTCGTAAAGCGAGGTTTTTCGATATGTTCATTTTGTGGACGCGTTGGCTCATCATGACGTGTCACGCGAGTTGAGTGCAGGCCGACGAACACGTCACTCCGCTTTAAATGGAACCTTTAGTCGCGCACTTAGATCTTCCGGCTTCCAATGTGTTCTAGAGCCCCCGGGTCTTTCGAGGTTTGATGGAAAGAGACCTGATGGTCTGACTTTGACGCCCTTTGAGCGTGGCCGCATGCTTGTTTGGGACGCAACTGTAACCGACTCATTAGCCCTTTCGATGGTCGGTGCAGGAGCGGACCGAGCAGGTCATTCCTCCAGGTTAGCTGAGGCTAACAAATGCAGAAATTACTCAAGCGTTGATTATCCGTACGAATTTTGTCCGTTGGTCTTCGAGACTATGGGAGCTGCAGGCCCCCTTACGCTTAAGCTGATTCGGCACGTCGGTAGAAGCCTTAATCTTTCGACAGGAAACTCGAGAGCATCCGAATTCTTGCGTTCGAGGCTGTCGCTTGATATTCAACGAGGAAATGCAGCGTCAGTCCGGTGCATGTTGTTGAACTGGGCTAACCGTGGGCTAGAGAACCCGTTATCACACGTTCGCGCGTTGAGTTGAAATGATTCTGCAACCCGTCATGGCAGAAAATATCACTGCTTATTGTCTATTCACGGCCACTTTCGGTACCTGCTGCCTCCTTGTACGAAGCACTATAGTCAATTCTGTGTCATCGAAATTACTCTCAACTTTTCTCCATCAATCTTCGCACCATCAGCTCCGTTGTTTGCGTCCGCGCTTGTTCCGGGAGGGTCACCTTGCGACACAAATGCAGACCGTTCAGTCGGGAGTCTTCGACGAGAGTCGATGCAGCGCGCTTATTTTGTTCTCCAATAGTACGAGTTACACGGACGCCCGTCTCCATGACTTCGACAGTATTGTTACTTTGCTCGGCGACCCGCTAACATTGATACCGCTATATATATTTGGCACTTCACTCTAACTTAGTTTAGGCGGCAGAGTGCGTTCCACCGGCAATTTGCGGCCGTCTTGTTAAATTAAATGATTACCTTATTAGCGAACTCGACCACGCACGCTCTTACTGTTGCAACAGTGCTCAAAGAAGTCTTAATCAAACCGGTATAAATACACAATTTTATTGGGGTGTCAGCTCAACACAGCTGCACGACTACATACGTCATAACAGTACACCAGTATCGTTTGACTAAAAGTACCGAGAGTAGCATTCAAGAACCGGTCAGAGAGTCAATAATGAACTATTGCTTTAAAGAGTTACGGTGACTGACAAAAAACATGATTACGTTCATGATTACGACATACAATCAATGCCGAATTTTGCTAGTGATGCTTCAACGGAGAACCTCGGCAGAAAACACATCAAGCAGATCAGCCAAGTTTTACTTTACGCCACATTTCCGTTACACCACTTGAAGTGCCAGTGCGTGTGAGGACATCATGGCGTATGGCAAAATTTGTAATGCAAATGTTGGCAGTGATAGCAGGGATTGATGTTGGAACAGTGTAAAAAATTGTGTAATGATAGATTAAGCTATCGGAATGTCTGCGCGCAAAAGCGATTCAGCAAAGCGCAAAAGAATTCTGCAACAGGTGTTTACACTGCAACACCTGTTCCGGAATTCTTGAATTAAGAACTTGAAGATGAAAAAGCTCAGAACAACATGGGTGCCGCATTTGCTCAACCAAGGCCAAAAAGACGCGCGTGTTTCCGCTTCACAGCGAAATTTGGCCAAGATGTAGAAAAATCCGTCGGATTTTTGGCGCAGATTCGTCGATGAAAGCTGGGTCCATCACTACACCCCCGAGACCCAAGAAGCATCTCGCCAATGGTGTGCACCTGGTGAAGGACCTCCGAAGAAGATGCGGATAACGGCATCGGCCGGAAAGATGATGGCTACGGTTTTTTGGGACCAACGTGGAATAATTCTGGTCGACTACCTTGAGAGCGGTAAAACGATCACGGGAGAATATTATGCAAGACTGTTGGACTGCCTGAAGCAAGAACTCATCGTGAAACACCCCGCTTTGCAGAAGAAAATTGTCCTGTTTCACCAGGACAATGCTCCTGCACACAAGTCGCGGCAAGCATCGGCAAAACTGGCCCAACTGAGGTTCAAACTTATTGAACAACCTTTCTATTCTCCAGACCTGGCCCCCTCTGATTATTTCCTTTTCGGACATTTGAAGAATAGTCTCAGTGGAAAGCGTTTTTCCAGCAATGAAGAGGTTAAGGCTGCTGTTAATGCCTATTTTCAGTCTAAAGACGCGAACTTCTACTCAAGAGATATAAATGCTGTGAAATCTCGGTGGGAAAAATTGTAGTGAGCTACTCGGGGAGTATATCGAATAAGAAAAAATTAAAAACAGGTTTTGGAAAATTCTTGGTTTTCATTTTAAGAACTTGTTGAACTACCTGTATATATATATATATATATATATATATATATACAATTCTAGGCCTACGTCGACGTAGTCACGGGCTTCCGTGCCCTAGACAAAAAGCTGCGAGAAAGTCTCCTACTTGCCACCGTTGTTGTCATTGCTATTAGTGCAAGTGTGAGTCTATCATCACGATGGTGTCAAGCGGACGCCTCGACGGACAAAACTGCGGAGGGACGGACGGACCGACGAATGAACTTTGATACGGCGGACAGACGCGGCCACGTCCTGGTGTTGTTCGGGCTTATCTCGGTCAACGCAGCCGTTCCCAACATCGTCCAACGGAGTTTTAAACTACAACAACCACCACCACCACCAACAACAACAACAAACGATACAACAACGACAAAGTCGGCGACGAGGATAGCAGATAACCACCGATCGGGTGGGTTTGTAATCGATGAGAAAATGAATGAACGAACCGCTCCATCGGTAACGACAGACGCAGAATCAGCCAGATAAATCATATGCCTGTGTACCTTTTCCTTTAACAACCACAAGAACAACAAAAAAGGCAACAACAAGAACAAAAACAAAACGAACAAAAAACGGCAGCAACAACAACTACGACGACGAATATACCAACAATAACATCTGTGAGCGACAACAATGACAGAGGCTTGCGAGGCAAGACTGTACACATGAAGCGCCTAGCACTAGTAGAGCTGCAGCAGGACAGATAGGTAGTTACTTGAACCGAAGCAGCTTACGCGCAACATTTTGCACGATCGAAGAACTGCTAGAAGAAGAAGAAGTAGGAGGAGATGTAGGAATGTGGTGGTAACAACACACACGCTGTATTAGCGCATACGTTGTCATAATAAAAATCATCATAATAGCAGTAGCATTAGTTGAAGTAGTAGTAGAGGCAGAAGAAAGTCGAGCCCAGTGGCGTGATGGCTTAAGTCTGCGCCTCGCAACCGGAGAAGACACATAGCAGGTGCGCGGGCTCGAGGCCCACCGTTGCCCCACATTCGTACGTATGGGGCATGTCCCTCTATGAAGCAATGTGAAAAACAGTTCCGTGAGCGCTGTTAAATCTTGGCTGAGGGTCAGCCCAAAAACTTTACTTTTTTTTAGAGACAGAAGAAAAGAATAGAAAAACGTGTAGTTGTACAAACAGCGTTAGAGAACTCTACGGATTCAAGAACAACAAAGGGCAGGGTAGGACCGGACCGGCCAATCCAATCCAGGCCGGTTGAAATGCGTCAACCGGCACGCTCATTCAAGCTGTCACTCCTGCCGCTGCCGCCTTATCTCTCATCGTATGTCCACGAGATTGACATCGATGATGATGATGACGATGATGACGGGCATAGTCCATAGACGCGCGCGGCGGCGGCTGCGGCGGCGACGGTATGGCTGCCTCTCGCGCCGCTACCGATTGGATCGTATCGTTGTTGTTGTTGTTGTTTCTAGTGTTGCTTCTGCTGCTCGTGGTGATGACGACGGCGACGATGCTGATGATGATGTTGCTGATGGCGATCTATGCTTCCTCCGTTGACTGCTGCTGATGCCGTTGCTTCTCTGGTTGTGACAACTGCACGGCTGTACCACTGTCGCTAGCCGGAACCAGTCGAATGGAATCAAAATACGCTAGCGCTTGTACAGCTAGCCAATAAGAAAAACACACACTTGTATTGTATATATACAATACAATACTATATAATATATATATATATATATATATATATATATATATATATATATATATATATATATATATATATAGGGAACACTCTCGTTGACGAAGATATCTGGAAACCTTTTTCAGACCTCGAAATGACATTGCCAACAGCCGCTATTTCCCCTGCAGCCAGAGAGATAGAGAGAGAGTGGATGGAGACCAGGTGATCGTTCTAAAAGAACTCTGTTACGAGCGACTTTAGAGTGGCGATGAGATAAGATCGTAATGTCTATAAACGTGTTAATGATGAAGCTGGTATGGGGTGTGACTCCTTAGCCTGTTTAATGGTCAGTCACGACGCTTGACAGGCCAACTATGTCGTAAACGCAGCGGGGCCAACTAAATGTCGAAAATATTCGGCTGCAAGAGACCCGATGGACTTTCGCCCATTCGCACTCGAAGTACTAAACGAGCCAAAGGTAATTAGCAAAAGTGTGCAAGGAACGAACGACCTTAATGCGGCTAGAATACGACTTAAATGAAAGCTGTTTTAAGGACCCAATCCTAACATTCGCACTAGCAACAGCAGATCGCTCGTAGTCGACACAAACGTACGAAACGTTAAACGTTAATGTAAGCCGTCACACAAATGTAGAGTAGAACAACGAGGGCGCGTACGGCCAAAGGCTTTTGTTTTGCGAAAGTGTCCCACAGACACGATATAAAATACCTATATGAACGAATTATAAGCTTTACTGTTTATCTTTTTGTTTACACTCTGTCGAAGCTCATTTAATAATCTGCACGATCGTGAAGCCTCTAAATGTATCGGGGAAAGTACTAATTTCCTCTAACACGCGCGTTAAAGCTGGGATCGAAAATGCGACCTCTTAAATTGTGATGGTTATTCTAGGAATACAAACAAGAATAGGACATGGTTTGCGGACCTAGGTCTGAACCTTACTGCAATTGTACCACAGATGTCCCAGCTATGTAGGTTGGAACATTATTAGGTTTTAGTGACCCCACACTATTTAGAGTACCGGAGTGGATTAACTATTTGCTTATATTGTCGTTGGCTTCTGTAAAGAAAATGCCAGCTCTACCGAATTAAGTGAAGCGTTCCAACAATGCCAGGTCTACCGAATTAAGTGAAACGGTCCACAGTCGTCACAAAATGCGAACGATGTTCCTCAGTCAAATTTACCATCAGGCATGATTCTGGGTAGTCTCCTCAAACGCGATGTGAGGACTCTGCCCGATGATTTCAGCATTCAAGTCAACCTCGGCCTATGTCTACGGGGCGTCACTCATACAAGGGCACATATGTAACTGTGGTAAATCGGTCACTGCCCTACGTCACCAGGGCCTGTCTTGCATAAAAAGTTGTGGTCCCCGTCTGAAACACGGTGTCCTGAACGACGTGTTGCCACGCACCCTCAAATCGTTCGAAGATGTATCTATGTGTACTCGAATCTACGGAAATTTTCCCAAACAACTCCGAATTACATTGCTTTTAAACAAGTCGCGTTTTCATTGCTTTACGTTGTTAGACCCGAGCAATGCAAAAATCAGTCCCGTGGACATTAAATCTTGGCTGAAGGTCAGCCCGAAAAGTTTATTAGACCCTCTCGATTCTCTGTGGTCTGACAGGATGGTTTGGACAACCCTAGTCTGGGACGTGACCGTGACTGATCCCCCCTCCATGTTCAGTCACGGTGCAAGTTAGGTGTCCATGGAGGAGTCGAGTAGGTGCCAAAAATATCCCAAGACTACTAGCTACTTTCAGGTCGATATGCCTTCTAGACGCAGCGGCAAGCTTTTTGAATATATTCTGCTGGAGAGGGTCAACGGAACATCTATGTTCGCAACATTCAATAGTTCATATAATCGGGGCCTCGCGGACACCCAGTACGGTATCAGACGGGGTCGGTCCACCCTTGACGCCATCGAGTGGGTTCTCCGCTTGCAGGCAGCGAGCTTAAAGCTACACTTGCATCTCGCAGGTTCGTACTTCACATTGTACTATATGTAAAGTATGCTTTTAATACGGCCAATTGGAGGCCATGATGAAGGCAATGGACGAACGACCGATTCCCATGTACATACAGCGAATTTTGTCTTCCTATGTAGACCTGCGGTTACTAACCACGAGGTCACGGTGCAGAAAACTGCCAGATATCTAGGGGTTCACCTTGATACTGGGTTCTTGGCGTGGGGGAAGGGCACATCCACCAGGAAAGTACCCCAGGTGTCTCAGAACCTATCTCGTATCCTCCGACGCAAGGAAGTGGCGAGTAGACAAGCTGCAATCGCAGTTCTCTGCGGACTGCCAGGAGGACCATGGCTACGTGCGTCTGCAGGGGTTACAGAACGGTTAGTACAGACGTTGTATTGGTACTCGCACATCAACCACCATGGAATCTACTGGAAACTAAGCGTAGCGAACGCCTCGATGAAAACGTCGCCTGGAAACAGATAAGAGAGAAGACTCTTCATGACTGGGCTATCGCCTGGGCCCACCCCCCATCCGGGGACAGCCGCGGTCGGTAACCCAGTCGTTCATCCCCAATCTCAACATGTGGTACAAAGGCCCTGTTCAGGGCCCGCTAACTACTATGTGACACAAATATTGACTGAACACGGTTAGTTTTAGGTGTATATGTGCATCAGTGAATCTTCAACAGATACCTGTGTGATCTGCACTTCCGGAGAACCAGATGACGTGAACAAACAAAGCAGGTTATATATATATATATATATATATATATATATATCCAGCTCAATGGTTTATAAAAATGTTGGTTGATAAAATTCGACTGTCATGTTCTGCGTGGGCCAATGAGAATCAACTGCGTTTTATCGGTTATTGATATTCCAGCCCATACCATGGTCATTGTGTCTCCTTGCGGTCATTTTGGCGGTGGAAGTTTAACTGCCCACCAAGCTTACACTCATCTGTCTACAACAAGTCAAAGAAAGAGACTATAGTGAAAACGCTATACTAATATTTTGCACAAAGTCAAGCTTTGGGTCTTATTAGCGTCGGTTAGCTCTTGTCTTTGCACAAGACAATATGAAACCATCCTGGCTTGTCCAGCAGGCTTAATCATGCTTGCGCAGTCTGCCGTTTTTAGGGTCCTTGCTAATGTATCGTTACTAGCCGGGTGGCTTGGTCGACGACTTCCACTGAAAGCGCACTGAAGGAGCATGGTGTGCTTTAATGCTCATCAACATATGTAAGGGTCAACGAGAGGCGTACCGAGTCACAATACATCCAGTGAAATCATCCATTAAAGTTCCTAATGATGCAGTGGGCAGGGCCTGCAGCCAATCGCTTGCATGCTTTGCAGCGGTTTCCCTTAGTCGATATATATATATATATATATTTGAGGACATCCGTCAGTGCGTCTGCCCTCAAGCATAAATAAATTGCCCACCTCCAGATCCAGCTCGCGCCAACGTATTGCAGTATGGATGTTGCACTGTCTCAAGAGCAGTGCTGTCCCAGCATCTGCTGTTGATTCTGTCGTTGTTACGGAGCTGCTGTGGTGAACGCAAATAGACTAGCGTATCATCGAAGTTACCCACTGCCTCACCCCTTTCCCCAGATCCCACCAGCATATAGAGTAAGGTGTGGATCGACTAAACGCGATAAAGCGACTACCAAATTACGTCGGGTGTGAACTATGCATCTGCGCGCATACAATGGTAGTATTAGTAGTATTGTTATTAGCCACGTCTGGTAGTAAGCACGTGGCGGTGAACTTCGCATAATTGTCTCTGGATTGCTGTCAAAGCCATTGCTACTAGGAATGATATTTCTCAGGGGAGAGAAAAAGCTGTTCGCCGGCACACACACACATATATATATATATATATATATATATATTCGTTGGGATTTTAATTTGTAGTATCTATAATAAATACTTAATCCATATATATATATATATATATACCTACATATTGCGGATAAGGGAAAATGTGGGAACCCCGCAAGGGAACTCGCTGAGCTGCCTCTCCTTCATTCTTCTACTTGCCGATTTTGTATGCTATATTCAACAGGATTTTAGCAGAGAAAGCCATAGTTGTGATGTACGCGGATGACATAGTGATCGCTCATCACGACCTGGGTGCCACCAAGTGCAACATTTCTCTGGCAAAGGTGTTCCTTTTCTTAAAAGGGCTCGAAAGAAACGCACCGAAGTGCAAGGCTGTGAAATTCAGAAGAGGGAGTCGATTGGCTGCTACAGGCGTTCTACGTGGAGGCGGTCAATCCTTGGGAATCGTCATCTTTTACGGTGTCCGAGGCTTCGCCTTCATTATACTAGGACGACCTCTACTGCATACATCGCCGAGACAGTGCTCACAGTCCTAGTCTTCTCTATGGAGAGACAGGCAATATCCGGCGACTGTCCGTTCCAACGGCAGTGGCAATATTGTTCCAATGCTGATGTATGGTCTTGACAGAATATGGTGACACCTCACTCAGGCGAACCTTGGTTTGCTTGGAACGTGTTTCACAATGCACATGAAGCGAGCACTTTGCCTCCCAGTGCGGGTAAGAAATCACTTTGTGTACCCAATATCGGGCTGTGCACCAGTTGTTGAGATCACTCGAGTGAGGTTGAGACGCCGCGTACAGTGCCATTTAAAAACTTGACCTTGGAATGGGAAAACGAAATTGAACAAGTCCGACGAGAGGTTGAAGACCTGGTTGTTTTCAGTGCCTCCCACCTCTGGCTGGTCTTGCACATGACAACCGCCACGTCTAATCAGATACATAGTTCATGGCTATCATCACCTGGTCTGTTCTAATACGAACTTCTGCAATGATTGCGCGGAGTGCCCCTGTCGCACTACTGGCGCACTACCACATGATGCATCTCTCGAATTACATGCCGATAGCAGCTGACAACTGTATAAGTGTCAAGGTTACATGCATTCTCGATATGAGTGAAATGCAATGAATATATTTACATATATGAATGTACGACCAAGCCAATAGGACTATAGTAGTAAACGCCAGACTTGCAAATCTTACTACGGAAGTTTTACTTTGGCCCACAGGTCCGTTGCACATCCTGATTACTCTTGACGGCTGCCAAAACGCACGAGGCAAGTGTCTTCGGTTTTTAACCTTTAGCAGCTAGAACAGCCTTGTTTTACTTCTGCCTTTGTTTTCAACCCTCAAAGTACGCGTGTTGCAGGAACGTGCAATCACATCATTGTTCTCACTCATATCGTAGAGACCGAAAGTAGCAGAGCTTAGCGCTCTGCCAACTCCTAACAGCACCCACGACCCGTTCGGACCTGCGTGAAGTGGAAGGTCGCCAATCCGTGCTGCCTTTTGAACAAGGGCCTGCATGGGTTCATGAATACAAGCTTCCATGTGTAGCTCCCCATCGCCCCCGCGCGTATTAATCTTATTTTAGGGTAGTTCTTATTATTCCCTCATTTGTCCATATATATATATATATATATATATATATATATATATATATATATATATATATATATATATATATATATATTTATATTTATATGTCGAGCCCGGTGGCGTGATGGCATGCGTCTGCGCCTCGCGACCGGAGGAGACACATAGGTGCGCGGGTTTGAGCGTTATCGACGTTAAATCTCGGCTGAGAGTCAGCCCCGACAGAATGATATATATATATCATTGCATCTTACTCGTTAAGCAAGGTTAGAAAAGAGAGTAGAATGCGCACTACCTCATGCTGCATTGCAACAATAAGCTACTACTCATGACGGCTCAGTTGCTCTACATCTTCGCCGCTTCATGTCGCTGATGTATGAATACGATCTTACGTATAATACATATATATACATACGTATAAACTAAGATATAAAAACGGGCCTCAATGAAATCGCGGTATTGCGCGAATCTCGCCAAAATTATTCGGTAGGTAAACCGGCGCCTAGGATATGATATGTTCAAACTCAGGTAGGTGGTGGCTACTGCAATGCGATGACGTTGAGCTTTCCAACGCATCATTTCCTCGTTCACTCATCACTATACAATGGTACTCCTACATTGGCGGTACGCACCTTCTCCGCGTAATTGTCTGTATTTCACTATGTCATATATATATATATATATATATATATATATGACATAGTCTATTTCCTACATAACCTTTATTAGAACGCTTGTTTACATTTTCAGAACCTTAGTAACGTTTTCCGCCAATCTGCCGGATTTTTTGAGTGAGTGCCTTGCTTTAGGTTAAACATAAACGTATGCTCTATCGAGACACCTGCTCTAACCTTAGAGCAGGTCTCCTCTGCCTACTTTGTATGGGAAACTTCGTTCGTCGCAGCGTACGAAACAAGGCATACGTACTCTAGTTTCTGCTCTCCGTGCAATGCACATGGAAAGCCAGTGGCTTTAGGCCGGTGTGTATGTATCGGGACGTATTCGATGTGTGTCGCGCTTCTGGGTCAAACGCTGGCCAGCAGTGCATTTGCCGGCAACCGCTGATCGTCTCTCCGAGACGTGTCCAATCCAAGTCAACGTTCTCGATCGGTTCGATCCAGCTATATGCACGTGGATATTAAGCTTTTTTTCGAGCTGACTCTCAGTCAACATTTAGCGCCCACGGAATTGCTTTTGTATTGTTTTGAAAGACGGGTCCCAATAAATACAAATGTGCAACGACGGGAATCAAACCCGAGCACATATGTGCCTCCTTTGCCTTACTGAACGTTGTTGCTATTGTTGCTGTTACTGAATTGAGTTGGTCTGTAAGGTCTGTGACGGCGACTTGATGACGGTGAGCCTATCTGACCTACAACCACAAGCTACAACTGGTTAACTACAAAAACAACGATTATGGCAACCGGCCATAGAGACCGCTATGCTAGAATTAAAAAAAAACATTTTTTAGGAGATTGTTTTTAATTCTAGACTATCCTCCGTCCTCTACGGGCTTGGCACTTAACCTGAGGTATATTATCTTCAATGCACCGAGGGCCGGACATGTTAAGATATCTAGGGTTTCCCCAACAGTCCTTGTGACAGCAGCATGACTGCTGACATTTTTTTGTTGTTGTTTCCTTTAGTTTACCTGCTTCGCTATCACTGTTATCAGTGCAGCAGTCCTACTACTCTAAATGCTGTACCAACTCGTCTTCGACATTGGCCAACAAACTAACTGACTAGCTAACTAACTGGCCAACTAACTAACTGACTGGCCGGCTAGCTAGCTAACTAACTAACTGGCTAGCTAACTAACTAACTAACTGACTGACTAACTAACTGGCTAGCTAACTAACTAACGAGCTGTATGGCTAGCTAACTAACTGGCTAACTAACCAACTGGCTAGCTAACCAACTGGCTAGCTAACTAACTAATTGACTAGCCAACTAACTAACGAACTATATGGCTAACTAACCATCTGGCTAGCTATTTGACTGGCTAACTAACTAACGACCTATATGGCTAGCTAACTAACTGGCTAACTAATCAACTGGCTAGCTAACTAACTGGCTAACTAACTAACGACCTATATGGCTAGCGAACTAACTAACGAGCTATACGGCTAGCTAACTAACTGGCTAGCTGACTAACTAACGAGCTCACGCCACCGGGCTCGACATGTACTAACTAATTAAGTAACTCACTACTATGACAACTAACTATGCTACAACCAGCACTACTAAGTACTACTAAGTCGTGCAGCGCCTTCTAGTAATACTGCTCGCCTTTCTACAAGCGCTGGGTGCGCGGACACGTGGGCGGCGCCCAACATCCCCAACAAACAAACCCATTCATTCATTTACCAATTGACCAAACGAGAGTGAGTGAGGGGGGGTCAATCGATAGAGAGATAGATCAACCGATCAATCATGGTCGGTCGTGGCGCGCCCAGACACACCTGGGCTTGTCTTCTGGCTACTACGGCTGTGTAGCTTAGTCTTGACCTGTCTCGTCCCGCCGTGCGTCTCCCCCCTCCTATCACTCTCTCTATATATATATATATATATATATATATATATGCATTGTGGGCTTAGTCGCCAAACTAGCGGTTTCCCCCTACCCCCTCTTTCTTACCCTTCTGCTCTTCCTCGGATGGCCCCTTGCCTCGCTCGTCTACGGCCCCCACCCATCCATCTAATCGCTTCATCTGGGCTTCTCTCATGGGCATCACTACTACTACCACTACTACGATCAACACCACTACCACCAGCACTAACCACGGCTACGGCCGGCCGGCCGGCCACTGCCATGACGACCACGACGGCCCAGCCAGCTACCCAGCTTTCGTCTGCTGCCAGAGACGTCAACAACAACAACAACAACAATAACGGCGTCGACGACGACAACAACGACGGCGGCGGTGGCGCCGCTAACGACGACGGCGACAAAGGAGGCAGCGCCAGCGGCGGGCGCCAACAGCGGCCGCTAAAGTCGTCGCCGTCAACGTCGGCGCCTCTACTGCTGCTGCTACCATTGCTGAACGCCGTTGCTGCTGCTGTTGTTGTTGTTGTCGTCGTCGTCGTTGTCGTCGTCGCTGTCGCCTCCGCCGCCGCCACTAGCCAGTCAGCCAGACGTGATGGCTGGCGTCTCGCGCTAAAGAGCCCCCTTGCCCCCCCCCCCCTTCCCTGCCCTGTCCTGCCGTTCGGACGGCGGCGCAGGCGGCAGCGATGGCGGCGACAGCGGCAGTGGCAATGGCGCTGGGTGGGCGGTCGAGCGGGCGCTCCTTCTCTGTCTAGTCCGCTGTTAGACAGAGACGAACGGACGACTGGACCGACAGATGATGATAGACGACGGACGGACGGACGGGCGGGCGGCCAAGCGAGCGGACGGACGGACGGAGGAATGGAGGGACGAACGCTGTGCTCTCCCGGTTGCCGTCGCCGCCGCTGCTGCTGCTGCTGTCGCCCTTGACGGCCGTCTGACGTCGGACGGATAAACAGATAGATAGACAGACAGACGGACAGACAGACAGACAGACGAGTGAACTGGCAGGCTGGCTGGCTGGCAGACGGCCAGACGGATCACCAGCGCCCCTTAGCGGCGACAATCGCAACTCTAGCTCGTTGTTACGTTTGTGCCCTGCTGTTGTTACTTACTGCTCGTCTCTTCTTTTTTTCTTCTTCTTTAACAGCAGCAGCAGCAGCAGCTCTCTAGCAACAGCAGCAGTTGTTCGTAATAGCTGCGGTAGTAGCTGCTGCACGCCAGCAACAGCAGCGTAAGCAGCGTAAGCAGCAACGGCAGTATGACACTGCTACTACGACTCACTGCAGCAATGATGATGATGATTCGACAACTGGTAGAGCAGCAGCAGCAGCAGCGGCGGAGGCGACGGGTGTTGTTGCTGCTGTGTGTTGTTGTTGTTGTTGTTGTTATAGTTGTTCTTGACGACAAACGGCGGCGGCGGCGGCGACAGTGTCGTCCTTGTTGTTGTTGTTGTTGTTGCCGTTGTCTGCGGAGGCGCTCGCTTTCCTCCACCCGCGGCGGCTGTCTACAAGGAACTACGGGTGGGTCTTTGTTGTTGTTGTTGTCGTTGTTGCTGTTGTTGTCGTCGTCGTCATCGTCGCCGCCGCCGCCGCCGTCGCTGTTGGCGGCGACAGCAACAGCACCAGGCGCAGCAGAAGCTAAAGCAGCGACAACTATGCGACGCGCATCGTCTGTCGTCGATGTCTCGTTCTCGCTCTCTCTCTCTCTCTCTCTGTCTCTCCATGTCTTCTCTTCGTTCTGCCTGCCGACCGGCCGGCCGGCCGGCCGGCCGGCTGGCCTCAGTGGATAGGTGGCTGGCTGGCTGGCTGACTGGTTGGCTGGCTGGCTGGGCTGCGCGCCTGTTTTTGCTGCTGCTGCTGCTGGCGCCGCTCACTGTCGGCGGCAGAGGCGGCGGCGGCGAAGGCGAACTGCTCTCTCAATGAGTGAGTGAGGGTTGTTGCTGTGATGCAGCCGCAAGCAGTCACATCGAGCCCCATGCCGTACAGACAAACAGCCAAATAGTCTGCATACGAGACACACACACACACACACACATACACAGACAGATAGACAGACAGTGAGGCAGTGAGACAGACTGCCGGGTAGGTAGGTAGGTAGATAGCTAGATAGACGAAGCCATACAGCCAGATATCGAGAGAGAGAGAGAGCAAAATATCGGCAGGGCGAACGAGCCAGAGGAAGAGAGAGAGAGAGAGAGCGAGCGAGCGGAACAGAGCGCAGAGAGGAGTTAGAAAGAGAGAGAGCGAGACAGAGGCAAAGAAGAGTCAGCTATGGAAACGGATAAATTGAGAGGGGAAACAAGATAGAACTATTAGAGAAAGAGCGAAAAAAAAAGACAGCTAAAATGAAAAGAAGAAGAAGAAGAAGAAGATGAACCAGAGGATAGAACACAGCTAGAGGCAGAAACAGGACGAAAAAAGAGAGCGACCAAGAACGCGAGATTGAGGGAGGGAGGGAGGGAGAGAGAGAGAGAAAGGAAGCGCGCGCGAAACAGAAGTGAAGAAAGAGGCGAAATAGGCGAGGGTACAAACTGCTGTTACTGTTGCTGATAAAGCTAAAGCCAACCAACCCAACAAGCCAGCGGCGCAAAGGAGAGGAATTGCTGGACGGACGGACGGGCGGACGGGCGGACGGACGGACGGGGGTAGAGACAGAGAAAACGACACATCCACACAGACAGGCACCCAGAGTCTGAGGCAGATACAGTCAGACAGACAGACAAACAGACTGACAAAGTGAGCCGAGCAGCTCATGGCCAGAGAGCGAGAGAGAGAGAGAGAGAGCGAAAGAAGCGTTTTACTCCCTACTTCCCCTCCCTCTCTCGTTTCCTCTCTTCTCACCGTCGATGGTGGCTGCTGCTGCTGCTGGTGACGAGACGGCCTGGCGACTGCGCCTGCTGCTGTTGTCGCCTTTGTTGTTGTTGTTGTTGTTGTTGTTGTTGTTCTGACAGAACGACATATAGACAAACAGATAGACAGACAGACAAAACAGACAGACAGACAGACAGAAAGACAGAGACAACAGCCGATTTAGACAGGCCAACGGGCTGCCGCCGGGCAGGCAGGCGGGTTGTAGCCGAGCGAACAGTGAGCGCAGCCAGCCAGACTGCAGTAGTGAGATAGATAGATAGGTAGATAGATAGATAGATAGATAGACACACAGCTAGATAAATACACATCCACACAGATAGACAAAGAGACACCCACACAGTCACACACACACACACTCACATAAAGACGGTGAGGAGCGACCAGCAGCAGCAGCAGCAGCCGTGACGGCAAACGGCAGACAACAACAATCATCGGCGGCAACAGCGGCGGCGGCGCCACCAGCAGTCGCCGCCGCCGCCGCCGCCGCAGCAGCAGCAGCCGCCTACAAACACACCGACCGACCGACCGGCCGGCTGGCCGAGGCCGACACGAGAAGGGAAAGAGGAGGAGGAGGAAGAGGGGGAGGAGGAGGTGATGGTGGTGGTGCTCATTGGTGATCGTCTATTCGTGCGTTCATCCATCCATCCATCCATTCGCCCGTCCGTCTGTATGTCTGTCTGTCGGTCTATCTGTCTGTCTGTCTGTCAGTCTATCGGTCTTGTTCCTGTGGCGCTCTTGCTGCTGCTGCTGCTGATATTGTTGATGTTGATGGTGATGTTGTTGATGTTGATGTTGATGGTGATGTTGTTGATGATGATGATGGTGAGCCGCCTGCGTGGTGGTTGGCCGCCGTGCTTGCTGCCTGCTCGGTCCGTCGCCAGTCGCCAGTCTGCCGTAGCCAGTGAGGGGCATTAGTGCTCTGTTACCGCTGCCGCCGTGGTTGTTTTTGCAGTCAGTCGAAGGATAGCTGCGTTCGTTTGCCGCCGTTCTACGGCTATTTACTCAAATATTTGTTGTTTTTTGGCCTCATGCTCTGAGGATTGTGGTGGTGCTAGCTTGTTGTTGTTGTTATAGTTGTTGTTCATTTATCGTTGTGGTGTCG
Organism: Dermanyssus gallinae; assembly: GCA_003439945.1. NCBI lineage: Eukaryota > Metazoa > Arthropoda > Arachnida > Mesostigmata > Dermanyssidae > Dermanyssus > Dermanyssus gallinae. The sequence goes on along the minus strand of QVRM01001782.1, from coordinate 1,845,566 downwards.
TCATCGTCGCCGTTATTGTTGTAGTTGTGGCTGTTCATTGCTGCTGTTATAGATGAAATAATCACAGTTCACTAGCTCTGTGGCTGCGGATTCTGTTGTTCGAAGACCAATTGCTGTTGTTGTTGTTGTTGTTGTTGTTGTTGTGACAGTAAAAGTTGATGTTATTGTAGCTCTTATTGCTGCTGAGGATCTGGTCTGTGAAGTGAGTCCTTGTTGGACGACTCAAACAACAACAACAGCAGCATCAACGCCAACATCAACAACAAGCCTTCGGAATTAAATGAGTGCGATTCGATACGATAGCGCTCACCACAATGTCTGCTGACTGCTTCATCTAACCGAGTGAAGGACACGATGAACAGCAAGCACTTCATAGAGAGCAAACGCCGCGACTAAGCTCTCTACTCGGATATAGCAGCCACCAGCAGTTCGATATACGACGTCACTGACATCTGGAAATGTCGACAAATACCACAACATACTACAGCTGCTACTTACAAACCTTTCACCATTCGATTACAACTTCAATTCATGCCAAATACAGCCACCACAATAACAATAACAACAACAACAACAACAACATGAATCGCCTGGATATGTACTCATCATCGTCGTCGTCGTCGTCGTCCTGTGTATTTTTGCTTTCATTAAGCTAGACCAAAGCCATAATCGTGGTGGCGGTGTGGATTCGTGTATCCTGTGAATGTGTTCTGTATGAGAGGAGCGCGCTCGATGCGATCTATTATAATGGTTGATGTGCACTAAAGCTACTGGTGATTCTCTCGTCGTGCAAAGTGAGTTGAGTTGAGTGCGGGCGGAGTATTGACCATCATCATCATCATAACCAGAACAACAACAGTAGCAATCAAGGAATAAGAAAAACCAAGCAAATACAATGGAATAATACCCTTTTTTTGTGATAGCAACACCATTCGCACAGGATTGACTTCAGCAGACAAGTTCCGTCGTCGTCTGTCGTTGTCGTTGTCGTGGTTATTGTTGTTGTTTTTGTTGCTGCTAGTTGTTAGTGGTGGTGGTTCTCGCCGGTGTGTTGTTATTGTTGTACCCGCAGTACCCGGTTATTGTTGTTGTTGTTGTTATTGCTGCTGTTGTTTCAACCTCATCTCGTTGTTGTGCGCGTGAGACCCCCTTCTGATCAGTCGAATTGGGGAAATATTGACGTCGAACTACCCCTTATGTGCTCCTCCTCATCATCATCATCATCATCCTCATCGTCGTCGTTATTGTCGCCCCTCGTTGTTGCTGTTTTGGCCTCTGGTGATCACCAGCCAGGCACAGCAAAGCATCGCCGTGCCGCCGAGAGAGATAACGAGATGAGAACGAGATAAGGTAGATGGTAAGAGGGCGTGCCGCCACCACGGACCACGACGAGAACAGAGCCATCTCTCATCAAGAATCTATCGCCATCATCCGTATGGATACAGATACAGATCGATCTAGACAAATATAGATCCACCTATACGAGCATCGACCTATACCCATCTCTATCTCTACTTCTCTCTCTATACTCTATATCGATCTATTTTCACCTCGATATAGATCGACGGACGTGACCTCACAATGTGTGCCGCGCCGACACCTTCGAGTTCGACGTCGACGACGTCAACGACGTCGGCCACCGGCGGCTGCGGGATGGCCGGCATTGGGGGTGCGAACGCTAGCGGGGGCGCGAACGCCAGCGCGAGTAACAACAACAACAGCAGCAGCAGCATCGGGGGTGGTCCGGCCATCTGCAATGGTAGGGGCCGCAACCGAACCATCAGCGGGGGCGCCAGCAGCAATAGCAGCATTAGCAGCTCCTGCAGTAGCAGCAACATCAACATAAACAACAACAACAACAACAACAGCAGCAGGACCGGCCAGAATAGTAATGGCAACTGCAGCAGAAGTAGTAGTAGTGTATCGACGGCCGACACCGATGCCTACACGCCGCACCTGAAGCGCGTCCTCAAAAGCTACCAGGCCGCGGCCACGACGAGCCTGCATGGCCCAAACAACGTGCGGTGGGCCGAAATGGCCTCGGTGCTCGACAAGGAGGACGGAGGCAGCATTGGCGGTGGGACCGCCAGTGCTGGCGGGGGTGACGAAGCTGGCGGCAGCGGAAGCGGGGGCGCGGGGCTGCCCGATCCGTTGACCGGCCTCCGCCCGCCGGTGCAACAGCCGCCCCCGCTGCTGCTCGCGCTGCCCAAAGACCGACAGGCGGGCTGTTGTCCGCGCTCGACAACGCTGCTCGAAGGCGAGCCGATCGCTTGCTTCAACGTGGGCGGCGAGGAGCGGCTGTGTCTGCCGCAGATCCTCAATTCGGTGCTGCGCGGATTTCTGCTCGTCCAGATCAACTCGGTGTGCGACGACCTGCAGATCTACTGCTCGCGCTGCACTGACGACCAGCTCGCGCAGCTCATCGAGGCCGAAATCCTGCCGGCCAGCGTGACGTCGTGCGGCCTCATCAGCAAGAGCGACGCCGAACGGCTGTGCGCGTCGCTGCTGCACACGCCCGTCGACGTCGGGGGTATCGGGTCGGGTCTGGGCAACCACCTCCCGCTCCTCAAGGACGGCTGTGCTGCGATTAGCGACGACCCAGACGCGTTGGCGAGAGCGGCGGCGGCAGCCGACGGAGGTCTTGAAGTCTACCACGAGTGTTTCGGCGGCTGCGAAGGACACCTGTACGCCGAACTGTACCTCGGGCCGAACTCGGCCTGCGTGCGCTGCACGGAATGCCGGGGCCTGTTCTCGCCGCGGCGCTTCATCTCGCACGTGCACCGCGCCAAGGCCGAGACTAGAACCTGCCACTGGGGTTTTAGCTCGGCCAACTGGCGGCAGTATCTACTGCTGGCAAAGGACGATGATCCCGTCGCCAAGGAGCGGCTCGATCAGCTGAAGAGCAAGTTCGACAAGCGTAAAAAGGTGAGTCAATATCCGTCATTATTACCATTACAACTACTTGTCGTAGTATTACTCTTAGTTGTACCAGAGGGTCGAGCCCGGTGGCGTGGTGGGTGCATTGGGCCTGCGCCTCGCGATCGGAGCAGGACACTAGATAGGTGCGCGGGTTCGAGCCCCACCGTTGTCCCACATGTGTTATTATGGGTTCCGTCTATGACGCAATGTGAAAAACAGTTCCGTGGACGTTAAATCTTGGCTGAGGTTCAGCCTGAAAACTGTACTCAGTAGTAGTAGTAGTACTAGTTGTACCAGAGGGTCGAGCCCGGTGGTGGCTTAGTGCATTCACGTGCGCCTTGCGGCCGGAGAAGACACATGAGTGCACGGATTCGACCCCTACCGTTGCACATTTGTATTTATTGGGATCCGTCCTACGAAACAATTTAAGGGAGCTGTTCCGTGGACGTTAAATGTTGGCTGAGAGTCAGCCCGAAAAAGGTTTTACCAAGGAGGGTCTCCGAGGCCGTGCCGTGCTAACCCCACTCACGCCTGAATGGCTGAGTGGGAAGGAACACGATTTTTCTGGCTTGTGCGGGGCAGCGAGTTGCCTGCTGGCAGCCGGCGGCATATCCTTCCGAAACCTCCCGCACCAGACACAATGACTAGAGCGTCCGAATTTTGCATTTGTATTAATACTAGTATTGGTGGTGGTATTATTACCCTGACCTAGGATAGAACCTTACCTACCTGCTGCAGGGTGCACGCTGCGATTCCATCACACCGCCACCCACTCACACGCGCATGCAATCTCTCAAAAATAAAACCAGTTCAAACTTCAACGTACATAATTTTACGTTCGACGTGACCCGTCGAACATTGTCAGTCGTCATGGTACTAGGACCGTGACGATTAAATCAACGGAAGCACTGGTGGCACGCCAGGATCGACTCCTGCTCGCGTAGCAGATTCTTTCTTCTTCTTCATCCTTGACTGATGGCGGGGTCAGGTTGAACATGGCTCTGCTGTTGCATTCCTCCGCTGGAGGCAGTCAAATTGAGTTAGGTTAGGTTTTAGCATGCGTGTAGCGTTGAGTTAGCTATACGCATGCCTAAAGTGGCTTTTTTAAGTAAAAAGGCTTTAAAAACAAAGAGTTAAGCAAAATTAATTGTGGCATATCTCGATGGTAGGCTCCTACCGTCATCATCAGCATCATCTTGTCTGAATGACCACACAGCCTACAGTTGACGAACTGTGTGGGTTTGATCGAATTGCTGGATGGGTGCCAGCTTAACCACGAGTTGGATCTTGGATCTCGTCGCCGTCTCGACCTTCCTCTGATCGTGTTGGCTGTCGCCACACCCGCCGCGTGTCAGATTCACGCCTTAACCATTGTCGTCGTCCGTTGAGCCGACGTCATTGTCGTCGCGTTGTAGTCGTTGTAGGCGCTTAACGTGTCTACAAGTCGATTGTGTAGTAGCTATGCTATGGCCGCCGACAGCTTACGACAGAGCCGAAAGTTCTCAGTCGTTCTGTCGACGAACAAGCGGTATTAGTAGCCTAGTTGGTTTTCTATAAGCAGCAGCAGCAGCAGCTGCCGCAGAAGCAGATTAGATGTGAGAGAGAATTGAGCTGGACGGGCTTAGCGCCGCGGCGACGCCTTAGGGTTTTCTGGCGTCGCCGGCAGTCCTACCAACAACGTCACGATATTGTTGGCCTAGCTCTAGGTTGCCAAATGCACACGATTCGTTCTCACTCGCTCACGCGTTCCCTATGTATGCATGTATGTATGTATATATATATATATATATATATATATATCTACATCTACCTCTCTCTACCTTTATCTGTGTTTGTCTCTTTGCATCTGACATTGACCGTGGTAACAGCCTTAGGGATGGCTGGAGTAGGGGAGAGACAGGGGACAAAATCTGAGATCTGAGAGCAGCTAGACTGAGTTGACTATGCATGCCGACCATTGTGTGTGACCGTAAACGGTAGCACATGCATGTATTTTGAGCTAGCTTGAGCAATTCTGTCGTTCCACCGTTTGTAAGTCATCGTTATGTACATCGGATCATGAGAGAGATCACCAGATGGAACATACCTGAATACAGCTCGAGTTCGCTTGCCCTGCATACACAGTATGTCTGCCTATTACTATCATACCTAACCTCATAGTTTTTCTTTCCTCTCTTTTTCACTTTCTTTTTCTCTCTTTCGGCTTGAAAAAGCGTCATATATATATATATATATATATATATATATATATATATATATATATATATATATATATACATATGTTAACTAAGACCCCTTTTAGTATCGTGCTGCTTGTAACCAGAGCATAATATCGGAATGGCAAACTGCTAGTGCTGTTGTGCCTTATTGCTGTGTTTTGCTTCCTATGCCTGCATGTTTGAAGCAACCTAATCTAGTGCGCGCCTAAGTGAACGCTTAAATGAAAGTCAGCGTTGGGAACTGGTTTCGTAAGCTAGGCTTGTCTATGACCCATTTGATCCCAGTCTACAGTGTCCAGAATGTGAAGTATAATAATAACAACAACAACGACGCTACAATAAAAAAAAGGCAAAAACGAAGCAAGTATACATTGAAAGGTATCGATAACCTTTGGTAACATTGGTGGTTGCACCACGACCTGCGATTTTGATTGTATGGCCATTCAGTATCCCATGTTTATTGGCGAAACGCCGCGCAGGCCAACTAAAGGACAAACAGTGCCTTAACCACGTGAGGACCTGCGCTCGCAGTGCCCGCAACGGCTGAAATTCAGCCTAAGTCATTTGTTGTGCGAATGATCTCACTGAAGATTATTATTTTTATTATTATTATTCTCACACACAAACAGGAAGGGGGGGGGAGTGGTGATATGATTATATTACGTGACGGCAGTTCTGGAATTCTCGCTCTCGTCGGTGTGGAATCGCTAAGAGATCATAGAGATAGATGATGAGGATGGTGATGGTCGTTTATCGATGAGGCGATTGGGTTACTAACTATCGTTGGTAGCTGCGCGTTTCGGGTCGTGTGGAAAATGGTTAAGGAATTAACTAGCTTTAGCATTTTCAACGAATGGTTGTCGCTGCTACTGCTGCTATCGTCCTCGTCGTTGTTAGCGATGTTGTTGTTGCTGCTGTCGTTGTTGTTGTTGTCGTTGCTGTTGTTGTTGTCGTTGTTGTTGTCGTCGTCGTTGTCCTCGTCGAGTGGTATGAGGATATGACCGCCAGTGACGTCCTGAATTCATGACGCCGACCGACTTTGGCCGAGTGACTTATTTTCGACGCTGCGCCTGCCTTTTAGCTCTCTCTCTCTCCGCGTCTTTCTATCGCTCTCTCTCTCTCTATATATATATATATATATATATATATATCTTTCTCTTTGCCTGTCTCTCTCTCTCTCTCTGGGTCCAGCCTGATTGACTGGTGACGACTCGGTGGCTGTCACGTTCACTCATGAATTTGTTCGGGCAGCGGCGGCGGCGGCGGCGATGGCGGCGGCAACGGCGACGACCAGCTTGAGCTTGAGAGCTTCTGCTCGTCGTGGTCGTCGTCGTTTGCGTCATTCAATACGCCGGCCTTGCCGTCATCAGCGTTCCGATTTGAGCTGGCTGGCTGGCTGGCTGGCTGACACGGGCCATGCGTGTTGCTACTCCTGCTACGATTGTTCCTGGTGGTGGTGGTGGTGGTAGCGGTGGTGGTAGTTAGTAATGGTTAACGTTAAGCGCTATTTGAGCGCTTTTGAGGCGGCCAACCTTTAGTCAGCCGAGCGGCCTGACCTCGAGCTGCTGCCGGCGCCGCCGTTAGATGCCGTTGGCTGCCGTTGGCTGCTGCTGCTGCTAGATGCTGGGCTTGATGGGGCTGTGGAGGCGGTGCTTGTCGTAAGACGATCAATTCAAAGTTCGATTTCTAGCAGACTTGGTGTCGACTTGCTTGGTGCTAATGATGATGATGATGATGGAGGACGACGTCGACGACGAAAATCCTTTTGCTGATTATGCTGATACTGACGGCGATGCTCGTCATGGAAGTTTGTGAAGCTTCGCACGATTTTGACTGACTGACTGACTAGCCGATTGATTGACAGGTACGGCGGATCTCATTGCTTTATCTCTATTATTGTTTGCTGTATCAGAAGTAGTAATGGTAGTAGTAGAACAGCTGACCGGTACTGAGCTGGCTCATGGCTGACTAGTGTTTGTTGCCTACCGATGTTGTCACGCTTTATCAGTCGGTGGTGTCGACGGGCTGTCTCGGGTCGTACACGGCGCGGCACAAACATACGTACATATGCTCTTGCCATATGTTTACAAAAAAGAAAACGTTTTTTATCTTTTGAGGACTAAGAAGAAAAATTAAAAAAAAACGTCGACGATGATATCAACGATGCCGGCGCTTTCGGGGGCGCAGGTAGGTGGGGGCGGTTACAAGCGAACGCAAGCCTGGCAAGGCCGCGGAGACCGAGTCGGCACCCCCTACCGCCCAGCAGATAGAGAAGACAATAACACATCACTATTTTTATAATATGACGTTTATTATTAGCACCTTTGTTAAGTGTACATTGTGAAAGTTGTGTTAGTAGTATACAGTATAGAAGACAACAATCGTAGCATATCGCCGTACTTCCTTACCTACGTACTGAATCGACGGATGCATTCGTCCAGATGTTGGTTGTGATGAGCCATCTCGACTTGTACATATTTTCGGCATCGTCCGACTCGACAACGTTGCCACCGGTGGGCACCGGACGCACGGACCCACGCAAACAAGCAAGCAAGCGACACAACCGAGAGCGTCATGCTGTTTAAACTAAGGAGATAATGCTTAGATGTAACTTCGACAGCTAACAGGATAGTTAGTTTGTTAGTTAGGTATTTGGTTTGTTGCTTGTTTACCGAGTTTCCTTTATCTTTCTTTCTCTCTCTCTCTCGATCGTTCGCTCGTACACTGTCCGTCTGGCTGTCCTTTGGTCCATCGATTCGTCGCAACCGCTTTCCTTCCGTCTTTGTCCTTGTCTTGGTGGCAGTGGTTACCAGACATACGGAATAGTTACCAGTTGTTGTCGTAGTTAGAAGCTGGTTGTAGTAATCTTCGTTATCATCGTGTCCGTCGTAATAATAGTAGTAGTAGTAGTTACAGTAGATTCCTTCATTGCTATTATATATATATAAATATAGTAGCAAGGAAGAAGTCTCGTCAATGCCGGCGTCGCCGCCGCTACCTTCACCACTAGCGTCGGGACAACAGCGGACGAATCGAACGAATCGACAGGCTGGCAGGCTGGCTGGTTGACTGGCGGCTCGACTAAACTCACCCGTGCATGGTGATGATGGTGACGATGATGATGATGATGATGTGATGGGTAGTAGTTGTAGTAGTTGTAGTGAGAGGTGTGGGGCCGCGCCGGGGGTGGCCGGACGGCCGGGTTTCTGCAGGAGCGACATAAGAGAAAACGAGAAGAAGAAGATGTGGCGGACGACCATCGACGTGATGATATTCGTTGCCTGCTAACTAACTACCCCAAGGCTACCACCCCCAGCTATGCCCGCTATGTTCCCCTCCCTGTCACACAGCGGACGGACTCTGAAGAGCCAAGTCGATGCATCCATACGAAGGCACCCCCCCCCCCCCGCTCGGTCAGTCTCCCTTGTTCTCCCTCTTGCGCGCTCTTGCTCTTTCTCACCCCATCCCCCTCCCCCCGACTCTAGCTTGTAGTCCTGTGTTCGCTATACTACTTGAGCAGCTTCGACACTAACTACTACTACTACTACTACTATCACTACGACGACGACGACAACAACAGCGAAGCAACAGCTACTCGTATTTGCTCATCGCGCCGCGTCTTGTTTCGGCCCTTCGGTCTCTTTTCTCTTTATGCTTTGAATCTTCTTTCTCCTTGGCGTTCGTTGTTCTTCGCCGTCGTCGACCGCGTCGTGGTTTTCGTCGTCTCTTCTCGAGTCTCTTGTTTCGCTCCTGTTGTCTGTTTCGCGATTCGAAACAGTGAGCTGGCTGCCTGGCGGGCTGGCGGACGAGTGAGCGACCGATCTTTGATCGAAACAACGTCGTGGCTTTGCCGTTGAGCCTTAGCTGAGACAGCCCCAGCTCAGATAGAGCCAATATAAGCTGGCTCTCTGTCGACTGTTTGTTTCCCGGTTTCTCCCGGTTTTTGGCTCTCTGTAAGCGGCCAGTTGGAGCCGTCGTCCGTACGACCCACGCATAGACCGACGCCTCCAGGGGAAAAGTCCGTCGTCGCCTCTTTCTCCTTCTCCACCAATGCAGTTCGTCGCCGTAGTCGAGAGCAATCTGATTCGAGATCTGGTTCATCGCCAGCGTCGCCACCGAGAGGACGATTGCTTTTCCCGTGGGGAAGCAGTCTGCCACGACAAACCGAGCAAGGCGACAACGCGTTTAACCATTGGATAGCGGCTGCGGCGGTGGCGGGCGGAGACAAAGACAAAGATGATGATGATGACGACAACAACAACAACAACAACAATAGCAACAACGACAACAACAACAACAATGATAGGCCGGTTTGCTTGCCTGTCTGCTTTTCTTCTGCATCCAGGGAAATCTCCATCATGGCGCTCAGTTGTGTCGCTCTGCTACGCCTCGCATGGTCTCTGTGGTGGCGGGCCGAGGTGGTCTGGTCAGTCACGGCACTACATATATATATATATATATATATATATATATATGCATATTTATTTTTATGTGGCCGTGTGCAAGTCGGTGTGCAACGGCGTATCGTACAGGAAATATCGTAGTCGAATAGCTCATGGAATCGGATCCCTATTACTGCGTTGGCGGTGGCGGCGGCGGTGGTGGTGGTAAACAACATTCAAGGTTCAGCAGACATGCCAGTTGATGGGAGAGCTACATATGAGTAAAGATATAGGCAAACAAAGCGAAAGAGAGCGTGGAGGACTAGAGTTCGAGCGCGAGAGAAAGAATCTTTTGATCTGCCAAAGTCCTACAGAAGTAACAAGTGTTTTTTTTTGGTTTTGTTTCGTGAAAGAGAGGGCAACCGACCGCATAGCACACAACGCTAGTAAACGACGCCAACAACAACAACTACAACAGCGGCAGCAGCAGCATCAGGAACAACGCGGCGATCGAAATGTCTTTGTTGAAAAGATGGGAAGACCGTTGATTGTCAGTTCGAGAACAATAATCCAACGCGAGGCGATTTAAGTCTCACCCTGATACTGGTGGATCGGACGGTGGATGATCAGGTTTAGGTCAGTCATCGTTGACAGACGGACGGACAATCAGAGAGAGGCAGGCCGAGGATGAGAGACAGCTGGAAGCGATATATGTATATATATATATATATATATATATATATATATATATATATATATATACTAGGTAGAATATATATATATATATATATATATATATATGTATATATATATATATATATATATATATATACTAGGTAGAATTTATAGAATATATATTAGAATATATATATATATATATATATATACTAGGTAGAATTGTAATGACCGCTGTTTGATGTGTTGTTGTCGTCGTGTCGTTTCGTGTTGTGGGAGGACAGAGGACTGTCTCCATGATGAGCTATGGTCGGCCAGACTGTTAGTTTGGTTGGCTCTTGTTTTTGTTGTTATTGTTGCTATCGCGGTTGCTGGTAATGCCGCTCATGCTGCTACTGGAGTTGTTGTTGTTGTTCTTGTTGCCGCTTCTGCGGGCACCGTCATCAAAATGCAGAACCAAACGAGAGGGAGGGTGATGCCGGTAAGAACGAGAACGCCATCGTTGTTGTTGCTGTTGTTGTCGTTGTTGTTGCCGTTGTTGTTGTCATCCATCTATACATCCATCCATTCGATCGATTTATTTGCGAGCCGACCACCTCTCTTGTCGTCTGAAGGGTGTAGGGAGGGACGAGACCGTGAATCTCCCGCAGAGTGCAGGGCACCACCGGTGGGTTGTTTGGTCGCAGTGCAACATGTGCATGCATGCTTGCATGTCTCACATGCCTAGCATGTGTGCTGCTAGCCATCGTCCGGCTCAGATTGAAGTTCATCGCCGTCGTCGTCGTCGTCATCATTGTTGTTGTTCTTGTTGCTGTTGTTGTCGGCGGCCGCGGCGGCAATAGTAGCGTCATCATCCCCGCGTCTATCGGCTCTACTGCACGTGTGCACACCTGTTCGTTCGCCTCTTGCGAGTGCGCCGAGTTGCGGCCAGCGTTGCGGCGGTGCCACTCACTCACTCAAATCACTCAGTAGACACTTCGCGGGCTTCATTGGCTGCTACACTACAATGAGATCTACTTTGACTACAGCTACTACCGTCACCAGCAGCAGCAGCAGCAGAAACGCCACCATCCCCACCACCCCCACCACCATTGGGCACGAAACGGACACACCGGCCGTTGTTACCAAGAAGTGCGAAAAGTACTAGTACTAAGACTACCGATTTTCTTCTTGTCGTCGTCGTCGTCTTCCTCTTTCTTCTTCTTCGTCTTCTTTTCATCAAATCGACTCGATTCGGCTGACACGATGATTTTTGTTTCTGCTGCTGCTGCGGCGGCGGCGGATGTTCCTGCCGCTATGTCTTGTTTGATCACAGGACATCGCAGGAGCTGGTGCTCTGGCTGGCTGGCAGGCAGGCTTGGTCTTGGTCTTGGTGTCCGCTACGATGGTGTAACAGGAACACCACTAGCACCACCAGCCAGTGCAGTACAGCCAAATGATGCTTATAATGACGAGCAACGGCGAAGATGTCGGTCTCGACGAAGACGACGACGACGACGACGACGACAACAACAACAACAGCAACAAATACGAAAATGGTGGTCTCGACGAAGACGACAACAACAACAGCCACGACGACAACAACAACAACAACAACGAGAAACGGCGGCAACAGACTCGTTGGCCCACTCACTGGCTGAAGTGTGACTGAACCCCCGAATCAGCGGCGGCGGCGGCGGCGGCGTGGGCGGCAATTCACCGAAGCAATGAACAAACAACGATGCAGGTGCAGACATCTAGCCAGTCAGACCCAGGAGAGACACATCCGATGGCGACGGCCACCATCACCAGTACCACCACCGCCACCACCACCAACCACCACCACCAACGCCCGTCGATCTGCCGAGAATCGATCTCCAAGGTTCCGCTTGTTGTAAGGCCGAGGCCGAGGCCGAGGCTCAGAGGCCTGCCTTCGTTCAGGCGGCTCAGCGCCAGCTCATTGCATTGCGCTAAACTCTAGCCAGCTAGCGGTTGGTTCGGCTGGGCTCGACGACCTCGCATTCCGCTCAGATGTGGAGATGGTATTTTCTTCGTTTCGACGACCCATGAAGCGTCAACAACGGCAACAACAACGACCCATCAACAACAACAACAACAACAACAGCAACGAAGGAAACAGCCACCGAGTCGACGTTGCTACCGTCGGTGTGCGTTGATGCGGCGGCAGCGCTTGTTGTTGTTGTTGTTGATGATGATCATTGTGATGAGGATGCTGTTGTTGTTGTTGTTGTTGTTGTTGCCGCCATCAGCAGTGCTGTTGCCGCCGCTTGCTTACTTTATTGACTAGTGAAGCTCGTCGGAGTCAGCACAGAATGACCGACGACCAGAAACGGCGTTGGAAAAGAAAGCCAGCCTGCCAACCAGCCGGCCGGCCATTGCAGTCGTGGTCGCCTGCCTGTCCGTCCGTCCAAACAGCGAGATAGATCAAACGAGACATACAGAGAGAGAGAGAGAGAGAGAGAAAGAGAGACCCGATGAATGGCTGGTTCGTTCCGTTGAGCAGCGAACTGCTGCGGCTTGTCGCTTTAGCAGCGCAACGCCAAAGACGACACTGTGTGTTGTGCACGTTGTTGCCAATGGCGGCTGCGACGACGACGATAACGACGATGAGGAGATCAGGCAACCAGATCACCAACCAGGCAGCAACAGCAGCAGCAGCAGCGCACCTCACGCTTTGACGACACGTGAATACAGCTGCAACAACAAAGATAACATGGACAGCAACAACAACAACAACAACAAATATAACATGAACAGCAACAACAACAACAACAAATATAACATGAACAGCAACAACAACAACAACAGCTAGCCGGCGACGAAGACAACAAGCGCGGGGGGACAGCGGGGTAGCGACAACGACATGAGATCGGCGGTGACGGCGACGCTAAAGGCGGCGCGCGGCCACACTCTCGCTGTTCTTTGTTTATCTCTATATCTATCTCTATCTCTCTCTCTCTGCGCTGTTGTTTCTGGCGCGACGACGTAGGCAGTGCAGCCCGCCTGGCTGTGTAGCGGCCAGCTGTGAGCAGACGCTACGAGTGGTTGACGATATGGCCCCCCAATGAGCAGGGTCGTCGGACGGCCATAGTCTATGTATGAATCGTCGCCAGTGACAAGACAGCAGGGGCGTCTACTGCAACGGGTAGCAGACGCCCCTGACGCCCAACGACGACAGCAACAGCAACAACGGCGGTGGCAGTGATATACGACGACGACGACGACATCACCGTTGTCGTTAGCGGCGGACTTCGGCGTTGTCTTCAGCGTTTCGGGATGACGACGACGACGGCCGCGACGATGAGGAGGAGGAGGAGGACGAGAAGGAGATGAAGAACCAACCGAGCGGCGACAGGGCGGTGACCAAGGATCGCCACACAACCGGTCGCCCCAGTGGTCTTGGGCGGCTGTCCATCCATGTTGAGCTGTTGCTGACTGAGGCGCTGCTGTTATCACCATGCCATGGACGTTCTTCTGGCACACAGCCGGCACCATCTTGGACGTTTTCGCACAGAATCATTCTTCTGTCCATGTTGTTGTCGTTGTCGTCGTTGTCGTCGTTGCTGCTGCTGCTGCTGCTGCTGCTGCAGCAGTTGTTGTAGTCGATGTTACTAGATGGCTACAAAGACATTGTTGCCTTCGCAGTGACAACAACAACAATAATAAAATAAAAGCGCTAGCGACAACAACAGCAACAACAATCAATATTTGCCCTACCCTTTCCGCAAGCCGAGTTTTCAGTTCAGACAACTGAAGTGCCGGACTTGTTCACTTCCAGCAAATCGAACCGATGCGATCATATATACAATGTTAAAACACGAACAGGCAAAAATAGCAGAAACATAGGATTGCTGTCCGTTGTTGTTTTTGGCACTATTATCTTTCATGACAAATTTATCTTTCATGACAGATGGACGGACATTTAGGCAGGCGTGAGAGTGAGAAAACGTACGGTTTCGTCAACGTACTCATTGTCGTTTCGATTTCTAAACGAGCCACGTGTACTCAGAGGGTAACGGTCTATCTGTATACACATATACGGGCGACTGCGCAGTTGTTGGTCATCATCATTTCGTTAATTTGTAGGGAAGAATGTGGCGTCCAAGCCGATAGTACGTATTGTAATGATGCAGACGAGTATGACGATTGTGCGGCTGAAGGGAATGTCGGCTATAGGTCCGTTATAGGCGGCATCTGTTATCAGCGGCCGAATCCAGCGGCGCCATTTTGAGCCAACCTGTTGTTTTTTTTTTGTTAGATCTATGACGTCGTGTTTTGCAGCCAGATGAGAGCGAAGAGGAAAACGTAACAGTTCCGCTATAGTTTGTGGTCGACAACTGCACTTGCTTATAGTATTTCCTAGTATTGGGATATGCAAAGAGGAGGTCGTTGGTTGTTTACCAGCGATACACTTGGTGCTGCAATGACGACGACGCTGCAGTTTAAGCGGTACATAAAACCGTTGTTGTTGTTGTTAGTGCTGCTGCGCTGTCGTTGTGGGCGAGGTCCAGAAGTCTCCTTCATCACAGAATGCAGCTGACTAGCTGATATGTGCTTAGTATATAACAAGTTGATAGGGCATGTACAGTTTCTTCATCCGCCGCTACCTTCCTGTCCACCTGTTGATGTACTCACTCCGCCCCACATTCAGGCCGTGATGCTTTCTGTCAATCAGTAGGGCTCGTCTGACACAGAATCATCATCACCACACCGAAAGCATACCGTAGCCCCCGTCAGAACACCACCTCCCACATACAAAGGTTAGGACGGTGCATAATGTAAACTTAGTGCAGTTAATCAGTGGGATGTTGTACATCAAGCCTTATCTACGGCTTCATTTCTCTAGTACCTCATCTATTTCTCGCTTTCTTCTCTTTTCATTTATCGTTCTTTTTAGTTTGAATTTTGCACATAGTTCCTGGATAGTCATACACGAAATCCAAGGACTTCCTGTTGAAGGACGTGTTTTGCATTGTGTCTAGTGTAGATGGCTATATGCGATGCTCGGAGAAGCAGTGTTTGGCCACAATTCGCACCGCTAGGTAGCAGGTGCGCCGTACGAAGGCACGGTAATGGAAAGCTTTATAATATATATTAAAAGCTAAGGGCGGGCCAGAACCACCTTGGTGACTATTGGCTTCTCGCGGAGTCCTTCCAGAGAGAAGACTGCAGGGCTTTCATTGAAAATAACCGTGGTAATGCTTGCTTTTTTCTAGCAAGAGTTTTTAATATTGCAGTGTTTGTCCTCCACGCACGTCTATAGAGATCGCCGATGTCGTATCTTTGCCGCTGTCAGAACAGGTTACGGTAGACCGTGCGCCAACGGCTGCTGGACTTCATGGCCAGTGCCAGTGGCTTGAAAGAGCCTTACAAAAGGTCGTCAAGTTGTGGTGTGAATCGAAGCCACGAAGGCCTCGTCCGTGCTTTTCAAGGACTTCAAGCTACCTTGACCACAGTGACCTGGTCAGGTGTCTGCGTCAGGCCAAAAGCTCAGGTGCCAAATCTAAGCGCACTATGCATAACTGTAGCCACCTTGTGGCGTGTTGGCGCAGTGAATTTCACAACGAGAAACTGAAAACTGAATGAGCGTATGTTCGGGTCTCTAGAGGAGGTTGCCGCACCTTCTCTCTTTCTCTTCCGTTTGGCTGGCAGACAATAGGAAGAAATTGCCAACAATATATTAGAAGCACATAACTTGCTGCATCTGCTCTGTTTGCGTGAGAAATACTCGTAAATAAATTACGATGATATCGAAGGACGAAGTTCAAGGCGATTTGGTAAGGGTACTAGGCGAACACGACGTCCCACGACGAACATTTCAAGACAAGCTGACTTAAAGCAGCGGCTTCTATCGACTCATCCAGCAGGGATGATGCCGATGAATCGAATCACGGGCAAATGAGCGGATGGGTGACGGGAACATGATCGGCGTGTCGCAGCGCGGTGTTAAATACCGGCGAACCGGAAAGTCAAATCGGCAAAACGTGGACGTTGCATATTGCCGAAGTGTTTCTTCCTTCTCCTTTCTGATGACGATGATGATTCCAGCGTGTGTAAACTACGCCGGCGGGCGTTTGCCCACAGATAAGCGCGCGACATGTCGCGTCGGATAACAAGGTCTAGCAAGTTCGGTCGTGAATGACCGTGAGCGCTGCGGCGGCGTTGGCAAAGCCAGCAAAGAAACGCAGCGGTGTTTTAGCAGCAGCGGTGTTTTAGCAGCAGCAGTAGTAGTAGTTGTAGTAATAGCATTTTTTATATGTTTATTATTTAGTGGTAACAGCAGCAGCAGCTGGTGGTGGTGGTGATGGTATGATAATAACAGTTAGACGTAGTGGTCGTAGAAGTCGCAGAGCTGCAAAACTACAGCAAGATGCTAGTGAGGCTTGCAAAAGCTACGCAGATGGAATAACCGGCATAGATATTTGTAGAATTCTAGTCGTATTCGTCATGGAGCCGCTTGGAACGTCAATCTACAGCAAATACTGAGGTTGAGGTAGCAGCAACAGCCGCAGCAGCAGCACTAACAGGGCGACGGGCAAGGTATTGTTTTGCCACAGCATTTCAGCGGGCTAGCAACAATGTCTGAATGATGATTCTATCGGGTCAGGCAGGTTCTGGGGTGTCGGGGATCGAGTACCCAACCGAGTACCGAAAGATCAACCTAGCCATCCTGCTCCACCCCCCCCCCATTCTCCGAGCAGCGAATGTCGACGATGACGGTAACGATAGCTCGCCAGCATGCAGCAAAGCCAACGACAGGCTCGGTTGTTACCCCTCGCGCGTGCATCGTCACCGTCGTCATCATCATCATCATCATCATGCTGTTGCTGCAAGCTACCCCGTCCACAAACAACGAACGAGGAACGTGGGGATCAGTGGTGGCCGTCACTCAGACACATACATTCAGTCAGATGTATGGCGTTCACTCACTCACTCACGCGGCGTTCCCGCGCGAGCGGTTCCCAGTGATGACAAACAGTGAGCAAACACAGCCACCACCACCACCACGACCATGACCACCACCACCATCAACAACGAGACAACATGAGGTTCAGCATCGATTCCAACCGCAGCAGCACCATCACCAGAGCCACCACCGCCAACAACAACAACAACCAGCCGAGCAGCATCAAGACCGCCATCATCGAGACCGCTCCCAACCTCCGGACCTCCCGTCGGTCCGTCCGTTTGTCCGTCCGAGCCAGTAGCCAGTAGCCCTTCGTCCCCTTCCGGGCACCACAACATACGTTGTGGCTCGGATTGCACCAAAGGCAGACTGGTTGCCTGCCAGGCTGCCTGCCTGCTTGCCCCTAGCGAACCGTTCGGGCCGACAAAAGGATCGGTTTCTCTCTCGTGCGCGGCCGCCCGCGCCATTGCTCTCCTCAACGGAGCGATAGAACCATGTTTACTGCTACGATGACTACGGCTACTACTACCACTACTACAACTACTACTACTACTACTACTACTAGGCCGACGACGAGGACGATTACTGCTTCTGTTTCTTCTTCGGCGGCGGCGGCGGCTACAGCAGCCGCAGCAGCAGTAGCCGCGACTGGCCTAATGCTGGCCGCCCCCTCCGCCGCCGTCACCGCCCTCAGTAAGTAGGTTGAGGTTGAGTGGCTGACTGGCTAGTTGGTTGTCTGCGCAGCTGTGAGCACTTATCTTCTTCGTGGCTGGCGAAGCTGCATTCTTCGCCGGAACCACCACCACCACCCGACTAGAGAGAGAGAGAGAGAGAGAGAGAGAGGGGGAGGGGGAGCGACCGAGGGGAGGCGTAACGCTCCGAGATGCGTATCTGCCGACGTTGGCTATGACGGGTCTCCTATTGCTGCAGCAGTAGTGGTTGTTGTGGTTGTCGTCGTCGTCGTCGTTGTTGTTCTTCTTGTTCTGGTAGCCTGCATCAGGCAATGAACACTGCTGCTGTTTGTTTTCGCCGCGTGAGTCCTCGCTCGAAAGCTCGAGTGAGACACACACACATAGAGACAGAGAGAGAGAGAGAGAGTAATGGGGGGTGGGGGGAAAGTAGATCTCTCGCTAGCTCTAGCGCTAGAGGTCGAACGAACTGGGAAATACCCCATACATACCTACCCTTCTGGGCGTCTGGGCTTCTGGGCTGACCGCATCGACCGATCCACGTGTGGAAGGGAGGTGTCTTCGGAATGTAGAATGTCGGCCTGCCATTCTGGGCCGACGAACAATCTCCGTACGGCTGCTTGCTTGCTTGCTTCTCGTTCATCCTGCTTTCGTCACCCCAATTACCCCGACTTAGCTACGACGTCTGCTCATATATATATGTATATATATATATATATATATATATATTATGCGCACGAAACAAGTGTAATTCCTTGTGTTAAAGTGTGATCGAGAATTAGCACGTTCTACATGCGTATTCAGTTTCGAAGTACGTAACATTTGAGTAAAACATTTACAGCTTCATACGCGCCTACTTCCATCGAAGCCATGTTGATTTCGTTCGTCTACTTCGTCATGGTCGGTACCTGTTGTTGGCGTTGTCGTGTGGTTTTCTGGACTTGATTCAAATCTCGATCCGATCCAACCAGACGAATAATCTCGAATCTACCCCATGGTAGTGACTCTATGCTAGTTCCAACTCGAGGCATTCGTTCAGGTTCAGAATTAATCAATCAATCAATCACTGAGACAGTGGCGAGCAGTTCTCGGGCATCATCGATGTTGCACGCCGCGGATGGCGGGAGATGCGAACGGAATCGTTGAGCTGGAAGCGCGGAACTCGACCGCTCCCTCCGATCCGGCGGCGCGCTTCTACAAGCGCCGCTCGTATGATCTCAGCGCCTGTGAGCCGCCTTTGTTTATGCGTCCTCACTAGAGACCGGGCGAACGAGGGAGGGGGAGGAGGCGGAGGGCGGCATCTGCGACAAGCGACACTTCGTCACTAAGTCAGTTGTCCTGAAGTCAGTCATAAACGCACGGGCGGCACATATCGTTTGTTCAAAGCAGCAGGCCAGGTGGCCTTGCGGAACGAGACGACAAAGAAGAAAGAAAGAGGAAGAAGGAAAACGAAAAAGAAAATGACGATCACAGCAATAACAACAACAACAACAACATTGACGACGGTGGCGAGCAGAAGAGCTAGGCACGCGAGTAGTGTCACTTCCCGCTAGAAGAAGTATCGTGCCAAGCTAGCATCGTTGTGGGTTTGTCGTTATTGCTATTGTTGCTTATTGCTCTTGCACTGGTTATTGTTGCTGTTATTGATGTTGTTGTTGTTGTTGATGTTGTTTGTTGCTGTTGTACTGGTTATTATTGCTGTAGCTGTTGTTTTTTGCTCGTGCATTGGTAGTTGTTGTTATCGTCGGCGTTGCATCGTGTTGGCGACGGCTTGTTTTGAGCTTTGGTGTCCAGGGGGCCCGAACTGGTGGTAGTTTTGTCCATCTGTTTGTGAGCAATTCTGTCTGTCCGTCCAGATGTCCGTCAACTTGTTCGCCTGTCGGCCTGTCTGTCTGTCTGTCTGTTGGTTTGTCGTCGTCGTCGTCGTCCATTGTCCGTCCGTCCATAAAGCATCGTCTGCTGCCCGATTAGTTTTTCATCGTCGTTGGGTCGTGTCGTTTGACGAAGACGTCGATGACGCTGTCCGGCCGCCCGCCAGTTAGTCATTCAGTCAGTCCTTCAGCCATCTCAGAGCGCCATAGCAGCAGCAGCAACAACAACAACAACAGGCGTCAGCCGGCGCTCTTTCGACTTCCCGCTTGGCTACTGGCGACGACGACGTTTGGCGCCAGCCGCCGTTGTCATCGCCGTTCTTATCTTTGTTGCTGCTGCTGTTGTTGCTGACATTGTTATTGTTGTTGTTGTTACTGACGTTGTTGTTGATGTTGTTGTTGCTCGTATGGATGTCCAGCGGTGAGCGCGGCGGCCTTCTTAACAACAACAACAACAACAACAAAACAACAACAGCAGCAACAGTACCAACAACAACAACAATAGCACCAGCAACAACAACGGCGGCGGCTAGATCATACCGTGAACATTCCTACCGTCCTGCCAGCTGAATAGCTGCTGCAGCAGCAACAGCAACAACAACGAGCGATCGGCGTTGTTGTTGTTGTTGTTGTTGTGCTGTTGTTGTCGTAGTTGTTCTAGTGTGTTCAAGACGTGTTCAAGAACCTTATCATCGTATGCCGCCGCGTTTCTAGCTAGCAACAACTAAGCAGCATTTGCAATAGCAACATCAACAACAACAAAAATATACGTCAAGCGTAAATGACTGGGTATTGTAGACGCACTAATACTACGGCAAGTAGCTGTCGCAACGACGACAAGCCGAAACGTTCGAGCGTTCGCGTCTAACTGTATATATATATATATATATATATATATATATATATATATGTGTATATATATATATATATATATATATATATATATATATATATATATACATATATATATACATACATATGTATATATACATATATATATATATACATATGTATATATACATACATATGTATATATACATATATATATATATACATACATATGTATATGTATATATACACATATATATACATACATGTGTATGTGTACGAACGTGTGTAAGCAGCAAAAGTATGTGTCGTGTCGTTTTTCTTGGTTTCTGGTAGTACTGGCTGCTGCTATGGATGCTGATGATCACGATGATGTTGACGTTAGCGTAAACGACGACGACGACAACAACAACAGCAGCAGCAACGTCAACAACAACAACAACAACAAAGATATCTAGGCGGACACTACAGCGGTTGATTAATTGACTAACTAACTGACTGACTAGTGATGGGTGGACACACAGACAGTCAGACAGACAGACACCGAGGAACAGCCGCCTGTTGGTTAATGGCTGTGACTGTGACTTCTGCTTCTGCTGGCCCTGTGTCTCCAACCCCTCCCCCCACCCACATCCGCCGTTTTTTCCACATCTTGATTTGCAATTGCTATTTCTTATTCTTTTTCGTCTTCATCGTTGTCGTCTTCTTCTGCTTGTGCTTTTTCGTTGATTTCTACTAGTTTGGCGCTGGCTGCTGCTGCTACGGTAGCGGCGACAGTAATGCCTGTTGCGGTTGGTTGTTGGCAGTGTCGCGCTACGACATCGCGCAATGCTCAATGATCGCCCGTCCGCCAACCAACCAACCAGCCAAGCAAGCAACCGTCCAGGCTAGGCCGGGGGCACGCACGAAACAAAGCATCAAGCAACAAACAGCGGAGTTTTGGCGGCGGCGGTGGCAGCGATAGCAGAGATGGTGGTCGTTCGTGGTGGTCGTGGTGGCGATGGTGATCGTCACCGTCACCGTTCACCGTGATCGATCCGTCGGTCCGCCCTTCCGTCCGTCCGTCGGCGCTTGCCACAGACGCTTCGTCTTTCTTCTCTTCCGTTTGTTGTTACTTGCTGGCTGGCTGGCTGGCTGGCTGTTAAAGTCGGTCTTCTGATGTTCGAAGTCGTTGTTGTTGTTGCTGTTGTTGTCGTTATTGCTATCATTGGTGTAATGGTGGTGGTGGTGGTGGTAGCGGCCACTACAACAACAACAACAACAACCGTGATAGTTGTTGTGTTGTTGTTCTTGCGATTGTTGCCGTCTTCCTCATCGTATTCGCGTTTAGCAACAACAGAAGCAGCTGCAGCAGCGTCATTGGCACGAACAGCAACAGATACAATGGAAGCACAGCAGCACTGTACTGCCAACTGTACGACTATACAGACATCATCACGACAACAAGCGACACCAAGAGAAAGATATATATATATATATATATATATATATATATATATATATATATATGAATATATATATGTATATATATATATATATGAATATATATATATATATATATATATATATATATATATATATATATATATACATATGGAGAGAGAGATCGGGGTGGAGAGAGCGACGTGGTGGTCAGTTATAGATATAAAGATACAAAGGGAACATCAGTCCCTGCCCTGCCCGTACGAACGAACGCTTCTCGCTCCAGCTTCCGCCTCTCTGCGGCTCCCTTTCTCCTTCTGGCCGGTAGTTATTTTTCTGATGATGGCGTGTTCACTTGCCCTCTGTTGCTATTCTCATTGATGTTATTGTTGTTGTTGTCGTTGTTTGTTGTTGCTGTTCAAATGACTGTCCGGCTTCTGCTAGCAGCGCCAGTAGCCCGTCTGGTGGTGGTAACAACTGTTTATTGTTGTTTTTGTTGTTCTTGTTGCTATTGTTGTGTGGTGGTATGTTCACTGTTGCTAGCACGTCCACACAATGCTCGTGGCTTGGTCGCCGTAGGGTTTGGTATACGCCGCAGCCGCCCACTCCCCTCACCCCCAGCCAACTACCCTAAGGCTGCCGGATGATGATGGTGGGGGAGGGGGCGTGTTTAGTCTTTGCAGCCTCAACCTGATCGGGGGTGCGTGAGACGAGTTGGGCAGTGAGTGAGGGGGCACTGATGACGGAAGCTGCAGCCGTAGAGCACCAGCACTAGCAGCTACAACAACAACAACAACAACAACCATTCAATGGCTTGATTTATCTGCGCTTCTGTACTACAACTATTCTTAGATTGCGCACTCCTCACTAAATCTACAATCGCGTCATGCAAGGCAACATCAAAACAAGTAGGAGAAGAAGAATGTCGAATTGATGATGGCGACGACGACGACGACGACAACTGCGACAAGAACGACTAAGAAGCAGCCAGCCTGCAGCAGAAGATGCCGAAGACAACGACGACTACGACAACAACGATGATGATGATTTTGATGATGATGATGATTCTGATGATGATGAGGATTCTGATGATGATGGTGGTAATCTCTGTGATGATGATTATGGTCATGATTCCGATGAGTCCGGCCGCTGAGCCGATGTTGTCGTCGTCGTCGTCGTCGTCTCTGTTTGAGTCGTCTGTTCTGCTGGAGCGAACAGAGCAGTTTCCGAGTTGCCCTCTCTCCACCTCTTCGTTGTCGTCGTCGTCGTCTTCTTCGTTTTGCTCCCTCTTCTGCCCTTCGCTGCCTCCGCCGCCGCCGCCGCCTTCTTCTTCTTCTTTTTCGTCGTCGTCGTCGTCGTCGCCGACTGGTCTGGTCTGGTCCCTTCCCCTTGGTGTTGTCTCGCCATCCGCCACCGCGCACAAGCCAGCCAGCCAGCCGCCGACGAATCGACAAGTCCTGGTTGGGCCGCCGCTTCTGCTGCTGCTGCAGCAACAGCAGGAACAGGAGCGACAATGTCGCAGGCGCTTGTGGCAGCGCTGTGAACAGGCTGATGAGCCCCATCGTTGGCCGTCGACGACTTCTCATCATCAGCAACATTACCGTGGTCATCATTATCATAATCATCATCAGCAGCAGCAGCAGCAGCATCACCACCATCATCGTCATCATCATCATCATCAGGGACATCACCACTAGTCGAGCTTGGTAGCCGCAGCGGGCGGCCGACCAGTTGCCACTTGTTCAGTCTGACAAACAGTCAGTGGTCTGCCTCCACCGCCATTGGCAGTGGCGGCGCTTGTCGCGGGCGGCAGCGGGCGTCTTCGTTGTTGTTGTTTTTGTTGTTATTGTTGATGCTGCTGCTTCCGCCGTATTCTGTATCTGTACGATCTATCTACCTATCGATGCGTTGCCGCTGGCTTGGTCTTGGTCATCGTTTTCGTCAACGTTGTCCTTGTCGTCGTTGTTGTCGTCGTCTGCTTATCTCCCCGTCTGTCTGGCTGTCTGTCTGTCTATCTGTATGTTTGTCTGTTGGTAGTCTATCACGTGTTCCTCCCTCCGACCTCCGCCATCCCCACATTTTTCCCTCAACGGCGGTCCGTCGCCACCAACAACACCAACAACAACCGCCATGACTACCGCTAACACAACCGCCATCCCTGGTACTCGGTCTTCCCGTCCTCCTCGTCGTCGTCGTCGTCGTCGTCAGCGTCTTCTCTATTTTCTGTTTTCCTCCTTATCTCTTTTCTATTCTCGTCTCCCTTTCCCGACTTTTCTCCCCATATATATATATATATATATATATGTGTGTGTGTTTCGGTTTCTCCTGCGAACTCTGCCTGGTGTTTCGGTTGTCCGCTTTCTCTCAGTTTGGATTCGCCTTGACCCCCTCCCCCTCTCTCTCTGGCGATCTCTCTGATTCGAGCTTGTTCGGGGAGACTTTTCTCCTCTCCGTCGTTCTCGGCGGCGTCGTCGTCGTCGCCGCCGCCGCCGCCGCCGTTGTCTTTACGATTTAGCCGTCGCCTCATCTCAACACAGATCATCATCATCGGCGGCATCATCATCATCAACATAGGCAGCAGCAGCAGCCTTGAAGACTGCATGTTGTTATTATTATTATTTTTATTCTTACTATTGTTGTTGTTGTTGTTGTTGTTGCTGTTCTTGCTGGGCGAACGGCCACTGAACTTTCGCTACGACTACTACTATTACTACGGCTGCTGCTGCTGCTGCGTACACGCGCACGAAGACGACCGGCCGACCAACCGGGAGAGGACGATGCATGGATGGATAGAGGGATAGATGTTTGACCGTCCGTTTGGCATGAGCTGCTGCTGCTGCTGCTGTTGTTGTTGTTTTTCCGCCGTTTTGTCACGCGAGTGTGTGGAGAAACTCGACGAGTTTGCTGCGAAATACGAGAGCTGTTTGTTCGTTTTGTCAATCATTGTTTCATTCATCATTGGATTGATGGTCAGCGTTCTTCTCCTCATTCTCCTCATCTTCATCGGTGTGGTTTCGCACCGCCATCCCGCCAATGTTTAACGGACGGACTTTCGTGGTCATCAACAACAACAACAATTTTATGATGCTGAAATGATAGTTGTGACAGCCCGACAACACGTAACAACACGAACTATCTATTTCGTTAGGTTCTAGATACAGTTGTTTTCATGTTCATGAGTACTGGCGAGCAAAGCAAATAACGTTGTTCATACCATTTCTACGACCACGGCAATTAAGTAATTCATGTTTGAATAGTAATGACGGCAGCACCACCACTTGCTGGTTCTGTGCGCAGCTTACCTAACGACGACGACGACGATTATAACAAGACCACGAAATTGCAAGATCCTTGCTGAGATCCTTGCTAACCGCATCAGCGTTAATATAGTTTCTGCGGCGACGGCGGCTGCTGCTACTGCTGCTATTATTATAATTATTATTATTATTCTCGAAGTAGCCCTCACTTGTATAAGTAGCAAGGGTTGTGGTAGAAATAATAATAATAATAATAATTATTATTATTACAATAGCTGTAGAACTCTTCTACCGAAATCTAGTTAATAGAAAAAGTAGTATTAGTAGTAGAACTAGTTCACGGAGTTAGGCGAGAAACGACGAGGCGATCTACGCATCTGTGCTCGTGGGTTCACCTACCTATCATTGTTTGATATTATGCACGTTGACCACCGCACCATTGGCCATCATACATACATGCATGCATGCATGCATACATCCATCATACACGCATACACTATATATGCTGCGATATGGTGCTACTAAAAGGTGCTGGCTGTTGCTCATTGGACAGAGCTTATCCAGAGCTATTATTATTTCTGCTGCTGCTGCTGCTGCGGGTGCCGCTTTGTTAGTGCCAGCTCTATGACGACGATGAGATCAAAGTCATGACGACGATGCAGGCGGTGCAGCAGGGTTAGTTAGTCGCCGCCGCCGCCGCCGACGCCGCCGGACGCGCGGCTGGGGTTGGTTAGCTACACCCGCACCGTATTCAATCGGCGGACAAACGCACGGACGCACGGAGGGCCTGCATTGGCGTTGACCTAACGATCGTGTCCTCGGCCGCCCTGTGGCTGACGTTAACGAACTGCTCAATGAATACGTCTGTAGAAGTAGTAGTAGTAGTAGTACTCACAGTGTGTGGGTAGGCAGGTAGGGAAGGAGGTATGGGAAATAGATAGGGACATATAAATATAGGAAGATATATAGATAAATAGATAGATGGATAGATAGATAGATAGATGCATTGAGTGTGGGTGTACGTAACCCGTGTTTGTTTTTCAACCTTGTTCTTTTTTCTTTCTTCGTTTCGCCTCGTCTCGTATTGCACCGTCCCTTATACAACGGAATTGTGATCGCTTACCTGTAAGTCGTTTCCTGAATGTTGAAAGTCGACCTGGCTGGACTTGTTGTAGTACTAATGCTGTTGCTGCTGCTGCTAGTACTACTAGTGGTAGCAACCTTGTGGTTGTTGTTGTTGTTATTGTTGCCGTTGTTGTTGCTATTCCCATAGCAGCAATCATACAGTGAGTGAGTGAGTGAGTGAGTGCGTGAGAGACGAGACGATGGGACGACAGCGAATGGGAGACGAGGCGAATGTGCGCGCGCATCGTCCTCGTCCTCGTGCTCTGCTGCTGTTGCTGCTGCTGCCGTTCTGTTGTGCTCTGCTCTGCTGTTCTGCTCTACTGCAGCAGCAGCTGCAGCAGCAGGAGCAGCGGCAACAGCGCCGCCAACAGTAGAAGCAGCTGTAGCTGCTGCTGCTGCTGCAGCGGCCGCCGTCACTGTGGCGGTGGCGGCAGTCAAAACAACGACAACAACAACAACAATAACAATACAGCGAGCGTTCTAGGCGCCGAGGTCTGTCTCCGGTCGTGGTTGCCGTGGTTGTCGTCATTGTCATCATCGTCACCACCATCGTCGGGCTGCCGCGGCAGTCAGCGGTGTCACGCCGTTTGCTCTGTCTGGTCTGGTCTGGACGACGACGACGACAACAACAATAACAATGATAATAACAACAACAACAACAATGATAATATCAACAACAACGTCGACGACAGAGTGGTCGTACCAGCGTCCCCCTATCACCTTCTTCCCTCCCTCGCTCCCTCTCTTCGCTCTATGCAACGGCACGCCATTCCGCCAAGCTCCCCATCATCATCATCATCATCATCATCACCGTGGTGGTGGTGGTAATAGTAGTGATGGTGGTGGTGGTCGTCGTTGGTAAGCGGGATAAGCAAGCATTAAAAGCAAAAAGCAGCGACCAGCTTGCTGGCGGCGGCCAGTCAAGCAGTAAGGGGAGGAGAGGGAGAGCAGGAAAGGCAGAGAACGCGAGAGATGGAACGAGAAGGATGGATTAGAGAGAGAAGGCTGGTCAACAGTAGGCAAACGAGCAGGCAGGCAGGCAGGCTGACCAACCGACTGGCAACAAATACATAGCGAGACCGAAACAGGCAAGGCCTGTACCGTCGGTGTCACCACCGCCGCCGCCGCCGCCGCTAGCCAGGCAGGCAGGCAAACAGACAGACGGACAGACAGGCAGCCGGGCACGAACACAGACAGACCAACAGATAAACAAACCGACCGTCCGTCCGTCCGTCTGTCCGTCCGTCCGTCCGACCAACCAATTGACGGGCGGTCGGAAGGACGGACAGACAGACAGACAGAGGGGCATACAGCGGCGGCGGCGGCGGCAAAGGCGACAACAACAACAACGCCGCGAGGGTCATCTACCCGCTGCCGTTGCCGCTACTATCACTACTACTACTACTACTACTACTACTGCCGGCGCCGCCACCGCCGTCACCGCCGCCACCGCCATCGGGTTGGCGGATTCGTTGTCGCTGTTGTCGTTATTGTTGTTCTCGCAGTCATCGGCGGCAGCAGCAAAAACAACAACAACAACAACAACAACAACAACGGCAGCAGCAGCAGCGCAGACGAGTCACCCACCCAGCTCTGCAGCCAACGACTAGTCGTCGCCGCCGCCGCCGCCGCAACAACAGCAGCAGCAGGAGCAGCCGGCGGCGGCGGCGGCGTCGCCAAACGGCCGTATACGACTGAAAAAGCAGCAAACAACACGACAACACGACGACGACGACAACGACAACGTCGACTGCTGCTGCTGCTGCTGCAGCTGCTGCCGTTGCCCGTCGGCGGTTGCTGCTGCTGCTGCTGCTGCGGCGGCGGCAGCGGCGGTGGTGATGGAAGCAGGAGTAGCAGCGGTAACGACGGCCGGTGTTGTGGAAGTGGCTGCTGCTGCTGCGGCGGTGGTGGTGGTTGGTTGCTGTTGTTGTTGTTAATGTTGCCGGCGATGTTAGTGATGACGATGATGATGATGATGACGACGATGATGATGACGGGAGAAGGCGACAAGAACGCTGATAGCGATGTTGAAGCGGCGGCGGCGGCGGCTAAACGCTGGTACTGTTGTTGTTGCTGCTGCTGCTGCTGCTACTGTTAGTGATGTTGGTAGTGGTGTTGATGGTTTTGATGGTGTTGTTGTTGCTGCTGCTGCTGCTGCTGCTGCTTCTGCTGCTACTTGAGAGATCTATAAATAGACGAAGACGTGCGCACGCGCACGTCTGTCGTCTCCACATTCACATTGACGCAGCCGACATATTATGGCTACACAGGCACGATCGACACGACCACGAACACACAAACAAACAAACAGCCAAACCGACAGATAGATAGACAGACAAACAGAGATACCGAGGCACAAACACCGAACCGCAACTACGCGTATACGCGCGGCCGGATACTTTTGTTTTTTCTTCGTATAGACACCTAGCTATCCATATGTCTATCTATCTATCTATCTATCTATGCACACTCACACTCATGCAGCAAGCACATACAGCTGTTCAGCTCGCAATATATATAAATGTATAGATACAAACGACGACGACGACGACAATAACAATGACAAGTTCGATAAACAGAGCAATATAGTGATATACAACGTTGACAAGCCAACTAATAGTTACAAACTGCGATACATCCGAACACACAAAAGAACAGGCGCCACACCCACACACACACACACACGTTCTTAGACACATCACAGAAGCACACTTATCAGTCTGTACATTCCAGCAGACAAACAAAAGCACACAAGTATATATATATATATATATATATATATACAACAAATAAACAACCGGTCAGCAACACAGACACAAACAAACAAGCACACCAATGCTCAGATAGATACACACACACGCACCAAGGGCGCAAGCACGAATATGAACGCGGACAACAAGAACAACAACAAGCACAACAACAACAACAGCAACAACAAGAACAACAACAAGCACAACAACAACAACAGCAACAACAAATACTACAACAATAACAACAACAACAACAACAATAAGCACAAGAACAACAACGAATATAGACGTGGACACGCACATGTCCCCATCCATACGTGTATAGACATTTCACACAGACGTATGATGTTCAGCGTGAACACATACGCACTCATATGCGAGTCGTTGCGAACACAGTAGCACTATTTCGTGGGTGTTCATACACGTATAGACCTATATGTATATATATATATATATATACATATAGGTATACGTGCGTGTGTGTGTGTGTGTAAAAGTGTGTCTGTTACAGCTGTACGTGCGGATGTATCGTTCTGTCTGTGTGTGTGTGTGTATGTTTGTATGTATGTATGAATGCCTAGCCAATGCACGCGTAAGCACGCAGTCAGACACACAGACGAACGATATATAGCAAACATTGATATGCAGATAGATTATATATATATATATAATATATATATATATATATATATATATATATGTATAAAAGAGCAAATTGGCTCTGGCATATATATGTATGTATATCTTTGCTGTGTTGCTTTAAAATATACAGATAGACGACGACAAAGACGACGGCAACAACAACAACAACGAGTGTGGCTATGCTCTGTATAGCTGTACGCTCGTCTAGAGGATGATAACGATAATGATTATTATTGTTCTGCCCAGCTGTGTGTGCTGCTCCTGCTGCTCCTGCTGCTCCTGCTCCTCCTGCTCATCTATGTATTGTAGGCTCTGTAGCCTGTGCGCTTACTTGTCGGGTATAGCCAGGCGACCGACTATACAAGTTGTTGTTGTTGTTGTTGTTGTTGTTGCTGTTGTTGTCTACACAACAGACAAACCAGAGAATACCGAAAAACGGACCGAGGAACGAACGAACGGCTGGCTGGCTGGCTGGCCGGCCGGAAAACGGAGGGAAGACGGATGGATGAATAGACGGAGCGCTCGCTAAGGATGCTACAGCAGCAGCAACGACAGCGATATCCACAGCTGTCTGGCTTTTTTGGCACACTGCTGCTGTTGATTCTCCCCTGTGTCAACAGTTGTCGTCTACTGTTCGGTCGTATTTTGGCGGTAGCGGCGACGAAACGACAACGACAACAACAACAACAACAACAACAGCATCAACATCAATAAACGCAACAACCATAACAGCAACGACATAAACAACCACAACATTAACAACAACGGGGAGGACGAGCGCTGCTGCTGCTGCTGCTACTGGAGCGACAACTGCTATTGTTTATGCTGCAATTAGTGGTGTATTTATTTGTCTGCTGGTATGAGTAGCAGCCACAGCACCTACAGATGTAGGAGTACACCGTTGGTGCTGTTTGCTACCAACCATTTAGCAGCCTGTTTCTGCTAACTACTCTAACACGTCGGAAAACAAACGTTCGACTGGCAGGACAGGACCGACCTATCTTTGGACAGGGTAGCAGCTGCTCATAGCGGCAACGAGTGAGAAGAGGCATTTGCTAGGCTCTAAGCTCACTCACTCACTCACTCACCCAGTCACTCACTGGCTAAGAGCTGGGGTGTTGTGGGGGCAGGTCTAGGAGCCTCAATGGCGATTGCGATTGACCAAACGAGGGCCAAACAGACATATGCACACAGGTGGGCAGACACAACACAAACGTATGCAGTTAGAGAGAAAAAGAGATTAAGAGAGCCATGTGAGAGATAAATATATAGGAGAAGATAAGGCTGGCGTTATTATTGGTATTGTGTGTCAGAACCGTCGACATCAAATGCCAACCACCCATAGTCATAATGAGAGATCACAACGTGAGGAAGCCTCGTAGCCGTGAGTCTACGTGACGAGCAGACATGATACAGACAAACGGACAGGTTTACTTCACGAATTCTCGCCGCTATCCCAGTCTGAGCAGCGTTGCTGCACGTCTTGCAGAGTTTTGTGAGGTTGTGGTGGTCGCAATACTGAGTCGCAATGCATGTGGTGGTCGTGGGTCGATCGATCGCCGCAGTTTTCCAATCGACAAGCGTGATATAGCGATACGTGTATGATGATGAAGACGACGACGACGATAATGGAAATGACCGACCCGTGGTTGTGCTCGGGACAGCCCTGCGAATTCCGCTTGCCTGCTCGCATTAATGTCTATATATCCTTTCCTGTTTGTCTGTGTTGTGCAGCAGTTTCTGTTTGCTATTAGTTTTATAATCGTAGCTGTTGATGTTGTCGTCGTCGTCGTCATCGTCGTTGTTGTTGTTTTTGTTGTCGTCGTCGTCGTCGTCGTCGTTCATCTCGAGTTCACCAGGCGTGTTTTACAAGATGGCTATTACGAGACGGCCAGACTGGGCCGAACCAGGCCGTTCACCCTTCTTCTTCCCTGGCGGGCCCTGTTGTCTGCCATCTGATTTCGGTCGATGAATTCTTCTATGACGTCACCGTCGCCGCCGGGTGTCTTCAACAACAACAACAATCATAATAATGGAGTACCTATAGTGCCTAGTGCTGCTGGTACTCTCGGTTTGTGACATGTCTCGTTCATGAGCTGGTACTTTTGGAACCTCCGTTTATACGTGCTATACGCTATTATGGCATTGTATTATATAATATATATATATATATATATATATATATATATATATATATATATATATATATATATATATATATATATATATATATATATATATATATATAATATATATATACATATAAGCTGCAAAGCATAAACAGACGCCACATTACCATTTGGTCGGACCCTCTGAATTCGGCCAGCGAAGACCGGCTGATACGTTAGGCGGACTTTTGATGTGATGGACTACGAGATAAGCAAGTGGCTACTTATTGCTTGGCCAGGCTTCTCACTCAGAAGTTGCAAATTTCAAAGCAAATGCGGTCTAATTGATAGGTCAGATCTACCATGACGCTCGTATATGATATGAGAATGTCTCTCGCTGTAGTAGAACAGAAATTATCTTCATATGTCTATATTTTTTCTAATGATTCTCAATTCTATCAATTTGTTAAGATTTTTTATAAGGCGTTATATATATATATTTTATAAATGTCTTAATAAATGGATGGATGCGTTGGAAGGAATAGGATAGAATATATATAAAGAAAAAGAGCTTTTAATAAGACTACATTTAAATCTGCATTACTCACTACGTCAAATGTTGGAATAACAACGTCTCAAAATGAGAGCTATTAAATACGTTAACTTAAATATTGAAAGTACACCGTGCAGTATGGCGAGGCTAGCATATGATCAACTGATCAACCGCCATCACCTGTTGCCTTGGCATCTCGAAATCTAAATTCGAGCCTAAACTGGACCATCGATCGCTGCTCTTACTCGTTAGGCATGGTCTCACGAAAACAAACGTTCTCAACAATAACAACAACAATAGGAACCAAGACAACATATTGCGACACGACTGTGCTTTGGCGGCTGGAATTCATTTGGGACGCACGCGTTTTATGCGAACGATATGCGGTGCACCAAAAACTTCGTCCGGTTCGCCTCGGCCATCATCTGTCTGCGGGTAAAAGTGGACTTCGGGTAAAAAGGCCTGTCCAACCGCTTGTTTGGCGTGGATACCTCTGGTTTGAGTATAGATAGACGCCTGTGCTGCTGTACGTGCATAGATGCGTGTGTACGTGCATACTATGTCACCGGCGTCAGTGTCGGCCTGTTATTATTATTATTATTATTATTATTATTATTATTATTATTATTATTATTATTATTATTATTATTATTATTATTATTATTATTATTATTATTATTATCATTAAGCCATGCTTAGACTTGTTGAAATACTGAAATGTGGTACTTGTTGTTGTTATTGTTGGCGCTGTTGTTGTTGGTGTCGCCTTTATTGTCGTTGTTGTTGTTGATCGTCTTTATTGTAGTTGTTGTTTTTGTTGTTGCCGCAGCCATGATGATGACAATGATGATGATGATGCCCACTATGATGAAGATGGCGCTAATAACGAAGCCGTGTTGATTCGTAGTTCGTGATTATTCGGCCGCTGGTGGTGGTGACGGCATCAACGACCATCACGATGATGAGCAGAATCAAGACGGCGGCGGCGGCGGCGACGACGTACAAAAAAAAAGAAACGTTGTGGCCAGAGTCGCGGTGCCCACTGAAGCTGGCCTGGTGATTATGACGACGGCGGCGGCCGTTGTCGTTGTCGTTGTCGTCGTCGTCGTCGTCGTCTGATGTCTGCCAGCTGGAACGACGTTCGGATCGCTCGCTGGCTCGTTCGCCCATCCGGTACTTCACTGTCTCAGACGTGTCTATCTGTGCTACTGCAGCGGCGGCGGCGGCAGCGGCAACAGCAGCAGCAGCTACCGCTTTCGCCTTGGCGGTCGTCTGCGCCGGCGCCGGCACCGACGTCGCCGCCGCCGCCGCCACCGACGTCGCCGCCGCCGCCGCCACCACCACCAACGTTCTTCTTTCGTCGTTGACGTCGGGTCGTGATCGCCGCCTTGATTATAATCACGACGAACGTCCCGCCACGACGAAGAAGAAGAAGAAGAAGATCGGCGCGTGGGCTCGCTGCACTACGAAAAACAACAACAACAACAATAACAATAACAACGACGTCGGCGGCGGCGGCGGCGGCGATCGACGGCTCAGACCGCAGACGAGGCGGCCAGACACAGCCTGCTGTTCCCGCTGCTGCTGCTGCTGCTGCTGCCGTTGCGTGTGCTGCAGAATGATGATGATGATGTCTGCGATGCAATCATATGACGGGCGATAACAGCAACCACGGCGGCGCCAACAACAACAACAACAACAACAGCTACAGACAGCAACTGGCTTCTGCTGCTGCTGCTGCAGTGACAGAAGCCAGTCAGCCCGCCCGCCAGCCAGCCAGCCAGCTATCTAGCTATAGTAGGGTATAGGCAGGGGGATGGGGGGATGGAAAAGAGCCAAATGGTGTGACGACGACGACGGCAGTGGTGGCGGCGACGGCGGCAAAACGGCAACTCCGTTGACGTCACACAACGCCGCCGACAACCCCGCTGTTGTTGTCGTTGTTGTTATTGTTGCTGCTCCTGTTGTTGTTGTTATTGTTGTTTTGCTGCTGCTGCTGCTGCTGTTGTTGTCGTTGTTGATTTCGACGTAAACAAGCAGATGAAATCACCACCAGCACACGAACGAAGCGACGGCTCGCTCGCCAGCCGCAATTGCTGCTGGCAATCCCGCTGCTGCTGCTGCCCCTATGCAGGAAAGCTCGCGCTTCTGCCGTTACCGTTCTGACGGCGGCCGCTGTCGCTGTTGGTACTGCTGCAACAACATTAGCAACAGCAGCAGCAGCTGGCAGTGCCGATATTGTTGTTGTTGTTGTTGTTGTCATCATAGAAATTATGTTGTTGTTGTTGTTGTTGTTGCTGTTGCCTGGCTGGCTGGCTTGGGGTCATCTGTGGCGAACAGGCACGTGTCGACCGTGGTCGACCGTGCACAGTTGCTGGTGTTGCTGTTGCGACTGGTGCTGCTGCGGCAGCGCTGGTAACCATGGCAACGACGCTAGCGACTTCGGTTCGGGCAACGGGAAACTGTTCAAGCAATCATTATCATCATCAGGGCTGGCTGGCGTGGCCCTCAAGCGCTAGACGAAGAAAACTGGCCCATGAGTCCCCATGGCCTGTCTTGCCGCCTGAAAACTGTCCGCTCATCTGGTACTTGCTACGGGCGTTAAACAGATCCCCGCCACCCCATTATCTGAGCGCTGCTTGACTTCACTTGCGAGGTACGAAGACCATAAACAGCGACGACAACGACAACCCCAACTGCTACTTTTGCGCCTGCGTCTGCTTTGCTTACGCCATCATCAAGACGGGCAGTACAACAATGTATTATCTCGCCGTCTGTATTATTATTATTAATAGGTTTAGGAAAATAAAGATTTATTTCTATAGCTATGTCAGGACTTTGGAGTGGACAATTGTCTCCACGCAAACGTGTGACCACGGGTTCTATATTAGTAGTATTATTATTTATCACTAATTTGTGTTAGAACAATACAATTGTGAGGTGTGAATATGCATCCTTATTATTTCATGGTTTTCCTCTAGCTATTCTCAGCCCCTCAGCCCTTATTATTAGAACGTTTACGCAACCGTTGAATACAACGACACATAGAAACTTGAGACCACCCCTAAACGCTGGAGCCGAGTTTTCGACACAAGACAAGTACAAGTTGACGTCCATAGAGACGCAGCGACGCAATGGCGGCTCTAATACTAGGAACCATGTAGAAAAATTATAGAGTGCTGCTGCTGTTAAAGGTAGAAGAGTCGGCTTGGGTTGACGGCATTGTTTGCAACTTGCCTTTATCCTATTACGATTTTGGCCTCACTAAGAACGCTGTCGCAGGACATCTTCACGCAATGCGATTGCTTGCCGATAATAAATAGTATTCAAGTGATCAAAACCTAATCAACTCTTGTAACGCAATATTACTGTTATGATCGTAATCATATTTATATAATTTGGTATAACTTCCTTTAGTAAGTAAGCAAAACTAAGCAATTATGTATATATATATATATATATATATATATATATATATATATATATATATATATATATACACACGAGTATTAAGCTACACAGTCAATAGAGCGTCTCTCAGATAGATTATGGAGGCAAGTAGTTTTTCGTGAGACAATATCAAAATGTTGAGAAGACGTCGGACAGATTTTGTTGTGCGACTCGCATCAGTCGTTATTGTTCGTGATTCCGAAAATTGCCTCATTTCGACGAATGTTGTAGTAATAATCATTGTCATAATAAGGATTTTTTTTATAAAGGCCAAAACCATTCAGTATCAGGGACGTTAATTTTTCAGCAGCGAATTTGTGTAGTGAGTCGAGCTTAGAGAATATATATATATATATAGGCGTTGTTGTATGTCGAGCTTTGCCTCTATATGGTCTTGCTTTTGTGTAGAGGCGTGTATTAGTTAGCCTTACTCGTGCAACGAGCTTGTGTTGCATCTCTTGATTTCTTCGAGTCACTCGCGTTCTTCTTCCGGATTTGAGACATCATCTTCATTCGATGCATCCAGCCCATAGTGGACGCATAGCAAACACGTTAAGAGATCACTGTATGTAGCATCCGTTGTTGTACATGTAGCACAACAAATTGCAAATGCGAGCCAACTGCGCCAGCAGCACAATACTAAGCTTATGCCGTTTTATGTTGTTAGATAGGCGGGCGATGGCTCAAGGTCGGTCAGGGGATACGCTGCTGTAGAAGTACTTCTGTTGATGTTGTTTTTAGATAAAAATAAAACTTATATTTATGTGATATATATTTATAAATATATATATATATATATATATATATATATATATATATATATATATATATATAATATGAATTAATTTACTCTAACAGGGTTCCTCGTTAAATCCTTTACTTGGCGTTTATTCCTTTCTCCTCTATGTTCCTGTCGATCGCGCCACTTGATTCAGTAGTAGTAGCAGTAGTAGTAGTAGTAGTAGTAGTAGTAGTACTGCTCCAGTAGTTAAGCCAAAGTTGAGTTAGTTTCTGTGTGTGTTTGTCTGGCTGTTTGCATTTTTCCTTTCTCTCTCCTCCTTCCCTCATTCTCTCCCCTCTCCCTGTATCTGTCTAGCTTACCATCTCTATATGGGTAGAGTCGTCTCTCTGTCTGTCTGTCTGTTTGTCTAGCTAGAAAGATGACTGGCTGGTTAGCTGGTTGGTTGGTTAGTGGTCTGGGGGTTGTCACGTCGACGCTTGGCCGTTACACACATCGATCGAATCATAGACAGATATATAGATAGATAAATATAACCACAACAGCCAACCAGTCCGTCCGCCAGCCAGCCATCCAGATAACTCGATGGATAGACAAACATATATTGATTGAGTGAGTGGGTGGGTAGGTGGGATAGATAGATAGATAGATTAATACACAGATACACACACACACAGATAGATAGACACACACATAGACCAACGGAAGGACGACAAGTCAGCTGTTCGTAGCAGTAGTCGTAACGATTCATAGAGCTGCGTACGTCCACTCGCAGTGCAGCAGCCGTCGCTGCTGCTGTTGCTGTTGTTGTACGGTGTTGTTGTTGTTATCGTTAGGCAGCTAACCAGTGTGCAGTGGTTAGCTGGCGTCACAGTGTAGCCGCCAGACGCCACCATTGCCGACTGCTACGACTGTATCTCGACGTGTTGTTGTTGTTGTTGTTGTTGTCGTCATCGTCCTTCTCTTCCTCCCCCTCCTCCTCTTTGCTAATGCTATTATGACTTCTGGTAACTATTATTAGTTTCAATACTACCAAAACAACAACAACAACAACAACGTCTACAACAACAACAACTGCTACGTGCGTAGTTTAGGCGTTGTCTGTTCGTCTAGCCAGCAGCAGTCAACCACCACTTACTACTACTACTACTACTGTATGTTAATAATGGAATGTGTGATCTGTAATGTTCGGTGGCTGTCGTTGACGCTCTATCTGTTTGCTTGCTTGCTCGCCTACTTGCTTACTTACTCAGTTACAGCTATCTGTCTGTCTGTCGGTCTGTCTGTCTCTCGTCTCTTGGTCTGTCTGCTGTCTACACTTGTCTACACTGACAACAGCAGCAGCAACAACAACAACAACAATAGCGATAGCGACGACAACAACAACAACAACAGCAGCAAAACAACATTTATGAAGACGCTACAGAGACGGCAGCAACACGTTCGCTTGACGGTGGTGATGATGATGACGATGATAATGATGATTGTATAACTGGCGTTTTTGTCCTTATTCGCGCCGCCATGGCTTGATGATGATGGTGCTGCTGCTGCTGTGTTGTTGTTGTTTTTGTTGCTGTTGTTGTTGTACGTTGTTGTTGTTTCTTGTTGTCATTGCGGTAGCCGTCCGAGGTCGCTGGCGCTGCTCTGTCGGGTTGTTGGTTGTGTGTTGTTTGCCTGTCTGCTTGCTGGCTGGCTGACTAACTGACTGACTGACTGACTGAGTGGTTGGTGTGCTAACTGACGACGACCATGCTAATAATGGTGGTTGGTGGTGGTTAGTGGTTGGTAGTTGGTTAGGAGTGGTGGTGGTGGTAGAGGTTGATGAGATGGAGAAGATGATGGAGGAAAAGCGGCGACAGTGGCGGCGGCGGCGGCGGTGAAGAAGAAGTAGTGCCTCATGAGGGGCCTCATGACGATGATAGGACAGCAGCCGAATAGACCACGACGACCCGTGAAACGACAGCAACAACAACAACAGACACGGTCATCATCATCATCATCATCATCATCATCACCACCACCACCACCACCACCACCACCACCACCGCCGACGCCGCAGACACAACGAGAACCATACCAGACTGACAAACAGACAAACACACACATACAGCCGGATCGCCTGACCGTCTGACAGACAGTCGACAAACGACAACAACAACCACAACAGCAGTAGCAGCAGCAGCAGCAGCAACAATTGCTGTCTCCGTTCTTATCGTCGCGGTTGCCTATTGACAACAACAACAACAACAACAACAACACGAACAATAACACAAACAACAACCGCAACAATAACAGCAACAACAAGCGCAACAATAACAGCAACAACAACAACTACAACCACAACAGCAACAACTACTACTACGGCTGCATCAACAATGCTGGTGGCAGGTCTTCATTAGCCGACAGACAAACTGGCAGACTGACTGACTGACTAACTGACTGACTGACTGGGTGAGCAACGACGGCGACGACGACGACGACGACTCACTCGTCCGTCCGTCCGTCCGTCCGTCCATCCGTCGGTCCGTCGGTCCGTCCGTCCGTTCGTCTGTCGGTCTGTCCGTCAGTTTGTCGGGCAATTGACGATGTGACGCCACTCATGCCCATCCTGAAACAACAACAACAACAACAGCAACAACAACAGCAGTAGGAGCTAGTATTAGGCTTAAGCAAACAAAAGTGTTAACTGGCCGGCCTACCACCTATAATTTGTTGTTGTTGTTGTTGTTGTTGTTGTTGTTAGTGAAGAAACTATTGTTGCTGTTGCTGTCGTCGTTCTTGTTGTTGTTGTTGTTGTTGTGGTCGAAATGTCCTTCTTTCTTGCCATCCTTTTACCTTTGATTAATCGTGTACGTCGATGACGATGACGGCAATGACGACGATGACGGTGATCCATCCGCCCCTTGTGTTTACCACTTCTAGTTACCAATACCGTACAGCAAGTACAGCAGCAGCAGAAACCGGACCAACTATTACAAATACAGCGGGACGGAGAGAAAGAAAGAGAGAGAGAGAGAGAGGCAGGCAGACAGACAGACAGACAAATGATCGGACAAGACAGACAACAGCCGGCCGACGAAGAAGTAGCAAGATAGCAATGACTACTACAACTACAACAACAACAACAACAACAACAACAACAGCAACGCGACGACGATGACAACGATAATGGTCATGATATTGGTGATTCTAATGATGATGATGATGATGATGATGGTAAAGCGACTGAGCGACCGACACGTTGGCGCTACCAGCGGCGACGACGACGACGACGACCGTAGCGGTAGCGATAGCGGCCCGAAACCAAACCGACAAACCGACCGACAGACAGACAGACAGACAGACACACAAACCGACAGACAGACAGACAAATAAATACGCGGCACTGGCGACGACGAAGACGACGGCGACAACGACAACTGCTGCCAAACGCAGAATCCCAGACACGTAGACTGGCCGTCAAGGCGATATAGCGGCGGCGTCGTCGGCGTCGACAACTATAGCAGCAGAACGCCGCTACGCTCGATGCGGCGGCTGCTGCTGCCGTCGTCGTCGTCGACGCGCCACCACCGCTGCCAACAACAACAACAACAGCCGTGATAACGGTGGCGGCGGCAATAGTGGCGGCTGCTGCCGCCACCACCACGACTCACAACAACAACAACAACAACAACAGTAATACCGCCAACACAGCGACGACAATGTTGACCACAGAAATCGGATTGATTCTGCCACCAGAGGGAGCATAGACCGCCGCCGTGCGCCGCTATTCAACGCGTCATCCAGTGCTACGAGTGCCACTTGGTGAGCAAATATAAATATATATATATATATATATATATGGGGCTGTTAGATGCCTGCCGGCTGGCGGGCCTTTGCCAGCGCGTCGGCAACATTGGCCGCTGCTGTAGTTGTTGTCGTTGTTGCTATTGTTGCTGTGTCGCCGCTGTCGTCGTCGTCGTCGTCGTCAGCGATGACGGCCGACGACGACGCTGGGAGATTGACAACCAAGCGTTGCCAGCAGCGTCACCATCAGGACAACCACTGAGCGCATTTTAGCCCCCCCAGCATTCGAACCCGACATACATGCTGGGTTGCCATAGAAACCCGTCTACTATTCCCATGTAGACAGGTGTATTAGACATCATAATGATACTGATGCTACCACTACTAGTCATACTGCCGTTTGATTAGGCACTGGGCTGGAAAAGGTAGCACTGTGCTCAGCCAGTGACGATACCTGTTGAAAAGCTCCTGTCACTACTACTGCAGTTCGTCTCGATACAAAACCAATGAACAAATCCAACAAACGATCAAATAAGCCACATGCATATATATACATACATATATATACATATATATATATATATATATATATATATATATATGGGTGTACAGATATAGATAAACAAAAGCAGGAAAACGGCTGTCAGCTGCCATACAAAACCAATGAACAAATCTAATAAACGATCGAATGAACCAGGCGCGCACACACACACACACAGGCAACAAATGCACAAACATAGAAATGCATATATGCATGCACATGCAGGGTATACAGATATAGATAGAAGCAAAAGCAGGAAAACGGCACGGGTAAGTGCACCAGTAGACGTCGAAACGAAGAAACAATAAATGTACTACTACTACTACTACTACTACTACGACGGCCCAGCGAATCAAGTGGGGGGTGAAAGGGAGGGAGGGAGAGAGAGAGAGAGACATAGATACGATGTCGGGGGTGCAAGTGGTAGCAGAGGGGATGCAAGTGGTAGCGGATGGGGTAATCGTCAAGCCAAAAGGCGAGCTGCCGGTCGACATATAGATACAGATAGATAAACATCCAGACATCCAGACATCTATCCATCCGGACATACAGACATATGGCTGGCTGGCCGGCCGGCCGGACAGATAGATAGATAGGCTACCGAGATACACGAACGACGCTCGTGACAGTGCAGCGGTGCTGGCATTGATAGCTCGTGATGGTAGCAGCATATCGCCGATTGCCAGCTCCAGCAGCAGCAGCAGCAGCAACAGCACCAGTGACCACAACATCAATAACAACAACAACAACAACAACAGCTACAAACAACAACGACCAGCCACGTGCTGAACAAACGTCCTCACTGGATTGAGCGGAAGCTACCACCCCTTCTCTGCCGAACGGCCATTGATTGATCCAGCAATGGACCCTGTATGTGTGTGTGTGTATGTTGTTTGTGCATGCGTCACACATCTATGCATACCTGGCTCGCTGGGTGACTGGGTGACTGTATGGTGAACTGACTAACAAGCGAAGCTAGTAGCGCCAGCAGAGGAGGAAGAACCAGCTGCTAGCAAGGGTCTTTCAGGGTCCCGATTCTCTCCCGTGTCTAACAACGCAGTCAGTGTATCTAAACAACGGCAGCACCACTGCGGCGGCGGTGGTGGTGACATTTCAAAATAGTAATAAGAATAATAATGTCCTGCATTGTGCAGAGTCTTTTCGCCGTCGTCGGTCGGCTTTCTCGTTGGTACCTTGTCGTCGGTACGCAGCATTGGTGGCAGTGATGACGTCTATAAAGGCCGACCTTGCAATTACTTTTGCTGCCCCTCATAGGCAAATCTCTGCCGGGTTCGTCTGCCAAGCGCAGCGGGCGGATGCGGTCGCTGCTGCTGCTGTGCAGGTGACTAGCTAGGGTGGCATGCGGCATTACTGAGATTTACTGAGTTTTACTTCAGATGGTCAGCATCGGAGGACATATATATATATATATATATATATATATATATATATATGTATATGTCTAAAGGTGGCCATGACACAAAGACACACACACGTGTTTGCGCCATCTTTGACCTAGGTAAAACCTGCGCAAGGCAGCCGTCAGCCTTACCTCTCGACAGACTACGTCGACGAGTCCACGTGCCGACGTTGCGTGCTTTCGCCTCTGACCTTTTTGTCAACGCTATTCCCTGCCCGCATTATGGGCGCATATGGGGTCCAAGGTAGTTCAGTTTGTTGTTCGACCCCCCGGAAGAGGGGATTTCGGATGATTCGGCAGGGCAGTGCTTGCTTACTTCTGAACTCCGCCTGAAGCCCTTTCGAACGGCGATAGCGAGTTCGCTGATGGGGAATATCGCTGAAAAAATACGGACGGAAAATATCGCCGTCCGCAGTCGAACGGCATGAGGCTTTCTGCGATCTGTACCCACTATCTTACAAGCTTTCTCATGAAGGCAAGGGAAGGGAATGAATGACGACATTATTACTTGAGAGGAGAGCCTCCGCGGAGCAGAGATGGGTCTGCTAGAGCTGCCGCCTAAGCTTAAGTACAATTTGTTACTCAAACAGCAACTAAAACTGCTGTCCTTATTTGTACTACGGCTCAGCTAGATCTCACACGGCTGATATTCGGACCCTCTCTATAGACTGAGCGAATACTCCTATTTCATTTGCTTCCTGCTGTCGAGTTACAGCCCTGGGCTGTCGCCAGTTTTACAAACCGAACTTAGATAGACATCGCTGGCAATACATAATGGTTTTCTCGCGTAAAGGGCATCAGATATCTTCTTTTTTTCGCAATAGTGGCGCGGTTCGAGGCTGCCAAAAAAACACTCGTCGCTCTTTCGGGTACAGAATTCGTTATAATACATTTCTCGAGCGTGGCAAAAAAACGAAACTCAATATGTATGTGCAAAAGCGCAGCCAACAACAGCCGAATAGGGAGACTACAATACAAAGCGACTTTCGATACCACGAAACGTAGGAATGAGCATACATGCCCGTTGGACGTTTATCGG
Source organism: Dermanyssus gallinae (assembly GCA_003439945.1). NCBI lineage: Eukaryota > Metazoa > Arthropoda > Arachnida > Mesostigmata > Dermanyssidae > Dermanyssus > Dermanyssus gallinae. The sequence continues at coordinate 1,802,244 of QVRM01001782.1, read as the reverse complement.
CTGGGCTCTTGCTTGCTTAGAGAAAGCCTTGTAGTGGAAACTTTGCTTCTTCCATAGCTACCGACTTTGCGGCGCCACCACCCCCGCATATAACTGACGTAAGCCCGATCCCGTGTAATCCTATTGTAGCGCCCTACAGAAACATACATCGTCTTTGCTGTAGTAGATTTACTTAGGTGAGGCTGGTGATGGTGCTGTTACTTCGACAACAATAACTGCTACTACTACTGCTGCTGCTACGAGTTGTAGTACTATTACGACTACAACAACTATCTGGTTGTGTGGTCATTGATGTTCGGCAGTGGCCCAGTCGTATAAAAGTTCTAAACTGTTGTGACAGCCCATGAACGCCTGTTATACTATACTGACTCAGATAACAATATTAATTGATGGTAATAAAATGACGCCGTATTGGTATTTTTGCTCCACATACAAGGACGCATACGTTAGCATATACGGATTGTCTGGGTACTGGGTGTTGGACTGGGTACATCTCATTGACCAAGCACCGCCTATATTTCGATGGTTGGGCCGGCGGACTTTATCAATCCCAATCGAGCGACATTGTTATTTGCCACTCAGTGTCTCGAAAGCTGACTCAGTCCGAGCGGACTTTTCGAGGCTAGCGAGCGCAGACCTGACCTGGGGCCTCGCGGCTCCGAAATATCACCGAGACAGGAGCACTTTTGGAGTTTCCGGGCTCTGGGTGCAGGAATAGATGCACACCCGTTCGGGCTACTTTCTGACGCTGCCAACGCATCAAAATAAGTGAGAAGGGAAACGCACAATAACAACGGCGATCCCGCCGCGCCGACTCATTGGCGCTGACGTTGGCTAATGCACAACCTTGACGATGTTATTGCTGCTGTTGCTATATCTACTATTGTTGTTGTTGCTGTTGCTATATCTACTATTGTTGTTGTTGTTGCTACTATTGCTTGTATGACATTGATGGTGCCATGACCGCCACTCTTGGTCGCGGGTCCAAGTGGATGACCTGGCTGCTCGATTTGGACAGTGACGACAAAAGCGCGAGATGCGCCTCAGTCGCCTCAGTTGTCGTTCATTTGACCGGGCAGTCGGGTCGCCGTCAGGGCCTATCTTCCACCCCGAGAATGATGAGGACGACGTGGTCTGCTTCCCCCCCCCCCCCCCAATCTAGAGTCTGCCGCCCCTTTCCCACGGCCACTAGTCCACCCTCCACCAGTAAGTGCAGCGGCAGTGCCAACGAGCTTCTCGACCCTTTCCCACCGAAGACAAGGGAAGAACTTTCGGGCTGAGGAGGGCCCGCGTCGCCGGCGGCTGCCGGGTGATCGAGCATGCGTGTATTCGAGTGAGCGAGTGTGGGGGTGGGTGCACGTCTATGTCGACGTTTATATGTTACTCGGTGTGTAGCCAACCTCGGTTGGTTGGTTGGTTGGTCGGTCGGTCAGTCATGTCCTCCTCCGGCGCGCCTTCTTCTTTCGCCTCCTGTCTATAGCTTCTATGTTGGGCTGCAGCCGTCGACTGACTGGGGGGCCCCGACTGTCTGCCCTCGTTCCTCTGCCGCTCCGTTCTCTGCCGAAATCCACCGCCTTACAACAGGACCGGGGAAGATTGTAGAAGGAGAAAGAAGAGATTTGTTGTTGTTGTTTCTGCTTGCGCCTAGCAATGCACTCTTCTTTTTCGTCGGTGCTCCGGCATGTAGCGCCTGCGCCCACAGAGACGTAAAGCACCGAAAGGGCGCTCATATATATATATATATATATATATATATACGTATACACAGATACGCACATCGAGACATTCATATATATATATATACAGATACACGCAGAGGCAGGCACATACTGGATGTCTCCAGGCTTCGCTGAACGAGCTCCCCTTTCCTTACACGGGGGTCGCCGACCGCGGCGGCGGCTGCAGCTAGGCAGTTAACCGCCAGACAGACACAGGCCCCAGACTGCCTTCATACGACCCCGTATCCCTGTACGCATTTATCTTCCTCCTCTACTTCTTCTTCTGCTGCTGCTTGTTCTGGCTAAGCTTCCTCGCCGCTTGTCGTTCGAGCTCTGTAAACAGCGACGTAGTCATGACCTCACGACCAGGGCCCACCGACGGGCCAGGGCCCCTAGTCACTCTGCGCATATCCGTATATATGTTCCTCTGCCTCTCTTTTGTAGGGAGGATGTGTCCTCCCTTTGCTGTCTGTCCGTCTGTCTGCCTATGTGCCCAGTCTGGCTGCCGAATGAGTAGATGGCTGGTGGGTGAATGAATGGCTTCTCGAAGAAGACGTCGGGGTACAATCAATATATCTTCCAGCCAGTGGCCAGACACGCCGACCCTCCCGGCAGAGTTTGCCAGCCAGCGAGCCAGACACACGTTCGTTCTGTCTCTGGGCGGATGGCCAGACTTGTTTTTTTGACGTCTACCCGCCGAGCAGACAGCGTCTGGCTTTCTGCCGCAGCCTCCTCTTCTTCGTCGTCGTCGTCTTCTTTTTCTCCTTCATTGGAGCAGGGCCTCCCTTGGGACTTTTCGGCGTACTATATTGCAGATGTTGCCTATATGCTAACAATAACAAGACCAGGATCAACAACAAGAACAACGGCGACAACAACAAGAGCAATAACAACAACGGCGACAACAAGATTAACAACGAGGTGCACACGCAGTTACACTTACAGTTCCTAGGGACGTCAACGTCAGACCGGTGAAGTCAAGGTCTTCTATCGACTGTCAGTCATGATCTTACGCTAGATCAGAGGGCTGTACGCTAGACCAGAGACCCACCACAGGTATGCGCGCAAGCATATCGATCTAGTCATGCGTTCATATTCAGTCGCCCTAACATGACCAGCGTATGATTGGCCAGCAACTGCTTTTACAGTAAATGATTGGACAGCAACTGCTTTAGAGTCTTGCTCTCTTTTATCCTGCTCTCTGGTGGTGCTGATGGTGGCGGATTGCTGGCTCTTAACCATGGCGAGAACGTCTGGAAATCTGCTGCCCAAACAAACGTCACATTGATGTTATGATGGTGGACGAACTAGGATGCCAGATCGTGTTCAGGCGTTCAGGGAGCTCGAATCACTTTCACTAACGTCTCGACTACGCTTAGACGAGCTGTTGCTCTGGCTACTGTTGTTACAGTGCTATTGGGGTGTTTTTGCTGTTGAAATTGTATTAGCTGTTGCTGCTGTTGTTGTTGTTGTTGTTGCCGTATCTATTTCTATCATTGTTGTGGTTGTTGTTGTTGTTGTCGCTGTCGTCTGTCTATAATCTATTCTGCCCGCGCACATACACACTCACACACCACTTGGTGTGTCCTTGTACAGCCCTCCTGACAGTTGTTCCACGGCCATGGATGCGGTACCGTAAGGTGGTGGTGATAGTTCTCCTTTGTCCTACCACGCATCATGATCACGCGCAGGACATTCAGGAGCCTTTGCTCCAATGACTATGAATGTTGAGATGGCGGTGTTAGTTGTGGCGGCGCGATGCCGAAGGTGTCATAGACAAACCGACACACGTGCTCAAATGGCTCCCATACATCGGCACAATCCGGCGGACGGCGTCGGATAGGCCCTGCATAAACGACGACGACGACGTCGACGCCGACGACGATAATGATCATCACGGCAAGCAAGTAAGAGAGCGAATGAGCGGAATTGGCCGATTCTGCGCATGTCGAACGCTTCGAAGCCGGTCGTTGCCCGCAGCGACGACAGCAGAAGTAAGGCTATCGGCTTGTTAACGACGACGACGACGACGAGTACGAAGATGACGAAAAACCAGCGTTTCTCTCGACCGACGACCGAAGCGGTTCGAGAGAACGCAACGACTAGATCTGGGAACCCGTTTGACCATGGTGGCCGATGCTGCTACTTCGACCACGGGTTTCGCTATTACTGCTGCTGCTGCTGCGGCTGCTGTTGTTGTTGCTACTGCTGTTGCTGCTGTTGTTGCTGCTGTTGTTGTTGTTGCTGCTGGTGCTGTTGCTGTTGTTGCTGCTCTTGGTGTTTTTGTTACTGTTGTTGTTGCTGCTGCTGTTGCTACTACGACGACGACAACGACGCGCACTAATTTTAATCGCGGCCCCGCGGCCTTGGGCCTGTCCCGTGGTGGCCTTCTGAACGCGCCTGCCTGACCTCCCTCTTAGCCGATGACACGTGTGTCGTCGGCTAATGCGGCCCTGCCGTTTGAGGCCGGCTTGCTTCGTTTGTACGGAGCACGACCGTGGCCCGCCGCCGCCGTCGTCTGCTACTGTAGCCCTAGCTACTAGTAGTCTGAAACGGCAATCAAATGATCGAGGAGCACCGACGACCAAAGCGGATGGAACGATTTTATGAATCCTGCTGGCTGGAGCCGCTATGATCACTACGCTGGAACTAAGTTACACATTTCCACACACACACAGACACACACGCCTATATATATATATATATATATATATATCACCTGCTTATGTCCCCTTCCTCCCCCCCTAGATTACTAGTGGCGCTACCGCGGCCGCATCTTCTGGGCGTCTTTTGTTGTACCCATATATATATATATATATATATATAACCACAATGAACCTTGTATTTGTGCATGCATACATGCAGACATATCGCACAGGTGTGTGCGGAATGGGGAGAAAAGCAAGACAGTGAGTGAAGCGCTCGATTACTTATCCATCGATGCGTCTACCCGTCCGTCTGTCTGTCGGTGTCTGTCTATTTATCTGACTATCTGACTAGAAAACGTCGAGTGGCCGACGACGCCACGTGTCCAGCCCGGTAGAACGCTCCAGTCGGTCATGAAGGTGCTGCTCTGGTCGTACTGGTGGTACTGGTATTGGTGGTGGCGTCAGGCCCGCAGACAGGCAGACAAACAGACGCCCAGTGGCCCGTTTTGGCTGTTGCGTCTGCCGCCCGCGGTCCGCTATCGTTGTTGACTGCATTATTGGCACTGCGCTGCGAAATCACCATCGATTCGAACGTATTCGGATGCATGTTGTTGCTGTCCTCGTTGTTGCTGTTCTTGTTGCTGCTTTTCTTGTTGTTATTGCTGTTGTTCTCGTTGTTGTTGCTGCTGTTCTCGTTGTTGTTGCTGTTGTTGTTGCTGTTGTTATCCCGGTTTTGTGCGTTGTGTTCGCACGTGTCTTCCGGCTCGTCGACCATAGACATAAGTTGGCCAACGGCCCGCCGGGCTAACCTGTGTTGGGTTAGCCCGGCTGTCGCTCTGTCCTGCCGTAACCCGCCCGTCACCCTAGACGCCGACGACGACGACGACCGCGGTGCTGGCGGCGGCGACTGTGGCGGCGGCGCCGCCGCCTAACAAAGTCGATCAAGCAGTGCTTTAGCAATTTATTCCGCTGCTGTTGCTGGTACTTACTGCCGCAGTCACCGAAATGGTCTTTATGATTGCTTTGATCACACTTGGTGGTTTTGCTGCTGCTGCTGTTGTTGCTGCGGCTGCTACCGTCACCTTTGTTATGTTTGCAGCTGTTTATTGATCGCAGTAGTGTTGAAGAAATTGTTGCTCGTAAACTTCTGTCGTTGTTGCTATTGTTGCTGCTGCTGCTAGCGTCGTTGTTGTGGTTATTGTTGTTTTGTCAATCGATAATGACATTATTGTTGTCGTCGCTTTTATCGCACTATTGTTGTTGTGGCTGCTCGTTTTTGTTGTTGTTGTTGTCGCTGTTGCTGTTGTGATTGTTGCTGCTGCTGTTGTTAACGCCGGTTTTGATACTACGGTGGTGACGGTAGTTAGGGTTGCACCAGTAAAGGCAGTGCACATGCTAACGTTACTGCGGTATCGGACGGCACGACGACGGCATGCCGACTGTCCTTGGACTGGTTGGCCTTGCGGCAATACCAAGCGTCTGCCGGTCAACTAACTAACCAACCAGCCAACCAACCAAGGACAGCTGGCAGCTGTTTACGTGAAGCTTTGTAAAATTGTTGTTGTTGTTGTTATTGTGTTTCAAGCGTTTGTATTAGGTGCGCTGAAAACATGCACCCGGAAACTTGCCATGCATACATCTATATGCATATGTATGTGTGTGAATATATATATATATATATATATATATATATATATATATACATATGCATATATATTCATGCATAGATATATATACATATGCATACATAGATATATAAACTTATATACGAAGCGAGACTACGCCGATACGATCAATTTCGCTTTTGCTGGATTCCGGAAAACATCGCGAAGAAATGAGTCGTGAAAGGTTGGCGCAACGTGATGGAGATTAATGAGAACATTGTACAGTAATTGACTCCCTCTTTCGGTTTCGCTCGGTGAAGGGCAATGAATCGCTGCAACTCGTTGTGTTCGTTGTTAAGTCAGTGTTCAACTCAGTGTTGACTCAACCTTCTCAACGCTGATGCTTTTCTGTGTCACACCATAATCACCCACACACATTAGCTTATTGGGTGGTGTGTTGCTAAGCGGTGATAGTGTTTGCAGTAGTACTAGTAGTAGTAGTAGTTAGTTGTACTAATATAGTAGTAACGGTAGTGAAGATTATTATGATAATCGAACTCGCAGTCATAAGAGGAGTCGTTGCTCTTCTCTCTGATTTTGGCTACTAACTAGGATATGATACGCTCACACAACTGTGTATCTCAACGACTTCAGAAACCGTCATTGTCTAGGTGCGCCGGCTGCGGTCAACCAATTGGTCACACCATTAGACCGTAGAATTGACAACGGAAATGGCATTGCCCGTCCCACGGATCGCGAAATATAATGGTTGGCTCTTCGCGGATGTCCTCTTTCTTCTCCTTCTCCTGTGCGGAGGGTCCCCTCTCGCACTCGCTGGTGAATTGTCGTCAATCGGTTAGCAGACTCACAAATAATATTATTATTATTATTATTATTATTCTCGCTACCTCGTTGGTACCTGACCGACGCTTCCATAGTTGACGGACAGCACAAAGCGGTGGTTATTTCGTTCTCTGTATTCGCGTATCTGTGGAGCCGTTGGCGTGCTTGGCAATTTATGTTCTGTTGCCGCCACCGCTGCTGATGTTGCGTATGCAGTCGCTAACTAGTAAGGCTAGCTAAGGTTCAGGTCTAGTTAAGGGGACCAAGGTCAAGTGTCGTTCGATGTCAAGCTCTAATTCGTGAGACATCATTTGCGATTAGGGCCGTACATGACTTACCCCCATAGGGTATTTTTCTCGTTAATTTTTAACTCAGGCTCTTGAGCTTGAGTTAAAAATTAATGAGAAAAAATAGTCTTGAGCGTAGCCGGGACTATCAACTTGGCGAGCAGCGTCATGCTTGGGGATTGCATCTATTAGCAATTCACTTTTGCTTGTATGTATATATATATATATATGTATTTGGCTTCCAATCATATCACCAAGACCAACCGCAATACTCTGTAATAGAACCAAGAGATGAGAACTAACAATTTTCTAGAGCATATAGTAGGTTATTTACTGGCAAATATTTTTGCTGCTTTTTTTTAATTGTAACGATGATGATGATAATGATGGTGACGGTGCCGACATTGATAAGGATAATCTTAAGCTGGAACTTTAGTCTCTCGGCATCCGTTTCCGTGGAAGAGTAACGGCCACGAGAACTACTTGTCAGTAGTATTAGTAGTAGTAATACTAACTACTAGCAACGGCGGCAGCGGCGATTAGTAGTTAACACCGGTTACTACTACACGAGTAGTGGTAACCAATGAATAGTGTGGTTAAATTCGTAGAGATGACGGTGGCGGTTGGCTTTCGCCCGGAGATGAGCTGAATGCGGTTTTGATGTCTCGTTTTCGTCTGCGGTAACTACGGCTGTTCCCACTTGCACACACACACACACAAACCACAACCGCCACAGCAAGAATAACACTCGCAACAACATTAACAACAACAACAACAACAATAAAGATGATGACGACAGTAACAACAGCAGCTGCAACAACAACATTAGCGGAAGCCCAGTGATAGGCTCCTCTTGCTGTTGTTATTGTTGTGGTCGTTGCTGTTGTTTTTATGGTCGTTGCTGTTGTTGTTATGGTCGTTGCTGTTGTTGTGGTCGTTGCTGTTGTTGTTGTTGTTGCTATTGATGATGTTGCTGCTGCTGCCATTATTGCTGTTGATGGTGTTGTTGTTGCTGATGCTATCGTTGCTGTTGTTGCTGTTGCTGCTGGATCTGCTACAACCCCAATGGCACCAGCCATATCAAGGGCTTGTCAGGGGCATTAGCAATCGCAGTCGCCGCGACCGCTGGACAGGCAATTGTGCTGCTGCTTCTATTCTGTACTGCGACTGTGAATTAGCAGCTACTACAACGATATATGCCTGTAATGACATGTCACTGTTTGGTTTGACTGCTTAACTCTTTCGATGCATGATAGATAATACTTCGTCGTCGAAGTCGTCCGTCCGTCCGTCCGTCCGGCCGTCGTGCTGGTGACGTGATGGAGTCATTCAATAAATTAGACTACTACTACTACTACTACTACTACTACTCTGGTTAGTGAGCGAACTCTACTCACTCACTAAATCAATGAGTCGCGCTGCTTAGAATCGCGCCACGCCAGTCTACAACTACTGCTGGTTCGCAGAAAGCAAACACCACAGTAGTGTGGTCGGTGTCAGACCTCCAACGTCTCACTCCACACCGGCACGTCACAACAGGCGCGCCGGTAGGCAACGCCATCTGGCGGGAGGAACACTTCCGCTATCTGTTCGACCCCCACCGCGCCCCGCGCCCCCCGCCCGCCCCTTTGCCCTCATGGCGGCTGGGCTGCGTTGTTAGCCGTTAGGGCCCTCGGCTAATCGTCGTGTCGACGTCCTCGCCGCTAGCGATGCCTGCCTCTGGGAATCATCGGCCTCTTTTGTTGTTGCTGGCTGTTGTTGTTGCTATTGGTGCTGTTGTTGTTATTGTTGTTGTTGTCGTTGTTGTTGTTGTTGTTGTTGCTGTTGTTGTTGTTGTTGTTGTTGTTGTTGTTGTTGTTGTTTTAAATAATTTTATCATGTTGGCCTATGTATGAATTTATTGGAGCAACTGTGATCGACGTTGACGGCAGGATCTGCCGATGACTACTACTGTCTACGGTATCTGCAGTGTGCATAGATGGGTGTGTGAGATGTTGTTTTTGTTACGAGGAAAAGATGGACTACTTTTGCTATATATATATATATATATACGCCAGGAAGAGACCGAAGATATCGATACCTGATAGCCGGTTCCGTATGAGGATATATACGCGAGAGATGTTTTTCACCAAATATCCTCTTATGCGAAGAAGCTAACCCTTCTGCCTTACCTTTAAAATACTACTGATAACATTAACGGGTAACCAACGTGTAAATCAATCAATGGTCAATAAAGCCTAATGATAGAGGCATTAACAAAGAAAAATATATCTCTATACGATATATATATAGAGAGAGAGAGATTTCATATATAGAGCAATCTCAATCATTCAGCGGAGACTGAACACTGAACTTCCTGGCAGCAAAGTCGTTCCAAACGTGCGTTCCTTTCGCTGCTTGCCGTCGCTCTACGGTCGTAGCATAGTCTCTTGAGTAGTCTGAACGCGGGAGTATGTGGACGGTCAAACGAATCGGCGTGCTGGGACGATCATCAGCCTACAGGTCATCGAGCGAGGAGACTCAGAGTATGCGAGCAGTGTTTACAGTTGTGGTCGTCCGTTGTTATCGGGGAGCAGAAGAATGTTGTTGTTGTTGTTGTTGTTGTTGTTGTGGTTTTCGTTGTTGGTTGGAGCATGATTCTTTCGTGAACGTAAAGGAATGTGTTACATGACTAAATGTGGTTTGTCTCTCTTCTTCTTGTGTGTTTCAGTGTTCATCGAGCGCTGCCGACGTGGAGACACAGCAGAGCAAAACAGCGTCAACATGCGAAACAGCCAGAAGCGGCGTGATTTCGCCGCCCTCACCTATGACCCCGGCGTTGGCCGATGATGACCTCGGCGAGGACGAGGATCGACCCACACCGAAGAAGGTCCGCGCCGACGACGGCTCACTGTGTTCGTCGTTGTCGCCAGTCTCGCCACTCGGCTTCGTAGCGCCCGGAACTCCGCTGGGGGCGGCGGCGGCGTTACCGCTTCAACAGCATCAGTTCGCTGCGCTTGGACTCGACCCAGCCGTTTGGTACCAATGGGCCGCCGCTACAGCTACGGCCACGACTAGGTGAGTCTTCTCAAGATCGGGATCGAACGACCTCTCGAATCTCGATTCGATCTGCGTCCGCCTGTACCGGAACCGCAACAGCAATCAGCTTCCAATGCGACACGTATTACGTTACAATCGTTTTCGTAGGTACTTCTTGAACTCGTTAAACGTTAAGGCAGAAAGGCGTCACGCATTCATTCTCTTCACGAACGACCTCATCACGTACGATGGTGCGATCTTATCAACACCTCTATCGCTGGTGGGGCGTACCCTTACTTACGTCGGCATCGGCTTATACCTATTAGTATACAAAGCTGGGCGTCGTCTTGACGCGTCGTCCGGGCTGGAAGAATTCTGCGATTGTGTTGTGCATTCGAAGATTCCTCTTTCAGAAGGCTGCAACTTGGCGTAGATTAAAGAATGCAGTATGGGTTTAATTTTGTTGTCCCTCCATTTGTTTACTGGTCTCTATTTCATTCTCTCGGGGTGCTGGATCTGATAATGGTCTCTGAAGATTACATGCGACATATTTGCTGTCAGGGCGTAGCGGTTTACTTGGTTGGCTAGGTGGGTTTGCTCACTCTGGATGCTGGGAACCAGCTAACAGCTTTTCGTAACAGCAACAGCGTTCCCCGTCTGATGTCATGCCATAAAAGCCGCTTATCGTATCGGTTGAATATCCATTAGTGCCTTTAATACATTTTAGATATCAATAAATAGTAGCACCAAATGAGACGTCATGGAACAAGGTTAGAAGCTTGGAAAGCTTGTTTCAATCTCCACGTCGTATCCATATGAATTATTTATTATTATCATCGATGGGACAGAATGAAGGATGGCCTGCGACTCGTAAGGCTGATGATCCCGGCATGCCATGTTCTATATTCTTCCGAAGTAAAGCCTCATCCTATGATCTGTAGTTTCGGGTTAAGGTTATAAATCAGATAGAAAAATAAAACAATGTATTATTATTAGTTGTAGTTGTAGTAGTATTAGTGCAAATACGAATGATGATCAAGAAGACTAAAACGACAAAACCGTTGATGTCTGATGCCGATCGTTGCAGGTCGTCAGCGTTCAAGCCGTGGCAGACGGGTGCGGCATGCGGGCTTCTTGGCGCTGGCGGGGTCGGAGCGCCCGCGATCGCGGCTCTCACCGCCACCGCTGCAGCCTCGGCCGTCCCAGGCGGCGTAGGCGCGAAGCTGCCTAGCGGCGCCATCACGTCGATACCGCCGCCCACCCCAAGCGGAGCCGTGGGCGTCGGCGGTGTAGGGAGCGGCGGTGTGCGGGCGTCGCATAAGCGCCTCACGAATAGCCACTCGAACTCGCTGGACTCGACCGAGGATGCCCTCTCGTCGACATCCACGTTCAGCAGTATGTCAGGTGAGAGCAGGCTGCCGTGCAGATGTTGCACAGGCTCAGAGCACAACCACACAACCAAACGACACAATTCGAAACGACACGACATTTTTGACTCGATATGTCATCTGCTAAGCCCCCGTCCCGCGGCTCGGAAGTGATGAACGAGTGATTGATGGGATGATGAGGATGCTCGCGGTCTTGGAGATAGTTATATAGTGCGAGAGCGCGCGAGAGCGTGCGATAGATCATTAGACGGTGCAGTAATCTCGATAATACCGTGTATTTTTTTTCGAGATTACTTCACGGGTTGGGCGCTCTGTTTAATAGTAATGCCACTGCTTCGTGGCGCTAAGCACGATGGTAGTGGTGATGATGTTGACGCTGGTACTGGCAGTGCAGCCGTAATGCAATGTTAATCGAGTAAGTTCTACTTGGCTGTTGTGTACAGGTGTGATATGTGTAGATGCTTACACGTTTATCCGTCCTCCCGCTTTTCCTTTCTCTATCTCGCTCTCTTGTTACCTTTGTTACCCCCTAATACCATCGTGCTGAATCATACCATATAGCCGACGACAGCTTTAACAAGCAGCCAGTCTCAATCGCATATTCGATGTATTTGCGTTTATCGTTATAGTTAGTCCAGTTTAGGTTGAACCAGTTTCAATCGGCTCGCCCCTAGGGTGAGGCTGTTTACGACTACCTGCACAGGGGAACGGAAGAGCTAAGGACAAGAAAAGTCAACAGCCTAGCGAGGGAAGCAATCTTTCGTTCGTACTATTAATATTAGTATTATGGGTTTGATGATTGAGCGTTTTGATGGGGCGACTAGCAGGAGACACGCCTGCCTCTAGTGACACAAACTTCACGAGAACTGCTCTGTACTGTAGTATGGCAGTATTGCTGGTGAAGAGTGCGCTATAACTCATCGCTCATATATACTATAAATCTGTACAGTTTGTAACGATATGATTAGTGGAAGCAGCAGCTCGACTTCCGTCATGTGTCACCAGCAGTCGCGCCCAGTAGCCGTGTTACTACTACAATGGCTAGGAACAAAGATATCAATATCGTTATCACGACAAGGTCAGCGGCCGAGTCAGTCGCCCTAAGCGGGGCGTCGGACTCAACGGGACGGAGCTTTCTCGGTGAGCACAGCGGGGGCGCTTCTACTCACCGGAACGGTTCCCTGGGATCTGAAGGCGGAAGAACGCCGCCGTCTGTGGGAAGACCCTACACTCAAGAAGGAAAACGAGAGGCGACGTAGCAGCAACTTGTGGCAGGAGAGGTGGGACGGCCTGGAAGACGGTGCTTCTGGCACTAGTCATCTATACCAAGCAACAAAGTATGGTTAAATCAGCCCGGGGGAGCGCTAAGCTTTTACACAACCTAGATCCTGATGGATCATGAAAATTCTCAGTCTTACCTGTTCCGGATCGGGAAGGCTTGCACCCCCCCCTCTGTTTAAAGTATTTTCATATGCAGTACCCGATTGGTGGGAGGATGGGGAGACGACTCGTTGTTAGTAGGTTGGAGTCTCGTACTACTGGCCCCCACTCGCAGGTGAGTTCCCTGCAGTGGTGTCGGTTGGTGCAACCCCATTTTTCAGTTACTTCTCTATACAAACAACAACAACAAGATATTTAACTTTAGAGCAAACGACTCTTGTCGAGCTTGCTCATACCGCCGGTGCCGTCGTAGGTCAGTTCGTAGTCTGACCCACAACCCAAACAGCGACAACGCTCGCTGTTGTCTCGGCAAGCATTGCTCGCCTTGATGAGATGCTTACTGTGCCATGACATGTTGACACGTGTGAGCGCGTGTCTGCGTGCAGGTTTGTCTGTTTGCTTGTTACGTATAGACAATCTATCTATGTATGCGTGCGTCTTCCTGTCTGTTTGTGTGAGTCTAAGGTGCATAGTCCTCTTCGCTGGCTGTATGGCCCTGTAGCGTGTCAGTCGTTTTGTGTCCAATGCAACTGGCGGTAATGAAAGAAGGTTGCTGCTGTTGTTGTAGTCAATGCTGTGGCTCAGTGATTGTTGTTTTTGTTGTGATTATTTTTGTTGTTGTTGTTGTTGTTGTGGTTGTTGTTGCTGCTGCTTTTCCATTGTGAACATCCGGTTTCTTTATCCTGTCTTGTTTCAAATCTCTCTCATTATCTTAGTTTCTCTATCTCTTTCTCTCTCCTTCTCTGTCAGCCGATCTCATTTTACTCGCATTTCCTCATTTCCCGAATGTCTACACGCAAGCTCTACACGTACATCTACAACTTGCCCTTCAACCCCTCCTGTCTGGCCTCTTGGTTCCTCTCTCATTGCGTCGCAAAAGTGCGGCGACGACGCCGTCTGACGTCTGACAGGACGACGTCTCTTGGAGCAGCACACAACAAGCAGCAGGACGTAGATACGCAGGAGTTTGTGTGTGTGTTGAGAGTTGAGTACACGAGCACAGTTCCAGCAAACCGGCGCTTCTTTCGCCGAAACCAGCAGGTACCGGCGAACACCGGCTAGCAACAGTACCAACAGCGACGAGAGCCTGGCAACGATCGAGCAGCAAGTTGCCGAGTTGTCTTTGGTGGCTGCTGGCTGTTGGTTGTTTGGTTCACCATCGAATAGATCGTCAGTTCCCGCCTCAGCACCCGTACCTAGCCCGCACCTAGCTAGTTGAAAACGTCACTGGTCGTGTCTTGTTTGTTGGGCGGCGTTCGGTGGGGCCGATATACTGGAGCCGTCCTGCGGGGGGGGGCAGCGACGGACTGAATGTGTTGCTGTTGGTCGTGCTGGTACTGCTGTGTTTCACTGGCTCGCCTATGGGTCACCTCGATCGAGTCCATCAAGTCAACCAACGAGTGTGGTTGATTTGATGGACTCGTGGAGGGGTGCCGGTTCACCAATAGCGCCACCATTCTACGCGGCATATTTCGTCGTTTGAAACGTTTTGTCTGTGTCAATCTCCACTCGTCGTCGTGGTGAACGGAGACTCGGCAGGACGCGATACGACAGAGTTCACAATGACTCCGCGATGGGATCGTGTTGACGCTATCTGAGATTGCAGCCATCACCACCACCACCAACACAACAACAAGAACAACAGCAGCATCAATAACCACAACGACAACAACGACGGCAGCATTAGCAATCACAGTGACAGCAACTGTAAAAGCAGCAAGCACGAAACAATAATGCTAACAGGATTGATAGCAACAGCTAGAATAATGAATAGCAGCAAACAACAACAATAATAATAATAATAATAATAACGGGAACAACAAACACCCCAAGAGCTACACGAAGTACGAACGTTGGATGGACGTTCACAGAAATTGCAAGAGGAACGGTGAGAGCTTGGAGGGTGCAATTCGGAGTCAGACGAAAAAAAGAAAGCGTAGGAGGTTGACGTTCTGACAGCTCGTTTACTCTCCCTCTCCGTGAGGGAGATAGCTTTGAAAAAGTATTTACTGTCGTTACTACTACTACTACTACTACTACTACCGCTACTATAACTACCGCTACTACAACTATAGAAACTTCAAGCTAATTATTTGAATGAACTGTATGTTTAAACAAAAATCTGACATATATCAATATCTTACTGCTACTCGCACAACAACGACGACGAAGACGACAAGGTTCTGCATGTGCAGGAGCATCGCGAGCGACAGCTCGTAGTAGCCAACAGCCCGCTTTAGCACAAACGGCCCAGATGTCGACGCTTTGACGGCGGCGGCAGCTCCCAGCGTTGCCGAGGGCCGCTGGTGTGCGCCCTTTGCTCGATGTCCTCCGCGTTCGCGATCTACCTACCTAGCACATATCAGGCTTTGGTAGCATTCGCTGGCGTTAAGATGTATAGATGATAGATAGGCTCTGCGGGTGTACGCCGGCTCGAGAGGATGTCACTGGTGGCAAACGGCTGAATCGCAAACGACGACGACGACGATGAAACCATAGAGATAGATCAACGATTCTATGCTTACACAGGAGCACACGTACAAACGACGTAGTCACACCACGTGCCACGCCACAAGGTGTGACTAATTGTCATTACAATATGTGAAACACAACAAATGGCTGGAATAATCATGTGTCAGAAACATAAAGAGATCGAGAGTAAGAGAGAGAGAGAGTCAGAAAGAAACAAATGATTACAATTGTGACGTATGAACGTGTGAGCTGGGTTAAGCGTGCTCTGATCATCAATTATATCATATATAGTTGGCTTCCTGCCAATTATATATGATGTAATTTTATATGGCGCCTGTGATAGAAGCCTCATATGCTAGTTCCCTCTGCAAACGGCCAAAAACATTATTAGTCAATATGAATTTATGCTCAGGTGGCCGGTAAATCGGCTTAAGATAATTATTGAAGCTTGGCCTACCTAGTAATGAGCGCCTTGCCTAGATAGAATAGTTGTGAGCGTCTGTCTGTATGCATGTGTATCTAAGAGACTTTTGTAATTTTTGAGTAGTCTTTAAACATATTGTTTTCATCAAAAGGCAGCGCCTGTGTTATATTCTTTCTCTGCTCTAGGAGCAATAATTGTTGTCAAGGTTGGGAAAGCTAGAAACTATCAGACTGGAATAGAAAAACGCCTTCATTTGCACAAAGGGGGTTTCATTTGACGCTTCTGTTTGACGTAACAATTGGGTTTTTTTATCGGGGAGTTCACGGGAGGGAATCGTGCGAACTATGTTGCTGCGGTCACCAGGCCAGAGTTTCGTTCTGCCATTCATTTTGAATCGACACTTAATTAAGTTGCACAGTATATATATATATATATATATATATATATATATATATATAATCACGAATGGAACTATATACTAATCTATGTATTGATTTGTTTGTGTGATGCGGGTGTACTCTGGGCATGCTGGGGGGTGGTGCTGTACAGGTCCGGAGTTGGATGAACGACACCTATCGTGTTCGCCAGCGGCGCTCTACTGGCCCGGCGACATGACCGGCCTTCGGCGAGTACTCGAGATGCATAGCCTCAACGCGAAGGCGTGTAATGACATTCTCGCTGAGGCCGCCCGAATGGTTTACGGCTACCAGCAGGTTGTCGACCATCTCGCTCGCCAGAAGCGGCAGCTCGAAAAGGTTTGTTAAAAAACGATCTCGACTACTCATAACCCACCATATATACTGCATTTATTGCATTATCACTTTACACAATATCACCACACGTGTCGACACCACAGATATATGATGTGTGCTCATCACGAAAAAATCTTGTAAAAACGTGCGTTGACGTAAGCACAAACAATCGTCGTTCTGGAGAACCAAGCAAAAACAGTATGATGTATGCGTAAACAATATGTTTGCCCCGGGGAGTACAGCGATCACCCTGTGTGGAAGGAATATTCGATTACATTACCGGTCAAATTTGTATTTTAATGTACGCATGCACATTGTAGGGTCTATACGTACGCGCCCATCTACCGGAGTATTATTTATTCCCATAAAGGCATTTACTATCCTATAGTCTCCACTGCTGTTTCGTGTTTATTCTTCATATTGCTCCTATATTGCGTAGTCATTAATGTGTATGGTTTATACTGTTTGCTTGGGCGTTGCTACAGCTGTTTTGTTTTTATACCGATACGTATACGAACGTAACCAGTGCACGCCTCGCAGTAATCACGCTCCGTCAACAAAATGACCCTTTGAGTATGTTACTTTTATTATTATTATTAATATTATTATTATTTTGATTAGCTTGCTCCACTACAATGAAGATCCGGTTTATTTTCCATTTAAACAAACAAAGATTTATCTTATTGACGGCAAAGACCTTTTTCCGAACTAGGGCCAGTTTCGGTTTCTTCACACCCGTCACAGAAGTGTTTCGGGACTTATACGCAGTTCGTAATTTTTCCGTCACTTTAGAATATATTATTTAGTTTTTAACGCAGAACTTGATGCAGAATCGTTGCTCCGTAATTTTTGACTTTTAAAAAATCGCCGAGCCTCGTTTTCTTCAGATGAATGACGCCTCTAAGCAAAAAAAGCCCGAACACCTTAGTGGCTTCGGTCTGGCGTCATATTTAAAGTACTTTGTGATTTGCCCTCGTTTAATATATATATATATATATATATATATATATATATATTCGTCCCACACGCCACAGAGCTCCCTTGTTATCTCTGGTCAAAGGGTAAGCCAGGAAGGGGGAAAGTGCGTGCGGAGGGTGCTTTACGATTACTGATAAGTAAACACTTGATAGAGGTTCACAGACAAATTAGATAACACTTAGCGAGCGAGAGCACCAGCAAAGAGAGAGAAAAAAGGTCAAGAAAGGACGGATTGGATACAGCTGCTGTGGTAAAAATATGTCATCCATGTTGTCGTACGGCTGCATCAACCTCATCGAAATTGTTGTTTTGTTATCGGCATTGTTGTTGCTGTTGTTGTTGTTGTCGTTGATGTTGTTGTTAAGCTAAACTTGCGTACATACGTACATATACAGTAGCATATAGATACCGCCTACACGCGTGCGCCACGTGCGCATATGGATTGTTTGCTCTGCCACGACACCACTGACTGACGTTATGGCCACGGATGGCACACAAGATGTCGTCGCTGTCTCTCCAAGAAAAACGTTGCCCCTTCCAGCGACGCGTCGCTGATCGACGGCATCCGCCGCCAGCATTATTGCGGTTGTTGTTTGTTATTGCTGCAGTTGTTGTTGTTTTGGTTGCTGTTATTGTTGTTGCTCTTGTTTTTGTTGCTGTAAGTGTTGTTGTTGCTGCTTTGTTGTTGTTGTTTTGGTTGCTGCTATTGTTGTTGCTCTTGTTTTTGTTGTTGCTGTTGTGTCGTCGTTCCCGCGGTCGCCGGCCCTTCAACAGCTGCCATGGGGACAGTAGTAACAAACATGCATCTAGATGCAGATGTAGAGGATCGAGATAAGGCAAATGAGTGAGTAGCCAGATACACGACAACAGTAAAAACAACAACAAGTGCAGCAACACCAACGACAACAGCAACTACCTCCACCGACTACCTAAGATCAGAATGGTGCTGATGAGATGATGGTCTTATCTTGTGATGTTGTTGTTGTGGTTGTTGGTCGTTCGTTTGGTCTGGCTTGCATATAGATTCGATTCGCATATAGCCTCGTAAAGCTCGAATCCCACGTTCATGTGGATATAGGTATGTGGATCGTCAACCATGTACGCGAAGATCTGTCTGAATCTGCCTTCTCTAGCCTTGAGTTGCTGCTGCTGTCGCTGCATCTACCGCTGATGTTCCTGTTGCAACTGCTTGCGGGTGGAATCCAAAAAACTTACGAAATCGTGATTTCGTACTGCAATGCTGAAAGAGCGTGCAAAAATAACGCCCGACGGATTGAGATCGATAATAAAGAAGAACATGGCGCGTAATAATAATAATAATAATAATAATAGTGAAGACGCTTCTCGTGCAATCTCTACTATAAAATGAACGAATCCTATTGATTCTCTAGCAGCAGTAATCAGCCGTCATGTGAGTTCGGCAATTAAGCAAGCGAGCTGCTGTCAGACGGAAAAACTCGTTACTAGGCAACAAAGTCGTGAGAAGAAACAAAGTAATGAAGGGAGGGGGATCGAGAGAGAGCGCGCGGTTTTCCCTACTCTTAGCAGCACCACTACTACTTTTTTTAATTTTTTTTTTATTTTATTGAATGTATGTTACAACCATTTCCAACGGAACTACTTTCGTTTTACTTCATTGACCACTACTACTACTACTACTACTACAGGAATGACTGAGATACCACCACTCCTGCAAATACTGCTACGGCTACTAGTAGTAATCGAAGCGGATTGATTTAACCGCCCGCTTCAGGTGATGATGATGATGATGATAATGATGACCTTGTGAGCGACGACCTTGCAGCGGCTGCGAGGCAGCAAACTCGCGAACGTTGCTCGACGTTGACGTTTTGACATTGTGGGGAGGGAGGGAGGGTTACATCCATCCTCTTGAGGGTCACATCGCCTCAACCTGAGCTCGCCTGCTTCGAAGGAAGCCTCTTCCCTCCCACTGTTACTGATTCACTCTTGCTTACCCTTAGACACAGCACAGCGTACAGCGTTATCTGCTGCTGCTGCTGCGGCTGGTCGGACTACAACGCTACGCCAAAAGATCTGTGTATACCTTAGTGTGTATATTACACGAGAGCGTTAGACGAGCTGCGGGCATCATTTCGGCTGGGCCTCTTCGACCGGGCCGGTCGCTAACAACGGTTGGCCATGACGGGATTGGCTGGGTGTCGTCTGCTAGGAGGTTATGAGTCAAGGCGTTGTTCGACGTCAACAACAACAAGCGCATGTTGTTGTCGCTGGCTGTTGTTGTTAATAGTCATGGTGGTAGTGACGGTGAATTGGCAGTTGAATAGACACACGAATGGCTACTACTACCCGCTTGTGACACGCTTGCCGTTCGAGTATACGACCTATCTAACAGATATGGAGTGCGCCCTACAGGAGGAATTTCTGTATACTCATAAGGGGAGATTGGATCGTCCTGTCCGCGGGCTGGAGGGGCGGTGGGTGCATCCGTGGTGATTCGAGGCAAAAAACAAAATATATATATATGAAAAAATATATTGCCATAAAACGTTTTTATGAAGAAACAGGACCATTTATATATATATATATATATATATATATATATATACTATAGTGCGTGGCGGAACAGCTGGATGCGAGTCTGCTCAAGGCAGCGGCAGCAGCGGCAATTGCAGTTAAGTCACGGTAGCAAGCGGTAGGCGTCACATGCTGTAACGGGAACAACAACAACAACAACAACAAGAAAATGATTTCAGTCGTTGTGCAGGACGCTAACTACAAGTGCAATTATCATGCAACACACGCGACTAATGATAAAGAGAAAGAGAGAGTGAGAGAGAGAGATATGAAGTACATTAACCTTGACGGCAATCCCGTTTCGCTTTCAGGAGGTCGACCACATGAAGCTATCCGAGACTGCCTCACCACAGGACCGCCATCTAGCGTCCCCCGCAGAGTCCGAACTGGCCAAGATGACGGACGCACAGGCCATGTTTCGAGTAAAGGAGGAACCATTCGAAGATGACGAACAGGTGCAGGCCGGCGATAAATTGGATCGTTTGCAACTTCAGAGGGAAGGCCGCCGAATGTTGATGACATAGGGCTGATGGCGGTCACGCGTGCACCTCACAACCCTGTTGGAGGGACATATGGGGGTCCTTGAAGTTTCATCGTTACCGCCGTCCTCATCTTCATCTTCATCATCATCATCATCATCATTAACATGACTGTCGTCGCCGAATGCGGCCGCGTCAGAAGAGACATCATATTGTCTAGCGTATAGGCCACGATGAGCCGCCATTCGTAGCGTCGTGACCGGCCGACACCTCCTCCGGGCCGGCAGTTTCGCAAATCACACAGTTAGTTATCAGCCTAGAGATAAGCCCAGTGTGGTGTTGTAAAATGGTTGCGTTTCGCTTTTCGCTGGAGCGGCGCCCGCTTTCTTTTTATGCTTTCGAGCTTCGGCATTGGCCTAAAGAGATGAATGACCAGCTGGAGATCGCCGATCGATGAAGGAAATCAATGTTACATAGGGCTGTCGTATTTGTAAATTAAGGGTGGAGATGAATACGCAAGAAGAAGGAGGAGAAGGGGCGTATGAAAATGAGGTCGTCATGCTCAATATTTTCTCGACATGATGATGTTGATGATAATACTTATGTTGATGATGGTAGTAGTGGTGTGATGATGATGTTCAATATAACAGTCAATCAAGTGGCATCAGCGGCCGTATGCGAAGCCGACGTTGGATAGTTGGAAGTCGATGAAGGCAGCGGACGACGCAGAAGAGATGCACGAAAACGCTGGCAGCAGCACCAGCAGCATTCTGACGGATTACGACAACAGCTCAACTAGTTTACACTCAATTTCACTCCCGGCTGCGCTTGCATTGTGAATTGTAGATTGGAAGGGGGGGGGGGGCAGGAGGAGGAGGAGGATGTAACGTAAACGAGTTGGGATTTCATTTTGACCAGCCGCTAAAGAGGTTTTAGCGGTTTATCGGCGGCGTGATTAGTGGCATGTTAGTTAAGAGAACATAAATGGATAGATTTACAGTTATAGACACCAAGGAGCACCAATGGCTTGGTGGCACGGCAGCATTCATCGAAGTCATCTGCTCGCTGCCAAGCTGTCAGTCGGTCGTTCGGTATTCTCGAATGCCAAACGACCTAGGAGGAGAAGACCCTTCGACGCACCCCTAACCCTTTAACTAGACAGGCAGGCTGCCGCAAATAGAGGTGCTACACTGCTATAATGCCGTAGTAGTAGCGGTAGTAGTTGTTGTTGTGGAAGTAATAGTGGAATTTATGGAACGCGTCAGACGTACGGATGCTGCTTGGACACCTGCCGACATCTATCCAAATACATCCAAATGCGTGCATCCTACGTGCTACGTGCTAACCAACAGTCAAAACAACAACACGCAAGCTACTAACGATCAC
Source organism: Dermanyssus gallinae (assembly GCA_003439945.1). Taxonomy (NCBI): domain Eukaryota; kingdom Metazoa; phylum Arthropoda; class Arachnida; order Mesostigmata; family Dermanyssidae; genus Dermanyssus; species Dermanyssus gallinae. The sequence goes on along the minus strand of QVRM01001782.1, from coordinate 1,780,251 downwards.
TAACTACCACCACTAACACCAACAACACTAAGGTATGCTAGAAAGAACCCTTAGTCTCTAACTGGAAAGCTCTGCAGCGGCAATTATCTATCTACACGTGGCACAGATGAATCATGTGTGCGTATACATATATGTATGTATGTGTGTATATGTATACATATGTATGTGTATATATATATATATATATATATATATATATATATATATACGTAAATGGCATAATCAGACGACGTAACTCATCCCTACCACCTGAGCTCCACGATAGAGGAGACTGACGATGCTTTACGATCGTGGGGTGCATAGCTCGCTGCCGAGAAGAAGCTGCTTCGGTGGATTTGTATTGTCCGAGTTAGTTGAACGGTGTCAGTGTCGAGGATTGCCTGGAATGAAGGTCACGACCATCTCTCACTAGTCACTATTATTCTTGTTATTAATATAATATTATTATTATAATTACTACAAATACTACTACTATTATGTACGTAGACAAGCGAGTCCTCTTGAGAGAGAGAAAGTAAGGAAATTGTTGGGGAGTCAAGCAACGCTGTCGTTGTACACTGTCCAGTCAGACAGATTGCTTGGCTGGCCGCAAGAGAAAAAACAGTGGCTTTGAGCTGATTGTCCTGTAGCTGCAGTTCATCAGCTAACTTGACGAGAAACATGTTGAGATGATAGCCTGATGCTGATGCTGTCTGTGAGGGGGAGAGGGAGGCTTGTTGTGTAAGCTGTCATATTGATATAACGTATTATCGCAATCATCATCATCATCATTCTCATTACCATCGTTATTATTGCTCTGTCATCAGTCAGCAACTCTCTCTCTCTCTTGTTAGATTTTGCCCATCGTCTCGCCCGGTTCTGCTTGTTGGAAATTATCTTTCGTCCCCAACTCGGACTGCGGTGATTCACTGTAATGAACGGATTAATGTCGTGTTGCTGTACTTGACCTGTGCACTGTGGGCTTGGGCTAACGTACCGGTATTACGCTAGTGCGTTAGTCTCGACATTGATTCTTCGTCGAAGTCTAGATGTACACACGTGAGCATCCGTATGTTTCGGTGTGGATGCGTCCGGTTGTATGTATGTATGTATGTATGTATGTATATATATATATATGTATGTATATATATATATAATATATATAATATATATATATATATATATATATATATATATATATATATATATATATATATATAATATATATATATCTGCGTGGGAGAGAGAGGACGTGTGTTTGTGTTATTGGGCTCACATTGCTTAGCATGCATGCATGCGTGAGGTGGTGATGGTGGTGGTGATGATGATGACGACGACGACGACGCTTAAAACAAATAGTAACGCGCAAGCTGTATTTTATAGCTATCTGTATTACCTGTGGTCTATTTTGTGTGGTCTCGGTGTGAGTGTGTGCGGGTTTTTCGGTACTCACTGATTGTTGTTGAGCGTTCTTGAGCTGGTGTTTTTCTCGATAGGCATCATGGCCAATACGCCGAGGCAAACAAGCGCAGCAGAAAACGGTAGAGGACGATATTCTGGACGATTTTTGACAAAATGAACATGATTGGCTGATACTCAAGGCCTTTGCGTAAGTAGCCAGCCAGCCATGTGAAGTAGTCGCTATATATGTCGAGCGCTGACCAATGACCGCACCCGATTTCGAGGAGAAGATGATTGAGGTTGACCAACGACCAATGCTATGGTCGAGTGTTGAATCGATCGATTGAACGACGGAAAACCATCTCGTCGTCTGTCGTCCGGAAATGGCTCAAGGAGAGACGAGACCCATGAGCTCATCATTGCCCAGCCCAGTGGACAGACCCAGCTGCCTGTTTGTCGACGGCTATGAAACGAGCACCAATGGAATTGTGGGGACTAAGAGGGAACTTCACTTCGGGAAATCACCTGAGGTGGTGAAGCGCCGACAGCCATCAACTGCAGCGTTTCGTTGTGGGTCGGTGCTTGTTCTTGTCGCCAATTATTCTACGCTTCGCTCTTATCGTCGGTGGGTGAGAAAAGTCCTCCTGAAGTTTGCCTCTACCCGAGCAAGCAAGCAAGCCATTAAGTGAAGGCTTACTAAGTGACGAATCATTGTTTTGTGGCGTTCGGAGTCTGGCAATAATACATAACTCTACATTTTAAGCGTATCGCTCGTTGTGTGCTGTCCCAACGTCCGATACTCTACGACTGACGGGACGAGATGGTAGGCAAAGTTTTTTTATTACAACGATATTTATTCAATCAAATAGAAGCAAAACTTGTCAAAAACTGTTGGACTGTTTGTACATACTTGATTACCACTACGATGGACACCACAGCAAGGGAACACAACAAACACATCCGGCTCAACAGCAACAAATCGTGTTAACTGCATCAGTGATAATCGACCAGACATCAATCATTAAAATATTAACTTATTCATAAGATCATGCTAAACGCAAGAGCAACAGAAACAGCAAAACAAGGGTAACCACAACAGCCTTATCAGCGAGAATCGCCGACATGGCGGCAGCAGCAGCCACAGGAATAGGATTGACAAACTCATTGTAGCAGTGTTAACAAAGCGTTGTTGTGGAGTATCTTAAGATTTGCGACATCGCTGTATTAGAGGTCAACAAACTGGTGGACCTGTCTTTTGCCGCGTGAGTTCAACCTATTAGGAACACCGCTAAGGGCGAGAAAGCGTATCAGCCCGCTACAAAGAGTCCACGTCCCGTGCTGTATAAACGAATCTTATTAGCACTTAAACATGTGGCGGGAAACGACGTGCATAAACACTCATAGACACAAACACACACACACACATATATATACACAAATACAAATCTAATTTCATAATCCGACAAGAGCACAAGCATTGGACAATTCTAAATTATTTTACGGTTTAGCACTGTGTGTGTGCGTATGTATGTAAGGTACACCTCAATATACATATAAAGTGATTTTACCATGCTGCGGCGGGCGATAATTGTTGAGCGAGAGTGTGTGAGAGAAAGAGAAAGAAAGAGAGCCATTGTGGCAGTGTTAGTTACGATGATAAGGAGAACGATGTGTTACGACGCTTGAGAGGAAGAAGTGAAAGTTTTGCGGGAAACTTCTACTACCACTACTATCGCTCCTAGTGCTAAGAAGGAAGCAAGTAGATAACCAGCGACGACGTTTGTTGTATAGCATGAAATGATTAGAGAGTACGTGAGGAGTGAAAATGCGCATAGTTATTATACGGTGGCGCTGTGAACAAGATTGTGGTTGGCTCGCGCGAGGCGCGACCGGATTATCAGTCGCAGCTTCCCGCTTGCGCTATATATACATACATACATAATGGCTTCGTTTTGTTGCAATTACGTTATAATGATAATAATTCTAACATTGACTACTATCATTGTCATCTGTTACCGCCAAAAGCCAGCAGAGACCGCTGGGTCGAGGTGATTGTGAAGCGCACTCTGTTGGCCGGTTCGGGTGTTGTACATAGAAAATATAGGCAGAGCCATATTGTGATCCTGCATAAATGTTGCATAATAAAAAGAGAACTACTAAAACGCAAGTGAATCTAAAAGGCATTAAACGGAGTCTTCATTTTTATTTTGGTCGAGCCCATTCAAAAATGGGATTGTGTATAAGCACGTCTAGTGTTATAATGTAATTTTTGAGACATAAAGGATACATTAATTAGCATCAAATACACATGTACATTTATATATATATATATATATATATATATATATATATATATATATATATATGTCAAAAAGTCTTGGGGCCATTATCTTCTTAACATAATCATTCAGACATAACGCAAGGTAATTTCTAATTAAAGGAATTTCGGAAGGAAGCGTCGTACTAAGTTTAATTTTTTGTTTATGACTATTTAAAACCCTCAAATGACTATTACGGCCGTATTCTATATATGTGTACGCAATTACTTTTGTAAATAAGGTATAAGCATTGAATAAAATCAAAATAAACACAGTAAAACGTATTTTATATATGCATGCATATTTGCAGTTCGTGCTGAATTCTGGTTGTGTTACTGAGTTCTTGCTTGCACTGTGTCTACCCTTCACTGACGTTGCATCAGGCTTCCACCTTTGACGCACCATGGAGTTCGTGGCATGCTTGTTTTGTAAGACAACGGCCCGAATTAGAAGATGTGGTGCGGCGCGACGTGGGAAATGTTTGCTACATGCTGCCTCCCTCTAGGTTGCAGGCCAAAGTACGCTGTTTTATTGTGCGAGATATAGAGGGAGATCTCGCTTGGCCACGCGCTAGCAGGCGACGAGAAGCCATCATTGGCACAGCTGATTTTCAAGGTCTAGTTCCGTCAGTGGCAAAAGCGACAAAGAAGAGAATGTTTGTGTTTCGTGTCGCACCTAGCGTTACCGCCACTTAGATGTACAATATCATTAAACTTAAACGTAAATTATCCCTGACAGTATGCCATCCCAACACTACACATAGCTCACATTCCTCGTTAAGTCTGTTTGTCACTGGGGAGGATGAACTGACCACTGTACTTGACCAAACATTTTGGTTACACGGCACGATGATAAAGTTGCACTTTGGTCGAATCGCACATAAACATATCGAAAAGTTATTGCATTGGGAAGTTATTGTTTGCCATTGACGTCGTGACAACATGTGAGGTATTGTTTAATGAAAGAATATGTGATGCTGATTAGTTCTAGGAATAAATAAAGGGTGTTTAGTAACGATAGAAAACGTGGCGGGGCGTTTTTGTCCTCGTCACAAGTCCAACTAGGAGCCACAAAGGCTGACTTTAGCTTACCGGGAGAATACATTTTCGTTGACTTGGCCTGCAAATAAAACGGATTTCGTCTTGTCTGCTGCTGTGCGTCTCCCCCCGGCGACAGTTCTCAGATAGTGAAACTCATTGACTGACCCTGTTATATTGGTCGAGGACTTCAAACTCCTGAAAGTTCACTCACGCAATCTCAAATTATGCTCACCGACTCTATCGAATGAGAATGTAGGGCCTGCTGTCAGATGGGCTATCTCAGCCAATTCGAACTATTCAGTCCAAAGGAGTGACCTTCAATGTGACTGAAGGGGTGCCACAAGGCTCTATACTTGGCCCCCTGCTATGGAACATAGCCTACTACGACATGCTGCGGCTGGGAGACTTCCCCCCGAAGCCAACCTCCTTACCTACGCCGAGGACCTCGTCCTCACCGTCCAGGCCCGGACACCGGAGTTGCTAGAGAGGCGTACGAATGAGGCATGCGCCGACGTCGCGTACTCGATGCGAAAAGCAGGGCTTGCGTTAGCCCCCGAGGGGCGAGGCGATACCAGTTCCACGTGTGTCCACTGCGGCGATGGGCTCGAGGACACCCCAGAACACACGATTCTGAGGTGTCCACCAGGGCAAAGAAGCGTGCTTCCGCTATGTTTTTAACAGGACCAACATCGAGTACACTGGGGGCGGGCCTGCCCAGCATCTGCAAACTACTGCAGGAGTCTTTGCCCCATTGGCTAGAAGGGACGAAGTGGGTTAAAGCCCCACACTACCGGCCCACACTGGCAGATGAGTTTCTTACAGTGGTGTCCACGTGTGCAAACCGCATTTTCCAGTAACTCTTCTACACAAAAAAAAAGTCAATTCGTTTCCCTATTCAAGTCACTGGGTTGAATGTTCGGGTCGAATATAAAAGCATAAATACCGCTCTGATTGCGACTTATCTAGATGGTGTTAACTCGACTAGTTTTTTGTAGAATGTTCTCATATTAATGTCATGCATTTGTTGACAATTGCTCATTTTTACTCCGCGTTTACTCCGCTTACTCGCTGGCTGACGTAGTGGTTTAATCCACCGTGGTTTCATTAAGGATTAACGCCGACATAAATCGATTTGCCCATGAATTAAGGTCGTGTAGAACTGCATATCAGTTGCTTAAACATTGCGCTAGTCATGGCAGTCATTTACCGGGGTGTCGCCGGATCGATCCCCGTTATTGATTGAATTTTCTTTGGGCGATGTTCATTGTGAATAGATGATAAACCAGACACCACTGAGAGTCAGCGGCCATGCTGCCACAAGGACTGTAGAGAAAACCCTAGATTTCTCAACATGTCCGGTGCCTTGAAGATATGCCTCAGATATCTCAAGCCCGTAGAGGACCGAGGATGGTCTAGAATTAAGGCCAATAGACTGAACATTAATGATTTTTGCTCGGTTTTTGCTACGCCGAGACTTGATTAGAAAGAACTGAAACTCTTTCTCCCCATCGCATTAGATCATGTGGTGGGCCTCGTTAAACATTTTTCTACTCTGCTCAGGGCGTCCGGTCCAGACTATTTGACTGACAATTGGCCCACGCAACATTTTACATCCAGACGACTTGGACATTTTCTCTGAGTATGCAATTTAGTAACTTATTCCCGGCCTTAGGCCGAAGACTTGCCATGCGCCTGAAAACATCATTCGCGTTTTATAAATATTTGCGTTTATCCGGGCCACTGGGACTCTTCGAAAGATCTTACAACGTTATCGCTATGCCCAGTTTTTTTAGATTTACTCTTATCACCCTTGTCCATAAGGAGAGCTCAGAAACAAATGCTGAAAACTACCGGCCTCCTTCCCGTGCTGCACCTTTAAAACAGTTTTAGCTAACCACTTAAATAATTTCTTACATACTTATACATGCTCCATATGAGTGAAATAAATAAGATGATGAGTTAAATATATTTTTTTATGTTCAGTCGCTTACTTAACCCTGCCTACCACAGCTTCACCACCCATCGGTCCGCATGGACACAGATTTTGGAGATTACTAAGTATTAGGCTATATTTACAAATGCTTGAAAAACGTTTCACTGCATTTATTTTGAACAAAACAGCCCATTCTACAGACTAGCTATCTTCTTTGCTGTGCAAATTGTAACGCCTAGGTACCCACATTCGCATAGTGTAATTGGTGAGGGCTTTTTGAGCGACCGTCACTTTCAAGTAGAGGTTGGTGATAAACCAAGTCGGCCAGATCCTGCATTATCTGGCGTGTCTCAAGAACGATGTTTATTTAAATGTTATTAAGATTAATGACTGCATTTTACCGACTCTCTTTTATATACGATACGTGACCTAGGCGTATACAGTACGCCTGATTTTATTTTAGGCTCCACATTACCAAGGCTATGGAGGCATCATTGCGCCTTATTAATACCATCTTCATCTTCTGTTTCATTCTAACGATGAGTGTATTCGCCTCTATGAATGTTTTGTTCTTCCTAAACTTACGTAATTGTTCTTCCTGTCTGGGAGGCCTATATGACCAAATACAGAAGCTTAGTGAAAGGTGTCCAAGAAACGTTCTTAACGCGTCTACGGTTTAGGCGGCCTCAAAGCGTGCCACCTGACGTTCTTTCTTTTGTAGACTTAGTTTTCGAGCAAGGTAACATATCTGCGCTACGTCAACTTGTCAACATGTAAATTACATTTTTTTTAATGTACGCTCCAACAATCTAAGGAGTCACTCAAGAAAAGCTGTTGCCCGTTTTGAGCTCGTAAACGGGCGCCTGCAAATTCGAATTGTACCCGTCTATTTGGCTATTAGTTAGCGTTTTCTTGCAGAAACAGGCATACTGGAAACAATACATATATGACCATGATAAATTCGGTGTTCTCGTTGTTGTTGTTGTTTTCGGTGTTCTCGTTGTTGTCGTTGCGTTTGTCATCGCCATGGTTGTTGTGAACGATATTGTTCTTAGTGTCTACTATCATCGTCGTTAGAGTCACCATCAACACGTTCGACACTGTTGCTGCTTTTAGATATTGTTGTTGCAATCGCACTTGCAACAACAATATCTAAAACATTCGTTATCGTACTGGTCGTATCGTCATAATTGTTATTAAAAGGGGTATTCGAATCGCGTGCGCGACGCCCGACCATTTAACCATTTACATTAGTCGCTATATATAGTTATAGTACTCGTATCGTTAAAGTTTATGTAAGCAGCTCAATTTTGGTCGTAGCTTCAAATACGCAAAAAAAACGAATACGACGTTGTTTACTCTGCTTATTGCTGCTGGTATCACCTACCATCGTCGACGTTTGAAAGTCAGGGTTGAAAGTGAATAATGAATAATCGCCGTCCACATTCTCCAGTATTGAAGTATGAAGCTGTACGTGTAAGAGGTCTGCGTCTTATTCGCTAACGCATCTACATCTTTCGGACGGACGGACGGACGAACGAACGCATCGTCAGTTAGTTCCGTCCTCTCCACCCGGCCAGATTCCTTTCTCTTCTGAGGCTGAGGGCAGAGATGATTTTGCGATTGTTGTTGCTGTTGTCGACGGCCTCTTTGTCGGCGCAGTTGTTAATCCGACAAATTAGAGTCGGCTCCAGTCAAGGACAACCGAAAGGCGGCTGCATTTGTGTACCGCCAACCGAACTAGCCCGACAACTAGCTACTAGGTGCAGACGCAGAAAACAGAACAAACAACTCCATTTTCCGATTGATTGACACTTGCGTACGTATCGATCGGCAGCAACTTACGAATATTTGGAGCTAAAGCAGTATGGAAAGCTGGACATGCGTGACACCGTGCGAGAGTGCCGGAATCATTATCGTTAGGAGGTACAGGTACATTGTTCAAACAAACTAAAAACACTTTGAAGTGATCCATGCATGCATCATTTTAGTAAAGTTTATATATATTTATTTATATACATATACGATTTGAATAATCTATATGTGCAGATTTGTTTAGGCAGGCTTAGTGTGTTTATATATATATATATATATATATATATATGTATATATATATTTATATAGGGTCTACAAAAAAAGTCCTTTCGGATTGGCGCTTGCGCGACTTTCACACGCCCGCCCCGGCGCCTAGGCATAGATTATTGGCTCACTCTTTGTTGTTTTCATGTGAAACAGAGCGGGGAATCTGCTAGTCTCAACCATTTTGAAATCTGTTTAGCCGCTTGTTCGTAAAAGTGCTGCAAAATGGAGGTAGAAAAATGCCCAATTCGGGCGATTTTACTCCATGGGTTTAAAATGGACTGAGTGCAACGCAGGGTCACAAAAAGTTGTTAAAATCGTTTGGAGATGCCTGTTGAACAGACAGAATGTGCCAACAGTGGTTTGAGAAGTTCCGAAATGAAAAAAAAGTTTTATTGTATATTTGGTGGAATGTGGGCGGAATAGTGAACTTTTACCGCGTAACCAGGCGATAAATACGGCCGTGTACTCTCAACAACTCGAAAAGGTTCACGAAAAATTAAAGCAGTCGTACCCTGCACTAATTTTAAGGAAGGGTGTCCTGTTCCACCAAGACAACGCAAGGCCTCACGTGAGTAGGGAGACCCTTTTGAAAATGTCCCAGCTAAAATGAGAACTTTTGGAAAATCCACCGTATTCCCCCGACTTAGCACCATCTGATTACTACCTATTCAGATCGATGCAAAATGTTTTAATTTTATATATATATATATATATATATACTTTTTTTAAAGGTCGAATACTTAGGTTAAAGTGGTATTAGCATTATTAGGCGTTGTGTATCTGGTGGCAGGCAACGGCGATATGTTGATGAACAGCTGTAAATGCTCGCGCCAGAAACGCAGCAGAAAATGGAATCATGCCATAGAAATGAACGAAATCGTGCGGCACAAATCATGTCACTAGCAAATCTGACAACTACGTCTTTTAGATTTGTCGTGTGCTAGTCATATAATATTTATTTACCAGGAGCAGGGTTTCCCACTATTTTGCCTTCGATTGTTCGACTGACAGTTACAACATGATAATATACGACTTCGTATATTATATATATATATATATATATATACATACATATGTTAAAGGGGTTATGTGCAATACAAATATAAAATAAGAATCGACGTTCCTTACGTTTTGTAGATTTCGGTTAAAATTGCAAAAAATATTTTACCTATCTGTAACCTAGCAACCTACCTATATATATATATATATATATACAGACAATGATGCGGTGATTGGTAAAAAGGATGTTCGAAAAACGGGGTGTCTCTATGCTCGGAAAACTCTGTTGAAGCCTGCTCATAAGTGCCGTCAATTGAGCGGGTCTGCGCAATTGGTGGGCCTTTATGACGAGCTGGCTTGCAGGTACACAGATTACGTTGCAGTGAAGCCCTTAAACACTACGCGCAATGCGAATGTATTGTGCCTGTGGTCTGCCACGTTAACATAGGGAGCCTCAGGACAGCTAGTTTGGAGATCGATAGAAGCTAAAAAGCTTTCGGCGAGTCTAGGGGAACACCGTCAAGGTTTACAGTGCGTATCGAGGTAACTACGCCTACTGCACTGCACATCGTAGAGATGTCTACATTGTCTTTGCGCATTGTCTTATTCTGAAGATGCACACTTTGCTCTAGTATTCAGAAAATATTTCTGCAAAGTACTCGGATTATACTCATTATCGTCGCATTTTTCCTTAAATAGCAGGGATAATCTGGCATGGTGCTAGACCTGGGGTATTCGCCCCTCATCGACTATCCGGTTGAACAGCGCAGCCAACCTACCTGCAAGGATATCTGAAGAGGCTACTGCTGCGGCGGACCACGCAGAATTTTCGCAATCTTCGCTTCCTCAAAAAGAGAATTCATGAAGTGCTGATCCAGAGTGAATATTCAACCACTAGTTCTGACGTGGGGGCAATTGGGTCGAACACGAGCAAAGTTAAATCCGGATTTATTAATTCCTGGGACATGCTACGCATGTTCCCCTTTTGCTGACGTATGATGTAGATACGAGGCTCGACTTGCCCGTTTCTAAGAAGTCCAGCCTCCTCATCAAAATTTACCCGGCGCTTGCTCTTTGCCAGCATCTGTCTGTGTGCCAGCATCTGCCTAGGCTCGCGTTTAAGTAAGCATAAGCTTTTTAGACGCGTACTTGTTCGAAACGTTTTGCGTAACGAGTCTGGGGCCGGGCACGGGCCGATACGCCACCATTGGTAAGTGTTCGCGCGGAAACCTCAAGGACTTCTCATCCCTGAAACTCCCTCGGATATTCGAGATTATGGAACACATGGTCAATGGTACTTTTTCTGCTGTGAGACAAAGGTGCGTGACTTGATTACGGTCGTGTGCCAAGAGAAGACCTCTGTATTGCAAAAGCTCTATCGATTTCCCTTCCTTTTTGTCAGTGCCGCCAGAGCCAATACGAAAGTTGAAGTAACCGGCCACAATTTTGGTTAACTACAGATCAGAATCTGCTATTCTGGCGCAGACTGTATCGGTAACCGGTAAACAACTAGAGAAAACCGTTAGCGTTATCACAGGTTGTTTCAACCTCTAAAACTATTAACGCAGAAGCTTGCAGAAGTGCAGCTCATGCGATGGCGAGGAGCATCATTGCAGAACCACTAAGTTCTACTGTTCAATTAACTTTCTATTGACTATTTATTGCCTTTCCAGGTGGTGCTCCCAGCCATCGTGGGCAACACATTCCTTTGGACTAAAATGAAGGCTTGAAAACTTTACTGTGCTCACTGTAATGTATCGCTAACTAGATAACCGAGTCCGGCTTGATACGCTTCAGTTTCCACACAGTTGTGACACCAACACCTCTGGCGATTAGCCAACCACGCAATTAAGTTGTGGAAGTTGCTTAACTAAAGCTCTTTATTCGGAAGCACCTCACTGGTTTCACAGGCCTGTCTCACAGGGTAAGGTCACCCAAATCCAGATCTGCACTATCCTCCAGGAGATTTTGCTTTATAACTTCACCCGAAATGGACAGTGAAACATTCCAGTTACGGCCGCCAATTTTGTGTGAGTTCAAAACATGCCTTACATGGCAACCCTCCGAAATATTTAAAGCGTATTCGGCGAAGAAAGCGTTTTAAACAGTTCGTGCTATATTAAGTTCGTCAAGTTCAATTTTAGCAACTTAAGCCCTGTAGATGGACCCCGTTCTGAAAGGTCTATTACGCTCGAGAAAAATCTCTTGCACGAAACTGTAGAACAGAATTCCCGAGTTAGTATTGTGACTTCGCGGCCATGCTTTCACATCAAAGTTGAACCAATGAGTATCTAATATGGGCTAGCCCAACAAATTGAACGCTTAGCAAAATGTTCTGTGCTTGGTTGGATAGGCATAGCATTGTCCACGAGTTATTTCCTAGTTGCCAAACAATACACACAGGTGTCTACTGTATATAGCTAGCCCGAGTTTTTGCCGCCCTACAAAGAAAGAAACACAAATCTCGTAAATCGAAGGGACGTTGTTTTCCACCAAGACAACGCGAGATCGCATGTGAGTTTGTCCAGCCTCCGCAAGATAGCAAGCTACTATTGGGAAATTAGAAGCATTGCTGCTGACTCCACCGTACTCACCAGACATCGCACTTTTTTTTATCTGGGAGGTTTCGGGAATGCATGATGCACTAGCGCCACTAGCAGCCTGCGTGACTAGCGTGGGACTCACATACCCACTAAACCCGGATTCCTCCACACCCCCCCCCCCCGGCTCGGTACTACTTTGGCATTACTTTGAAGCCGTGGAAGAGGCGTCTCTGCCGTTCTCCCCTACTCAGCTCTATCCCTCTCTATCATCCCGCATGTCTACCTGCGGTTGGGACAGGGGGTTACTGCCATTTTGCAAGTTGTCCTGTGAGGGTGCGTCGAGACTGTGAGGGCCCGGCTGCTCCCTCTCGCCCCCCTCGGCTCCTCATCTCGACCACTTCCCCGAGAAACCCGATCAAGCCTTTCCCTACTGTCTTGAGTGTCAAAACGGCGTCGAACAAGTCCGTCGCCTTCCTCCATGCCTCCACCGAAGTCATCATGTGAGCGACCACCCCCTGATGGGCTTCTTACAGCGGTTGGACTTGCGTCCGGCGCTTCCCTGAGTGCATAACACCACAGAACAGTATGCTCCACGGTGTCCGCCTCTCCAGAGTTACTTAATACGCAAGTATCGCTGATGGCCTTCTTAATCCTTGACATGTAACTCTGGAACTGGCCGTGTCCGGTCAGTACCTGAGTTGTCCTGTAGGAAAGTTCTCCGTGTCGGCGGTCGTACCACGCTCTGAGATCCGGTATCAGACTCTTGGTCCAGCTCCCTGTGGTCTTACCGGGTCTTACCTGTGCCCATTCCTCTTGGCCGATAATGTGGCACTCCTGGTCCTGGTGAGACCCAGATCTTCATCTAGATACATGTTACTTCTTTCTGCCGCTAGGAGGTCCCATGGCAGCATTTTGTCTAGAACCAGGAGAGCTTCAGTCGATACCGTCCGATACGCCCGGCTTACCCTGATTGCCAGCGTTCGTTGGGTCGACCTTAGTGCACCCCTATTTTTCGCCGTCCGCAGTGCCATGTCCCCCCAGACTAGGGCTGGAACATCGCATTGTCGAACTTCTACCTATTCAGATATCTACAGAACTATCTACAGCGAGTAAATTTCACTCCACCAGAAGCAGTAAAAACACACGTCATTCCTCGAGATGCAGAAGTCAGATTTTTTTGTTATCGACAGTCGATCCAGATCGACAGTCTGGTCCAAGGATGGAGGAGGGTTGTGGCCAATATTAGAGTGCATTTTTGAATGAATAAAATTTGTTAGTTCGTTCATTGCATAGATTGATTTTTAAGTTGAAGCGTTACTTTCTATCCTACGCAACATTTTCTGTGGTACTTTAGTCTATCTGGAAGCACCAAATCGTCACAAAGAACCTAACAACGACGTGCAGCTCTCCTAGCAAACCTGTCACGTGTGTTTTACAAAAGTTCAATGTCTGTTTTGAAGAACGGAACCCTCACAGGTCAACAATATGTGATCCTTGGAGCAATGTGTTATTGATATAGTCAGCTATAAGCGGGTAAAGTAAACGCTCTCATAGTGATTACTTGTAAACGAATTACTAAAAACAACAAAACGATGTGTATGTTTACAGACGACGTCAGAACGGGGGCGCATTCCCCATATATATATATATATATATATATATATATATATATATGGGGAAGTTTTTTGTGCTGTCCTTGTTGTTGTGCTTCGTCGAGATAAAACTAGTTGCCGGCGCAGTTGCACGGAGTCTCTAAATAGCGGAGTCAATTTGGCTCCTCGCCAGCCCTTGCCGGCTGACACAGAATCTTTCTTGAGGAAAACGCAATTCTTAGCGGCGGCGCTGTGTGCTAACAATCGAACGCTTACAGGCGTAATGGGCCACCAGTGACGGTGAACAACCAGGCTGATAACATTTTATCTCACTCTCTCTCACACACTCTCCTTCACCCTCTCCGTATTTGTCGCTTGATGATGATGATGATGCATTTGCTGCATGCGAGCTGATTGACCGGCGTGCTTGCTTTTGAACAGCATTCTTCCTGGCTGTTCTGACGACACATGTTATTTATGCTTTCCAACCCAATGGAATTCGGTCTAGGACTTGGCTCACTCTATAGGCGTCATTATGTTATTACACCAGCCAGACAATGAATCTCATCCAGTTCGAAAGACTAGTATGGTTAACTAGATTATATATATATATATATATATATATGTATATATATATATATATATATATATATATATATATATATATATATATATATACATATTTCAAATCATGTTTAAACATTTCTTTTGCAGAGAGTAAGTTTACATACTTCCCTTCTTGCAATGAATCGTTATGCATCGTCTGTAATTATGTGAGACCCCGCACAAATGAGCCCAATGAGGTAGATGTCAAATGTAATAAGATCGCAATGCTTCTATTTACACAAGATTTTAGCAAATATCATTCATGCGTAGGCCCCTAAGGGACGCGTGTTTGGGGGGGAGGCTGTTTATCGTTACTGAACGGGGCGCTCCTATGGTTCATCGATACGTCTGTTTGTATCTCAATGCTGTCCGATGGAGAATGTTTTCGGCAAGACTCAAATAACCTTGACGTTTCATTCGCACTCCTAAACACCCACGTCATAAGCTAGATTCGGTGCCTTCTGATATACCTGATGGATCTTGCTGTCGTGATACAATTGACGGAAGCCCTTGAAAGAAATATCACAAACATGCTGTTGTGCGATAATATAGAATAAATACGCAACAGCAGAAAGAAACCACAACAATAACTGCACAAAGTTAACTGCGTTACCACAACAACAATAACAACAATCACAACAACAACCGAATTGCATATTGCGATCATTAAGTTATCTGTTAAATAAATAATTAAACAAAAATATAAAGCACCTAGAAAGAAATACAGCGTTTTGTAGACATATAAAGAGAACACTAAATACACTTGCACGACGGCTCTAGAAAGATTTCACACCACCGAGATTATATTTTTTAGAATAACATGAGCCACACGTGACATACTAGGTTCGTTCTTAGGATTGACACTGGAATAATTGAATACAAACATTAACGCAACTGACATCTGCCAGATAGGTTGAACAAGGTTTCTGAATCACAAGTTTAGCAAGTACTTATTTACCTCATGAACTAATTATTGTATGAAGGCAACAGTCCGAACGTCTTTAAAGATAAAATTCCGTACAGCTGGCAGGTGATAAACCAAAACACGTCCACTAGCACTCAAACAGACAGAAGATGCTTTAAATGCCGCAACAACCTAATAACGGCAGGAACAAGTGAAGAGAAGATTCTCGTGAGCGCCCGACGAAATGTTTTAGGCCAGAAGTGCGATACAGTTTAATCACAGGTATGTCGTGCGAAGTATGTATATATTGCTAACGGTGTGTTTACGCCGAGAAAATAGCCCTTGAAGCGTTATTGTGAATCCTTTTGGCTTTCCGTATTCCTTCATGGCCACAACTCCAGATTCTAAGTGCACAACACAAGACTGGTGGGAAGAGCGTTTTGTACACCAAAAGCAGGCTAGATTCCAATCGACCTCATGCGATGCAGTGCGGAAGCTATTGCATAATATTTTCACGCCACAGTAACCATGTGAAGCTGCCATTTCACTAGTCACAGTGCACTAAATATGACAATGATGTTATCAATCTTTGAATTGCCCTAAGGTGAAGTTGTTCTACTTGTTAGCCAAATGAGTTCGAGCGAGACGCGGATGTCTAGGTCAAGAACCGATATCGTATCTAAACCCACCATAGCGGAGTGACGATTAAGTACTTTTTCGACTACTCATTGAAAAAACGTCATTCATTAAAGACAAGAACGAAATTAAACCAGAGCGGCAGTTCAGCAGAGCATTTGCTTCTGTCACACATTTGATTTATAAATTGCCAGAATTGAAACCGTCACGTGCACTTCTGCTGACACAATCTGCATAAAATGCTTTATTGGCGGCATGGAAGACACTGAGGTGTATTTCGCGGCTGGTCATATACGCTATTTTAGTTTAGTCAGGTAAGTTTACTTTAGCAAGATGACGGCACTTCTTATTGATAGTCCGCCTAAGGCTCTAAACATCTGGCGAGAAGGAAAATAATGCTCCTTCCGATAGTGACCGGGGTCCGCAACCTTAACTAGGGTAAATGTTCTATCATACGGTGAAGTACCGAGTTTCTTTCGGCAGTCCATTATCACCCCGACGCACAAAAAGGGTTCTCGTGCAGCGCCAGAAAATTACAGACCTGTGTCTCAATGTTCAATACCTTGTTTGCTAATGGAGAAAATAATTGTGGCTGAGCTTTACACATTTCTTGATTCTAAAGACCTGTTGGACTCTTCACAACATGGTTTTACAAAGGGTCGATCAACGGGTACCCAGTTATTGGAAGTAGCTCACGATTGGGCGCTTGCCCGAAATCGCAACATCCCTCTGCATGTTGTTTACTTTGACTTTTCACGTGCATTTGACCGCGTTGACCATCATCTGCTTCTGACAAAGATGTCAGCGTTAGGTATCGGCCCCAGAATTATAAACTGGTGCAGAGCTTACCTGAGAGACCCTACATTTGTCGTCAAAGTTGAGAATAGCTATTCCGCGGTCGGCAGGTGTGTATCTGGTGTCCCGCAGGGCTCATGCTTAGGCCTCCTAATGTACACTATATTTGTACAGGATCTCGGGGTAATGCTTCGAGATATTGGTGTTACATATAAGCTGTATGCGGACGATCTCAAAATCTATGTTGAGGCAAAAAACGACAGCAACATAGCTATACTACAGAAAGCGATTGACACCGTATCCCTATGGGCAGAAGACAACCGCATGCAATTATCTTCTTCCAAATCTGCTGTTTTCAAGACATTGCCAGATACTACTCAGTATATGCTAAACAGCCAACCCATTCCTGAAGTCTCACGCTACAAGGACCTCGGGGTAATCTTCGACCGCCAAATGAAGTTTAGACCTCACATGGCTGAGGTTGTCAAGGCCGCGTCTCGAATATGTAATCTCATAATGCGGTCTTTCATTATACAGGACCATAATGTGTACCTAAAGCTGTATCAAACCTTAGTGGTACCAAAGTGGACTTATTGCTGTCACGTATGGATGCCATTCTATAAACGAGATGTTGACCTTTTGCAGAGCGTGCAGGATAAGTTCGTGAAGCGAGTTGCTCGCCGGTGTTGTCTACCACGCGAGCGTATCACATTGCCTAGTGTTAGTGAATACCAATCCCATGCCGATTACCGCATGTTTAAACAACTAGCGCGTCAGAAACTTATTACTAGGTATTTTGTTCTGAGATCAAATAATCTCCGGAGCGGCGTTTCCATCCACCCCCACGAGATTGCTCGGGTGGACGTTGTGAACAACACATTTGCCTGGAGGATTGCACGTCGTTCACAGATTCAAAACGACTTTGCTTCTATTGTAATACCCCTTTTTCAATAAAGGTGATATGATATGATATGAATGAAATAAGATATTTCGAAAAGCCTCGGACGATCAGTTCGTAGTAGTCACCCTTAGTCACGGCGTCTACCGAACACGTTCCTAACAGAGGACAATACGATTCTATCATGCATTATGACGTACGCAGGGGGCAAGAGACTCCCCTTGATATCTTTTCTTTCCTCGAAACTTGCAACTGAGTTTGATACAAGAACAAGTCGAGAACTGGGCGATATCGATGCCACAACCCTCGTTTTCAAGAAAGCCCGTCAGAGTCTCGAGTTGCCTCGGCTATGTTAGCCCGCACTCAAGTTCATAACTGCCAAGAGATAATCGAGCCATCGTATGCCCTCTCACAAGTCACACTCATGAATGTTCGAGTTTAGATAGTCAGCTGCTTCTGGATACACTGTTCTTAGAATTTTCAAGGCGGGTTTTATCAAGGAGAGAATATTGCTTCGGCTCCTTTTTGGCTGGGGTCTTGTGCGTAGAAGCTTTTGATAAAACCTTCTTGAAGTGACGCGACCTGTACGATTTACGAAAAATATTCTGAGTATGCCTTCTAATTCATCCTTGGCAATACTACTATCTTTAAGTGAAGAAAAAATGCTTTTGTTGGAAAAACCTCTGTCGTCGCCGGTAATGGTAGCCCGATAGCTAGCTAGATTATGTATATTGAGAAATATCAAGTGGAGTCGGTAGTTTCATAATTTGCTTCGTCTTAAACTAGGCATGTATATGTCTAGACTTTTATTCTAGTTTTAATTGTGCATATAGCCAAAGTAGTTCACTGCATAACGAAAGAAAGACGTTTTTTGTGATTTTCTTCTTTTTCGGTAAAACGGGAAACAATGACGCGGAACAGACCCTTAAAGGTTGCTTAAGTGATTTAGTTAGTATGGTACCAGTCTGGTCCTTCAATCTCTCAAGCCATCTGGCTGTTTTTTCTTCAATTATTTGCGTTGTTACCGTAGCTGTTTTTTGTCCGACGATTTGCTAGGTACCACCGGAGCTACTCACAACGAAGGGGTTGCTCTCTCCTGAGGTGGATTTGACAGTCTCGATACGACTCGTCCACCACTCCCTACTGTTCTTCAGCTTTGCGTGAGCGAACGCGACAAACAGCCAAGACATAGAACAAAGTGCGCGCTCGCAATGCAGGCGAACGAGCAAACGTTAGACAATGAAACGGACGCGCGGTTCACGTGGTGGCAGATCGTAATTGATTCAGAGAAATCACGTATCCGCACATCGAAAAAATCAGACAACCAGCAGATTCAGATCGCGTCGTCAGGGGCTAGATGAGTAGGTAAAACACCCGCAGAGAACGCACAGCTGATCAGCTTGATAAAGGGGCATCTAAAGAAGGCCAGACGCTACCAAAAACACCGTAAAGCATCACAAAGCCTAACTCTCACGATGCTCATATATCAGAGAGCCAGTGCAAGTTTCTTACGCGAGTAACCTAGTATTTTCAAACAAAAACATAGACAAAAACAACGGCGGAAGTAATATTCCAAACAGCGTGCAAATATCGTGCCATCAAAGGCGAAAGAACGGAAACATGGGTAGCAATGCCGCTGTAGCAGTGGTATTTAGCGCTATACACCTTTGAATATCAGGCCGAGCGTTAATTATAGTGATGTTAGGAACTTTCCTCATTCATTCCCTAAGCCCTTGCAAATGACTAACTCAATAGAGGTAACCACCATTGTAAAAGCATTTCGGGAAGATCGGCGACGCCGGATTAAAACGAGCACAGTGCAAGATATAAAAGACGGAGGACAGCAGGTTACCACCACTGACCCGCTCTGTTGTGGCTGCACGCCTGACGAACGAAACATACCTCATTGAAGACAAGGATCCTATAGAGCCTCATTGAAGACAAGGAAGTTATAGAGCCTCATTGAAGACAAGGAACCTATAGAGCAGACGCTGGATATAACAGTATCCTTTCAGATACGACCGGGAACACACCCCCTGCTTTAATATAATACGAAGCAGGAAAAGCAGCGCGAAGTTCGAAAGCTCTTGGAATGCTTGGCAAGAAAACGCGTCTGTGTCTCTCTTATACGCAGAGACCCTCAACCAAATCGAGGCAAAGGTTAACCGCAATAATTTTAGCAATAAGATTAAAAATATTAATAACCCCCATAGTAAAAACGCGCGCTTAGTGGCCGAAAAGGTTGCTGCATGTCGAGCTTCATCGTTTATCGAGACCTTAAGCACCGCCGGTGACACACACGCAGCGATACACCTGTCTAGGCTCTAAAGATCTAGCATCACCGGAGACTACTGCAAATTCTGGAATATGAAACGGTGCAAACCTAGTGGTCCTCCTACAAACCTGCAAATTGGATAACAATGTCGACATGTGACCGGCGTGTAAATCATATAACCCGCAACAGCATATTTAAACTGGCGACAGCTACACTATGCCACCGATGCGGCCAGCCGGGTCGTTTTGCTTTGCAGTGTGCGATTCATACAGACTTACGATAGCATGGTAGACAAGGCGGGAAGTATTGAAAGGCAGTACGAAAGATCGATCCGCAGCCAAGTGAGGAACAGGAAAGTTTGGTGGCTCCACCGACGCTGCAGATAGACCCGCAGCTGAACATGTTTGTGCGCCTAGGCAAGGAGCTCTTAGACATATGACTGGAACCTAAGGTCTTTGTAAAAAATTTAACCAATTGAACTCCACGACAGGTGAATTCTTGGGCTCCAGGAGTCTATTGGAATACGTAGAAGAAGTACAAAATGTACTTTTGCATCGCTTTATTTCCGAATTCTTTACATAAGATACGTTTCGTGAGTCTCCCGTATAATATGTGCCCACTTGTACACATACAGAAGCTGTGTGCGCAGCCAAAGCGCGATATACTGTTCGTTTTTTTTCTGGTAATCAAATAGTAATATAGTCCCGGCGCAAAGAGGCGCAATCCATAGCTTTTTGTTGTTAGCTAAGTGGCGGTTAAATATTAAGGCAGAATCTACGAGATTACGAGTGCGGCGCCAGGTTACATAACCTAACGGCCCACAGAACCACTCAGACAAACGCGCATAATAACGTTGCCCTCGATATTGCTCGAAGAGTCTTAGCCAGTTATCCAAAGGAGACGGCACAATTGCGGCAAAAATCGCATCCCCACAGACACGTTGTCATCCGACGGAGATGCCATCAACGTACTAACAACAATTCACGCGCCTGCACTATCCGAGCCTATATGGCCTGAACCATCAACAGCAGATCCCGTACCATAAGCAAGGAAGACATCTCCACTGCAGTTAGATCTTCTCCAAGAATTTCTCAGCAGCAGATTGGACTTTAGGCAATATTTATAGCCAAAGTTGTTGACATATTGCGCCTTGGGCAACCACCAGCGAAACTTACACCAATAATTTTTGGCGTCAAATTATTTGCATTTGAAAAGAAGTGTGGCTCTACTCGATCGATAGCATACCCATCATGTCTACGCAGGACGACCGACAACTGGGGTTTTCGGTCGAAGTCGGGGTAGAAATAGCAGTTCATTCAACTTGCTATTTCCTGGCCTCCAGGACTTGTCCCACGTACTTGTTCAAGCTGGATTTTTCAAATGCTTTGAATATGGTAAGGAGAGGCCATTTGCTAAGGACAGTCAAAGACTCCACCCCAAACATGTACCATTATGCCGATTCCTCATATAGACGTCCACTTGCCTTGTAACATCGGACTTAATAATATCCTCCGAGACAGGTATACAACAAGAAGACCCCCTTGGCCCACTTTTGTTTTGTCTAGCAGTTAACGATGTGATCAAAGCGCTCGAAAGCCCGCTCAACAAGTGGTTCTGGGACGATGAAGCACCGGCAGACAACGCCTTCATAATCGTTAGTGAGTTACAGAAGATGATCGATTTTGAGAAGATAAGCGGCTTAGCTCTGAACCCATCAAATGAGAATTGTTCACATGACACAGCTAGAGATTACAGTTGGAGCTTAAATAATATGTGTATTTGATCACCCATATTATCTTCTTCTTCCGCAACGCGCCATTCTCCTATCGTAGGAAACACCGGCTCGCTGACTAATGTTAGATCTATAAAAGCTGTCCGGTCTCTTCTGGAGAAAGTAGCAATCGCTTCGTCATTAAGTACTAGTACGCTTCTCTTGACTGCTCTTGTAGAATATGTGGCCTCTCCGGTGTGTATCGGATTCCCCACGACATGGCCGCGGTGTTAAAATCCCCGGTGATAACAAGTCTTTTGACCGCCCACGCTCTCGGCAAGTTTCTACATTTAGCTGGGACAACAGGCCGAACCAGTGCCGTGCTCGCGTGTCGTTATATCGAAATATCATAAGCAGCCCTACAGCGGTTTAAGTTTTCTTGAATGATTTTAACCATCTTAGGCAGATTTGGGACCGTCTCTTACGATTGTCCTGTCGCCCTCGGGGTCATGATCAACCTTCGTAACCTTTTCATTGTGCGTCGTCTCTCATGTGTCACTGCTTCTAATATTTTTCCTTGATATGCGCTACTACTCTGTCCTCCTCCGTAGTTCGAAATTGGGAACATAGCACCCCCGTTTGGTCCTAGATTTTCATGGCTCGTTATCACCTTCGTTCCTAGGCTGCTCTATTCTATTTGTTTTGAGTCTGTTTAACTCTTCTTCTAGTGTGCTCTCATTTGTATTCAGGGTATATTTTTGGTTCCTTTCTTTAATTTTCTTCTTCGTGAGAGATTGTGCAAAGTGCACGCTATCTGTTCGTCGCTTAACGCCAAGATGGCGTTATGGAGTTATTTTCCATAAGCTTTACTAGGATCTGTCTCTTCTTCACCGTCACCCGCTCTATTGCGCGGTTGACGCGCGGTTGAACTTGAATGAGCAGTCTGAGCGGGAATTGGCAGGGAGAAAACTACTAAGGCCTGCTAGTGCTCACAGATCTCAGCCGTTCGACATATCGCTCTACATAAGACTTATTTAACTCCGAGCCATAATTAGCTGTGGCTTCTCAAATGCTTGCGTAATCTGTACCGATATATGCCAAAAAAACAGGTGGCACACTCTAAACAGTGGAATTCTGCGGTCCCTGTCATAACAATCTTTGTTGGTGGCCATTGCATCGTTGTGGTTACTCTACGACCTACTAATGGTCAGCATTCTCGCCTCCTCATTTTACATAAACGGCCGATCCACATAGCTCCAAGGCAAATGTGGACGTGCCGAAATGGAAAGGGAGCTGTGCGGCGAACGTCAAGGTCGCTTCTCTTTTGTGAACAAGCTAGCAGAGACTAAACCTCGTGACTTAATGCAGTGCTGCGTCGTGCGCGTAGGAGAAAGTCATCTCGCCGATGATATATGGATATTACGATCACCCGATTCTCATCCCCCGTAGGGATAGTCTTGACTGAGATGAAGTCATTGCCGGCTGTGAGAAAAGCAGTGCCTGGTGCGGTTATGTGTTGGGCAGGGGTAAACTTTTTCGAGGTCAGTTTTTTTGACGGTCCATTTTAAGAATCGACAAATATCTCCGTATCATGACACGCCTTAGGGTAATATACCTCTGCGTGAATTCGTATAGCTTGGTAAGTTTCTATATGCTCAGCCTTCTTCGTCGAGCGCGTCAGCGCACAATGCCTCCTGCTGTTCTTAAAGAAAGCTTAGTTTTATAAAACAACGTCAACTAGCCGGACTGCTGGATATTCCCTTTACTTGTCATCCAGGCGGTCGAAATGGGTTCAGTGCATCGTAACAGAGGTTTTCCAGAGGGTCTCCTCGTAACAGAGTTTGCCAGAGGGAATACTAATAATAAGCTGGCCTGGTAAATTCCTTGCCGGCTATTAATCAGCACATGGTATAGCAGTCGGTGATAGCATCACCCGAACGTTCCATATGCTCATCACAGACACAATTTCAAAAATCTTTAACGTCTGTGTTGTCGTCCACTACCTGGCCATGGACGACTGGCAGCGTTTGAGAAGTACGTCCGCGCGACATATGATGACTTTACCATGGTTGCAGTGGGCCAAAAGCGGACGTAAGTCTAAATGAGTGCTTAACACGTCAAGCGTAAATAGTTTGACGTCAAACCAAGTGAACGAAATGTTATAGTTTCATATGCGACTGAGTGAGAGCACATCTTTAAGTCTAGTGTTGTACGCTTGTGATGATTTTTCTTGGTTAGCTTGTTCAACTCGCGGTAATCGATGCAGAAACGGAAATCTCTGTACTTATTCTTAACCATCACAACAAGTCAGCATGGAATCGGCTGGATGACGAGCGGTAGGAGGAAGTCGATCGAGCACGGCGACGATTGACTCCCGGTAAAGCACCCGGCCCGGATGGAGTACCGTCTGGAGCGGCGAGATCTTGGGCAAGATCTTGGATAATGTTTTTGTTGAGATGTTCAACGCCGAGATTGAGCTCAAAGGGGTCCTGTAGGCGCCCAGTACGGTTTCCGTAAGGGGAAGTCCACGCTTGGCGCTTTTATTCGGGTTTTGGAACAAACGACCGAGGAGTTAACGAAGACCCCGAAAACAAGGGACTTTGCTGTGCTCGTCCTCCCAGATGTCAAAGATGCCTTCAACTCGATGAGCTGGGTGGTGACCAGGGACGCGATGAGGCGCAAGGATACCTCGCCATACATTCGCCGGATAATTTCGCCTTAACTATCGGGAAGAAGGCTGTCGGCCGGCGGCCAGGAGTATAAGATCCCTGCGGGGGTTTCTCAGGGGTCGGTCTTGAGGCCGATTCTGTGGAATTTTGCCTATGACGGGATCCTCGAGCTGCCGGGCTTACCGGCGGGTATCGAGATGGTAGCCTATGCCAATGACTTGGCGCTGGTTATTACGGATCGGGAAACTGGGGTTCTGGAGTACGCCGCCACTGAAGCCTTGCAGCAGATGGCAGAGTGGATGAAAGATAATTCTCTAAGACTGGCCCCGCACAAGACGGAAGCACTCTACCTCACAGGCAAGAGGAAATGCAGGAACATCCGGTCATGCTGTCAAGCTTGCTCGAACAGCAAAGTACCTCGGAGTAGTGCTCGACAAGGCATATCCAGCATGTGGCTGGCAAAACTCACAAGGTCGTGGCCGGCCTGGCGCGGCTAATGCCCAAAGTCGGTGGTTGCACAGAAGGCAGGCGGCGCCTGCTGGCCAATGTAGCAGAGTTGGTAGCGCTATACGCGTCTCCAGTGTGGGTAGACCTGGCGCTGATAATACAAAGAAACAGGAGAGCGCTTTGATCGTCACAGCGGCCGGTATCAGTTTGTGTCTGCCGGGCTCTCCTGGTCCTGTCCAAGATGCTGCCATGGGATCTGCTGGCAAGTGAACGGGCCGAAAGATGGAAGGATGGCGATCTAGACGTAACAACGGCTAGATCAAGGATAATCGCCCGGTGGCATGAGGAATGGGTCACAGTGCAGCCGGGAGACCCTTGGAGGCCCCCGCGGGGAGCTGGACCAGAAACCTCCTCCCTGACCTGAAGGCGTGGTATGACTGCAACCACAGTGAGTTGTCCTATGATGGTACGACACAGTGCTGACCGGGCAAAGCCAGTTCCAAATGCACATAGTGAGAATTAACAGGGCGAGTGTCGACACCTGCGCGTTATGCAGATCGGGTGAGACGAACGATGTCGAGCACACAGTTTTACGGTGTGCGACCCTCCGAGAAGCCGGAGACGCGGTAACGACCACCGTGGGGGGAAACTCGATCAAGGTGGTTGTATCATACATCGACGAAGGCGTGGAGGGAGACCTGTGCCCTCTTCGAGGCTACTATGTCCTTAAAGTGGTCAAGGAAGCCAGGGGTATTCCAGGCGATGACATTTGACGCATCCCCAGGTAGCGGAGCTGTGGAAGACATTAACGGTCTGGTTGTTGCGCCTGAGCTGCGCCAAAGCAGATATGAGGCGCTGGATGATGCCACATTTGAGTAGAGTGTAGAGTTGGTGTAGAGTTAGTGCAGCACCGCTTCCATGAATTCTAAACAATGCATACGCAGTTACCGACCCCTGGGGTGGGGGAAACGCGGGTTTACTGGGTTTGCAAGTCCCAGACTAGTCACCATGACTGGGGTGGCCCATGTCCGTCAGGATTCCCGTAATCCCTCAAAGTAATGCTGAGAGGTTTCAGCAGAGAAAAAAGACTAGAGGGTCGCCGATTGCCCAGCGGTAAACCGATACATATGTAAGGCGCCGTGTGGCATGCTTCGTTTGTGCCATGGCTGCCGGCCGTCTACGCAGCGCGGTTGCATTGTGTAGCGCCAACTTGATATTTCCCGTGTGTCTTGCTTCAGTAGGATACCTCAACACATTCTCTTGTTTAAAATACAGTCCTTACTAATAATAACAGAGCATTCAATATCTTAACATTATTCATAAAGCTATTGCTGAGCATACTGCATGCATTTCCACCGGTTTAGGGTTACTAGGCAGCGGTGAGATTTGCAACTTATCTTCCAGCCGATGCAACACTATGTACTATTTGCTGGTTTACAATTTAATGCTTGAATACAATTATAACCTCTTCTATTATTTCAACACTCAACAACCAACAATCAATACATTGTCGATTGTTAGTTCGATTAGGTTCGTTTTAATTAAAAACTCAACTGATTATTCATAACGGCTGCCACTTCTCGAGAGTACTTAACTGATAATATATCTCGAGGTTATTTACTACATAGAGGTCTCTCTATCTACGCAAAGCTGGTATTTATTATCAACCATTGCATTCTTCTTCTAGAATTATATACTCGCGTGTATAATATCAAAATATATATTTATTAACGTCATTAACTTTAACGTATGTTAAATGGCAAATATATACTCTAGCCACGTTTGTTATTGCTGTTGTTCATCTACTCTCTATCTTTTTCTATCACACAGATAATGTTTGCTAACGATTTTTAAAACTTGAAAACGCTGACGTAAGTTTTGCTTGCGGGTCCCGCTCTTTTTTAGATAGTCCGGAGCGTATCTCGGGTCCCCGTCTGTGCCGTCCAAATCTGTAATATCAATAGGCCTATAGACGGGGAATCACTCCTTCTCCCTTGTACTGCAGGTAATATCACACAGGTGTATATCAAATGCTGGTTGTAGAATGTCTTCGACGTCTACTCTGGTCTGCTGGTAGGTCTCGTCAATAGCGTCCATATAGCGGCCTCGTAAAGTGTTGAACCGTTGACTTAGAACGGGGTCGTGACAAATGGTGTCTAATATGAGTTGCGTCTGCTTTACGGTGCAACCAGAAACAGCGTAGGTAAAAAACCAAAATGATAATCACAACAGCTGTAACAGTATTAAAGGCAACAACAATAACAACCTTAATAAAAGAAAAACAACAAGAGTGCCTATAGGCTTTATCCACAAAATGATTAAACGATTATCACACCACCTGCTTAAAAATAAACGCAGGAGAGACAACTTGTTTGGGCTCTTGTACGCAGCTAACCAGTCTACAGCGAGTAGCACGGTGTGGTAACGCCGCAACAGTCATCACAGAATAGTCGTAAGGATTTATATATATATATATATATATATATAAACTAATATACAAGGTTTCTTGACACATGATCACATCGCCCGTGATCTTCTACGATTTAAGCATTGAAAGTCACAACGGAGAAAGAAAGAGTCGTTTACGGTCAAAGACATGGAATCGGTCATGCAGCTCACTGGGAGCGATTCCTATCCAACTAACACAAAACAGGCTGATAGAGTGGCCTGTTTGGGCTAAATGTTGATATATATATATATATATATATATATATATATATATATATATATATATATATATATATATATATATAACGCATAGTACAATAACAAGGTAAAAGTTTGGCTCCTTTAAAACATCCTCCTTAAAAGACGGTCTAGTGCAAAACGTTATATCTATGATATGCGGTGGCTACCTAAATTCAATAAAATATAAAAACATGTGTATATATGTACACATATGCATAACTGAATAAATATATAGACTACTACTACTAAATATATATATATATATATATATATATATATATATATATATATATATATATATGTATGCAGCGATTTTTTGTACATTTGTTTACCGAGTGACAATGTTGCCAGAAAATGGACTAGAAGCAAAAAGCAAGGCGCCTAGATCGAACCTGGCGCATCTGCTGGCAAGGGACTAATCGAAGTGCACTCAATCCGGTGAAACGTTGATCCAATCGTTTAACAGTCGTCGCAACACAAACGAAATAAAATTGTAACAAATATGTGCGCACTGCTTTAACAAGGAATTTGTATGGTACGCAACCATACGGGACGACCATTGTGCTTTCGTTTACACTCTGTTTACTATTAAAGTGAAACGAATCATGAAGCCACAATCTGATCTAGGCAATCTCTCTCTGTCTGCATATATATATATATATATATATATATATATATATATATATATATATATAATGTATCGCAACTTTACCTTCTTCGAGTTAAATGTAACCGGAGCGGACAGAAGAAAAACCGTAATTCCCGCAACTCTACGCAGCGGAAATGTGTCTGTTAGCAGACAAGACAAGTTGTTTGTGGACTACGATACGACTGTCAAGCGATGCCAATCCAAAAAGTCAAAAGGACAAAGAGTTGAATTCTGTTTGGCCAAGGGGGAACGCAACCCGTCATTCTGGTAATGCGAATGCGTATAGGCATGATGCTACTGCTACAGTTTCACCGTTCGGCGTCTGGTTTGAGGCGAATAGCTTAACAATCTACTCGCGCGGGAACACTCTTGGTCAGGCCGTTACATAGATGGTATGCGAAGAAGCGCAGTTTTGTCCGAAGAAACCGCCAGACCAGGAGAGCCTGCCTCTAAAGACGGCCCTTGCCTATGAGTTGCATCACCAGCAGCACGGCGCTGGGCGAGATGAGCGCACACGATACCATCTCTTGCTTAGCGTTGTTTCCGCCGAGCTCTTCGGCGTCGGTGAGGTCTAGGCGGACAATATCCCGCTGACAACAGCCGCTACTGAGCGGATACAGCGCCGATTCGATCTGCAATCGAAGGGATAAGACGACAATAACAATAACACAATAAGATCAAAAACAATTGTCGATATATACTGGTACAGCTTTGTTGCCTCTTGTGTCTAGCTCCACTTTAGCTCTTACTGCTCATCAGCAACTCAATTACAGAATACAAAGAAACAACCGAACTATTTTTAACAGTCGAACAAAGTAAATTGTCTAATGAATGTATTTAGTAAATTAGAGTCAAACTGACAAGCTGGCAGCGAAGGATGGCTCGTACTCACGATTCGATTAATACGCTCGCGAATCTTCCATCGTGCAATAGCGATAAAGCGATCGCAAGTCGGATCCTGGAGTAGCCAACGGCGCCATTTTCTCCGCCAGGCGCGGTTTCGAGTCTGACCGAACGGATACAGCCTAACCAACTCAGCTGTTGTTTTGGGAAATGGTGGATTGTCATCTTCGATGCGGAAGCTAGGGTAATGACTGCTGTTGTTGTTGTCGTCGTTGCTATTGTTGTTGTCGTCGTCGTCCATGTTATTGGTGCTGTTGCACCTGTTCGCATTCTGCAACGACTGCAGGATGTCGCCAAATCGTTTGAAATCGACTGTCATGTCAAAGCGTTCCATCTCATCGCAGAAGCGACGTAGTGTGCTTCGAGGGCCCTCACCGCATCGGTCATTTCGGGTGGACGTCTGGTTACCCCGAAAATACGTGTCCAGCTGGGCCTCGGCATGAAGTTGAAGCAGCAAGTCCCGTAATCCTCGTGGGCCACAGACAGAAAAGCAGCTCGTGCTCTTTACCTGTTGCAGGGCACAGCAAATAAGGGGAAGACCCGTGGCGAATGAAAAACGTTCCTGAAGGAGTCATATACGTAACCACAAACACTTTAACGAATGAATACATGCATGTTCGCTGTTTTGTCCTAGCAAACCCCGATGCATACATTCGCTGTCAGCGGATCACTATAAAGACACAGCAAATTCATTTGACGAGTACAAGGTACAAGGTCGATTTTTGCACTTACACTTATTCTTTCGATCAAATGATCAATGTAACAATAAAATATTGCATCAACTAAAAATATGTCAATTTACTTGAGCAGTTCCTCGAAATCAAGCCAAATAGTCTAAGGAGTCAGCATTTATTCGACCTATAAATACGGCAAACCAATGGTCTATTTGCATGATCGATGACCAAATAGGCACATGAAATTCAAATACTTGTAGCAATTAACAATCAACGATATAACCTAAGATTTACGATGCACTGCTAAGCGCATATTTAAGATTATCAAAATATTGTCACCACCACCCTCTATCTAACTAAAGGACCTTGTAATCGGTACTGTGGTTTTGCTTGCCTACGCCATTTGTTTCAATTTTTAAGGCAGCTAACGAAACATCTAAAAAACACTGATAAACCACGTATTGCGGCAGCAAAGCACGCGTGGAATACTGCCACACAACGTACGTAAATATAAACTTTGAGACAGTAATAGTTATGTCGCTTGCGTGACCGATAATAATACTAACTGTTGATAGTTTTTTTTTCACAAAATTGGACCTACTTTATATATATCTAACTCTTCATTGCAAAGGCTATACATATATATATATATATATATATATATATATATATATATATATATATATATATATATATATATATATATATTTATATATATTCAAAGCAGGGCTATCCGCGCTATATTTGATCTGCGACCTAGAGAATCAATTGGCTTCCTACTTAAATAACACGGTTTTCTTTATGTGCAACAGCTGATATGTTTTGACCTGCCATTTTTGCTAACGAAATCATCAACAATCTTATAAAGGCTGCGTGGATAGCAAGGCCGGGAGGGGACCTAACTTTCTACCTAACGCCGATTCTCACGGGACATGGCAACTTTCAGTCATGCCTTTACCGAATAGGGAAGGCTCCATCGGAAACGTGCGTTTTTTGCAATGAAGCCGTGGAAGACACTCCACAACACACACTCCTCAGGTGCCAGGCATGGGAAGAGGCCAAAACCATGGCAATTAGACAGATTCGCGGGAGCGGGACTCACCCATCCCGAAGTACTGACCCCCCGCAAAATGGTGTAAAAGAGTTCGTGGAATACATCCTGGGTTCGACCTAGGCATAGGAATTGGGAGCAGAAGTAGCACAGGAGGTACTAAAAACAAAGCACAAAAGATGCAAGGAGAGACAGAATCTTTTTTAGGCCGACATGGCTGAAGAAAACGCAACTTTGAATCAAACGGGTTTGCAAGGTGGGACAAAGTATAGTAGCGGCAGTGGCTTAGGCGGTTCGAAACGGGGCGTTGCCATGGCAACCATGGTTAGCAAAACGATCGCAAGTTCAACCCCCGGCCGTGCTGGTTGTATTTGTTGGACGTGATTGTCATTGCCCTGCTGCTACCTACTTCTGCTGGAAAAGCCTATATAACTCCAGTACGAGAACGCGATGACGGTAGATGCATTTAGGCGATATCGTGGCACAGGCAACTTAGCCCATTACGAGCGTCTAAAATGTGGTTGTCAGAGCGTTAAAAAAAGTGCGCCTGACAGGTGGGGGATTCCGTGAGTGATCCCGGCCAATTGATCCGATAGGGCACTCGCCACTTCTCCTGATGGCCCAGAGTATTGTTCTATGGAGATATGGGCCATCAGAGAGTGAAGTTTAATGGGAAAGGTTCGTTTAGTTGGTATAGATCTCAGCGGCGTAACATCCATCCACTTGGGTCGAGTCCCACACAGCTCGAGATGGAAAGCGACATTTCCTACTCGTAGCGGTGGTGCGTAACTGCATTTAACCCTCCTTCACAAAAAAATCTTATGCAGGCTGACGACCTTTTCCAGACCATACCTTCTATTGCTACACCATACCCCCTCCAAAACAGGTAACCTTACATCGCCAATACTCTTCCGTCAACGTGCTTTCTTGAAAATAGACCACGTCAGCACTGAGTTATTGTTTGGAATTAAATTTCCCCTGCCATTACCGCCATTCTCGATCCTTCCTTAGAAAGCTTCTTTCTTCTCCGTAGTTTCCTATTTATCTTTCTTGCACCGGCGTCCCCTCTTGTTAACAATAGCAGTTTAAATTTAGTTGACTCTACTCTAGTCAAAATTACTGCTATTTATATATATATATATATATATATATATATATATATATATATATATATATTTGCAAGCGCTTGGGAATCTCGATTGAGACCGCTACACAAGAGACCGATTACTGGTCTCAACAACTACACAACACGTTCGATGGGGCACCTTTTTAAAAAGCGCACGAAACGCCCTTTTACATTACTGGATTAAGGGTATGCCCTACCTATCTAGTAAGGAGTATTTAAACCTACTAAAGCTCAGGATCAACGCACTACCAACGTGTGCCAGATTGGCCAGGGGACGCCCGATGTGCGATACAACACACAAGCAAACTATAAAGAGACATGACGACGTCTGTGATCGCGTGGCGCGTCTTCTCCGCGAGAGGGGTCATAAGGTGGTTCGTGAGCGAGTATTCCGTCGACCGGGCGCACGGGGTCTAAAGCCCGACCTTGTAATAACAACACCTACCGAGGTCTGGGTTTTAGATGCCGAGGTTTGCGGCCCGAACAGGGACCTGGCAAAAGCGCGGCAGGACAAGATCACCAAATATGACGTCGAGTTCCTAAAAGCGGCGCTCCCCGACCCGCAAAAACCTCGCAGATTCGGATCCATCACTATCTCTATGAGTGGTGTATGGGACTCCGAATTTGCGAGTACGCTCTTGGGGCTCGGCGTCACGAAGAGGAATCTTATCGATCTTACCGTCTTAACACTGCAAGGAACCTTGAGGATACACCGCTCGCACCGAGTCCATAAGAGCGGGGGCTGCCATCAAGCAAGGACACGGGCAGCTGATTCTTAACTCCACGTGACAACTTTTTACCACAATTTTTATTAAAGCGAGCACTGCCGAGTGTGCAAATGTATTGTAAATAATATTTGTTATTTGTTTAAATACATTATTATACAAGTGTTTTATATTATTATTAATATTATATATATATATATATATATATATATATATATATATATATATATATATATATATATATATATATATATATATATTACCTGACTTGCTTCACATATTAGCAGGGGCGCAAGGGGAATGCCATTTAGTATTGGAAAATGTTGTTTAAGTGGCGAGGCGTTGTCGCATGTCGACAGGCTCGTCGTCGGTTCGTGCAGTCTCACGTAGGTTGACCGCAGGTGTCGATGTTTTCGTCTGAGCAGATCGCGATCGCGCGCCTGCCCGAATTGCTCCAGTAACGCTACGACGTCACTGTTCAGACTTTCTCGAAAGTTGATCAAAGCCACCTGTATGGGTAGACGCATGAACCGATCAGGATTTCTCAACGAAGAGCTCTACATCCCCCACCCGTAGCCTATCCTGTACAAGACAAATGGCAATAATAACATTCAAATAGAGAAAACGGTGTAAGGAGCGCAAGCTAAAACAAACATAGGCACCGTACACGAACACACCTTACAATTATTTGAGAAAATTAATTATCAATATTATAAAATAACATATATATATATATATATATATATATATATATATATATATATATATATATATATCTAAAGTGTGTTGCAAAAATTTAGCAACTCATGTTTTTGAGTGATAATTTCGGCTTGGTTTATTTGAATGGCTTGAAATTTTAAACGCATTTAATGTCGTTGCAATCTCACAATCGGTTCATACAAAAAATAAAAAAGTGTAAGAAAAAACAGTGTTGCAAAATATTAGCAACCATAACGCCTTACGGCGTATTTGATTCTTAGCAGGGCTGTATGACTTATTTGATACTACATATTCTATTCTTGAAACGGGGTTTTCGTCCCTTCTTCTGAATCAAATCGTAAACTTGGTCTTTCATGGAGTTAATGAGCTGTTGTAAGTACGAAAGTGGAATATTAGTCCATGCTTGCTGGACAGCTTCTTTGAGGTCCGACAAGTAATCATATTGTCGACCATTTGCGTAAATCTGCTTCACCAAATGTCCCCAACGATTTTCGAAGAGATTCAGGTCTGGACTCAATGCCGGCCAGTCAAAAAGTGGCACTCCTTGTTCTTGAAAAAAGGCTATAGTGCTTGCCGAGGTATAAAACGTGGCGCTGTCTTATTGAAAAACTGCGTCAGATCCCCCAATTCTTCTGAAATGGGCTTCTAACTGGGAACCGACGATACGCTGGTACTTGTCGGAATTGTTTCGGCCCACAATCGCGACTAGATCGGACTTCCCATTATATACAAACGCGCCCTAATATTTCACAGAACCACCACCGGTCACACGTTTCGAGAACTATTTAGGTTCCTTCCGTAAGTCGTGCCAATAGTACTGACAGCCGCCAGGGCCATCGAGATTAAATTTATTTTCATCCGAGAAGACGATGTTTTTCCACTTGTTATCCCAAGTTTAGTATCTATGCGAAAATGCACACCGTGCGACAATGTGCTTCGGTTGCAGTCGCGGCATAAACTTCATTTTCGCGTGTCGCACGTTTTTGTCAGAACTTAACACTCGGTACACGGTTGATCGGTGCACTGGCACTCCCAAAGTAGTCCTGATCCTGGAAGAAGACATTTGGTCATGAGTAGCCAACTGTATGATCCTTCGCCGATCTCGAATAGTCAAAACTGGCTTACGCCCACTGTTAGATTTGCACCTTTGGTTCACTCCAGGGTGTAAGAACCTGCTGATGGTGCTCTTATGCCGTCCTAATCTGGTTGCTATAGCAGTTACTGTATGATCGAGCTCAGCATATGCCTCAATTCTTGTCTTTTCGTTATCCGAGAGATCCTCTACAAACAAGAGCTGTGTTGTTAGCATGTTATTGTTGCTAATATTTTGCAACACTGTTTTTTTCACACTTTTTTTATTTTTGTATGAACCGATTGTGAGATTGCAGAATTGAATACTCGTGTTTCGTCATGTACATAATGCGCTTAAAATTTCAAGCCATTTGAATAAACCAAGCCGAAATTATCACAAAAAACATAAGTTGCTATTTTTTTGCAACACACTTTATATATATATATATATATATATATATATATATATATATTAATAGTATTCGTTTTTTCTTAACCAGGGGCTACCAAGGTTAGGAAGAAACACTGGAAAGGGTGGGGTGAATTGAAAGACCGGCCTCCTTACTTGACGCTTGTAGAGACCTAAATCGTAAACGAATTTTCTCATGAGCACTCCGATAGGGCAGTTTCCGTCCTCAAACAATTCGTACGACTCCCGCAGTATGTCGGTTTCGATGGCGAGTATCGGATCACGTATACGATTCCAACACTCGCAGACGCTACTGTCGCGTCTGGACTCGTCGCTCCTGTCGACGACGACTTCCCCCCCAGACAAGGTTTCGTCGGGCGTCGTGGAGGGCCGAAGGACGGCGCCAGCAGTCCCGTCGGTGCTATGAGAGGTGCTGGTCTTCGTCGTGCTCATGTCAGGGGTATTCGCGGGCAGCTGTAGGATCTCTGGCACCGGGCTGTGGTGGCGGACGCTGCGGAGCCGTCGAAAGTTGTACGCGAACCAGTCGGAGATGTGGGCATCGTCGGTTAGCTTGGACATATCCCGACACAGCTCGTCCCAGCGTCCAAATGCATACTCTTCCAGGTGGCCGACCCACAAAGTGTCGTCCCGGCGGATCAGTTCAAAAAGTTCGCGGGACACGCAGGCCAAGCGTAGCAGATCGCCAGGCCCTAGAAAGCTTAGTACGTGTCGAAACGCAATGGCTGGAAGTTCAGTCAGTAGAAAGCAGCTCTGATCGTTTGTGCCATCATTCATGCCGCAACCTTCTGAAAACGAATACGAAAACAAAGAACATACACATCACACGACGCAGATATATTCGTCATATATCCGCCACGCAGAGAGTACAGTTCTCTAGCTTTGATAAGGGTAGATATTTTCAAGGCGGACGACAATGTGCTCCGTGTTGCTTGCACCGCAACCGAGTGAATACACGTTGTATATATATATATATATATATATATATATATATATATATATATATATATATATATATATATATATATATATATATATAGGCATCCACTGCGGAAACCTCTACACGATCACAATAAAATCTGCCCTATAGGCGGGTACCAAAATGTCTGCCCTGATTGTGCTCTACAGCTCTGAGCATACATCGCTACCCGACAGTTGTTGCCCTTCAGGAAGGATAACAGAATTTATTTTATATTTCTATCGTCTATGACACTGATTTCTCTATTCGTCGATCGTCTACCCGAGCAGCTAGCAGTGACAGAACGAAGTTGCATTGTGTAGATTTAGAAGCTCGCTCTAAGTTGAAAAAGACTACGTGGGCTATACTAGCTGATGTTCAACATATGGAGAGAAATCCACCGGTCCGAGGCAGAGGGCCGCACACGCCACACCAAAACCGTTCACAATGTAGACACGCTGGCGCAGAACTAAGCTAGCTAAGGTAGATAAGCCACTAGTTGCCCCAAACACATGCTGTTGTCAAACAATGTATCCAACGTCTAGTAGTAATATCCACCTATTTGCTCTCTAAGGGTATATCATTTTACAGCTGTCATTGCCGTATATAAGTTTGTCGACCCCACCGCGTCCCATTTAACGCAGTTCTACGAGCAACAATCGATAAACGCATCAAGCGTAGTGTTTGTTCATAAACCTCGGTAATCTTGCTCACGAGGCGATAATAGTCATGCATTATATATAGTGTAAATATGGCGGTTATTATTACATGCCGACTCAGCCCACAGGTAGGGTAATTACAATATGTGCGTGCTTATCTAGCCATCGCTTAAGTCAGTAGTTCTACTAAGTCGAGAGACTTCAATATGCTTCCTCTTTGAGTCGTGTGTGCTCGTTAATAGATAGTGGTGAAATCTCTCTGTTAGACAAGCATACATATATGTAGGAGGCCCGAACGCTACACTTAGTGCAGTCGCGTCGTAAACTAAAAGACTTCAGCACAACAGAGAGAGAGATACTAACCCAGTTCGAACTCCTTCGCAACGTAGAGGTACATCCAGGAGAGACAGCCTAGAGACGTCGCATGGTTTTGCATTTTGCAGCAGTTGCGGGCGCTAGCGACCGCAGCCCGCTTGGCAAATTTGCTCCGTCCGACAGCGAACATCCCTCATATTCTAATATTTACTACCAGATCTCTGAGGAATGCAAAACCTTACCTAGGTGTCGTGCCGCTAACCCAGAAGGGTACACCAAGGCTCCATTGAGGAACCATGGCTTGAACTAGTTTTTCGAGGCTTTAAAGGAGGCCATGGACACCGACGGAGAACAGAGACTCCAGAGGATATTCGTGCGTACCCCAGAAGCCCACTAATAGATTCCTCTCTCAGAGGAACAGCATAGGACTTTCTTTGTTATAACTGTCGCGGTTCTTGCGGTGGGTAGTAATAGTATCGCGGCGACAGTTTTACTTAAACTAGCCTGAACTTCCCCCTGCGAGTAAAGCTGATAAAGATGCAACCGAGAAGCTGGAGATGGAAACCTGAGATAAATGCTTGCCGACAAGAATGCCTTGCATATTCCCAGAAAGACAGCCTAAATATGTAGAGCGCAGTGTACCTACCGTGACAGCTACTTCACCTGCTCCAAACCTTATACCCGCAATCTTGCGATGACATACATAAGAGTGGCTTTTTCGCGGAGTCCGTTTTAATTTACAGTACGGATAATTTGAATACTCTGACTATTAGAGCGAGCGCGATAAAACGAGTTCAAACGTTACCAGGGTCTTTCTCTGGCTAATACGTCAATGAGCTTCGCGTATTAGTGAGTAAGAGTACTATGGATTGAGAACGAAGGGAGAAAGAAACAAACGAAAAAAAATCAACACATAGAATCCAGCAGGTGTCGATTCTATTGGACTAAAACATGGCTACGCTGAGCATTGTCAAGTACACTATCCTGTTGATACGTTAGGAGGTTTGGGAATAAGGTCCCCCACTAATACTTTGCCCATGCAAATGTTTTTGCAATATTATTTATAAAATTTCTAACACAGTTAGGCTACATCAATTAACAAAATACAGTTTCGCTAAACAGCAGTACTTGAGGTCACCTCAATAACATAAAACAGTGGCCCGCAGAGCCGGTACTGCAAGCTTCTAAAATAGACGCCATTCCGGCGATCAGTTGCCCTTGCCGACAAGAGAGATAGAGAAAGCTTGGCCATACGTTAAGCTAATGTAGCATTTTAAACAAGGCGTTACTGTAGCGACCAAGAGCAATAGACAGACCGCTATTACAGCGTCCAATCTCAGATTTGCTATTGTTGGATTTATTGCGCCTGGCTGCCCATGGTCAGCCTACTGCTACATTAATAATTCCTCTGCCGCAGAAAGCCCAGCATGAACCCCCCCCCCCCCCCCCCCCGACGAGCCTTGAAGTAATAGCCAACCGAGAGCGCCACTTCAGCGCATCATTTGTTTACAATCGGTTAAATGGCGTAAATAGAATTGGTAGCCTAATTGCAGCGCCGGTAGCCACCACACCCGCCGCATTGGCCGGGCCTACTCGGAGACGATCGGACATCGGTGGTGGTGGTGGTCTATGATCAGCCATTGACCTGTGTTTATTAAGCTCCGTAGCTCGTCTCATGCCCGCACCATGGCCCGGTCTTGTCGTTTCTGTGCTCTGTTGCACGACTGTTGCAGGCTGGCTGGCTGGCCGGCCGGACTTGCAGCATGACAGGGGATGATGGGGCAAGGAAACCGGTGGGGTAGTTTTGGGGATTGGTGGGCGCTGAGTGGAGGAGGCCCCGGCCCGCTCTAGGTGGGCGTTTGACGGAAAAACGCAGCCGGCCAAGGTCGAACGACACGCGTGCTAAACCGGTCATGCTCGCGCAGCTGCCGCTGTTACCGGCGCAGCGTTGTCGCCCTTCCGTCGACGACACGTGTCAACAACGTAAGGCTGTCCTCCCTCCGTATCGGCACCAGCTTCTTCAGTCCCTTCCCTAATTTCGAGCACTCTTCGAAAACCTCTTCGAAGGGAGGACGCGAGGTTGATGAAGCAGAGAGAGAGATAGTGTGCGTAAGAGAGCGTGGCACTCAAAGAGAAAGAGATGGAGGAGGGAGAGGAGAACTGAACTGAGAGGACCACAGAAACGGCGTAGAAAGACAACACAGGAACGGCATAGGAAGACAACACAGGAACTAGATGAGCAGACGGGCCTCGGCCTCGCACGTGGAGGTGCGTGAGCAGGCCAGGACGATCCCCGGATTGGCTCGGCAGTCGGTTTGGACGTTAAACCTGATGGTGGCGCACAAAAGCGCCGCTGAAACTGTGGTAAACCACCGCAAGCCAAGATGATGCAGAGCCGGCAAGGTCGTCCTTTATTCACCTGTTGCCCAACGGTTCTCACTAGCCGCTACCGCCAATATTGTCGTAACTGTTGTTGTTGGTGGCGGTAATGCTAGTGGTGTTGTTGCTGTTTTCGCTGCTATATATAATATATATATATATATATATATATATATCACCAACATAAGGTCCGTCAAGTCACACCAACAAATATACATCGCAACAAACAGGCATGCATATATATATATATATATAGGTAACGATGTTTTATGACTAATGTCATGCCTTGACTGTCTCACAAAGCAAAGCAGGCTCACGGGAAACACCCATCAGCACGACAACACCATCGAATTGTTGGATATTATATAAGTATCTCTGTCGCCCACAGAGTTTGCTGAGCTTCATAAAATAGCGGGTTGTCTGTCATTGTATTCTCCCGTTCGGACGTGTGTTGGTTAAAAGCTACTGGCGTTTGTACAGCGTACATCTTCTGTAGATAGATCTCAGCAGATAACGAAGACGATACCAGCAAACATAATTGCATGTTGAGGCTACTGCGGTATATTCTAGCGGAGTCTTTAAAAAACTGTCCTTGATTTGATCAAGCACCCTAAGGTTTAACTTCGATAAGTGGAAGCCATATTACATTAATACTGTAAAGGGTAGGCGTGACCTCTAGACCTAACGGCAACCTCCATTGATAGTTTCTAAGGGTCTCGGATCCTGTAAAAGAATAACGGCCTAGAAAAATGTGTACTTCGAGAGGAGAATATGTATTCCTAGGTAGGGTGAAACAAATTCTATAGTTCTTAAACCCAAACAAACTTCGTCGCTCTTGTTTTCCTCCGCTCAAATATGGTACTGTCTTTGTCTCACCAACATTTATAGCCCCAACCTGTTCCGGTGGGGTAGAAAGGGTTTCAAGGTCGCACGGGATTGCTTCAAGTGAAACTGGCCGCAGAAGTTGCAAACTAAGTCGCTAACATGCATAAGAAAGTTGACCTGCAAGGTCGTGTCGAAGGCCTCTTTATGTACGAATGCGGCGACGAGATAGGCCCCTCTGTTTCGACGTACCCGTTGTATAGAATTTAGAAGTATAGCGCAGGCTGCCATTGTCGCCCTGCACCTTCTGGAGCTATTTTGTTGCTAAGACAGATTTCGGTAAATTCATAGACTTTTTCAACGACAGGCTAGGATGGCCAGAATTTGCAGTTTGAACTCTTCTTCGCGGTGAGGTGATGGAACAGACGGATCTTATTTTACTCTAGAGATAATGCTAAAAATGCACCTTGGTTGAGCGTAGTGTAGAAAGTGCATCACATTATGAGGTTTCAATAGAGTGTTGCAGGGCATTCCCAAGGGGAGTGCTTCCTGCAACATTTCTCTACTTACCATTCCTCTCCGGTAATCCCAGAAAAAAAGGAAGCAACTGTTTTTTAAACACTGGGCACCGCTTGTTTAGACCGCTTATATTAAACAAGAAACGATTCTGGCTAGCAAACCATGTACAATGCCTGCGACGATAACCACTGAAGACACCACTTTTTGGTCATTTCTTCGCAGGCTTTTCCCCTGGATGAACTTCTTGAGTTATCATCGCGGCGTTATTCACTTTAATAATAGGTAACCAACGGCGCTTCGAAAAACTATCAGATGGTTACGCATATTCAACGGGCATACAAAGTGTTACGACTGGGATGCTAGGATAAGTGTTAATAACGTTCCGGAACTCGCTTTAACGTCTGTATACTGCAAAATAGAATGGTGCGAGGATCCCCTATGGCTTCATGTTCGCCACTACACAAACAATAGCCTTGCAATCCTTCTTAAGATCTTTCAGAGAGCCACGTCTTGTATATAACATATCATGCTGCATCAATTTGCGGTTGAACACAACCCCATGCATTTTTAAATCGACGCGGACCTCCGGTGGGAATGACTGCCTGCGAATGTCAAGATGTCGTGTTCAGTCGCTGACGCAATGTTTGCTCATTGGATTTTTTTTATCTTAAGTCCACCTTAGTCGCTCCTGATGATTTAAATGCAGCTAGGATAGTACCTTTTGAGACTGATGGGTGCACACCAGATATTCTGCCTTTCACCGAAGAGCGTGCTTTGCGTATCCTGACAGATACTTTACCATCCTCTAACTCATGCAGCGACACAGGGTGCCCGTGTCTTCCTTGGCTTAAAAACGATCACAAGCCCTTCTTTTTCTACGGCACGGTTCTCCAATTTTCCCCTTTACATAATTTACAACATAGTCACACTTCTTGTTGAAATTATTCTGCAGCTCGTCACCGCTGGCAGAAAGTATCACTGTCCCCTGCCTAGACACGATAACCTTCAGTGCTCGCGATCTCATTGTGTGGAGCACTATAGTAAATCTTCTGTCTCATCAAGCTTACCTTCCTCATCAATCTGTAGTTCTCCTCCAGCTCCGTTCTCTGCCTCCCCGCTTGAAATAGCATGATCCTCTTGCGACACACGTACCCCTGTCACCCGCGCGTCTTCGATGGGATTCGATACGGCGCGCTTCTCTGGTTCTCCAAGAGCGTGAGCTGCACGGCCGTCCATCTCATTGACTCTAACACATGCAATTATTCAATTTGGGAAATGTTAGCTTGATATAGCACTACATCTATTTCCTTAGAATTCTGTTATAGGCAAATAAGACTGATCAACAGCGCTGCACTGTGCACACATTCTTCATGTATATAATATTGTGGATGAAGTTCACCCACTGTATACGCATCATAGCGCAATTCAAAGAAGCCCTAACCGACCACGTCCAACGGCTGCAGTTCCCGCGCCAAAATCTCAACGTACACAACGTTCACCGACTGATACATGTCTCAACCGACCAAAACATGTCTCAACTAGCCAGCAGAGAACAGCCACAGCCTTTCGCGCCGAAACTACAACGTTCTCCGCCGTCCAAACGATCATCGGCCGACATCGG
Source organism: Dermanyssus gallinae (assembly GCA_003439945.1). Taxonomy (NCBI): domain Eukaryota; kingdom Metazoa; phylum Arthropoda; class Arachnida; order Mesostigmata; family Dermanyssidae; genus Dermanyssus; species Dermanyssus gallinae. Next base: position 1,738,116 of record QVRM01001782.1, on the reverse strand, counting down.
GAAAGGGTCGACCTATGGTCGGCAGTAAAAGTCAAACAGTCTAACCTTAACTTAACCTGTATTCCTATACGAAACAAACACAAACTGCTGTACATTTCGAGCGATTTAAGAGCGGATTCTGATACCTTTTGGGGTGTCAGCACGCCGCAGTGCCTCGTGAGCCAATAAATAGGCCGAGCAGCATGGCTTAAAAACCATCCGTTGTTCGGCGGTGCTTTGCATTAGACCCTATGCTGCGTGTCGTCATTCATCGTTCCTGAGTCCCTCGGGCTGCAGTACCCGTCCGGATGAGTCTACATTCCCAAGCTGACTTAGCGTAATACAACAACGTTACATTTGGTTGTGATGCGGTTTGAAGCAACGCTACAATATATCACTTAATGTATATAATATATGTTTATATTCATATAATATATATAACGTCAGTTCACGAATATTCTATCACCATCTCAAAATATTTTTAAAAAATGGCCCAAAAGTACCCACAACTTGTAAACAGGAAAGAGGTTAATTTTCATCAAGACTACACACGGCCCCATATGAGCAAGTAAAGTGAACAATTCTAGCTTAAAATATATGACCTGGGCCGGAACCTTGTTGAGCACCCCCATACTCTCCGAACCTTGGCCCTTTAAACTATCACTTGTTCCTGTCTCTCCAAGCCTTTTGAGTAAAAAAACAAGTCTTTCAAGGACATTGAAACTAAGATTTTCACAAAAGGGTCTCTAAGGGCAGGTTAATCGTAGCCAATATGTCATTGAAAGAGGAAAAGACTGCATTGATGATAATAAGATGTTCTTGCAAATTGGGTCTTCGCTTTAATCAATGAACTTGTCTTATGCTGTCTTGAAAATGTTTTGGTAATCTCGTGTGGGCACACTCAGGGGCTTATTTTTCTTATCATTAAATGCGATGGCTTTTATCTTAACTTTTCTATACAATTCACTATTGGGCGGAGGACAGCTTACTTACTTTCCTTACATACTAGTTCTTTTTATTCCGCTAAGCTCAGCGATAGTTAAGTATTTTTACAAGCTAGTAGCGACATGTCTAAAATGTTAAATTTCGCCCTAAAATGTTTTTTGCACAATTTATTTGTTTAATTTGAAGAAGCTTATAGCTAGACAGGGTAGTTATTTATAATCAATATGACTAAATTGAATTTTCTCGTTAGGTCATTTTTATTGCGCATTCGCTCTTTTCATACTAAACCGCAAAACAATAGTCCGTGAAAAAGAACAAATTCGAAGCATTTTGTTCTACGGTCGTAACAAGGCACCGGTGCTGCACAGATATATTGTAACATCTTAGATGCGTTTGGCACTCGGTTAGCGCAGGTACCTACCAGTTATTCAAAGATTATGAAGTGATGGTTGCAGCCTGGACTATAAAGCAAGCCCTCTGCTTTTGGTAGAATACGTTGTGCGTTTAAAATGCGTTATTTTGAGTTTTGAGCAATTCTGCGATGCAAAGGGGTTTGTGCGCGTATGAGCGTGTATTTTGCCTTGACAATTCCTAAATCATAAGTTTAGAATAGAATACATCGATCGATTTTATTATCTTCATAGGTCAGCTACATTTGTGCAAAGGTTCACCTCTCAAAAGGATGGATTGATACCTAGGACGACGTGGCTGAGAGCCTCTCTTCGGGGTTAACCTCCTTACCCACGCTGACGACTCCGTCCTAACCGTTCAGACTACTCCTCTTCTGATAGGATGTGCAAGCATTATCGCGCTAGCAGTATCCCAGTCAGGCCGGGGCATATGACTGGTTTTTATTGGGTTCCTTTCCCACACCACCAATTGCTTGCAGGGAGCTTAAGGGGACCGCATTTTCCAATTCGTTTTCTAAAAAAAGCCCTCAAATTCATCAAAGACTAGTATAATGTGTTTGGCGACATAGGGTGCCTTAGATAAACATACGGAAAATTGCTGCGGTTCAGATGCTTCAGGCTTTTCCACGACTCATGAACCTGATAAAATCGTCCAGTCGCAACAGCTGCTGTAAAATTGTAAACAAATACATGTATATATATGCCCTTCTCCCCTTCATACTTCTCCTAGCAATTCGTCATCAGCCAAGCCAGAGACACTGGCCCAAACTTTAGCGCAGGCACGTCCAGTTAATAGATTAGACGGCTCAGCCGAAGACCGACAGAGCGTGTCGATGGCTAAACGAAAACTAGCCGAGGGCGATGTACACTCTGCCGCTGGAGCCCTGCTGTAATCAGACACATTTACACCACGGTCGTCTGCCAGGCGCGCTGAGAAACCTTCGAACAACCTACGGTTGTATCCTATGAGAGCGTCGAAAATTCTTATTCGCGATTAGGCGATCTTAGAGGCAATTCGCTGATTCCCTGCCGCAAGCGGAACTGGACTGGATGGACTGCGACCACGTCATCTGCGCGAAATGTTGGATTAAACCGTTCCTTCGTCAGACTACCTTCTATATGATCTGAGCATATTGCTATGCAGAATGGTCAACGTCACTTTACCTAAGTGTTTGCTAACCTAAATATGAGCAAGTCTTGACAGCGATCCTGCCACATCCGGTTGAACTGTAAAAGGCGGCGCCAAAGCTAAAGGTTCTGGTTAAACTTGATTTTTGCTCGGAAGCAGGCATTTAGCAGGGTGACCCGCTGAGTCCTGCTTTATTCAGTATCGGTATATCAGATCTAGTATCGCAAATACAGAGCAATTTTAACCTGTAGCATCTAGAGGACGCCACGCTTGCCGGCCCTGCGCCGGCCCTCATCGCAGAAGATTTACAAACAGTGCTGCAGTTTGAAAGAAAATGGAGAACTGGCGCTAAATGCTTCAAAATGTGAGAATGTTGCTGTTGGGGGTTAGCTTCAGGAGAAAGAGAGATACAGCAATTCAGGAGGTCATAGAAATACCCCCTGGTATCACGCGTGTAGGCTTAAACAACTTAGAAGTTTTTGTGGTAGACAATGGTAGATTTCAATGGCCTACACCCACTGAGTTGCCTAAAGAGCGCCGGTAAACCGACCAGACATGCCGATCTTAACAGTGTGTTTAGAGGGTCTCTTAGGAAAGCCGGTATATCATCTACACTGTAACCGACAGGTTTAGCGTCCGCCGGCCAAGACCTGATGGAATGACCATTTCGTTATGGTCACATGGAAAATCCTCAGCTTGGGATGCAACAGTTTCGTGCACAACCGCGGCTTTCTACTTACATCACAGCTCAGTTGAGGATAACCAAATTATTCCTTATATATATAGGGCTACAAAAAAGTGTTTTCGATTTTATCCGTAGAGAATCATAAAAAAAACCCAAACACTTTTTTGTAGACCCAATATATAGGATAGAACAACATGTCTTATCGACGCTATCTCACTCTCGACCGGAGTTTGCCTCAGCAAATGCTGCCTTGATATTTACAGTTTGAGGGTTCACGTATCATCTCCTGATTAATGCACTTATGATAGAAACGAAGCACCAGAACACGAGAAACGTTCCAATTGTCCCGCGCCAACTGTCAACCGGCTGCGACGGACTCATACGCGCATGCGTTTCGCAAATAAAAAGGGAATTCTTCGTCTACTAAGATAACGGGATACATCACGCAAGTTTACTAGTTGATTTTTGAGCGCACAGATAATTGCCAAAAAAAAATTATTGGTTGTTTGTTTTTCGAAACAGCGAGGGAACGCTTCATTGGACGTTGGGATAAAATGGCGGAGCGTATTTCAATGATTAAATGAAATCCTCAGATTACAACAACTTGAGTTTGAACCGAGCAATAGCGCTGTAGCCGGACGGAGATTAACAGCAACAGACTTATTTTGCTTTTACAAACACCATTCTTCTCATCGTTGTCAGCATCTTGTCTGCTTAAATTATGGTGCGATAACCAAAGGCTTTCTTCTAGTTGTTCTCACTCAAAGTCATAACTGCGTTTACCGTCTCTAGAGGCAAGCGAGCTCCATCGGGCCCCGTCTGTTTCTGGACATTAAGACACAGACGGCTATCCTGTTTCTGCGAGACTCGAAATTGTATACGAGGAGAACCTTATAGGCCCTGATCGGATCCTGAGTCTAGCCCAAATTAAATGTAATTCTTGCCGTAAACTGTTGTTTGAACGTGACCAGATTACTAGTGTTACAATAATATTAACATATTTTAACAAAACGTGCTTTTACGTGTTTGCTGAATGGTATAACGACACTTGCGTGTATTTGTATAATTGTCGTAAAAGCATCGCGGTATATAAATAAGCAAAAAATAACAATAATAATAATAATATTAAAAGAAAGTAAAACAAATCGTTGGTCGTATTTTTTGCTTGATCCAGCTATCCCAGTCAGCAGGTGTGTGCAAGACTCTACATGGATCTTTTTTTACGACCGCCTTCTCAGTTAGGTTTTGCCTGACGTTCGCCAACTTCTACATCCATTTTCTTTTCCTGGCTGTGTCCAAAGAAACGAAATATCCTGTTTAAAATATCGTAATATCCCTCAATCGGCGAATCGTTTTTTTTTTCATTAAAAAGCCAGCTATGCAAGAAAATACAACGCTGTACATTTTTACAGCGCGGGGCCTATCCTTTTTTTCGGGCTGACTGTCAGCCAACATTTAACGTCCACGGAATTGCTTTCGCATTGATTTATGAGACGGACCACATAAATACAAATCGGTGCAACGGCGGGGGTTGAACTCGCGCACCCGCTATGTCTCTCCTCCGGTCGCAAGGGGCACGCGAATGCGCCACGCCACCGGACGCGACATCGACGACACCAGCCAGAACCAGCATGCGCACCGAGTGAGCGTCCAAAACCAAAGTGCATAAATACGCTACGTATGTTCTAACTCTCTGTATTATACTACCAATTTGTTGTCAATAAAACAAAAACATATGTCTTAACTGTAAAGAGTTTTCAAAAGCCATTGTTCAAACTCTAGGCTTTTTTTGTAGTAGATGTTTATTGATTACATAGAATCACATCAGAGACCCAATACCTGTAGGTGTACATTTTACGCCGTAAACGTTTTTTTAATCATCCGATATGCTCACAAATTGTAAATGTTTCGCTGATAATTACATCAGTTGCCTCATCCTGACTTACATCACCAGACCTCTGTAACTGACAAATTCTACCAGATTGGCAATTTGCTGTCAGCCATTCGGGCTGATAATACGTTTCCGTCGTCACCAAGCTTAATTCTGACAGAAACTCTTTGCTAAACGTGTGTTAGAGGTTTAGAATCAAACAGAGAACAAGTGAAAAGATGAGGAGAGGGTTTATTAACGAATCGTGTCGCTTCACCACTAATGTAAAACGAACTAGTGGACAAGGAACGTGCCGACTAGTGCATGCCATTCCATCCAAAAAATTCCTTGGCGAGGTACACATCTCATTGCGCTACCTCTGCTGAGGCTTCGGCCGCTTTTTCCTGCCATCCCAACAGAAATGTATAAAACGATCCTGTAATAGTTTATTTAAGCTTGACTCTGATTGTTCCCACTGCCGGTACGCAACCCACTGGCTGATACACATAGCGGTAGTTTCTGGCTGTCCGCGGCAAGTAAATAACATGCTTTATACATGTTGTGAAGCAACTGGGCAAGAGGTTGCTGAGAGATTGGCCCCACACCCTGCCAAGGCTGTAGCTCATTTGGTACAATCTTTAGCTCAAGAAGACGCACTGCCGCACTCAGAGACAACCTTCGAAGGTCTCTCACCTCTGTGTGAGTAGAGGAAATAGCCGTCCGACACTTGTCGCCGATGTGCTGGGTAAAAGTCGTCAACATAGTGTAGTCTCAGACTTTAAACATGCTGAGATGGTGCTGTAGTTTAATCAGTACTAATGCGTTTGGATTCGTTATGTTCAGCAACTCTTCGCGTCTTTATATACACTCCGCCGTTTGCTTTAATAATCGATCGGCAGAATCGGCTTCAAGCCAACGCCGAAAGTGTGCGGAGGCCCGTCGCCGTGTGCTGGGCTAATTTCTCAAATGCTGACAAAATGGCAGTGCGCGGTGCGATGAAGTGTTAGAGTGTGGAGACTTGTTAGAGACTCGCCCAACAACGCTTCACATACAAAGAAATACAGATTATTTAAATCTAAACATGTCCGAATGGTCATCTAACAAGTTTTACACCACGGCTTCACAACAGTCATGAACTCTCGCTAATAGACCTTCTCTGTGATGATTTAATTTTTTTTCAAAGAAGTGTGGAAGCATAACGTCTCCCTTACTTGTCACCACACTTAATACTTACATCCCGCGCCGTTCCTGCAACAGACCTGGTCGTTCCTGTCACAGGCACCTCCTTAGGACAGTGGGCAAGCCACCGGTCATTTCTCTTGTTCAATTTCATTAAAATAATTCATTTAGAAAGAATAAGAATATAGGAGGTCTCTTTCGCTGTATGTTGCTTCCCTACTACTAATATAAAACTAACTAATGGATAAGGTATCACGTACGACATTGATAGTTTACTATAAGTAACGTTTTCCGGGTTTCAATCATTTTGTGTTTGCCGTGCGTGATCTTCCAAACCTGATATGCGAATGCTAATAAGGCCTAGACAAGTGTATATAGTAAATGCATATTTCATTGCAAATATCCAGCAATACAGCACTATTGATAGTCGGCGCAAGGACATTTGGAGCAAGTTAAAGGCTCTTTAACAATCCTATATAGTAAGTCTGTTTAAATAGAGGCTTCAATCACGCTATATATATATATATATATATATATATATATATATAAATATATGTATATACTAGTCCCTCTGCAAACAATCCATTGAAATAGATTTGCTTCTCCATAGGTACCTACTGCTCACAAAAGCAGCGACTGCAGCTAAGAACAACATCTTGTACGTGACGTTGTTTTTCCTCATGATATCCTGCTACGCGTCGGGAAATGTTGGCAATGGTTTCAGATGGCGGAATTTTTGCCTGTTTAACAATCCGCATAGCTTTCTAGTCTTGAATCGTTCTCAACCGGGAAAACCGAGGTCCGCAAACAAGAAAAACGCGAAGAGCAAGAATAGGTGGAAGACGCAGCGCAAAAAATATACGTCAGCAACCGGCCGTCGTTTCACATAAAGACAGCACACATAGACGAGATGATGGATTTTTTTCCCTGGATTGAGATTGTCAAACAAGAACATACCCATTCCGACTTGTCTTGTTGCGAGCGAGAAAGCTGTGTTGGAAATACATACGACTGTATGTACATTCAGCCGTATGTATGTATTTCCACCTGTCTATAGCTATTTGTTGACATACGCCGCCGACGCACTCAAAGCTCATTGCGGAACTCGGGCCCAGTTTCCCGGCCGCCACCGGGGTGCCACAAGCAGGGCGTTCGGGAAAGCGTGGAATATTAGGGGGATTTTGGGGAGAAGTGGGGGGGGGGGGCGTAAGGGACATCGAGTGAGTAAGGTGAATGCTTTGTGCAAGGACGAACGTTTGTACCATCGGTTTGAGGTAGCCGGCAGAAAGCCCTTGAAATCAGCCGATTTTAGCCGGCAGAGGGTGAGGAACGCCGGCGTCGCGGGGGAAAGGAACAACCAGCTGCTGCGGCTGGTCGTGCAGTGCGCGTACGATGAACAACATACACACAGGTGTACTACACAATGGAGAGCTCGGCTGGCTTGCTTGCTCGCTTGCTGCATGGCCAGTTTCCCTCCGGAGAGCACCCGGAGCCGCCGGTGCGCGCGAGGGCCAGATAGTTACCCCCTGGCCTGCCAGTTCCGCGGGTGTGCCCGGTGTGGAGGCGGGCCTTGATGTCGGTCGGCCGGTTGCTGTTGCCAGCCAACAAGTAGAGCCTGCTGTGGCCGTGGCCGCCGCTGCCACCGCCGCCACTGACGCTCACAGCGCAACGTCGGATACGTCGTCTCTCCCACTCGTCGACGATGATCCGCCCCGGTCGGATACATACTGCCATTGGTCGAGGACAAGGGACAGGTGCGCGGCCCGCGACGATGTACCGGACGTCGGGCCCGTTTCAAGACCCTGGATGGACGAAGGGGCCGAGGCCGAGTCCGTGGGGCACCACTGCCCGAAGATGAAGTTGAAGTTGTTGTTGTTGTTGTTGTTTCTGCTGCTGCTACTACTATTAGTACTCCTACCCCAACTCCAATTGTGGAATGGCACAACGGCGCAACAACGCGGAGACGAACACGATAATAAAGACCGTGACAGCATTGACACTGGTTATTATAATGGTGATGATGATGATAATGATGGTGCTGATGATGATGATGATGATGATGCTGCTGCTGCTGCTGCTGATGATGATGATGCTGCTGCTGCTGCTGATGATGATGATAATGACAATGTCATCAAACGGAGCCCAAACCGAGCAAGGCTAGTAGAAAGAACCAGTATCTGCACTGACATATTTTTTTTGTTAACCAACATCGTGTGCGTTTTTCTTGTACTCCACATTAGCCATAGCCAGAAGGTGTCGGCAATGAGGCATGTCGTAGGACGACACTAACATAACATCTTGTTTGAAAATGCCTCAGGGACCACACTATAATAGGTAGCGCTCGGGGAATCATTTGATGGACGTCAGGACAGCACAAGAACAACTTTGCACACCGTATGGGCTAACCACTAACATCAAAGAAGAGTAAGTTCAAGTCGGTATGACGATTTCCGCGGACGGATAAGCTTGTTTATTGTGGTCACATCGTAGCATTTGTAACGCATTTTTAATGTCTGGTAACCATCATTTGCAACCGCAAATGCTGTTTCAGCCCCGATGGCCGAGCGGGGTCAATCCCAGTATGGCACACCTAGCCATGATCAAGAACCTCCAACGCAGCACGGCGGCTTCGCTCGTGCTGGCGGAGACAGTGTCCTGGGACCTGAAAGCAGCCGAACGTCGGCGCCTGTGGGTTAACCCAAACAGGGAGTTCGTAGAAGAACGCGAGGTGACACTCGATCGGTGGCAGAAGGAGTGGGATAGCATCTCGGACCGGCAACCAGGGGCTCTCGTGAGGAACCTCATTCCGAACATCCGCCGATGGATGAATTGTCCTGGGGGTGGTCTCACATACCACCTGACTCAGGTCCTCACGGGTCGCGACGATTTCCAGATGTATTTAAATCGGATAGCAAAGGTTGATACAACGCAATGCTTGTACTGTGACGAGGTACTCTTCGGAACATAGTCTTGCGATGCGAAGCATGGCCCGAGACCAGAAGAGGCATGCGCAGATAAGACACGCTGGGAAAGCTAGTCACGTACATGCTCACGTCGGTCAAAAACAGCAAGGAAGCAAAGGAAGAAGCAGGAAGAAGGAAAATGATGGAAAGCGTCCGAGAACTGTTGTCAAGGCGCGACTCGACAAGCAAGTCCTAACGATTTTAAACTTCCGAGACTTCCCGCGGCTGTGAGTAGTCACTCTCCTGCGTTAAGGATCCCGCAGGTCGGAGGGTCATCTTAAGGAGGACATATGTGTAGGCACTACCGTCTATAGATGTAGAGTTTTTAGTGGGTATTGCCTTAATTCTTCCGTTCGACTTTTGTCAGGCGCCAAGACTTGCTGTTAGGTGGCTGTCAGAGCGTTGGCATGTTAGGGGGCGATAAATATATCAGGTAGCTCCCTAACATGCCAACGCTCTGACAGTGTGGAACTCTTACATATATCAAGTTTCTGGACAGATCGAACAGCTTGAGCAACTAGAACTAGTAAACTCAGCGTTCCTATGGCTTTTTGTCCTCCTCTAAAAGAAAGTTCTTCACAATTTATGCCGCATTGCCCGGTACCACACACGAGAGCCTAATTGTATTTGCAAGAAGTGCGACCGAGACTGCCCCATCTGTCATTTCAAGGAGTGTGCAAGCAACGCCTCTCCCTTTTATAGCTGACAGTTAAGTGTCAGGCAGTCGTAATCAATATATATATATATATATATATAGAAATTAAGCTCTTTAAAACCATGGCGTTACGTTGTTAGCCCCAAATAAATAATGAACGTATAAGCCATGATATCGAAAGAAGTGTTTCGTAACTACTTACATTTGTCTCCAATAGACAGTTACTGTATTGCACAAGGGCGTAACATCATCACGTAGTCGACCCCCATTATTCACGCTACTTGAGTATTATAGACCAGCTCGCTATAAATACTAAAATAAAGTTTACGATTCAAGAAGTGGCTCTACCTGAACCGGATTCCGTCAAACAGTGAGTAGTTTTTACAGTTCAATAAACACACCCCATAAACTCCTTTTGCCTTAAGTGCGGTTTAGTTATCTCGTCGGAATCCATTCTTAAAGATCGCAAGTTAGTACAGATCTAAATTGTGCCGCGCAAGCGAGCTTTTGTGAAAGAATGAGTTTCTTTCATTATGACTCTTTCTTGTACATGTAGAACCTCTTGCACGTGGGCTCTGACTCATTAAGGTTTTTATCACGATAGTGTGAACAAACTTAATTTTTCTACAAAATAATGTATTTGGTTTCTTACACGCCATGATACTAGGCGCTCTGTAAATGGTCTTTGATAATGTATAAATATGGAATATTCCATAATATTATTCAATACCTGAATTCTAGACGACCTAGAGAGTGCCAACCTTGAAACCTTGATTGTGCGCCCTGTTGCCTCCCACATAGACCTTCGATTTGTGACAACGTTCGTTATAGCCGGAGTTAAACTATTTACCTTATGCTACTAATGCATGATGAATAAACCCGAAACTAAGAAACGATATTCTTTCCCTAGACCAAAATTATTTAACCTTCGCCGTCTTTGTCAATGTTTTCCGTCAATAATCTAAGTTCTGACTGAACAGCACCCGTTATTTATAATACTCTATAACATAATACTCATATGCATTCACCATTTATAATTATTATATTTAAAACATCGGGGTATTTTTCTGTTTTCCAAGTCGAAGCCAACTGGGTACGAACTAAGTAAAAATCAAAGCTTATGAGGATATATTACTGGGATCATTCAACTCTGGATAGGCTACGTTAACAGCTAAATTAATGCTATTTAAGAAACAGGCCGCAGCCGCTTCTAGGTCGTCTGAAATGCTTGGCTTCTGGACCGGGAAATATCGGCATGAAGTGTATTCAGCTATTATTGTCCACTATGTTGGTTCCGAGTGTCGACTTTTTCTGATTGTTGTTATTGGCTCTGTACGATCCACTGCAAAAGAAAGACAAGGCTAACAAAACGTTACAAACTGAAAATATGCATATACCTGTCCTGTTAGCAAACAAGCAGGCTTAGGTGTCCTAGAGTTTGATGTTTTTGTATTGAACCAAATAACTGAGATATTTAGGATTGTGTTGGGGGATTTCTTGGATCTAATAAAAGCTTACAATATGGTTAACAGAAATACCTTGTTTAAGTATATGACGGAAGAAAGATTCGACGCAAGTTGGAGTCTTATTGGAGGGCATTCATAGGGAAAACTTAGCAGATGAATACATTGTAGTATTTAACGAAAATAAGGGCGCTATTGTAGTATTATCAAGGGTTACATTGGAACGGAAACTAAGGTTAGAGGGAGTTAAGATATCCAAATCAACATAAATATTTAGGTTTGACTATAGCGTCAAAAAATACTTGTTGAAAAAGGACAGAATGTTAAGAGTACAAAAATGAGACAGGGGTAGGAATTAGGTAAGGTGTAAAGGTCTATGGAGGTTCAATATATATATACAGGTAGTTCAATAAGTTCTTAGAATGAGCTTTTTAGAATTCGAATTTTGGCGCGCTTCCACCGCTATTAAGAACTGCAACTTTTCGACTGCTAGCACTCAAAATATTATGGTGATTGGCCGTTGCAATTTCGTTTGATAGCTTTTCCCGTGCAACGTATCGGCGTGATTTTTAAAAATGAAGAAAAAAGAATTTCGAGTGGTTATTAAGCATTTTTATTTCAAAGGTTGGAATGCGACCCAAGTAAAAATTGGGTTGGACGAGACGTACGGTGACTCTGCGCCATGTTTTGCCACTGTTTCCAACTGGATTAATGTGTTAAAAAGAGGTCGCAGGAGCACCGAGGATGAACTACGTCCAGGAGGCCAAAAAACGGCAACTGATGAGGAAAACGTAGAGAAAGTGCGAAAAATTCTTGGCACAGATAAGCGAATGAACATTAAGGAAATAGCGGAGGCATTAGGGATTAGTTTAGGCAGTGTGCATTTTATCCTACACGAACACTTGAAGATGAAAGAGCTTAGAGCAAAATGGCTGCCGCATTTGCTCAACCAAGGCCAAAAAGACGCGCCTGTTTTGGCTTTACAGCGAAATTTGGCCAAGATGTCGAACAATCTGTCGGATTTTTGGTGCAGATTCATGACCGTCAATGAAAGCCGGGTTCATCACTACACTCCCGAGACCCAAGAAGCATCTTGCCAATGGTGTGCACCTGATGAAGGACTTCCGAAGAGGGTGCGGACAACGGCATTGACCGGAAAGGTGATGGCTACAGTTTTTAAGACCAACGTAGAATAATGCTGGTCGACTACCTTGAGAGCTGTAAAACGATCACAGGAGAATATTATGCAAGACTGTTGGACTGCCGTTAGCAAGACCTCATCGTGAAACGGCCCGCTTTACAGAAGAAGGTTGTCCCGTTTCACCAGGGCAATGCTCCTGCACACAAGTCCCGGCAAGCATCGGCAAAACTGGCCCAACTGAGGTTCGAACTTATTGAACAACCCTCCTATTCTCTAGACCTGGCCCCCTCTGATTATTTCCTCTTCGGACATTTGAAGAATAGTCTCGGTGGAAAGCGTTTTTCCAGCAATGAAGAGGTTAAGGCTGCTGTCAATGCCTATTTTCAGTCTAACGACGCGGAATTCTACTCAAGAGGTATGAAAGCTCTGAAATCTCGGTGGGAAAAGTGTATTGAGCTTCTCGGGGAGTATATCGAATAATCAGTAATAATAGAATCAGTGCATTGAATGTGAAAATTTAACCGACACCACCAAGGAAGGACCATTCATCAACTACGCATGGGCCAAATTTCGCGCCTATCAGAGACGAAGTTTATTGAATTCGGTTCAAGGAAGTAAATAAAACAAGGTCAGGCGATTTTTAAGGAGCCGAAAATGAAGGAGCGACGAATCTGCATAGTGGTCTGCGTCAAAAACAAAATCTAAGAACAAAAAGATCGAGGGGCCACGCTTTAACGGTCTATACTTGCACAGAAAGCTAAGATCAAGCCAGCATATGTGTCCTAAAAGGGTGGAAATGCTACGAACGGCTTGTGGTGATCAAGCAGCGACCAGAAACACTGTGTATACGTCGTGCCGTGGATTTCGCGACGCACGTGAAGAGACTAAAGACTGTTGATAACAGAAGAAAACGTTGAAAAAGTTCGTGCTATTCTACTTAATAATCGCCGAATTACTATCAGGAAAATATCTGAGGAATTGAAATTATCTTATAAATCGTTGTGACAGCTTTAACTGATATTTTTTACGTCAGAAGACTGGCAGCGAAGCTCGTTTCAAAAATGTTGAATTTCCAGCAAATAACCACCCGTTGGGAAATGTCCGAATTGAACCTTCAGGCGAGAGCAGATGAACCTGGATTGCTTTTGAGAGTGATGACGGTTAACGAGTCGTGAATATAAAGTTACGACATCAAGACCAAAACCCAATCCTTGCAGTGGAGTTTCCAAGAATATAATCGATCTAAGAAATTCATACAGAGGAGACCCAACACCAAAGTTAAGGTTTTTCAGACTACAGGAGAATCCGCTTTTACGATTTTTGCCACCTAGTTTTATGGTCAATAAGAAACACTACTGCGTACTTTGAGAAAATTGAGCAAAAATGATTAACGCAGGAGGCGCAAACTCTGAGCAAACAACTCTTGGATCCTCCATCACGACAACGCACCGGCGCACACAGTGTTACTAATTTCAGATCATTTGATGAAAAATTCGACTTCTGTATTTCCGCCACCTTCTATATTCGCTGGGCCTGGATCCTTGCGACTTTTTTCTGTTTCTACTAAGAAAAAACTGATATAATTGTGTGTCGCCGATTACATCCATCTCTTTGAGCAATGCTCATTGAGAATATATAATAAACCATACCGCTGAGAATCAAGGACTATGGCCACAAGGACTGTTGGGGAGACCCTATATATCTTAACAATTCCCGCTCGTGCTGCCGCTCAAAGCACCGCTAATATAAAAGAGTGCCATGTGTATTTAAACACATATATCCAGCGAAGAATAAATCTATCTATCCATATACACAATACTTAAAATAATTAATTAACATGTGTTTCTGGCGTAGATGATAGCACAACAAGTTTCATTTGTTTATTCGGTAAATAAAAAGTTTTTTATTCCACTCTATATATAGAAGAAAAAGCGACTGAAATTGTTGAGTTAAGTTGACACCTCCGACTTTTTTATGATAGGTTTTTGAAGAACGGGGTATTCGCCCGTGCATCCGCTACCGTCGACAAGCTGAAGTAAAGTTATCGGCGAGAGATTTCAGAAATAACTCTTAAGTTATGCCAAACAAATCATCAAAACTAATGTATCTCGCATAAACAATGCCTGATAGTATCGGGGCGGCCATCTTCATGACGTCATCATTCAGACATCACGGCATGAAAGGTACTTTCTAATAAAAAAAATTCAACCGTACCTAGTTTATTTTATCTTTGATCTCAAGATATACAGGATATACAAGATAAACCTACTAAAAGAAGGACTTCAGCTGATAGACGTATATATTTATAAACATACAGCAAAAAAAGTATTACTGATGTTCATCCCGTGTAGAAATGTTGATAAAGTTGTTGATTTGCTAGTAATGGGGGAGTCTCGTGGAGCAGGATACGTCATGCAGTAAACTTTCACAGAACTAACATAGAACATAACAACGATGACAGTAATATGCGAGCCATACAAACAACTTTCCAATTAAGATGCATATTGTACATCGCATTCGGGGTTAAAATTAGACTAAAATTAATGCACTTAATAGCCTGCAGTTGACACTATGATAAAATGCCAACGCTCCACTAATCTGTAAAACCTTTCGTACACCGGAATCCAACATAGTAAATTCTCCCATAGCTGCGCGAGCAAAAGTATGGACAAACATGCGAACTAAGTGAGAAAAACACAAACCAGACTTGCATCGAAGGAGACCTGATTTGCCTGGAGGCGGCGCCTAACAAGAGCCGCAAAGTTTCGCGTAGGCTGACGAAAGATGACTCGACGAGACCTGTACTTTTAATTAATTAGTCAAAATGTAAAATTCTTAGTTACCACAGAATCAATTATTGCTTAAGCTGAACAATCTAGAATATACTGCTTTGAAGGATTTTACGACCCATCGTGGAAAATCCACAACAAAAAGGGAAAGCTGCTTATGGTCTGCAGTGAAAACAAACAATAATATTAGAAAAATGCCTTTATTACAACACTAACAGGACATTAAACAAATTCCAGCGGCCTCGTTCCCGAAACACTAATTAACCCCTCGTCAAATGTAAAATATAGTATTTAAGATCGAATTTTTAGATTATTAGCAATCGCAATTTATAATTTATTATAACTCTTTATACCGAGTGTACGATAATTTGTGTTTTGTGATCCTACAGGCCTATCTCTCCAGCCAATAGTGTAAGCTTTTTCACAACTGACGGATATATTAATTATAAGTGTTAAACCTAGACCCCTTTTTGGGCAGAAAAACGGAAGGCTCTGGATCTCAGTTGTCTTTGACCTCTGATGGATTAAACGGGAGATATAGGAAATACACAAAGTTTGTGTCCGGTCTGTTTGGCCAGAGGGCGAGATCACTGCAGCCGGTAGCTTCTGACCTGTTTAGGCAGGACTACATATGGTCGCGAGCAAGATCTGCACCCTCTTCCGCTCGAAATGGGAAAACCTGTCTGCAACATTCTGCAGGCAGATTGATTGTTCCCTGCCACACATGGCCATACACATTATCCCGTTTCCACAATTAGCCTTCCGAATAATTAAATACTATGTTGATGTGCCGACAATGCACCTAGTAGTCAACTGGCTACCTGGCTACGCAGGGTATCAGCGGGTAGAAGTGTGCAACTCAAATTCGAGATCATTCGCATACGTTGGAGAAGTCGGAGGAAAACTCGGCTTGAAGAAGTGGCGAGCGAGTACGCTCATGCGTCATGGTAAACGCAGACGGAAGGAGTCACCACAGGGTGTCGCGCGCCCTAGTCGCCGTCCTATCTATCTTGCGCGGGGCCTTTTGGGATTGGCAGGACTGCTGGTTTCGGAACGCGTGGCCCGCTTGCGTGACTGAGCTGCTGACGAGGCGGGAGAAGGGGCTGATTTCGCTGGCAGTGCCGGCGATGCTGTGCGCTTTGTGGCCGCGGTCGATGGACTAGAGTTGCGACGTCCGGGATTGGTGGCCGGCGAGGCGTTCCGGCGACTACCAGTCGAGGCAGCGGGCGAGGCGTTTCGTGATCGGCTACGGCGCCGGGGCGGGTCTCTCCGACCCGAGAGCGAATCAGGTCGCCGACTCTCACGTCGCACCTTTGCAGTCGCCTTCGATGAGGAATCTGTCTTCGCGCTGCTACTGCTGCTGCTGTTTCCATTGTCGGCGCCCACCGCTCCGAGCTCTTTCGAGTCTTTGTCATCCGTGGCGGACGACGCTCGTGAACGCTTCTCGCCGTGATCCTTGCGTACGTCACTTAATCGCTTCGTTTTGGGCTCATCTTCCTTCGGCGGCTTCGTTTTCAGATCGCTGCGACGAGCGTTCCCGGAATCCTTTCGGGATGCGTCCTTATCGTCCTTGCTGACCTTGTTTTCCTTTGTCGTATTTCTCCGAGCCTGCTGTTGCTGATCTCTTCTGTCATCAGTGCTGGCTTTGCCGTCTCGGTCCTTTTCTTTGCTGCTTGACCACTTCCGCTCGCCCGCTTCTGGTGCGGGAGTAGAGCTTTTCGATGAGCTAGCTGGTGACGGTGAAGGCATCGCGTCCGGCAGCATGCAGTCAAGGTTTCCCTTGTTCTTGTTGGCTTTGGCCGAGGCCGTGGGCACTGGCGATGCCTTCGCAGGAGTCCAATCGCCCTTACCCGTTTTACCGCCAGTAGCGGCGGGCCTTGCGGTGTCGGTTTGCTCTTCTTCTTCTTCTTGTTGCTTGCTGCTGCTGCTGCTGTTGTTGGTGTTGCTGTTGTTGCTGCTGTTGCTGTTGTTGCTGCTGTTGTTGCTGCTGTTGTTGATGTTGTCCGTCGCGTGTCCGAGCATCAGACTCGGGTTCGTTTTCCTCGCTGTCTTCGTCCTCATCTTCGTCTTCACTCCCACTGCCGGACTTTCGTTTGACAGCAATTAGCTCACCAAACTCGTCATCTGGCAGCTCAAAGTCTCGAGCCTTCGAGTTGGGAAACGGTGATATCTCGCTCTTATCGAGCGCCGCCAGATCGTACATTTCGTCGAGCCGATCCCACAGCACGGTGGTGGGAATCTCCTTGTTGACGAGGCGGCAGAACCGGTCGTGGATGAAGAGCATCTGGAAGTGCTTGGCCACGCCGACAGGCTTGTATCCTACCATCGCCAGGTATAGGCTCACATCGCTCTTGTCGCTCCAATTTATCGGACTTTGCTCAGGCATTGCGTGGTCTATCCGTGTGGAGTCGGCAGCAACAACAACAACGCCTGCAGCTGCCTGCTGTCCCCGTTTCTGTCTGCTTGATTACGGCTAGCCAGCGGATCGTCACCCGCCAATCCAGCGGCTGACTGGACGAAGCTAAAAACACGAAGCACACAACCTAAACAATTGAATGAATCCACAGCGAGAAACCGTTTCCGCAGTTCCACCACAAAAGTCTTAAATAGTCAACGATCAACGAGAGAGTAAGACACAGGCGAGAGAGAGAGAGGAAAATAAAACAAACAATGGCGTTTCTCGGCGTTGCAGGCAAGCCAGGCAAACGGTGACGAAGCAAAGACAAACCACCCTTTAATAAAATGTCTAATCTCCTGTCGGTGTCAGTGCCAGCGCAGCAAACGGCCACAGCAGCTGCTATTAGCTGCGATAATTGCAAGATACAAACGCTGCTGCGAGTGCCCACCCAGAAAGGACAAAAGAAAATGAGGGAAAAATACAAGGGAGAACGCGAGAGAGAGAGAGAGCATCAACAACCAATGTCACTCGTCTACAATAGAGCTCAATCGCCAGCCACGTGTACCAGTCGAATCAACTAGCAGATGATAGTGTCGTAGAAGCAAAAAGCGTAGTATATATATATATATATATATATATATAGAAACAGTCCAAGTAATCATAGCTCGTCATACGGGTAAAGGTACAAAGGATGCAGCCATGATGCATACCGACAATAGTATGAAGAAGGCGCTTACATGCAGCAAACTTAAGAGATTACCGCGCACATCGGCTGGTAGTCGGATCTGCGTGCTTAGTCGGTCTAGTTTGAGCAAACACCACAGACAAATGTTTTCGTTGCACGATAAACGCGCAATACAGAGGGAAAACACCTCCTGCTCTTGTTTCAATGAGTGACATCGAAAGCTGCGCCAGCAGAGACAACCTACTGTTGTAGGCCATCTACATACCTGGGCGTCTAGACGTCGCTGATAGACTTAGCGGCATCGCATCAATAACGCACCACCAACCACATCAAGAAAATATTTCGCAGTAGTTGCCCATGTATATATATGGGCTAGTATGACAACATTTTTTTTGCATTTATATCTATACCCGAGCAGGGTCTCAGAAGTTTGTCTAAGCAGCAGGCATTTAAATGCATCATACACCGCGCAGAGCTATCATCACGGCTGTACGATGGCGAAAGTCCTCAATTTGTCACTCTCATTCGTCTGCAGATACATTACGGCGCTCTGTGACAAATATCATGCACTGGCTGCGCACTCGAGTAGGTGTCACTAGCTGGTCGATTAGAATCTCGATGAAGGCACATCGCGAAACCAAACGAAGAAAATTATGCCAAAACGTCGTCGTCGAGAGACGTATAGCCAATGCGCGCCAAATCGTAACTATCATTCGCATTTAGTAGACGATCCACCAAGTTAGCTCAGGCTCAGCTCCGTTTCCCGTTTACACAAATGTGTCCTATCTATTTATGTATCTATCTACCTATTTGGCGCGACGTGTCCTGCCCGCCTAGAATATCATAACGTTGTGCCAATCGGACAGTGTCCACGAAGATGCCACGCGAAATGTGTAGTGCATTTGTGTGTCCTCGGCGTTAACGACAACACTCCGGCAGCCACCGGTGGCGTTCTAAGTTTCACCAACCCATTTCAGCAACCATCGTAGATATACTGAATAAAAATGAATGTAATACTACCTGAATAACGACAGCAGTGAGGCTGGCCGCCACTGAAGTAATGTTGAAATAAGACAATAATATATGTATAATAATACTACTACTGGGGATAATAATACTAATAATAACAACAATAACAATAGTAAATAGCGACAGAGTGAAGCTGGTCGCCAGACAAGACAATATAAGTATAATGATAATACTAAGGGATTTGATACTAATATTAACAATACCCGTAATACTATAACTCTCTTATGGCTTTCTTAAGGTTACAGGGTTGGGCGCCTCCACGTGGCGACCGCTGGAAACGGGGTAGAGTACCGATGCACGTCGGCTCCTTGCGAGCTTGTAGGGTCACCCAAGGCGTGAAGGGCTCTTATATCCCCGGCTAAGATCCAACCCAAAACACGCAGCTCCTCCCAACCAGAGAGACCAGCAGCAGCAGCAACAAGAATTTAGATGTTAGTTACACGAGTTCGATGACGAACGATAGTTAGACACGAAGAATAAACTAAGAATCGAAGTAAAGATGGAAGAAGTACGAAATAAAGGAAGAATCAAACGAAGACGAGTGGCGGCGGTGCGCGTCTCTCCAGCGAAGCGTGTTCAGTGCGTGTTGAATCAAATGAGATGAAATACTACTGATGCATTCATTCACTGATGATGTCACTCGGCCGAGACGACACGCACTCGTCTCACCTCATGTTCTTGCTGACCGACAACAACAACGACGACGACAACGGCAAACAAGACAAACAAAACTAAAGCAACAACGCCGCGGCAAAGGCGGCGTTGCGTGGTACCCTTATGGCGCCGGCGCAACTGGTCTCTGCTTGCCAGCTCAACTCACCTGTTCCAACAACACTGCACTCTCTGGCTCTTTCTCTGCTTTCTCCGCCTGTTTCCAGCGTGCAGTTGTTGTATCGCAGTCAAACTGCAGTCAACGACGCATCAGCTGCCTGCGACATCAGAGGGTGGCGAGCGACAACCAACAACGATATGCAATAATGATGCGACGAACTTCCTTCCATACGGCGATACAGCAACAGCATCAGCAGCGCCAACGAGTTTGCCAGACTAGATAGAGACGAGCGGGCAAGAATTACAATGACGACACCACCAGCAACAACGATAAGTCAATAAGGTTAGGCTGTTTCTCTCAAACTATCTTCCCAACAAAATCGAAATCAAATCCAAACGACTACTACTAACAATAATATTAGTATATATTATAAATAATATATTATGATCAGTATATATAATGATACTACTACTAGTACAATCAAGAGAATTATATTGTTAAATGATGACATAAAAAAGCACTGAAACAAACTAAACAATCACCACATCTACGAGAGATAATACAAATATTAATAACAACCACAAAAAGTAGCAGCAACAACAACAGTAGCAGCATCATTAACAGCAAATACAATAATCCACTACAATAGTAGCAAAAATGAAAATAACGCACGTCAACAGCTTTAATTCAGCCTCGATGAAACGCTCTGGTGTTGATTACGGCGCACACTTCTCCTTATTCTGTACTCTTGTGCGACGTAAATGCATCGTCTTCCAAACAATGCCACCGAGAAAAAGAAAAAACAAACCGAAATCAAGGCACGAGAGTCAACCAGACAGAATAACCCTATCCCTACCAGACAACACCAGAAAGCTGGCGACCACAACAAGAAGAGCGCACACAACGAACGACCAACAACGACGAAGAATCACAGCACAAAACGCCAACAACAGCCCACCACCGAGCTGTGGACACAGAAGATGAGATATTTACATACGAGACGCCACACGAAGCTAGCAGTTACCTAGCTGGAGTCCCTTCGAATCGCATTGGACCGACTGACTCGAAATTCCCAGCTACTCGCGACCAATGAGCGTGAAGACAACAACAACAACAACATCATCACCCCCGTGATACATACGTACAAACAGACAGGCAGGCAGACAAAACACACCTCACAACACAGCCGTCCCAACCACTTCGTACTTCGTGTGTTATGGCAGTCTTCTTAGTCTGCTGTCTATTTATACACAACAACAGCAACAACAACAACAACAGGCAACAGGCAAACGTCGTCGCCGAACTAGCAGAAGGCGGCCAAAAACTCGCAGCTCACACTAGATCTCCATCACCACCACCACCACCTGTAGCTGAACTCTCTCTGTTTACCTCTTGTCGTTGTGCCCACTCAACGGAAATCTCTCTCTTGTGCGCTAACTCGCTTATTGCGCTCTATGTTCAATTTCTCTCGTTTCTTTTCGATAATGACTTAACGTATTGCCTGCCCTCCCCTAAAATGCATCGCATTTTGCATCATTTATTTGGCAGCATCCCGTAGTGAAATGGAACGTAGAATGATCATGATGACGCTGATGATGATGATGGTCTTGATGATGACGATGATCTTTGCTAGGTAGGCGGCGAGCGTCAGCGGGCGATCCGTCGGCAACTATGGGGCTCGTCGCAAACGATGCGGGTGCGCAAACGATCGGGCAAATGCTATATTGACTGGCAAGATTAGAGCCACGCCAGCAGGCCAAAGGCCAAATATACTACGGCCACTATCTAGCTTCCGTTTCCGCGACGCTGCGTGAAGGCACTCTGTACCTCGCCCGTGCTAACAATTGCAAAATCTGTGTAGATTGATGACAAAAGATAAGGCGTCCCTTTATTCTTAATTGTAGTTTTGAATCTGTGTTACAAGTGCAAAGTATATGTACAAGTTACAGTAAGATTTTATACATTATTACCGTAGTATCCCGTGTCATTAAAATTATGTATCTATGGATTGAGTAAATGTTTAGATATAGTTCTGGTTTGATTAGACGCAACTAAGGTGAGAAAGTAAGTGCGTTCTTGCAGTGTTTTTGAATGGACTGCGTGTGAGTGTTTTCGATTGCTTGCGTGAAGCGAGAGTACCTGCTTTTACGGTGGGGGCGCAGCAACCAGCGCGAAGTTAGATAGTTATTGTCAGCAATTAATTGATTAAATCGTATATGTATTAAGATAACAATACCGTTACGCGTACAGTTCTTACTGTATGAAGAAAACACTATAGAATACTAAGATAACGTTTAAATTCAGTAAGGTTTTTAAAGTGCGTTTCATTCATAGCATGTACAATAACCATGACTTCATTAATCGGTAACGCTAATTAATGCCCGTGTACGGCTTTGCACTGATGCAGCCAAGCATAATCGACAAAGAATGGATACACTGTGTGTAAACACACGTTCTTCACATGTTTCTACCTAAGGAAGCCAGGGTTACGATACACAATGCTAACCCAAAAACTGTAAAAACTAAACAAGTGTCCCTGTAAATTATGTAGTGGACGTTAGGGAGCGTTTTTCTTTTATGTTTTGACAATTGATCAGCAAGATCAATATGCCCGGGGCACGATAGCGTTTAAATGCCCATCTTATCGTCATAGCGTTCTCGTCACTGGACTTCTATGGATGGGCTGGTTTTCTCCGACAGAGGAATGTAGCAGCAAGGCAATGATAACCATGTTTAACAGAAACAACTAGCAATGCCAGGGCTCGAACTTGCGATAGTCATTCGTCGTATAGTTCATGGGTACAATGGTAGAGGAAAAATTTCATCAGAGATTCGGCAGCTTAAATAGAGTGCAGACACTACAATAGCAGCGGCTGTTTCTTGAGCTGCAGGGAAAAGGCCGACAATGCATTAACCGTTTATTGAAAAATACAATAAACATCTATCGGTTCAGTAATCTACCGTATCGAAAACATCTATAAATACAGTCAAATAAGTCACAAAAGTGTCAGGAGACAACGGCATAAGCATCAAGCATAGCTCAGCATAATTCGTCTACGCAAGGCAGCTAGGCAGATTGAACCAACTCATACTTGATAACATTTGCACGCCTAGCTGATTATCATTTGCCGGTTGATCGCAGCACACCGCGGCGCCAACATGATCGATGGAGCGTGTCGATATCTCTAATAGCTGCTGCATCAACCAACGATACCAACAATCATGGTGACAACAACAACAATAAGACAGTGACAACGACATTAACAACAACAACAGCAGCAATGGCGAAACTGATAACCAAAGCGAAGTCAACGGAATTAAAAACTGGAATGATGTACACACTCACCGGATATGCGGCAACCCTTAGTCGTACCCTTCATTGGAAAGTAACCTGAAAAACAGTTCGTCAACTATATCGAAAAACGCCGCTGGCAAGTACACAAATGTTGTAAAATAAAGCCTCAGATGAGTTGATTTAAAAGTTGGACTAGAATCCCAGCTGGATTACTGGATGTCCTGCAACTTTTAACTGTAGTCCCTATAGAAACAAACATCGAAAATAGCCTGCAAATTCTATTAGTATACTACTGAACTATAGCATACAGTAGCTCAGCATTCGAAGACAGATGTGCGCACTTTAGCAATATAACTAACTGGGCAACCAACGTTCACTTGACTGGAACACGTATAAATACTGTCTTTCCCGAATTCATGCAAATCAGGTTATGTATATAATGTCGTTTGAATTTTATAATATAAATGCCATATTTTTCTACGAACTAAGGACGCGTGACAGTGTGTTTTGTGTGTGCGCATTGTGAGAAGCCGGCTTGCCTAGAATTCGTTTTTTTTAAAAGCGTTGTTTTTTCTAGACCATTCTCCGTACCTTACGAGCTCTTGCTGTTCCCAACAGTCATTGTGGTAGCTTGTCCTTGTGGCCGCTGACTCTCAGCGGTATGGTTTATCATCTACCTGGTGTGGACAGTACCGGATTAAGGGAACTCTACAATACACTTATCAAAATTTAGAGTTTATTGTTAATGCCGTGCATGCTTGATGATCGGTCTGCTGCGTAAAAGTACAAATATTTTAGGCTACTTTCTTTCTGCTGCCGAGTACTTCTAGTTATGCAAATCACCTGCAACACTGTTGTCGTAATTGGCACATACCTCCGTGATAAGTTCTTTGTATACCTTCCCATAGTAAAGTACTACGGCAATCATTGCACATCTGATACCATACAGCTCGTCACGCTAACAAACCTGTAGTGGCTGATAAATACAATAATGCAATACAAACAATAATTTATTACTCAAGGTTAGTGTATCTTACATATACATTTGTCGGAGTGTTGGTGGGTTCCGGCAATGCAATCGATGGTAGGTTGAGCAAGTTGTTCCACAGTGCCGACAAGTACACTGCTCGTCTGTCTCATGAAAACCAACTTTCGTGCACACTGCATGATGGAAACCGTGCATTGCATGGCGCATGATAAGGTGGCGATTTTCGTATTGGGCATTCTTCCACGAGTTGTTCATCATAGTTTGCGTTCAAATGAAATCCATGTCCACTTGACACATTTTAGCTTCCCACTTTAGCAAGTGCTCTTGATACTTACCGCAGGTTAAAGCGGCGCTGAAGGTCTTCTGTGAAAAGTGGGGTACCCGAAGCCAGATACACCAATCGGTTGCGACTGCTTTGGTGAACGCCGATTACTCGTTTAATATACGTTGCTTTCAGGCGGTCGAGTCGTCAAAGCTTGAAGCTTTGAGATGTTCCCAAATAAGTTCGATCGCATAGCTTGCTGTAGGGGCAACTTTCAGGTCAAACAATTTTAAATCCGTCATCAGTGAGAGGAGTTGCGGATTCTTAATTGAGTAAATGGCAATCAGCGCCTTACGGACCCTTTCCAATATAATAAGTAAAACCAATAAAAACCAATAAGAAATAATATTTCAACTGTTTGTTTATTGACACATCTTGTAAGATAATTGCACACATTAATTTCAGGCTCCATTAAGCACATAGCTTGTTCGGAGCCCCTTTTATGAAATAACAATGTACAATTTATATATGCCATTTTCACCTATTTACAATATATTGCAACATGGTTGTATTTTTATATCACTTTTAACCAGATACCAAAGTTTTAAGATAATGCTCTTTGAGATGGCATTTGAATTTGAGCAGGGATTTTGTCTGCCTAACGGAGGCCGGTACTTTGTTCCAGTAGGAGGCCCCAATGTTTCTGATTGATAGCTTTGACTGGCTGGAGTTGGGGTGTGACAGAGTTGGCAGGTTTGATGCGTTACCCCTTGTAATTATGGGTGTTGCTGATGTTGCCAGACCATATACGTTTGGATGCAATCCAAGGAGTACGAGCTTATATTCGTATAAGCTTAATTTAAACTACGAGACAGTATTCTATAGTTTTGGGAACGGCAAAATGCTAATATCTTTGTAGTGCGGTTGCACTGAATCTCGCATCCAGAGGTCCGGAGTTGTTCTCAGTGCTCGTTTTTGGAGTCGGTGAAGCGACCTGATAATACGCATCTGTGTTAAGCCATAAACTTCTTCAGCGTAAGTCAGGTGACTATGGACGTAGGACGAGGTCTGTATAGAGCTGCTTTGCTGACAGATATTTGCTTACGTATATGTGTGACATGCGCTTCAAGGGTCAGCTTCTCGTCCAACGTAACGCCTAGAAAATTCGTTTCCTGTAAAAGCGAAAGGGCTATGCCGTCGCACTGGAATCGGAGGGGATTGATCGTAACGGAACCCCGCGGGGAAAGGAATTGCATTACATCTGTTTTCCTCCAATTCATAAAGAGACCGTTACTCCTGAACCATGATGATAATCTCTGAAGGTCCTCCTGGACCATAGTCTCTACGTCAATTGGGGAATTCCCGACGAATAGGGCGGTGGTATCGTCCGCAAACAAGGTCTACTTTGCATGTTTGGTTACGCTAAATATGTCGTTAAAAAAGATGTTAAAGAGAAGTGGACCACCTGAGCCACTCCAACAGATATATTCCTTAGATCCAAGAGTGCAGTGTACACCTGAATGACTTGCATCCTATTCGACACAAACGACCGCAGCCAAGACAAAAAAAATCATCCGCTCCATATCAAGTTAACTTCTTAATCAGAATATTTATATCAACTGTATCAAATGCTTTTCTAAGATCTATACTCCATCCCCGCTACAACTCTTCCCGCAATCGCCTGGGAACAAGAGTTTGCGCGGTCTCTTGAGTCATCGTTCTCTGAGGACGAGGTCTCCAGCGCCATTCACCATCTCAAGAACAACAAGGCGTTTGGCGCTGACCGCGTGAGAAACGAGTACCTAAAGGTGGCCACCTCGCTGATCCCCCTCTGGACAACCCTCGTCAACAAATGCCTATCCCAAAGACGCATTCTTGAAACATGGAGGGAGTGCATTTTGAAGGTGATCCGCAAGGGTAAAGGCGACCTTCTTCTTGAGTCATCATAGAGAGGGATAGCAAAGAAAAGCTGTGTGTACAAGCTGTTGTCGTCTTTGCTGTACAGGCGACTGTCCTCGTACCTTAAAGTCAGAGGGGCGCTCTTACAAGAACAACACGGCTTCAGGCGGCACAAGTCAACATCGACAGCATGTGGCGAACTTCTGGATAAGATAACTTCATCGTTGCAGAAAAAGCGGCGGCCACTGCACGCCGTCTTCGTGGACCTAAAGCCCGCGTTTGACGTGGCACCTAGGGACACCGTGTTGGAGAAACTCGCCCGCTTCGGCATCGGCTGACCACTGCTCACCCTCCTGGCATCGATTCTCCAACCCAACTCTATCGCTCTGGATGATGGAGTCTGTGAGCATCCGCCATTCCTCCAGACCACAGGGTACCCCCAGGGGGACAACCTGAGTCCCCTGCTTTTTGCTGTTCTCCTAAGCAACCTTCCCGCCCTTGTCAAGGAGCTGTGTCCCATGGTGGGCATTCTTCTATATGAGGACGACATCGTCATGTTTAGTCGCATCAGGCGAGACCTCCAGGCTTCCATCAAGGTACTGGAGAAGTACTGCGACAACAACGGCATGTGTGTGAACGCGTTGAAGACCAAGGCTGTCAAGTTCAGGGGAGGAGGCGCCCTCGCCTCTCACGATCGTCTTCGACTACGCAATACGCTTATTGAGTATGTGAGCAACTTCTGCTACCTGGGGGTGGTCTTCTCCAGCAGGGGTGTGTGCTTTAGCAAGCACATCACCGAGCGCGTGTCAAAGAGCGTCGTAGCCATGGCGACGATCGGCGAGCCACAGAAGCTCTCTCTGTCGACCGCCCTTCAACTCTTCCACCTCAAGGTATCTTCGGATGCCTCATACCTTTTTGGTCAATAAATGAGAAGATGAGATGAGATAAATACGTCGGCGACTGTCTTTTTTAACATTAGGTTTCTGCGAATCTCTTCAACAAAATCCATGAAGATACAGTCGTCGACATTTTGGATCGAAAACCGAACTGACGCTGACTTATGCCATTAAACATCTTAAAGTGTTCGTTCAACTGTTCATATATAGCTTTTTCAAAAATCTTAGACATTGGAGGGGGGATGCTGACCGGCCTGTAATTTTCCTTGTTTAGTCTTTCACCGTATTTAAACAGTGGTACAACGCGATACAATTTGAGGGTCGTAGGTTAGATCCCCTGTCGAGCCTGGTGGCGTGGTGGCATGCGTCTGCGCCTCGCGACCAGAGGAGACACATAGGTGCGCGGGTTCGAGCCCTATCGTTGCACATTTGTATTTATGGGGGTCCGTCTGTGAAGCAATGCGCAAAGCAGTCCCATGGACGTTAAATCTTGGCTGAGAGTCAGCCCCGAAAGGATTTTTTTTAAGGTTAGGTCCCCTGGCGTGTCGACAGATTAACTATGAATGCCACTGCGTCAGCAATAACGTCAACACAGTGTCTCAAGACTTGAGAGGGTATGTGGCCTTCTCCCGCAAATGTTGACCTTTTTCAGCAGGTAAGGCACTCGATCCACAGGGACCGGCCTAGGCGAAAATGGCTCGTGCAGTCCAGGTATCGACATCGGTACCTCGTAAGCGGCCGAGCATTCGGCGTCGGCCGTTATGCAAGTTGCATAATAGTCAGTAAGGATGTTAGAAAGTCGTACACAGTCTGTGACTATCTCATCATCAATCTTCAGTTTGACACACTTTTTTCTTAGGCACCTCCCATGACTGGCTGGATGGCTTCCCATGAGTTCCGCCTCTCCTGTGTTCTATCGCAAACAATCTTCCCATTAGCTTTCAGCCTACACTTTCTTGAAAACGAGACAACTGTGTTTCTCAGTCTAACATACGCTTGACGCTTGCGGGCGTTGGGGTCACTGCGATACGCCGTATAAGCTGCCTCCTTCTCTTTCATCATTTCAAGTAGCTCGGCAGTGACCCATGGCTTACGTGGCTGACCTTAGTTTAACTTTCGCCTAATTTCTCTCTTGCCCCTAGTCACTGCCGCCATCACTCTCTCGTTAAAGCATGCAAACGCCTCGCCTACATTCGAGATGTCGTATAAGTCGTTCCAGTTAGTTATTGCAAGTTCTGCCAATATTTGGTCGTATTTGTATCTATACGTCATAGAGGCAGGTCGACCTATTCTCTTACGGCCAGCCTAGAGGCACTATTCACACATGTAATTTTCTAATTTCAAAGGCCTAGACTATTGGACTGAGAGGGTTTTCAGCAAATTCCACATACGAACTAAGAGCAGAGCAGTTGTACGAATCGTACTTCACTCGAACATAAATCAAACAAAGACAACAACTTAAGGATGATTAATGTCGGCATCGTTATAATTGAACCGTTTTTGTCGGCCATAATGCAATTTAGGCGGCTCCGACGTTTAACAAGCAGATCATCTGCTAACCAGATTCGATAACGTTGTAATAAATAGTCGAAACTTTTTCAAACTGCCGCTGGCTCGCGGTCAGAAGAGAGGTTGTATTAGAACGCCGCGGGCCGTGCACCTCAAGGGACACACGGGTTTCTCAATTTTCTTGAGATGCGTACAGAAATAAATCAAACAATATTACATGATTTAACGCTAAATATTATAACGACGTCTGTTACCAGATTTAACGAATGCTAGTTGCGCTAAGTGAACACCAGCGGCTTTGTACACCGGAAGTAAATCCTCTATGGGGACCTAATCAATTTCCGTCTACACCGCGCAGATATTAGAGCACCCTTCTTGAGTGCAATACAATTCAGGCGGGGATGTCATCTCATATGTTCTTGGAGAACGAAACCCAGGCTCCTAGCGGTCTGCGAGAACTCATTGATTCGTGTCTTGAAGGTTGTCAGATAAGGCCAGTAGCCTTGGCCATGAACAAAAAACTATGAAATTGGCCTTTTTAGCATCGACAACTTCTGTAAAAGTGATTAAAATGCTAATTATATTGTCAACGTGTGAGAGCAACTGGGGCAAAGTCGTATACAAATTCGGATGATTCATTCTAAACAGAAGCGTCGTATCATCAGCAAACGCTATAGCAGAGCCAAGGTTTAGCACCTCGACTTAATTTTAATTGAATAGGACTTTGGAGCGGATAGGAAGTCGGGTGTAGCAGCCAGCTGCGAGAAGTTATTTTCATTTATGTTGCCTCAGTAGGCTCTGATTTGACATATTGAAACAGGCGACACTCCATCAAAGCTTTGCGTGACTTTATTTTGCGAATAGGACAGGATAGCGAAGACGACGCGTGAAAACACCTGCAGCTTACAGACTGGGCCCAGGTGACCAGCTCGACCACATCGTTTATCTGTGTTGATTTTTTAATCAATTGAATTTATTTATTGGCATTTCTTATAAGATAATCGCACACGTTCGAGTTCCATTAAGCACATCGTTTGTCCGGAGCCCCTTTTATGAGATAAAAATGTATAATCTATACTTGCCATTTTCACCTATTTACAATATGTTGCAATACGATTTGTATTTTTATATTACTTAACCAATTAACAGAGTTTCTAGATATTGCCCTCTGAGATTGCATTTTATTGCGCTGAGATAGCAGCGATTTTGTCTGCCAGACGGAGGCCGATATTTTGTTCCAATAGGAAACCCCAATGTTCCTGATTCATAGCTTGGACTGGTTAGAGTTGGCGTGGGACGGAGTAAGCAAGTTAGATGTGTTACCCCTTGTAGATATGGGAGTTGCTGATGTTGCCAAACCATGTGAGTTCGGATGCACTTCAAAGAGTATACTCTTAATTTCAACTACGAGAGAATATTTTATAAGCTTTTGGAACGGCAGAATGCTTATATTTTTGTAGTGTGGCTGCATTGCATCTCGCATCCAGAGGTTTGAAGTTGTTTTCAGTGCGCATGTTTGGAGTCGGTGAAGCGACTCGATAAGACGCATATGTGTCAAGCCATAAACTTTTACAGCGTAAGTCAGGTGACTATGGACGTAGGCAAAATACATCGCCATTAGGCAGTTCTGGGGAAGAATTCGTCGAGTTATGTATAGAGCTGCATTACTGCTAGATATGTTTACGTGTACGTGTGACATGCGCTTAAAATGTCAGCTTCTCATCCAACGTAACGCCTAGAAACATGGTTTCTTTTAGAACCGAGAGGGCTATGCCGTCGCATTAGAATCGGAGGGGATTAATCGTAACGGAACACCGCGGTTAAAGAAATTCTATTATACCTGTTTTCAATTCTTCCAATTCATGTAGAGACAGTTACTCCTAAACCTTTGAAGGTCCTGGCGGACCATAGCCTCTGCCTATGTTGGAAAATTCCCAACGATTAGGGCGGTGGTATCGTCCGCAAACAATGTCAACTTTGCATGTTTTGCTATGCTTCTATTGACCTGAATTACTCCAACTGATATATTTATTACATCAGAGAGTGCATTGCCCACCTGAACAACTTGCTTCCTATTCGACATCGAGTTAACTTCTTAATTAGAATAATTACATCAACTGTATCAAATGCTTTTATAAGATCTATAGACACGCCGGCGACTGTCTTTTTTAACATTATTGTTCTCTGAATCATTTCAAGAAAATCTATGATGAGCACAGTCGCCGACATTTTGGATCGAACTGACGCTGACTTAGGTCATTAAACATCTCAAAGTGTTCGTTCAATTGTTTATATATAGCTGCTGATTTTCGACTTGCCTGTAATATTTTGCTTAGTTTGTCACTAACTTTAAATTGTGGCTTATTCAAATGAACTTCATTATGACAATATTTTGCAAAGTGGCCTCAAATACTTGTAGCAGAAGACTATATAGATATACGGAAACCCCAGTTTTCTGGCTTTGTGACATAAAAACGAGAAACACGTCAGTCGGTGAAACCCTATTTAACTGGAGATTGACCCTATCAGTAGAGATCAATGTCGCGGTCGATCCTGTTCTTTCAATGACGGTCGCCCTTCTTTTTCCTAATATTTGCTAATTGAGTGGTCAATTGTGGTGCGTTATAATGTCTCTAGTCACTGCAATGATAACATTTAGTCAACAACGTCTTTAATGATTGGGCAGAAGTGGCACCTATATAAGTATTAATAATTCATTAATTAATAATACAGTTACTGAAAAAAATATAGGGCCACCCATGTTTGCCACATTTCACGCATTTATTATAACCGATTGTGTAAAGATCATAATGATACATGCTCACAGAGTAACAGCGGATACTTTTATCGACATTTGGAGTATCGGGTTACCTTAAAACACGAGATTTCGACATTTGGCATAGCTACGCTGCGAAAAAATTATAAAGTCACCACCAAGATGCATGTCTTAGCGAGTGAATTGGGTGGAATAACAACGTTTGGGCTCATTTCACGGCTCGACGGAAACGAAAGCAAACCTCCTACCAGACATTTTTCTGTGCTGAAACGATGGGTTTGTGTCGGCGTCTCACGAGTGACGAAAATACCCAAATCAAGGCTTATAAGGATGTCGGCCTCTCTAATCGGGAAATTTCCCGTCGATTGGGGCGTTCTCGCCAAGTAGTGAACAACTTTGTGAATTTGGGTGAAAAATACGGCGTAAAAAAGAGTCCGGGGCGTCCAAATGCCATTTCGGAACGAAACAAGCGCGCAATTTTGAAGATAGCCTCGAACTCTGCGCTCTCGGCAAAGGCAATTGCGGCGGCGGCCGGTGTGCTAACGAACGTGCGAAATGTGCAAAACCTCCTCAGGAAGACACTTTGGCTCACGAGAAAAAAACTTAAGAGAAAACCACGATTGACCGCTGAGCATCAGAAAGCTCGTCTCGACTTTGCCCAGGTTACGATGTCATGGACCACTGAATGGCACCGAGCGCTCTTTTCGGATGAAAAAAAATTTAATTGTGATGGACCAGATGGATTTAACTATTATTTCCACGATGTGCGCAAGGAAGAACGATTTTTGTCAAAACGGCACTCAGGTGGCGGTTCGGTGATGATCTGAGCCGCTGTCGGGTATTATACAAGGTCGCCGATTGTGTTTTTAGACGGTTGTGTTAATTCGACGCGCTATAGGGATCTACTAGAAGAGCAATCCGCACATTTTGAGCTGATGGGAGGACCCGACTTTGTTTTTCAACACGATAATGCCCCGATTCACACTGCTAAGTTGATCGAAAGCTGGTTCGAACAACGCCACATTGAGGTCCTACGCTGGCCTGCAGTCTCACCTGATCTTAATATTATCGAGAATGTATGGGGCTGGCTCGAACCAGGTAGAACTAAAAAAAGCAATTGTGAAGGCTTGGGACGAGCTCTCGCAGGACGTCATCCAAAATTTGTTCAACACTATACCAAACCGCATTTTTGAAGTTATCCGACGTAATGGGAAGTTCACTAAATATTAAGTATAGTTGTTAGGTGCCGTGAAATGAACCCAAACGTTGTTATTCCACTCAATTCACTCGCTAAGACAAGCATCTTGGTGGTGACTTTATAATTTTTTCGCAGCGTAGCTGTGCCAAATGTCGAAATCTCCTGTTTTAAGGTAACCCGATACTCCAAATGTCGATAAAAGTATCCGCTGTTACTCTTTGAGCATGTATCATTATGATCTTTACACAATCGGTTATAATAAATGCGTGAAATGCGGCAAACATGGGTGGCCCTATATTTTTTTCAGTGACTGTATATATATATATTTATATATATATATATATATATATATATATATATATATATATGTATTTATATATATATATATGTATATATATATATATATATATATATATATATTTATATATATATATATATATATATATATATTTATATATGTATATATATATGTATATATATATATATTATATATTTATATATGTATATATATATATATATTCTCCGTAGCGCTGCAGACGCACTCGCATCACCTTTTGAGTATGTCATCAATCTCTCCATCCGAACAGTAGCATACCCCAATGCCCAAAAGCTAAACCGTGTGGTTCCATTGTTCAACGGCGGTGATCGCCTGTGCCGAGACAACTACAGACCTGTCAGCAAAGATCGAGAGGCTATCTCTATGGTAGATTCAGGGATAACGGCCTCTTCATGAATTGGTCAAAAACAGGAGTGGTTCAATTAAAAACTCCAAGAGGCCAAACGACAATCAATTCTAAAGTCGTTGCCTGTGGCCGCACTTTTGATATACTAGTAGAAACGAAGTTCTTGGGTATCGTTCGTGACGATCATCTGACGTTCCAAGTGAAGACGAAACTTGCCAGGAAAAACTGTCAGGTCCCAATGAGAACAGAACAGTATAAATAACTTTCGGTGCTCTCGTTACCGTACTGAATTTAATTTACTATAGTCGTCGAAATAAAGCGTATTCTTCTTGGTCATTCAAACCTGGTTGGCCTTACCCCATTTTTAAAAACCTGAAAGATCCAAGGCTCGGCATCTCACTTGCTTATTGTCTTTTCAGCCACAAATCCATAATCGAGGTTTGCACCCTGTATTATAAGTGCTACATTGTGGAATAAGTTGCTTAGTAATATTAGGACATTTATATAACTAACTCAATTAAAAAAAATCATATTACCTGCGTCTGATTGGACTAGAACTATATAAACATGTACACCGTTCATAGATAAATCATTGTAATGATACGAGATCTCACGGTGGTAATGTGTAAAGCTTGTACATATACTTGGAAGTAGCCGTGTGGCTATATGAAGTTGTAATACAAACTGGAAACCACAACCAGGTTTCTGCTACATACTCGCTACTTGGCAGTTAGCGCAATATAGCGAGAAAAATTGGCAGCATTTCGGTCGCCAGCTTGCTGGGGTTATTAGAGAGGACTTCTGATAAAAAGCACTGAAATCAGGTGTGATAACCGTGCACGATGCGCCCGGTACGGCATGTGGCCCAGTGCACCTGCATCGGCTAGCATTCGCCATTCAGTTCCATATTTCTTACGGTAACTGACGGTTTGCTAAGAAGTACGCGGAACGGTCTTTCATTGTATTCCGAAGGCAAAAATCTCCTCACGTAGCTAATGGAGTACCTTGTGAGCGGCATTGCATAGTACTAGCCATTTAAGTTTAAGGCATATTATACTTGGACCGCTACTAGCTGATTGCTAAGCGTATTTCGTTACGCGCAACTCGTGGTCACCAATATCCTATATCCTAAACAGAGTCTTAATAAGAAATTTAGTTTTATTGATTATGAGCGATGCTGAACGCGTTAGAGTACGGCAAGCCGCACTTTGTCATAACGGCATTAATAGTATTTGGCGGCTATAAACGACAAAGGGCAAAAAAGACCTCAAGTACATGACATTTTTACGCGGTGGTAGGTGGATGTGATTCTGGTCAATATACAGTAAAAAAATGCTTACTATATTACGTTTAATTCGCCCAAACTGATATATGTATATATAAATATATATATATATATATATATATATATATATATATATATATATATATATATATATATATATATGTATATATATATATATATATATATATATATCAGTTTGGGCGAATTAAACGTATTATATTAAGCCAATAGAAGAAAATACAAATTACGCATATGGGTAAAGAAAAATAGCCGGGTATTTAAAGTGAATTATTCATTCGTTCTGTGGATTTTATTGTTCCGTTCTCGACAGGGTATCTCGGTTTCTTGAACGCTTTTTCTGCTAGACTCACAACAGCATAATTTTGAAGAACTCTAGAAACAATCTCGCTTGGTCTTCGGTGTATGAATAGCCAAATACTCACGGCTAACGGGTTTCCCTAGCTCGTTATATACAGCGAGAAACTCGCGTATCACAGATCTCTTTGTAACAATTTCTCTGGGGCTGGGTGCAATGTTGACAAACATGTGCTAAAAATTGCCGAGTAACGAGATACATTCAACGACTTATCAGCGCAAATCTTGCATGTGAACTCTTTTCATGTCTCGCATGCATTTTCGATTTGTTTTATATTCTCAACAGAACAGAACGGGCTTTTTGAATCGGACAAGTCGTCTCGGCTGTGACACGAAACTCCGCCGATTTTGCTCCATTAAACAAAGTATGACGCCAAGCTATGGTGCCACCCGTAAACCCGGGGGGGTTTGCTGGTTGACGAATCGGTGACCCTTGAGGAAAGCGTCGTCAGCAGATCTGAGATCCGGTTAAACCAAGTTGAACTCCGCTGTACAGATGACGCGAAATTTGCCCAATTTGTGCTGACGAGGCGGATCCGTTCATTGGGCGTACATGATGTTGTACATGAGGTGATTCTACGTTGTGGATTGCTTTTCGAAGTCGTTGATCCTGCGGCTGGATGAAGCAACAACAATGGTGATGTCCGATGTACGAGTGTCTGTCACGACGTCGACTACTGATCGAAACATATCTTTACGCACTCCGACGAAGAGTAGGAACGCCGTGCATAGGTCGAGCTCGGCACGTCAGCTTGTGACGACCTCGGCAGATGTGTATCCGCGTGCATGTGCAACCGTGTGCATGCTTCTGTGTTTTGTACAATGACTCCTCTGTACAGCGGCTATAGCCTACTCGAATTATCGTATTGTAAGTTCACTGTCCTGCTTTTTACTTCCCCCAGACAATGCGGCCACGACCCGTGTACTCTAATTTGCGACCGTCGGCGCAGACCCTCAGTCCGACCGACGGCCCCGATGCATCGGGGCCTTGGGCATAACCTCTGTTGCGTCCCTACTGCGTCATGTCGCGAAATCTCACTTCAACAGTTTCAGAACGCTCAGTCCGTTATCGAAGATCAGCCCAATTAGATACAGCCACACGCATAGAGTCGCATTGCCCGGTCTACTGACTTAGAATTACTGTCCCTGAGTGGCCTCGTCGCCTCCATTCGTGTCGGTGTCGCTGCTCTTGTCGAGAGGACCATCTGTCGAGGCCTGCTTCTCAGGTTCGTCCGCGATGACGCCACCCTGAGGTTCCTCTTCTGCGTCCGAATCGTCAACCTCGTCGTACCGCGGCACGAATGAGATCTGGGTGATGCCCACAATATAGCCTTGCTTCACGGCGGCCTATCGTCAAATATAAAACACAAATAGACCACAAATAATGTGGCATTAGATCGACGCATACACTTGTTCCATGCAAGGTGATCCCGCCTTGATACGGAGTGCATACATCTAGAAAACTAGTCGAAATGCTAGTGTCGATTCTGTTAGCTCGTATGTATAAACATCTGTGTAATGTATTGTCATAAATTGTGGTCGTAAACCGTTTCGGTAGACCCCTGGAACTGACCTCGTTCTAACTATTCGATAGCTATTCCAACTAACAGTAAGATATATGTTAGTTTACAGGAGCATATGGTTATAGGATTTTGCAACTACAACCTAACCTTATACGTTATCCCTTTACATATATGTACATCGTCTACACGGATCGGGCTTGAAACTTAGAGAACGACGAGACCAATTTCTACCTGGAAGTTCGGTGGGCAGGTCTTGTCGAAGTGCTTGAAGATGCATTCCACGTAGATCTTGTCTTGCTCCTTGTAGTCGCCAGCACCGTCAACGAGTGCTCGCTGCGCACACCTCTCATGGGCAGACTAGATAGGGCCGTGCATGGGTGCGAACAAATAATACATTCGAATCCATTAAGCGTAAGAAAACAAAGCTGAGAGTGTCCTGGACAATTTTGATTTTTCTATTCTTTGCATTGGTGATTATTCAAATTAACTTAGAACATATATATATATATATATATATATATATATTTATATATAATACGCGTTTTAATTACACTAAAGGAAATATGTACATTATCGCGTATACGAATAATTACAGTTGAACAATTACAGAATTATACACTTTGTCCTCTACGTGTATGTCCTTTCGTGGCACACCACAACGAAACGAAACTCTATCAACAAAAATCTTTAAAACATTCTATAAAAGTATTCTATCCATCTCGTTGCTTGGAAACCATACAAGGGATAAATACATCAGTATGGGTTTGACATAGATATCAAGTATTTACATGCACAATTCAGCATTTCTTAGAACAAAGGTTCTGAGAATATATATATATATATATATATATATATATACATATAGAGAAAAAGTAAGAGGAAACCTTGGTGAGCTCGAGAGTTTTGTCGTCAAGTCCGGCTTGTGAAAGGTAGTCCATGTACTTCGTAAGATTCATGTTGCCGTTCGCTCGAACCCAGCCAATCACCTTAAGCAT
This sequence comes from Dermanyssus gallinae, assembly GCA_003439945.1. Taxonomy (NCBI): domain Eukaryota; kingdom Metazoa; phylum Arthropoda; class Arachnida; order Mesostigmata; family Dermanyssidae; genus Dermanyssus; species Dermanyssus gallinae. The sequence continues at coordinate 1,700,340 of QVRM01001782.1, read as the reverse complement.
ACACCTATTCAGAAGGGAACAGGAAACACAGCGATCAGTACAATATTCTTTTAACTCAAAATGCATGGTATACGCACCAAGTTATGGAAGCTATACGCTTCATGTATATGCATACGTCTGCATGTAAAGGCGAGTATGTTACATACACTAGTTAAATACACAATAGGCACAGTAGGACATTATAATATACTGTAATTACTGCCTAAAAATGTGTCACTCGTGTCCATTGAGTGCTCTCCTTGAGTATGGGTTTCGTAAAGCACGTGACTTAAGATTTTCCATGCCGTTTAAATTAACGCACCTGCTGAGGTTCGGTAGGGCTTCCTCGACCTGCTCGGGTGATAGCGGGATGTGAGCTCGGCAGCGCTCCCAGGTAGCCGCATCGCTGATCTCAGGCAGAACCAACGGGTTCTTCAGCGGCTCACATTGTCCCCAGTTAGACGTGAAGAACTGCTCCACCTGTACAGCAAACGTCGCAAGCCCGTCGTAGATTATCATTATTATTAATAATATTATTATTGGCGGCTTTGCAAAATGAATAGGTACCAGCTATACTAATCATTCACAATTTTTAAGTGGTCCCACTTCTACGTTTAGCTCAACACCATACCATCACTGCAGTGGTCAATGGCCCAGTAGAGCTGGTGAAACCAGAATGAAGCTGCCATATGTTTTCCACTTAGGATGCGACTCATCGATTATCCCTATTTGCAGAAGTATAGAAAAAGTTGAATTGAAAAATTTGCATCCTGTTGATAAAAATGCCGGTTGCGCTGATGCGCATGATTATGGTAATCATAAAGTTGTTGATGCAGACGTTTGTTGTTGTTGTTGTGGTTGTTGTTGAGGCTGAACATGATGTTGCTGCTGCTTCAGTTGTTGTTGTTATGTGTCCGCTAATTGCACGGATAAAAGACGCGAATGACCGGTAGCAGCGGGTATGTGCCAATGAGCCGTGCAGTGATTTATAAATATATATATATATATATATATATTCAATATATATTCAATAGTAGATCGTTGTCGTTGTTGCTACCATGGTGGCACACGGGTGCTGCTTCTATCTGTCTATCGACGCATAGATCGTCGTGGTTGTCACGATCAGTGCGCTGCAACACCGCAACCCAGCAACGGTTAGCCTTATAGCTTGCAAGGAGATGTTGTTGTTTTAGATTTTGTTGTAGTTGTTGTTATTGCTGTTGTTGTTGTTGTTGTTCATATTATTACTGTTGTCGTCACCTTTACAGCAACCCAGGGGGGTTGTTGTTGTTGTTGTTGTTGTCTCGACGACGCTGTCAGTACGTTGCTAACAGCGCCGACAAACTAACGACGATCAATAACAGTTTCAGCAACAGCAGCAGCAGCAGAAGCTGTTGTTGTTGTTGTTGTTGTTTACGTTTTTGTCGGTGGTGGTGGTCGCCGTCCTCGACACCGACTTCGTCATCTATCGACGACGTTTGTTCAGATAGCGCGTTTATGTTGTCGCGCTATCCGAGTCGCGGACTAATCGCGTTGCGTTGCCGTCGAAGCTCAACCGGAGGAGGGGAGGAGTCGTCGTCCGGCGGTCGCTCCGTCAACGCAATCCGACGCAATACAGCGTTGGCCCGCCCGGACGTCACCACCAGCGTCAATATGTTCATTGACCGTTGTTATTGATGTCGTTGTTGTTATTGTCGCCATTGTTGTTGATGATGTTGCATCACTGTTGTTGTCGTTGGCGTTGTTGTTGTTGTTGTTGTTGTTATCATCATTGTTGTTGTTGTTGTTAACGACCACGACAACGACGACGACTATGACACGACGAGAACGGCAAAGCAACATTGTTGCTTGCTTGTATTTTTAACCGGATTACTAACGAAGCGGTGAGAGAGCCGCAATCAGGTGTCATGTCGGACAAACGCCACGACTGGATATGCTGTTGCTGCCTGATGCTGTCCCAAGCTGCAGCTAGACTGGGAGCAATTATATATATATATATATATATATATATATATATATATATATATATATATATATATATATATATATATATATATTTATAGATATATGTGCATATATATATATATATATATATATATCTAGCCCAAAACCCTTGCCGCAACAGCAACGGCTGCAGGTATAAGCTGTCGTTGTAACAGAGGCATCAACGATAACCGGTCGGATTATCGGCCATGTCGTCATAACTCGTCGATATAAAGAACGCCCGCGAGGTAAACTTGTCCCGCAGACTTGTCGGTCTGGCCCGCTAACGTCAAAAGCCGAAAGGTCAGGAGCGAGTTCGTTCGTCCGCTTCTTCTTTAACTGCTTCTCGAACATGGTGGTCCTCATGCAACCAACTTCACCTAAGCCACGTTCATTGCCAGGCCTCATACCTTACCGTCACTTTTGTCGAATAACTAATTGTCTCGCCAGCTCGTCGATTGGCTGAGAGTAGTCCATTGATTCAATCACCGTCACTTTGTGAATCAATCCATCGACAACCGCCGATGGATTGTTTGACAAGGCTTTATCGCCTTCACCGTTTCCGCCACCTGTTATGGAGCTGTGGAGATCGCTAAGGTGGCTGGCACCTCAATCACGTTACATTGCCGTCACGGCCACTTGTTATTGTTATGATGCGCGTTGTAGTTATCATCTCCGACGTCGTTGCTTATTGTCGATAATGTCGATCCCGGTGTGGTGGCTGATTCTTATCTTTGCTCTACTACAGCTGTTGGTGCTATTTGCCATTTCGTTCTGTCATAAGGTTTATTTTCTAGTAAAATGATACAGTAACTTAGTGCGACCTTATAACAAGATAACGTGTAGTGATCAAAGCGTGTGTGATAAAAGGTGAGAGTAGATGCTTGTTGTTGGTAACAATTTGATATGTTGCCTTGGAATTCCAACGTTTGATAGTTATTCTTGCTGCATGCATATGCAGTCGGCATAGCATATACGCAGTGGCGGCAGCAGCAGCAATAACAACACAAATAGCAACAACAGGGAGCATTACAGTCATTACGATGAAAACAACCCTCGGGGTTAACTTAACGGCTGTAGGACGTACACAAGTACCGCACAGCCTATCAACGACACGAACCGCAACAGGGGTAGAGGTGGAGGTAATTGGTAATTACCATGCGTTGGGGGAACGGAAGGTGTTCACCCACAAAAAAAAACACCCACCAAACAGCAACCACAGCCCGTACGAAGACATGACTAGATCTGACAGACACACAACTCTTGCGACCCGTCACACTTCTTTGACCTGTTCGACAACAATTCAGGAAGTCGTTTCGGGGCATTATGCTATGAATATCAATACAGGAAGCATCGACCATATTGACGGTTACCGGATCGACAATTTTCGACTCGTTATTATTATTATTATTCAATTGGTATGTAAGGTTTGAACGTCGGCTTGACGGGACCTTCGTTATTCACAAGCTCAGCCCATGAGGCCCACAATCGAGCCGCAATCCCCTACAGACAGCTAAAAATAGCATCTGTCTAAAAATTGTGCCTTGCGTTAACCTCTCTTCTGTGGTCTCTCCAATAAATTCAGCTGACTTAGTGTCCTTACTGATGGGTCCCTGGGTTTTCAATTCTACAGGGAGAAAAATGTAGCAAATGTTGTGGCCAGCTCAGAATAATCAGATACGCTGTTTTACGGTTTCCGTATATTCCGCTACCTATTCTCGCTTTACTCAGCCGCGATGCAAGTAGTTACGACCGCCGTGCGTATGAGAGCCACATCCCACTGCTTCAGTTGTCAATCTTAATAAAATTAGAGGAGTCAAACTTGATCAATGAAGCAGCGTAGCAGGCAGGGGTCAGATCAGCAGTTCTTCTGATATCGGGGCCACCCTTGCCTATAAGACGGTTTGCACTTATTTAATTGTTCCCTTGTAAATCGATTTTAGAACTTGGCTTAGTGTATCTTTGCAAGATGCGTTGCTCGCAAGTAGTCTTTCTGGTATAACGACGAGAAAGAAGCTCGTAGGTGAAGACTAGTTCGTAAGGTGTAGTTATTATTACATTTGGTATTACTACGCGTTTGGAGCTGACAAACCGAGATGATTTGATTATTATAATCGCTGTTTTTGTAGTTGTTGTCGTTGTAGTTGTTGTTGTTGTTGCTGCTGCTGAAGTCTACGTAGTCATCTTCGTCTTTATCGGCATTCTTATCGTTGTTATTGTCATTGTGATTGTTATATAGATCTAGATGGAAATGGGTTCACTGACTATCACGGTCAAACGCTGACCGTGGCCTTTCTTCATTCCGTTTCAGTTGTTGATCGGTCGACTGATTAGCGGATATATATATATATATATATATATTTGTTTGCGCCGTTTCCAAGACGGGAAGGGGCACATTGGGTAACAGGGGCGCCGAAATTTCAGCGTATCAGACGTTGCGCCTGGGTGAGTGCGTCCGGTTCTGCCACTGCCGCCAGCCCTGCATTTGCTGCATCCATGCTGGACCAGCTGCTGGAACAGCTTGCATAGCATCCCCGTGATGACGCCGACGACAACAACGACATAAAGCGACTTTTCTTACTTGCTTTTGAAGAAGAAGAAAGAAAAAGAAGACAAAGACGAAAAAGGAGAAAAAGACGACGAAACCCATGACAGTTTCTTACATTGTCGACATTCGCTCACGGCCACAGCTTATAAGTGACACGGACAAACTAGAGCAAACTTTAGACAACCAAAAGAAGCATAGCACGAGGGGAAAATAGCGGGAATGATCGGTATGTAATGTTGCTGTTGCTTCCGTTGTTGTTGTTGCTTCTGTTGTTGTTGTTGTTGCCTCCGTTGTTGTTGTTGCTGCTTCCGTTGTTATTGAGGTTGCTGTTGTCGTTATTGCGGTTGTTGTTGCCGTCGTTGTTGCTAGTGCTCATTGCTTATGTCGCAGTTGCTGTCGGCCTACTGATGTAACCGGCATGTCGCTGACGTCATACGCGACACCGATGTCTTGGCGCTTGTGCCGTGTTGTAAACAGAAGCAAACGGTTTCTTATGCGTGCGCGGTTTCCAACGACAGTCGCAATGGGGCATAGCTGTCACCGCTTGACAAGTTGTTCGCAAAGCAAGAGAACCGACATTGACTGCCGCTGCTGCTGCTGCTGCTGCTTGAATGCCGCATTGAAGTGCAGACGAAGCAAAATAGCGTTACCATTCAACATAAGCACATGTTGTCACACCTCTACCTATTCCATGGTATAATTGGTATAATTGGAGCCTATTCTGACCCCCGCACTCTCGGAAATCCGTACCTCGTCGGCACGAAACGACTTCCCTTCTAATCTAGCAAGCTGAGTGATCCTACTAAGCTTGTTGAGATGATCAGTTCTGTTTTGTTAAACCAGTTGCTAGACTTTGGACATTGTTCGCTAGCGTAATAGGTACAATTTTATAAGGATTTGCACAGTTTTGGGTTTTTTAAAATGGCGACTCACCCCATACTTCAACTTACCACAGTTGAAAAAAACACTGCCAGACCAACAAGATGGGTTGTGCGCCCCTTAAGGTCAACGCTAAGAAGATGCAAAATCCGTCTAAAAAATCGTTGACCCATATCGACCAATTCCTAGATTCGTACTTAAAAACCTTCAAAGCTGCTTTCGACTCGAAATCACGAACTAGCGTTATTGAGAAGCTGGCATTGGTCCCACTTAACCCCCTACTTGACTTATTCATCATCCAACGAAGGAACATAATAAGAATTCACGGCGGAATTGCCTAAAGAAAAAGTAAACCACAACATTTTCGAATAGGTATAATCTGCGTATGTCTTGATGTGAACGATGAACCTGGCACACTATAATACGTCCTACAAGCCGCACCATAAAATGTGAACTTGTATTTCAGTGAATGAATAACGCATGCACTTTCACACTAACTAAAGCAATTGTGACTATTGCGGGCATTATGGGATGTTAAAAACGGTCATACAAACTACTTCTTCTGACAGCAAACCGTATACATTTGAATCTACATATATATATATATATATATTTTTTTTTTTTAATATTAGAGTATCTGTATCAAGTATACAAATAGGAGCATTGAGAAATATGACGTATCTTATAAGAACAAATAGAGAATTCCTAAATGAAACCCGGGACTCCTATTTTTACGGCATTAGATAAACAAGGACCAACCATGCCTTCAGTTATGTCATGCTCTAACTACGGCCAAAATACGGCCCGGCCGGGGGGGGGGTCTCTTGCGATTCGTTTGCATGTGTGTGTTCATTGCTGCTGAACACATCCGGTACACGGTTGGAAAAAGAAGCATCTAGCTGCGCCCGCCAACGGACTGCTATTGTTGTCGTTATTACGTTGTTGGGTTGTCGTCTATTGCCTACTTCATTCAGTTTATGGCCGTGTCATGCTCTATCTGTGGATTGCAAAAGGGCGCACGGAACAACGGGCCTGGTTGGGTTGTACAGAGGCCGGTGTGATAGGGAGGTTGGTGTCGGAGAGGAGTGCAGTTGTTGTGCTCGAAACGAGGTTGTTTTTAATGATGGCCTTCGGCCTGCTTACGGTCTGTTTGGGCGTGATCCTTTCCGAGCGGTCCTTTGACAGGGGTCCTGCTAGTGCGAGCCCGGCCACAGCCACCAGCAACAGGCAGCTGCAGCAGCAGCTGTTCTGAAGAACACGCATCCTTGCGATTTCACGGAAGAACAAACCAACGAACAGACAGACGGTAGATGCCTCTACGAAACACGTCCGGAGCGAACGTATCAATGAGTGTCACTAACGAAGAACTGGAGCACGGGCTGACTAACTGGCTCACACTTAGGCAGACAGACAAACAGGCCAGCAAAGCAGATTGACTCGCAGACAGATTTCAGCTACGGGTTTCGTGCCTCGGGCTCTCCGCCTCCTGGGCTCAACAGGCAGGAGTATGGACAGGGACAGAAGCAGGGGGCAACGACGATGATGGACAAGATGATCCTCAGCAGCACAGCAGAGTTGGGTGTTGAGGCCCGTAGGGTGCCCAGTGGTGTCTATGTACAGACGTTAACGTCGGGTGGACGACTTGCCAGACGCTCAGCATGACGACGCAGTGCAGGGTGCTTTTGTAGTGAGTCGCCACTCGATCCGAACGCGCCGGGTGAGGGACGTCGACGTTGCCGCGCAGAAAGCACGCCGCTCGCTGTACGAGGAACGCCCGGCGGCGATTCCACGCACCGCCGCATGGCCAAGACGCAGAAAGACAAACGCCACCGTCGCGGCCGCTTCGGCTGCAACCACCAGCTAAAGCAGCAGCAGCAATAACAACAGCTGCTGCTGCAGCTGCGGTCGCAACGACGCTGATTTGACGGAACGATGGAGCCGATGAGGGCACCTGCTCGGGTCACCCTACCAGCAGCAACGACAACACCGACAATAATAACGCTAGCAGCAACGACACCTACAACAATAACAACAACAACAACATCAGCAACAACAAAAACCACAACAACAATTCCTCACTAACGTGGCCGTGCTAGCTCAGGTTGACCATATGTCCGTTAGGGCTGTTATGACGCCCTCTGCCGCGTGTGTCGCGTATCCCAACCGACGACACATGGCGTTAGGTAGTAGCACCGGTAGGAACTGACACTGTCTGATACAGGTTTAGCAGACAAAACAGCAATAACAACGTAGACAACAATGCAGGCACCGACGACGATAGTGACAACAGTAGCAATAACGGTCATCATTTAAGCTATAAATGAAATACAGCAAGAGCCACAGCAACAACAGCAGCAGCAGCAGCAGCAATAACGGTCATCATTTAAGCAATAATCAAAGACAGCAACAGCAGCAATAATAACGGCAACTGAGAAAATAGCAACAGCAACAGCAGTAACAACAACAATAACAATAACAACAACAACATTGCAAGGTATTCCTAATCCTACGTTCTGCGTTTCAGGCAATTGTACCAGCAGCAGCAACCACAACATCAGCAGAAAATCTGTTTTTTAATACCATTTCAGGTATTTCCGATGGGCAATGTTGACGCGACTGGCTTCCTATGAGTGCTTCCCTCCCATGGTGACTGGGCCAGTAGACCAACCATAAATTAATACCGGTTTCACGATATATAAACTGCCGGTTGACTTCATGTCCGTATTATAGCATGAAAAAAAATATATATTTTTCATTCTAGAACGTTCGTTATTGCGTGTAACTAAATTTAGAGAGGATCAAGTGAGCCCTTATTGATTCCCTCATTTAGCTACTAATTACAAGATTAAACGAACCAATTGCGTGCCGTGTCGGAGTCGAAATCATGATTTATGCCGGCGCCAGAGTTGTGGGCTATCTGTGTCACAAATATTAACATCGACAACTAAAGCATTTAGCTTAAGCGCGCCTACATTGATGACAAATATGGCAGGAAAAAGCCTTGACATGTGTTTATATATGCAGTTTAAAATACACGTATACTTAATGCATATCATTCGCCTTAGATAGAGAGTAAACAACTTGTTCTTCAAAAATTCGCTGGTATTTTAAATCGATTTTACTTAGCTACAAAATGTCTTATTTTCTGACACGCTTTAAACATATAACGGGCAACACCCTCTCGAGACAGAGAAGCGTCGTGGCCCTGCACTAAGTAATTATAAATATATATACATGTTGGCGTGCCTACACACCTCACACACTACATAATGATGCAGACGTTGCATTGCGTAACGATGCTCTGGAAAATATTCTCCCGGGTTTCAACTATGTAGATGTTTATGAACTACACGTGCTCTATCCACTGCCTAACTGTTGTCGACACGAGCGCTTCAAAAAGGCGATCCCCCGGGTGCATTTAATAGGAATAGTGTTAGTGTCAATAACATCCGTTGTCCCCCTACCTTAAATGAACTGATTTCCATAGGGTCCCATATTAAAGGCGGGGACATTCGTGGCTGGCGTATGGTCTGTACATTTTTATGAGCAGTTTTGAAAAGCGTAATGCACACGCGTCGTTGGCAGCCGTCAGCAACCACTGTAGGACTCACAAACCGACTAAACCCGTAATCCTCGCCACGCCTTTCTTCTCGGCTCCTCGTCTCAACCTGCCCTGGCAAATTATTGATTACACTTTTCCTTCTATCCTGCTCTGGATTATAATTAGATTTCAGGATCAGACTTTATCCGTCCGAGACTACTAGCTGACTTGCTGCCGCTAAACTCTCTAAATCGCCAAAGTTATATCCGACCGATAGCATGCTCATCATGCCTACGCAGGATTGCTTCGAAGGCCAGTATAAGAGATAACACAGGACCGCTTACACACCGAATAGACGACCGGCAACTGGAGTTCTCGGTCAAAGCCGGGGTAGAAATAGCGGTTCATACAACTCGCTCTTTCCTGGCCTCCAGGACCTGCTCCACGTACTTGCTCAAGCTGGATTTTTCAAATGCTTTTAACACGGTAAGAAGAGACCATTTGTTAAGGGCAATCAAGAACTCCATCCCAGACATGTACCATTAAGTCGAGTCCTCATATAGACGTCCAACTTGCCTTGTAACGTCTGACTTAATAATATCGTTCGAGACAGGTATACAACAGGAAGACCCCCTTGGTCCACCTTTATTTTGCCTGGAAGTTAACGACCTGATCAAATCGCTCGAACCCCCACTTAGTATGTGGTACTTGGACGATGGCGTACTGGCAGGCAACGCCTCCACAATCGCTAATGACATACAGAAGATTATCTATTTCGAGAAGGTAAGCGGCTCGGCTTAGAGCAACCTCTGCAAAACCTGCAAGCGATTGGCTACACGCCATACATACCCAGTGCATCATTAGGAACCTTAATGGATGACACTACACAAATATGTGTTGTTCTTCGACTCGGTACACCGCTCGTTCACCCTCACATATACCGATGCGGGGAGCCGGTGGGCACTAGAGCTCACTACGCTCTGTCCTGCGCCCTCAGTGAGGGTCGTCGACCACGTCACGCGGCTATTAATGACAAATAGCAAGTGCCCTGAAAACGGCAGGCTACCCAAGGACGTTAGAACCAACTGAACTAGCTAGAAACGACGGCAAGCGTCTCGACGGGTTGACTCTCATCCCCTTTGAACGAGGCTGGACCCTCATATGGGACGCCACCGTTACCGACTCACTTTCTCCCTCAATGGTCCGTTTCGGTTCACTTAACGCGGGTTACGCTGCGTCCCTAGCAGAAAAGAACAAGATGAACAAATACAGTAAACTGACAAGAGCCCATAACTTCAGCCCAGTGGCCTTCGAGATCTTGGGACCACCGGACCCCCTGACTGAGAGACTACTCATCAAATTGGGCGAACGTTTGAAGATAACTATTGGGGACAAGAGAGCCGCACAATTCTTACGCCAGAGACTTTCCATTGATATTCAGCGGGGCAACGCGATCTCAATTTTGGGATCGCTTGGTGAATGGTGCAGACCAGGGCTGTTCTATGCAGAAAATTAACACGCTTACGTACACAAAATTGTAATATGAATTGATAAAAAAGATCATACAACGTCATGACGCATGTATATTTAGATTTATAATGGAATTCAGTGCTGTCCTTCCTTATCTCTTCCGAGGTCATAATGTGCGTCACCGCACACCGCTGGCGTAGCGGTAGGCCTGGCTCGTTCTACGGCTGTACAGCGATTGATGGTGTGCTCCACTCTGAGGGACAAAGGCACACTTATCTGACTGTGCCTTTTAGACCTTGATGTATGACTGGGATTGCTCATGGCCAGTAAACACTTGGGTCGCGTAGTATGAGAGCTACCTGGGTTCTGTGCCTCTTTTTCGCTCGCCAGCGAATCCTAGGAAAACATCTGGCGAGGACTAGGACGGCTTTCGTCGAAGTGGTGCGGTACGCCGGACTCACCCTTGTGATCATTGTGCTCTGGATCGGGGCCGCCTATAGTCCGATAAATTTTGCCACTATTCCCAAGAACCTTTTTTTGGTGTCTGATGCTCTCCCCTTTCTGGACATCAGTCTGGCGAGATTTCAAACAAATAGCTGGACATTTTCTTTTATGCAGCAGTAGGTGAGCTGATCCCACAAAGCCTGTGTTTAGAGTTACTGCAAGATATTTCGCGTCTCAATTGAGTTTAACCGGATGGTCAGTCGCAAAATGAATATTCCTTTTGTCATTTTGAGGTGGGGCGTTTCGATCTTCTCTAGGACGAGTCTGAAATCGCGCGCCCTCACCAGGATATAGTTTTGTTTAGAATGACTTTGGCTGCCCTCTACAGCGTTCCCTCCCGCGGGCAATTACTACGAGTCCTAGATCATCGGCGTCCAAGGGGTCTACGCCTTTGTGTAGGTCTTTGATTTCTAGGACGCTGTCATACTCTACGTTGCAGGGAAGCAGACCCAAGTTAGAGCCCTGCGGAATTCCGGGGGTGATCCTGCGCTTCCTGTTCCGCGTCTCAAAGTCGACGAGGTTATTTTTCGCAGGTGTGCCGTGATCACCCCAGTTTGCCATGCACAACTAGTAGGATGACCGGAACGAGGTTTCTTATCCTACACGACCAAGTGATTTGTTTCAGTGCCCGCCTAAAGCTGTACTGAGAGTCCGAGAGGGCCTGGTTAGTTCTTCGTTGAGCAGCTAAACAAATAGGCTCTCCAGAACCTTCCCCATAGTGTCAAGCAGCCAAATAGGCTAATAGGCCGATGGGCCCGTCTGCTCACCAAGTTTAGGCGTGAGTACTATAGCCGCGCTCTTACACACCCCAGGGAAGATTCTATCCTTCCGCGCCCGGTTTACGAATTGCTTGAATAACTGAATACTGGCTATTGCTTTACAACTTTTTCTCCCACCTAGATTAAGCCAAACAGCTCGTTACGATCTGGTGCAACAAGCGTACAAATCTTGGCTCTTATACTTCTAATAAACACAATAAATTTACAGTTCTGACGACAAGGCCAAAAAATAATATTAGCAAGTTTCGTTGGTATGCCACAGTATAAGCTGCACCAACAGTATTACCAGAGAAGGCATTTCGTGCACGGACTCTGGACTCTAAAAGAGGAATTTTTGTGGGTATTACACATGGCCTTAAACGGCCAGGGTCGAATCCAACATAACTCAGCGCTGACATCAATTGGGTGTGCGTAAAGGTATTTCCTCCCCTCCAATAAAATAAATATGTAAAAAACGTGTAACCTATGTACAGCTCAGGAGTGGGGCATTGACCAACGGTAATGACAACGATAGCATGAGAGACAATGCCACTGTTGATACCACATATTAATTCCTATGCTATTATTGTTACTGCTACAGCTTTTACTAACGGACTTGCAATATGCTTACGGATCTGTAGTTTCCGAAATACTTTCGTTCCACGAGAACGCGTCTATTATGTCTCCCAGCGAGGTAATAGATTGCACAGCAAGAGAACAAACATAAAAACAGCAACATCAACGACAAATGCAGCGGAATGCCAGAAGATGCGCGTCGAAATTCCGCGATATGGAAATGAAGCCAAAATTAGCCGAAGTATGCTAGATACAGAACTGAAATCACACACCTTTTAGTCTTGCTAAGTCGACATAAAGATAGGCAATTGATGGAGAAGTGGCACTAAACTGCGCAGTCGTGCTGTGGATATCACTGGCTACGCTCCAGGCGTACATATTTTTTATGTGTTTAATTCTTAACTGTCTTTCGACGCATCGTTTGGTTTTTGCGATAGTTTGGCCCACAAAAAAAATGACCCAGGAATTAAACTGGAACTCTTTTGTCATTATTTCTGAAAATGCCAATTAAGGACGGTGTAACAGCGTCGTTATGTTCGAAGTTGCATCTTCTGTGAAGTATTTTTGAGATATTTTTTGCACCCTTTCAATCATATACATATGCATTTACACAAATGGATAGTTTACTACAAACGTTTTGTATAAGTCTAGTTAATTAAATGTTTGTTTGGAAAATTAAACGCAAACAAAAATACATTTGCTTAATTTGTATTTCAAAATTCGTGACCTTGCTGATAAGTGTAAGTGCGTGTGTATCCTTATTGTTGATCTACAGATTAGATGAAGTCGCGTTAGGTAATTTTGTAATTATATCAGCTTGGACCAAGTGGTATTTTACTGGGTATTCTCTCATCGGTCCTAGCTCTACCGTAAAAGACAGGCGGTTTGAGAATGGAATAATGACGTATGCTATATATATATATATATATATATATATATATACATACATAATGAAACACATATGTATAGGTAATAAGGTATCGTCGACTAACTATATATAGCTAAATGGATAAGAGAAATTGCTCTGACAGGTATCGATATCGAGAGACGGCTGATCGCATAAATGGCGTACACAGCCGACGTCAGGGTCGTAAAAGTCTATTCTATGGCAGAGTTTAAGGTGGAATACGGGGGACTCGTGCTGCATAGAAGTCCCCCGGGCTGGACGGTTAACGCCCCGAGTGACACTCGGTGGTACCGTCCGGGACGCCTGCTGCCTTGGCTTAATAGGCAAAATGAGCGAGAAGTGGCCACACGAACGCAGACCACCGGTCGAGAGGGCCTTTTGGCCCCGTATTTTACGGGGAACCCCTGCTCTGGAGTGGTCCAATGCCCTTCGGGGAGAAGGTATATTCCGGGGTGTAACGCGGAATCGCGAGGTGAATGCGTCTAATCGGTACGGTGGAGTAGTGTGGTACCCCCATTCCAAACCTCGATAGGGGGGAGGGTGGGGGATCTGCTGGCCTGTCAATTCGGGCTGGTGGGCACTCCCGTTCGGGTCCGCGCGTATTAAATCGCGGTTAAAGGGCGGGAGTGTAAGTATTTCTCTCTTTTGCTGGAATCCATGAAGTCACTAGCAGGTCACAAGATGTTGATTGGGTTGCAGTCACTTATAATTGGTTGTTGTCTCTAATACCTTGACCACTTATCAATCTAGGGTCTCTGCAAGTTCTGCGTGTCCATTGCTGGCGATTCAAAGACGCTTTCGGGAACAACTTGAGCTTTCTTCATGCCGCAGACTCTATTTTATCTAGCTGTGATGCTCCCATATGCTCTGGATGCCGTAGGCCGCCATCGGAGCAACCTTCAGGTCATAAAGTGCGTTTAGCGTGCTCAGAGGGTATTCTTGGAACATTGTTGGAATTGATAACTGTTTACAACGAGAAGGCTTGAGCCCTTCATTCGCAAGGAAACTAAGTTTCGAGCGATCAAAACGAGCAAGCGGCACTCCAGAAATAAATTTGGTGGCGTTGGTAACCGGTGGTCCGGATAACAGGCTCATGCTCACAAATCGCATCGTCAAGAAATATCAGGTTTACTTGGAGAATGATGGCGAACTTAAAAATAAAGCCATGGCACGCACGCCTGCATTAGCGAGCTTATGGGGTACAGCATTGGCGGAGCAGTGTCAAAGAGTTCTGTCTGTATCTATCTCGGGGCTCTATCGGACTTCAGAACAACAACTAAGGCATATAGACAACCTTCTTCGCGACCTAGGATATTCCCGGCTCTTCTACACTTCAAAATATAATTTCGTGCACGCTGATAGGATTACTTTTTCTTTTCGGGATAACGTTAAATATGCATTCCCGCCATGTTTCCGGCACACGACCCTCATCTAGAGATCTGTTGAAGATTGCATGGAAAATAGGCCAATTATGACCACCGTATTTAAGATGTTAATTTCAGACAAGGTCGGGACCGAAAGCTTGATTCCTTTTCCGACGACATAAGATAGCGGCTGGGGTTCAATAGATTAAAGATCCCACTTTGCGAAGCCCTCCAACAGAGCGTTGACATAAGCCAATGTTTAGATTTAGTGGGAAAGGCGATCAGTATTTTTCACATTTTTGGCCGAGTTGTTAACGTCCAGAAAACAAACTTCGTATCATTGCAACCTTCGCAGAGAGCTCTGAGCACACCAACTTCCTGTTCTTCGATCTTCGTCATCCTAAGAGGTCTCCAGCATTGGCGGAGCAGCTCGCTTCTGCGACGTCACTCCCAAGAAATTATCGAGCACGCAAGGGGCGGACCTAGTTAGCGTCTGCAAGTCAATGCTAGAGTTCTTTCGTCAGTGCGGTAAGGTGCCTTAATTCAATTGGATTTATCGGGCTTCCCATTAAAGGCATACTTCTTATATACACTGCCCTGTCAAGCCCGGTGGCGTGGTGGCGGCTTATGTCTGCGCCGTGCAACCGGAGGAGATACATAGCAGGTGCGCGGGTTCGAACCCCACCGTTGCACATTTGTACCTATGGGGATCCGTGTATGAAGCAATGAGAAAAACAGTTCCGTGGGCGTTAAATCTTGGCTGAGAAGAATCAGCCCCGAAAACTTTACTTTTATATACGCTGCCCTGTTCTTAGCCATACTTTTTATGGCGTTATTATTGGGGGGGGGGGGGTAAACTTAAATAAAATATTCAAATAAGCCATTCTCCCGAGCCATGTCATGAGGCGCCGATATATGATATACATACTCTATATGAATGGAATAAATGTCGTTCATTCCCTATCAGTCTCATACTGGTGCCTATTAGATTATCCCCGGTTAGATTATCAACAACGCGACTGTCTGTAACACAAACGTCTGGCGTGCCGCTTTCGCGTATTTGGGATTCCAATCCCAAAGAGGCGCACCAGTATATCAGTTTCAAAGTTTAGGCGCGAACTAAAAATGGCTTGCAAAGATGCTAAATGCGCTATAGCCATTGCGTACATGACGTCCTGTTATTACGCGCCTTAGCCAAAATATCGTTTGATTTGATGATGACTGCTGTATTGTATGTAATGCATAAAAATGACTCCATCGTGGGCACAGTCGTACTCTGTTGTGGATTTAGGATTATATTGACACATCATGCAACTTTTTCTGTTTATTTATATTGTTTTGTTTTAGATACTTTTTTGTCGTTTTTATTATGTAAGCTTAGGCACTATATAATGCAGTCCCACTAGTCAACCACTTTTTGAAATTTATAAAGCAATTTTTTAGGTAAAGCGTGTTTTACACATGTTGGAATGTGGCTAGATACTCCACGGACCCAGCTGTTTGACGACCCCAGCAGCCTGAGCATTCTTCCACCTTGGTTTTTGCGATGCTCGCGGTTTTCAGCGCATATGCATCCTTGCACGTGCGCAAAGCTCTTATTGACCAGGTGACGTCCGTCGCGGTCGCCCTGTGTATCATCTTATGTCATCGTCACTCGGCGTGTAGCATATAGTAATAAATGTCAAATGTGGTATTGTAGCTATACATCTTGAGGCTGCTGTCTCGGGCGTCCTTTCCCTCCGACGCAAACTGCGCAGGTTGATGGACAGCCACTGGTTGTCAACCATGCAGTCATCGCGAAACCCAGGAATACTTGCTTCTCTATGCAGTATATGTGTATGGCAATCGCAAACATTTGAATAATAATAATGTAAAACAATACAAAGTCCCCTTTATTCAAGGGTTGAATACAACGCACATGTGCACACACCTATATAGGTGGATCCAGGCCCTTTAGAAGACCACCCCTGCCAATATAACCTAGATGACCTCCAAAGCAAAAAAGAACTGAGAGCTTCTATGAGGGCTTGTTTCCCGGAGATACCGCGCCGTGTTCTTAGCGGGACAAGATACCTTCAGTGGGAATGGCTCAAAGCCTTACGCTCGCCTCAGCTCGGCATCACGCTGGATCCCAACTCTTCCGTTGGCGAAAAAGGATCTGATGGGGTGATTATCGCATTATGGTCACATAGGCAGCCCTTAGCTTGGGATGCAACGGTTCTGTACACAACCGCTTCCTATTTACATTACAGCTCAGTTGAGCCCGGGTGGGTACCAAAGGACGCGGACGCCAGAAAACGGAATAAACACGCTGGACTGAAAACAAGATATATTTTTGTGCCCATTGCCATGGAGACACTAGAACCAATCAGCAAGGGAACTGGAGTACTCCTCAAAGACTTAAGTTAGCAATTTCAGGAGGTTACGAGCGAGATGGTTAATTCATGAGGCACGCGTTGTTATTGGCCGTTTGCAGAGGGAGCACAGCATTTATTTTAGGCGCCATGGAGTAGAGTAATTATTCAATAAAAATAATAATAATAATAATAATAATAATAATCGCCATGAACTGACAGAAAGCGAACAGAGCAGGACAAACATGATTTAAACGTTCATACCTCACAATTGTATTAACTAAATAATGATAAATGATAAATAAAACTCATATAATAATAATAATAATAATAATAATAATAATAATAATAATAATAATAATAATAATAATAATAATAATAATAATAATAATAATAATAATAATAATAATATAGAGTTTTTCTATCTGTGCGACACAGTTCCATCTATTTTTTTTCTGAGCAACTGCCTGTGCAGATAACTGTAAAAGTAACAAATCGTTCTTGTTAATTAAGCTGTGGCTTTTCATAATTAAAATACCAATCAGACAAATACAGATATTACGGGCGACCGAAGCAAAGCGATGCTTCTGAGGCAGATGGTGGCTGTTTGTAGAGGCAACGTGGCTTCTATTGTAGGCGCCATGAGTTGACACGAAATTAACTGATAATAGTAAACACGTCGGTTCAACGCAATTGTAAGAATCCAAAAAAGAACTATTGAAAAAATCGTATTAATAAA
Source organism: Dermanyssus gallinae (assembly GCA_003439945.1). Lineage (NCBI taxonomy): Eukaryota > Metazoa > Arthropoda > Arachnida > Mesostigmata > Dermanyssidae > Dermanyssus > Dermanyssus gallinae. The sequence continues at coordinate 1,682,738 of QVRM01001782.1, read as the reverse complement.
AAAAAAACAGTAATAATAACTACACAAAATTACAACATAATCAACGGCAACAGCAGCAAAGCAACAAAACAACCTCTAACTTATATTACTACGTATTAACTAACGAATAATAAAACTGCCACTCTGATTAATGTTACAGCAGCGAGAACAATAATAACAATAATAATCGTCATGCAAACAGCTACTTCCGTAACTGCTTGTTCAGTTCTCCGCATCAGTCAGCGTTGGTGCCGTGAAATTGTGCGCTGAATAGCAAACCGATTTTAGGGGGACACTCGTTTAAGCAGCGACCTTGGCGTGGTTGCTATTACTCTAGACGCAGACTCCACGTCGTTAAAATTTATTCGTTCCAATTCAGTGATTAGCCACAGATTTAACTGTCTTTTTATCTAGTTTGTTAAAGGCTTCGTAGTATGAACAGTTCACTACGGTCCCATACCTATGCTGTTTCTTGTCATTTAACTTAATGGTGCGAAACCGTCTGTGTGTATATATATATATATATATTCTGACAAAGATACAAGGCGCACAAACCCCGTCAAGCACAAGTTAAAATGCAATCACACGAGTATATATATATATATATATATCATATATATATTTTTTAGATTTATGTAGCTACAAAGGGTTTGTTGAAAGAGCTCTAATATCAGCAATGCGCGTTTACTACTTACATAAGACGTATCTCGTTCAATAAGCTACTCTTTACTATTATATTGGTTTTCTCAAAAAAACATTGTCAGCAAAACGTCGCCATCCTATAACTTGCAAGCATACTTCTTGGATCAAGCAGTATTTTTCACACGGTCCAACAAACGTATCTAGCTTATTGCTGTGCAGTACAATTAAGGTTATTAGGCTGTTAGGTCACGCTATGATAACCATAACGACAACGTATATATCCAACAGTTTGAGACTTCATCTAGTACTTAAGTCACCTGTTCAGTGCCAACAACTTTCTGGCGTGCAGCCATTGACTGTGTTACAACCACAACTATACACTCGTATATTATTCCGCTACCCGATAAAGTTAATGTGCAGCAAATAAATTTCATTTCATCTATTTTACGTAAATTACTGTCAAGCTGAAGCAGTATTGTGTTTGAAGGTCGGGCCTGTCAGCTTTTTCCATCTAAAATAGATCCTATATATATATAAGATCCTATAATATATATAAAGAGAGAGAGAGAGAAAGAAAGAAAGCGTGTTTCCTTTAGCCCTTCATCAGGTGTAATTTGGCGTGTCTGGCCGAAATCAGAAGTACACGTAATTATCTCAGACTTCACACTGCTTCTACGGTAAATGGGAACATTTTTAAGTAAACGAAGAACACATGCCTTAGTTGGTTTTCAATATCGTGTATCAATCGGCGGCGAAACTTGGTAACCTGTAGGTGTTTCTCATAGAAACCGTCATCCGCGAATGCTTCTGCTTCGTTTCATGCATCTTATTGTCTTGATTGATTGTTTTTCGCAATTCTTCTAGATTGGGATTTATTATTTTAAGTTGTCAGAAACACAAGCTAAAGTACGTCATGCAACCCTTAAACACAGTAGGGAGTTGCTGGCGCTACTAGACTGTACAGGTGTTATAGTAGGTTTCGTTTCTGCACGAAATAAATCCACTTTCCATACGCTATGGCTTCTTCTCCTTTCTCCTAAAGTTAGATAACGTTCTACTTTTGAGTACATAATATACGACGCTTTATTTACTTCTAGTGATATCGACACACGTATATATAAAACATATATATAAACATAAATATTTATGTATGTATATATATATATATATATATATATATATATATGCAACAAAACCTGGATGGAAGCTTGGTTTAGGGATGGACAAATGACAATGGCGCTTGCAACGAATCTCACTACGTTCTTCGTCGCCGCGAGATCTTTCACGAGGGGAGCGATAAATGCCAATGCACGGGTGCGACAGATAGCAGATATCATCAGTTCTAAAATATGCGTGCAATTTGCAGAGGTTTACCTAACAATGAGTGTTTACAAAGCAATAATCATGTATATATATATATATATATATATATATATATATGTATATGTATGTATATATATATATATATATATATGTATATGTATATATATATATATATATATATATATATATATATATATGTATATGTATGTATATATATATATATATGTATATGTATATGTATGTATATATATAGATATATATGTATGTATATATATATATATATATATATATATATATTTTTTTTTTTTTTTTTTATATTTAGCGGGTGGTACAAAGCGAAGGCCAGGTGGCTTTCAGCACTACAACCGTGTCGTAGCTGTGTTGGCGTCGTCACCAGCGTGGCCGTCTTCAAACGAATCAGAAGAACATCTCCTATCGCCTCTCATTTTTGGTCGGTGGTTGTCTTACGCTGTTTTGCGGTTACCGCCCACTTCTTTTGCTCTCTCTCCCGTTCCCCGGTGTTTTTTTGCGAAAGTTCGCCACCACTTATTATGGCTGATAATGTTGTTGTTGTTGTTGCGGTTATTGTTGCTGCTGCGTTTTGTTGTTGTTATTGCTGCTGCGTGTTGTTGTTGCTGCTGATGGCGGACGCCGTCTCTGCCATAGGATTAGTGGCCGACTATGGGGTAGAAGGACCCTCAGTTTGCTTTTTTCGACACGAACCCGGGGGAATGAATAGGAGACAGATTACGAAACAATCCGGGAGAAAACAGCCATAAGGGTAAACGGCTGAGTAATGCTGTCAAACTGTCAGCGACGAGGACGCGACGAGAATCACCACAACAACAACGCAAACAAAAACAACAGTTACAACGACAACACCAACAATAACGGTAACGACAATAGCAATAAAAACAACCCGACTGAAAAAAACAACAGTAATTTTTTCGCCACCACCACCAACAGCAATCAAAAACTTTGTTGTCGTTGTTGTTGTTGTTGTTGTTATAAGAACGCTGCTGCATCTGTTTAATCCCGTTGCTGTTGTTGTGGCTCTCACTGTGGCTCTTGATATTTTTCGATTATCGTTACACGTCATACACGTTTCTCTCGTCGATGACGACGACGACGACCCAGATGGGTGACTTTAATAGACGAGCACCAAATGTCATCATCCCCAGCACCTCACGACGACTCTTTGTCAGTGGACGTATGCATACGGGGCGTGACTGGGGCAGCCAACGACTGAATACGTGGCGGATAGGCGGCGTAGGACAGGCACATTGTCAGGCGTTGTTAAATTTCTTCGCTGCTCTTGCGGAATACGACGACACTGATAGCTCTGTGGTTGCGGCGACTGGCCGCGACTGCTGACGTAGTCTGTCGCCACGCTGGCCGGCCAGCGTTGCTACACTGTTACGCTAGCTAGCTACAACAATCGACAGTTTTAAGCTGCAAGTCTAAGTCAGTGGTCTTGTTGAGCCAGTTGAGCACAATTTCACAGTCCAGCAGCGACTCAGCGCACAGATTAGGGAATCATAGTATGTGACCATTTTGTAACAAACTCTTCACCTTAATTTACGTTCTCGCTTGCTTGCTCTCTCTCTCTCGTCGTAGTCCCCACACGTCCCTCTTTCCAACGGCTTTCTCAAACGTGCATTTGTTCTCCATGTGTACCTCTTGAGATCGTTGTACATTCAGTGTCGTGAGATTCACATATATATATATATATATATATATATAAATATATATATATATATATATATATATATATATATATATATATATATAAATATATATATATATATATATATATATATATATTTATGTATATACATTAATCTCATAATACTGAATGCGCATTAACAACGACCCCGTTTCTGTGAGTGTCATTCGTGTGTATGCTAGCATGCTACGAGGTCTGCCTGCGTGCTTGTGTACGTCTCTATGTATGTAGGTATCCATCCGTACGTACTATGTACATATACGTATATGTATATATGTATGGGATTCTATGTACGTCGTATGACGTATACGATTCTGCGTACGCCATCGTTACCCCCTTCTACCTCATGCTTTCACCGTCTAGTAGTTCGTAAACATCTCCCATGCGTATGCCACGCCACGTCATAGGCTATGTTAACGTTAGGCTCATTTGGGAATGTGGCCGTGCCGGTCAGTAAGTGGTGGCGCTAGCTATGTGTATATGCTTGTGTGTGTGTGAGCGCTTGTTCATCTGTTTCGGCGTCGTGTTAGTAGTCGTCGAATATGTGTGTGTGTGTGTGTGCCGATGGGTTTGGATGTGGGAGGGTCTGGTCGCGGTGGTGGGGTGATGGTGGGGTGGTGGTGGGGTGATGGTGGGGTGGTGGTGGGGTGGTTGGTGGTCGACCTTGGAGGTTCATGGGTTCGTGCTGTGCGTGCAAGAATTACCAGACCGCAGTCAACGCCGGCTGTGGCCTCGGCCGCACCGCAGAACTAATACCCGAAGACGATGCAACGGGTCATTTAATCGTTTAAGCAAGCACAAGACGCTGTCGTCAGCCAGCCAGTCAGTTAGTCAGATAGCCAGACACACAGACAAACGGCAGTAATCCATGATCTAGTCCTTAGTTATACTAGTACTTGCTGGCAGTTGCCGCACCAAGTCGCACCAAGATGACCCGGCCCAACGCACAGCGCAAACGCGGCCAGCCAATGTGATGAACACAACAACGACAACAACAATAACAACGGCGCAAACAACAAAAACAGCGGCAACAAAGACAATTGCAATGACAACAACAGCAACAACAAAGACAGTAGCAACGACAACAACAAAACGGTGAAGACAACAACATCAACAATGACAACAACGGGAAAAACAACAACAACAACAACAACAAACAACGGCGAAAGCAACAACTACAACGAACACAACAACGGCAAAAACAACAACAACAATAACAACAACAACAACAACAACAACAACAATAAAGACAATAGCAACGACGACAACAGCGACAACCACAACGACACCTCCGACAATAAGAACAGACATTCGCCTACGATACGCCTACCAGCATCGCATCAAGCACGAGGAGCAGCACCAACTTGTTGTGCCGAGTAGTAAGTAGGTGGACAGACACACGACGTTCCGTCGTCCGTGTGTTGCTGCCATGGCGGCCGCCTGCCGGCGGAAAGCTCGTTTGCTCGGTCGGCTCGGCGGAAAGCTCGTGCTCAAGCCTTGTCAAGCCGCCCGCCCACACAACGATTGAACAAATGCGTGCTCCCTTCTGTGTGCCTTCTTACGATTACCCTCTAGCTTCTCGTCTGTCTTGATCGGTATCTCCCCGCCCCCCACAAGCTCACATTGCATCGATTGCAGTTACGATAAGCCTAAGAATTCTACTAGTACTACGACGACGACGACTAATAATCACCATGTTTGCTGTTTCTTTAGCTGTTTGTTGTTGCTGTTTATTTAGCCGTTTGTGAACCCCCCCTCCAAAAAAAAAAACAAAGTGGGGTAGACTAAAGTAAAGTTTTCGGGCTGACCCTCAGCCAAAATTTAACGTGCACGGAACTGTTTTTCACATTGCTTCATAGACGGACAACCCCCATAAATACAATGCAGTGCAACGGTGGGGCTCGAACCCGCGCACCTATGTGTCTCCTCCGGTTGCGAGGCGCAGACTTAATCCACCGGGCTCGACAAAGTGGGGTAGATTGCTGCGGCTACTACTACTACTAATACCAAAAGTGGTGCTACAAATAGCAGCTATCGTGGTTGTAGTAGTACTATCGTTAGGTACAGCAGCGGCAGCAGCAGCAGCAGAATTACTGAACGGGCGATGAAAGCGTTTGGCTGATGGAGACCCACAGAGGTAGAGTGGTGGGAGCTGACCATTTGTTTTCTTTGGTAAATCGCCAGATAAAAGCTTATATATATATATATATATGCTGTCCAGACGGGTTAGAAGGTGGGGTAGCGGCGTGGTTGTTGTCTTTGATGCTGCTACTGCATTTGTTACGCAGGATGACGTTGTTGTTGTTGTTGGGTCGCTGCAATAGCAGTAAACGTAAGTGGGGGTTAAGCAGACCGGGGCGGGGGGGGGGGGGGTGCAAAGACGCGCCCCGGGTTCGTCTGTCGGTTGTTGCCCCACGACTGGGTAGAACTGGCATGCGCCACTGCGGATGCCACTGTGGCGATTGCTATAGCTATCTCGCCTCCGGATAATAGTAGTAGTAGTAATAATAAAAATGTCTGTATTGTTTCGCCTTTCTGTAATGCCACCGTGCCGCTCTACTGAACAACCACAACACTGACAACAATAACAACACACTGATAACGACAACAACAACGTTTTGTTATCACAATAACTCTGACAGCAGCAGTTGCAATAACAACAACACTGGCACTAACAACAACGCCACCGACGACGACGACAACAACAACACCAATAACGCTACAACAACAGTAACAACACCAGCAGTAACAACAACAACAGTTATAACAACAACACCAACAGTAACAACACCAATAGTAACAACAACAATAACGCTAACAGCAACGCCGACAACAACAGCAACGTCAACAACAACAGCAACGTCAACAACAACGCCAACGTCTACGACGGCGACGACGACAACGTCAGCAACAGTAACGCCAATAGGAACAACGCCAACGCTCACAACAAAAGCAGCAACGTCAACAACAACAATAACACCAATAACGCTACAACAACACTAACAACGACGACAACAACAACAACAACAACAACAACAACAACAACAACAATAACGCCAACAGCAACGCCGACAACAACAACAACAACAACAACAACAACAACAACGCCCACGTCTACGACGGCGACGACGATAACGTCAACAACAGTAACGCCGACAACGCCAACAATAGCAGCAACAACAATAACAACAACAATGATAGCAGCAAGTGAGTGACACACTAACCGTATTGATTGATCCATCCCCGGCCATACGATGGAGGCGTGAGCGAACCACACAAACGTATCTAATATATATATATATATATATATATATATATATATTTATGTTCATTTATATATATATATATATATATATACATATTGCTAGACGTGTAGACGTGGTCGTCAACAGTAGCGCGTTTGGTTCATACGTGCAGTCGCCACAGGGAGTGAGAAAAATAAGTATATAGCACGTACGTGTATACAAACAATCAGGTAATAGAGAGAAAGAGAGAGACAGGCAAACATACCATAAATAACTGCAGGACGTATTTGTTTTACTTCTTCAACATGTTGTTATTGTTGTTGTAGTAGTATTCAGATACAAGCACACATGCTCACGCAGTGTCCATGACAGCAAGACAGTGGCACCACAGCAAAGCGTTTCACTACTGTTTTAACCGCAGCTAGTAATAATGCCAAGGCGACCATAGTGTTAATAACGATACAGTGGCCAGATAATAAACAGTGAGGAACAGCAATCATACACGTAATTGTCGTAAGACTTCAGTATTCCGTATGATCGTCTCCTATTACAACAATGAGCTAAAGCTATAACCATGGCTGTGCTATGCTGCAAAAACATCGATTCAATCAAATTATTATTACTATTACATTCTGTCTTTCCCTCTCTCTCACACTTACTTCTCAAACTGCCTTTGTGTCATCTAAGATGTAAATGCCTTTATCATTACAACATCTTCAGATACAATTACAAGTGTCATAAAGGTATGCTACTTCTGCCTCAAAACCAAAATAGAGGTGTGCATATACAAGCATTCGCCTCACCTTCTTCGTCTGTTAGATCGCAGGAACGCTAGATTCTTCAACAAACGCGTGTCTGAGTTGTTTCTACAGCATAACGATCGTTGGCTGTTGTTTCAGGAGTCTTTGACAATTTGGTTTTGTTTTGTTGTTTTCTTCTATCTATAAGGTAATCGCCGCGATAGCATGGCGGCCATCTAACGTCGGACGGCCATGCTGTCTTCGTGACGCGCACGAGACTCGGAACGCCCAAGCGAGATCCGGAGGGAATGACTCCTCGATTTAGGCCACGCAGAAGAGGGTCCACTTCAACCTCCAGCGTACGATCTGGATCCGGATGACGACGGATTTTGATTGAAGAGCTCAGAAGTTGACATGACTTCTGCCCTGGCGGCCGTAGCAACTCCAGCGTCGAACGACTCATGCAGCCGTTCACGACATCAAGAATTACGGCGACCTCACTCCAACATCTATTCTATATAAATTCAGATATAAATGTATATCTCTATTTTAGAACATATACCTAATTGCTACCAATCATACGTAGTAGCTGATAACAGACAACTAATTATGCCAGAGTTCGCTTCTCCAAACTCTGGTAACAATTCGTGGTCAGGGCAAACGGTCAGCTGTAGATTTTTTTATGAACACTTGCCGATCTGCAACCAGCTGTTGCAATCTACGGCTTACTATCTCGATTGATCGCTATAAATTAAGAAGTCAAACGCGCATTTAACGGTAGTCACTATAGCCTATATAATTGTTTCTTGTCAAGGACTTGAACCACTGCGATGACGCATGGTCTGTCTGCTATGCGTCACTGTCGGGGTCGAACCCGAACACAGCTGTTAGCCTGTCCCATCAATACGAAAGGCGCCGCAGACCACATTGGACACACGGAAAGGCGAACAGACGATCAATGTCAATAAAGACGATTTATCTCGCTGCACGATATTTGCAAAGGAAGAGTACTGCTGTTCTGCAGCACGAAATAACTATAGGCGGCCAATCAATACAAAATCTACAGTGATATTTAAGCGGAATGCGTAGCAAGCTTTTTAAATATACTCCATTGCATCATTTGTTGAAGCATATTAATTGATTGTGTCAATTAAAATAAAGGTCGGCTAGCGAACTGCAGGGCTTGACAGGTGAAATTCACAGCGAAGGTTACTTAGAAGTTATTCATGAGCTTATGAATGACGTCCTACGATAACCCCAGACGTATTTCATAATGTGTTTATGTGAGCCTATTAGATGCCTGTACCTTTTCACGATATACTTATACTATCAGTAAATTGTAATAGTGAATCGATTGCTATAATGCGACTCATTTTGCCCGTTAAGCCAAGGCAGCAGGCGTCGCGATCGGTACCATCGAGGTGACTAAACTCGGGGCATTAACCGATCGGCCCGGTTCCGGTGTGCAAACACCTTCTCCGTAGGTAAATAGCCTTAACAGCCCTCGAATGGGCCACGACAATATCACAATAAGCATTCGTTGCCACGTAGTCTATATCGTATGCCTTGCCTCCTATGCCCACAAAAGGGACCTCAGGAATGTTACTATAGGGAGTTTACCTCATCGAGCACTTCTCGGACATGTTCGCGTCGTCTGACACAATACCTTGCGCGGCTCCACACTTTGCTGCCGTGTGGCATGAAGACGCTGAAGGGGGTCGTGATATTCTTGAGAAGGAGTTCACAGTCCGAGAGCTAATGGGCCTGGATAGCTTACGAAACAAAAAGGCGTACCCGACAATGTCTGCAACAAGCACCTAAAGAACGGCTTTCTGTTGGCACCGTGCTGGAGAGCCCTGTTCAACGAATGCTTGCGCGCTGGTTCTCTTCCAACTCAATGGAGAGACGCCACCCTACTCGTAATCCCCAAAGGCAAGGGCGACCCGACAGCCCCCTTGTCATGGCGAGGCATTGCGAAGAAGAGCATTTGTTATAAACTACTCTCTGCCCTCCTGACGAGGAGACTAGACAGCTTTCTTGAAGGCGTTCATGCCATACCAATGGAACAACATGGGTTTCGGAGAGAGCGATCTACAGAAACAGCGTGTACGATTCTGCTGGCAGATATCAAGTCAGCACTGGCTAAGCCACGTAACCCGCTGTATGCGGTATTCGTGGATTTCAAGGCGGCCTTCGACCCGGCCCCTCGAGAAAAGGATTTGCGCACACTGGGTGAGGTAGGGGTCCCAATGAAGGTGCTGAAGCTTCTAGCACAAATTCTCCAAGAGAATAGGATCAACATCGACGACGGGGTAGCGCAGCTCCAGCCTTTCATACAGACAACGGGCCTGGCGCAGGGCGATAACCTAAGCACACTCCTATTCTCCGTACTCCTAAAAGACATTCCGAGTCATATAAAGGGACCCAGAAACCTTTTTTGTTTTAATATAAGTGCGTTTTATTAATAACATGTGCGATGACTATAACTTCATTTGCTTTTCCGTAAAGCTAATGCCCGTGTACGGTTTTGCACTGATACATCCAAGCATCATTGGCAAAGGAAGGAATTATTGTGTGTAGACACACGTATCTCGCATGTTTCTACCTAATTCTACCTAAATATACCTAAAGAAGCCAAAATTGTGACACATAATTTAAATTGTCAGAAGTCTCATATTATGCTAACCCCAATAATAAATAAATAAGAAAACATTTTTTGTACTTATTTCATATATCTAGTGCGTAATGATACGTTTTTTTTCAAATGTGCAACACTTGCTCTTCATAATCATATGACAATTGGCAATGTGCTAACTAACAACATCTAGTTTCATTTTGTCAGCCGAGCTTAGCAATACTTCATCTAGTCAGTTTAGTGCATGTTTAGAAGCGTACACATGCTTTTGCACACGTGGCCCACGTGCATCGGCAGTTTGGGTATCTCTTTCTGTTCACACACACATTCATTCATGCCTCCCGCTGATCATTCCTATACGGCAGCAGCAGCACCATCGTTGTCGTGGCAGCGGCGGTGGTCGCCAGGAGTTTCTATTCGAGGAGAGAAATTATGTCAGTGTCACTTAGCGTTGCGATGTGCTTTCGTATGGCGAGTTTTAACAGTCAGTGGCTTTTATTTGGTGGTTCACGGATGTTTGTGGGGCAGGTGCTTAATAGTTGTATGAAGTGGTGAATCGCTGTTCGGCACACTGTTTCCGTTCGTGTGTATTCTATGTTAATTTTGTCATTTTGCCGTCTTCTCGTTGAATAGCTGTGGTTAGGTCTATTTCTATTTTGAATTTCACACCCGGTTTCTGTTTCTTTAGGAAGGAAGAAAATAAGTACGGATTCGGCGTATAGCTGACGAAGAGGAATTATTTTGAGTGTTTGCATCAGGGGAGCCACACTAGTTATGGCGTTAACACCGGCAATTAGTCGCACCGCTTTTTTTTGCAAGATCATCAGCGGTTTCAGTATAGTAGGGAAGGTTCCATCAAACAGGACGATTGCGTATCTAAAATAAGCTTCAATAAGTGCTTTATATAATTCTAGTTTGAATTTAGTCGTAGCAGACGAACGTATTTGACCGAAAACTGCAATGCCTTTCGGATTTTGCGGGCGGTGTGGTCTACGTGTGAGTTCCATGTTAAATTACTTCTTATTATCACTCCAAGATATTTAATTGTGTCTGTTTTTTGTATAAATGGGCAGTTGCATGTTGTGTTTGGTATATGATTGTGTAGTTGGATTTTGTCAGGTACAGTCAGGTTGCGGCGACATTTTAATTCAAAGTGTATACATTTTGTCTTGTTGTGGTTTATTACAAGCCCGTTTGTTTTCATCCAGTTTCCTACCTGCCTCAGCCCATGTTCAACATGGTGTCGGCCGTGGTAAAGGTTTTGTCTATATACGAGTGCAGTATCGTCTGCGAACATATATTTGGTTGATCCGTCGTGTAAGTGAAAAATATCATTATAGTACAGTATGTATAGTAGTGGCCCGATTACGCTTCCCTGGTGGACCCCGAAGGGTCTTAGATCTATCTCTAAAGAATCACTATTATATGAATAAGTTTGTTTCCTGCAGTGAAGATACGTGGCGATTACGTTAATTGCTCGCGAAGTGATTCCCATATTTGACATCTTTTTTAGAAGACGATTCTGCGGTAAGGTATCAAATGCACGTGAGAGATCGAGAAATACTGCCCCGGGTCGGTTTCCTTTGTCTACTTCCGAGGCTATCATTTCCTGTATTGCTATTAGTGCTGATTGTGTACTCTTGCCAGTTCTAAAGCCAAAATGATTTTTGTGTAATATGTTGTTTTCATGCAGGTGCTGTTTTATCCGCTTGGCTATTAGTTTCTCAATTAACTTACTAATAGTGCTTAATTGAGATATGGGTCTAAAGTTTTCGATATCATGTTTGTTGCCTTGTTTGTGTACGAGCACCAATTCCGCTCGCTTTAAGGCCATTGGAAATTGCCCTTGTGAGAATATAGCGTTTGTTAGTTTTAAGACGATATATGTGAATGTCTTGTTTTGCTGTTTAATGATGCTGTTTGTTACATAGTAATACCCTGGTGCCTTATTAATTTTTAGGTGTTGTATTTCTTCATGTACTTCTTCCTTGGTTGCCGGTGCAAAAGAGCGCAATGGCTCGTTGAAGGTGTATGTAGGCAGGCTGTTGTTGGCTGATGTTTGTCCGGTTGACAAACTCAGACGCTCACCGACTGTAGCATCTGGTCGAGGTCATCTTGTACGCGGAGGATCTAGTAATTTACGGGCCTAGTAGGTTTCAGGTGCAACAAGCACTAGCCCGTCTTCACAATGCGGTCACCGGTTTAGGACTGACAATTAATCTTTCCAAAACCGTGGCCATGAAGTTCAGAAGAGGGGGAAGAACAGCAGCCGAGGACACGCCTCAACAGACCGCCACTTAAGTATGTCAACAGCTTCCCATACTTAAGGGTGATTTTCTCTGTCACCGGTACTTGCTTCTCCGCGCACATATCTGAGAGGTGCAGGAAGGCACTGGCGGCGGCATCGGCGATCAAATCTCCGAACAGACTATCGCTGAAGACGGCACTCAGACTGTTCGAACTCAAGATAGCTCCGATCGTGACCTATGGGGTAAGAGTCACCTGGGACCACCCCACGGCAGAGAACCTCGAACAATTGAACCGCGTCAAGGTCTCCTTCCTTAAACGAGCTCTGGGTCTTCATCTGACGGCTCGGAACCGCTACGTATATCTCCTCGCGGACACGCTGCTGCTCTCTGAGGACCTGCAACGTCGCTTCAATCTACCCGTGACAAAGGCCTTTCTTGCCTTTGCAGGGACCGCAGGGATTGGGAGGACAAAGTGGCGGACATTGACGTAGAGTTCCTTAACACGGGGGCAATGAGGAATAGTGGGTGGAAAGGAACACATATGCTAAACAGACATGTTGCGATCCGATTCGCCATTCATGGTTTTCATCACAAGTTCTGTGCGGAGCGGGGTTTCCATGACCCGTGCGATAGTTGTAAATGCTCTAGATGTGGGAGTTTCTGTGATAGATAGCACGCGGCTAACTGTCCCCTAGTACAATCGCTGCCTGGCAAGCTGACTTGGCTGAAATGTTTTTATTCCGGAAATGACTCCAGTCTTGTGTTGTTACCCTTGTATATGTACATGGATTTGTTTGCTAAGTATTTGCCTGCTACCTACAAAGGTGAATAAATGAAATTGATTGATTTTTATCATTAATTGATTATATGGAAGATATGGGGTTAGCATTAACTGTCAAAAGACGGTAGCAGTAAAATTCCGAAGATGAGGTCGTTCAGCGAAAGACGACGTTCTTCAAGCCGGGGGTAATGTAGTAAACTAGCAGTTTCCGAAAGCATATTGAAACCAGATTAGCGAAAGCCATTCGAACGGCAGCATCAATTAAAAACCCGCAGATGTTATCAATGCATACCGTGTCTGCCCTTCTCAAGATTAAAGTAGAGTCAATAGCAACATATGGTATATCACTTATATGAAAGAAATTAGGAGAGGCAGATCTACAGTTACTAGATAGAGTTCCATTTTTCTAATTGAGGGGGGGGGGGGTTGGGGTAAGCTAATTCTTGTCGAGCCCGGTGGCGTGGTGGCTTAAGTCTCCGCCTCGCAACCGGAGGAGACACATAGGTGCGCGGGTTCGAGCCCCACCGTTGCACATTTGTATTTATGGGGGTCCGTCTATGAAGCAATGTGAAAAACAGTTCCGTGGACGTTAAATCTTGGCTGAGGGTCAGCCCGAAAACTTTAAGCTACTTCTTGTAGGAATAGAATAGTAATATTTTAGAAGGGGCACTCTAATGACACAGGAACTACAAGCACGATGGGTCTACCTAGAACGACGGCGTTTGTGGCCTACACTAAGAAGTGGGGGGAAAATTAAAGGATAGAGACATAAGAATATACACGACGATAGCAATAAGGAGTACAACCTGGCGAGCAGCTGGATATAAGAGTAGGCATTTTACTACGGCGTTTGCAGCCCACGGGTTCCATTACGTGTTATGCAGCACGCGAGAATTCCACGATCCTCAGGAGTGTTGCAGGTGTTCGAGATGCTTAGGCCATTGCGATAGATACCACGCTGCAGCATGTCCCGCAGTTCAGTCAATAGCTGAACTCGCAAGATGAGAGAAGATCCGGTGAGATGGAAGAACCACTAATTGAGACTGATGTACTTGTTTATAATTTACCCAAGCTGGGTGTTAATAAACGATAATAATAAAATTCGAATTACATTGAAACATTATTTCTTTACTGATGTAGGTGAGACGGGTACACGTGGTCGGCAGGTCTCACAATTGATAGTATAGCCAGAAGTACGGCCATGCAACACGAATAAGAGAAAAAAACCCTTAAAAACGAGTAATAAAGACATTCGTAAGTTGACTTTTGCTGAGTACATTCTAGTTTGTGTAAAAATACTGGGAAAAAGACGCGCGACGTGCGCCTACAATGTAAACACGTTTTCTATGGGCAATAGTTTTAGACACGACCGACAAGTCACTTTTCATATTGTTAACTCGCACGTTACGTAAAGTATCTGTTAATGCGGCGCATATGAGACAATGATTGCCTATTCTGGTATAGCAAGAGATCAGACGTTTGGGGCAGTTTGCCTTGATAAATATACGGCAGCGAACACGTCCAAGTAATTTGTCTACTTTTCCATACGGACAAGAGACTCTTTTGAGACGGATTTTTGCTAAAAATTACTATATATGACGTACCCTATCTGGGTGTCAATAAACCATAAATATATATATATATATATATATATATATATATATATATATATATATATATATATATATATAATATATAACGTAACTTAAGATCGACGCGTGCCATAATTTGGGACAGTGCCTAAAGTCGTCTATATGGCTGGATAAGGTTATCGACACGCTCACTATTGACTGTTAATGCAAAATCTTCTCAACTGCTGATCTTAGATCAACCGCGTATTTGAGTTTTCAGATGTTTAGAGTTTTACGCGTGCTTACAGAGGGTAATGCTATAAAATGCTTATTGCCGTTTCTCTTAGACGACCTTACACTCCACTAAGTACGGAATCTGTTTGCAAATGCGATACATATGCAGCGCCCAGCTCTAGACACAGCTAAGAGAACCCTAAGTTTACATACAATTACGGCGCTGCCTTCCCTGTCTATCTGGTAAAAGTAACGAGTGGCTCGTTTATATACGATGAATAGAAGTAAACCTAGAGGGCTCTCCTTCTGTTATTGTAGTAGCAGTACCACCCTGTCAATTATGAGTCCATTATCGTTAATGAAACGTTCATGAATCTTTAGAAATTTGCCTCGATCGTAGGCGTATGTGGAACATTCTGTGTAAACACGATACCAACTGCCCTGACGCAGCGATTCAACTGCGCATATCATTCTGGCGTTCTACAGTGATCATGAATAACGCAAATATTTTAAACTGAGAATGCAAGGCGTCTAAGCAATTGTCGCTGAGCTGCAACACTTTTGTTTGTAAGACGTATTGCCGAACTAAGACGTGTTTCATCTACCGAAAAGGTAGCTAGCTAAATACTTATAGGCGGGACTTGTAGGCAGAATTAACTCAGCGGTCGATAGAAGATCGAGCAGCAGGCTCCTCTTGGTTGAGGAACAAGAGAGGCACCCTCGATCTGTCACTGACGTAGTAGCTAGTTCTTAGTAGCAATCCCCAATATACGATTCCATTAGAGTGGTAGAATAACCTCAAATGTCGGTCGCTACGATAGGAAAACTTGTGCTATTTGGGCGTTTAACCGTGACTCTACGACGGATGGTTTCGTGTTAATAAGATTTCTCCAAGGTGGCGAGCTGGGTTTGTGATATACGAGCAGCTCGTGCTCAAAGAATTCGAGATCACTGCGTACTCGACGTTGTACCTCATTCTATACATATTATATGTATTTTTTAAATGGTTTAACATCGTCGTTTGGGATGCGGTCGTTAGTGAGCGGCGCCCATTTGAAGTCGATGTGAATTTTGAGCAAATAACTAAGCAAATAAACCCTCAGCTCAGCTCGTCTAGTCTTGAATATTACAGCGGCTTTATTAAGTCCGGCGCGTCTTCCAATGCGCGGTTGTTGCGATAAAAGTCAGCATCTTAACTTTCTAATCAAAACAGCAATAACAAAAATCACAAAATTATTATAATGAGCAGCAAGAGCAGCAACAGCAACGTTCACAATAGCAGCAGCACAGAAGTTAGCTCATTAGTTAGCAGTCGTTTGTTTTTAAGCGCCAAGTCTATGTTTAAATGGTTGCTGTTATTGTTAGTGTTGCCAAATATATTTACTGGGCGGCTATATGCCCAAACTGCCTGTAGTCTATTTGGGCCAAGAGACGGCTCTCTGCTAATCCGTCGGGTCCACTGGTCACCCCCGACACCCCAACCCGGGGGTTACGATATGACAGGGATCGCTGGATGCCTCTGGAAAGGCGGGGAGGTTGCTGAGGGTTGCTGCCCATTGTTGTTGTTTTTGTTGCTGCTACTGCTTGGTGCAACTGTTACTTTTGCTAATGTTGTTGTTGTTGATTACGCCGTCACCGCCGTCGCCTGTCGTGGTGGCAATGGTCGTGTTGTTGTTGTTGTTGACGTTGCTGTTCACTAACGGTCACTAGCCATTGAGATAACTACCACTCTCAGCAATCTAGGCCGCCAGTTAGTTAGCCGTCAGCCGCCCGGATAGAACCCAGCAAACGAATAGACTGCAGGTAGTTGTAGGTGCGCGGGCGGGTGGATGTTCAGCCAGATAGACAACGAGACGGCTAGGTGGATAAATACAACCGTTACCACTGGCACCATTAACAACAGCTGCAGCAGCAGCGGCAGCACCCAGTAATCGAATAATCCAACAACGTGACCACAAACCGAGAGCCACTATAGCCGCACGCTCGCTTGTTTTCTTGCTTGCTTGATTGCCAATTGCTCGACTTACTTGCGCCCTTGTGTCAGCCACTGGTCGACGACGACAACAATCCAACGACTTGATGGGGGGCAAGTCGGAATGGCGGGGTAACGGCGGGGTGCAGGAGCGACGGCAGCCGCGGCGTGAGTGGTAGTATGGCCGGAGCAGCGATGTAGTCGTGTGGGCGGCGGGGGTAGTCGTATAGGCGGCGGGGGTAGTCGTATGGGCGGCGGGGGTAGTCGTATAGGCGGCGGGGGTAGTCGTATGGGCGGCGGGGGTAGTCGTATGGGCGGCGGGGGTAGTCGTATAGGCGGCGGGGGTAGTCGTATGGGCGGCGGGGGTAGTCGTATGGGCGGCGGGGGTAGTCGTATGGGCGGCGGGGGCAGTCGTATGGGCGGCGGGAGTAATCGTATAGGCGGCGAGAGTAATCGTATAGGCGGCGGGGGTAGTCGTATAGGCGGCGGGGGTAGTCGTATGGGCGGCGGGGGTAGTCGTATGGGCGGCGGGGGCAGTCGTATGGGCGGCGGGAGTAATCGTATGGGCGGCGGGAGTAATCGTATGGGCGGCGGGGAGTAGTCGTGTAGACGGCGGGGGTAGTCGTGTAGACGGCGGGGGTAGTCGTGTAGACGGCGGGGGTAGTCGTGTAGACGGCGGGGGTAGTCGTGTAGACGGCGGGGGTAGTCGTGTAGACGGCGGGGGTAGTCGTGTAGACGGCGGGGGTAGTCGTGTAGACGGCGGGGGTAGTCGCGTAGACGGCGGGGGTAGTCGTGTAGACGGCGGGGGGTAGTTGTGTAGACGGCGGGGGTAGTCGTGTAGACGGCGGGGGTAGTCGCCATAAACCAATCACTTAGAAACAATTGCGGGTCCCCCTACCTACGACGTATTCTAGCGTCGTAACTAAAAGACCAACCCTGTAGAATATAACCTACGATGGAGTACTTATACTACTGCACCCCCCGGGAGTTTATTCCATCGCCTACGCAGACGATCTGACACTGAACGTCACCGCCCGTGACGATCTGCTGCGGGGGTAGTCGTGTGGGCGGCATTAAAGATTTGCCTCACGGTGATTCCAAGTCCATAGGGGACTGACGATAGTATAGAATTAAATACTATGAGTCATTTAAAAAAGTTTTACTTTCTACTTCTGTGCGTGCCGACTGCCAAATATCCTAGCGTCTCCTGAAGCCTTCCTGCAACATCTTCTATGCGAGGTATATACGCGAAAGGAACGTATGCTTATTTATGCATTATGCGGCATACGATCCTATCGAGTCTGCGTCTTCACCGCTTGTCGGTATGTGTCGCATGTCTCACGTTAAAACTGCTCCCCCCCCCCACCCTCCCCACTAAAAAAACGATTTCAGGCTGACCCTCAGCCAACATTTAACGTCCACGGGTTTGCTTTCGCATTGCTTTGTAAGACGGAGCCCATAAATACAAACGTGTAAAGGTGGAGGTCGAGCCCGCGCACCTATGTGTCTCCTCTGGCCGCGAGGCGCACGCGAATGCACCACGCCTCGACTGCTTTTTCTCCTGTTACTATCGAAAGGTACCGCAGTCCTGTTGTTGCTTGTCGAACCCGGTGGCGTGGTGCATTCGCCTGCGCCTCGCGACCGTAGAACCCACATAGGTGCGCGGGTTTGAGCCCCACTGTTGCACATTTGTGTTTATCGGGGTCCGTCTATGAAGCAATGCGAAAAGCAGTCCCGTGGACGTTAAATCTTGGCTGAGGGTCAGTCCGAAAAGTCAGTTATTAGATAGTCTTTCAAACGACCAGCACCGAATTATCCGAGCCCAGCTAGCAGCAGAATAGCGGGCAATTTCAGGAGCACTAAACATTGAGACGTTGACCGCGACGGCGGGAAGTCGCTGGAATAAGACGACGATGCTGCTGCTGCCGCCGCCGCCGTTGTTGTTTATGACAGTGATGATGGTGCTCTTGTTGTTGCTGGGGTTACTTATTTATGATAAAGGTGCTGTTGTTGGGGCTGTCTATAATGATGAAAATGATAATGATGATGATGATGATGTTGTTGTTGTTGTTTTGGTTGTCGCCGGTGCGGCCTGCGACGCGCGCTGTGCAGAACCGACAAGCGTGAAAGTCTCTGCCATCTGACGGGCCACTGAGCTTAAGTTGGGCACATCTATTTAACACACCACCAAAATAAGAGAGCGGACGACGATGAAGATAAAGAAGAAAGAGAAGGAGAATGAGAAGAAGAAATGGAGAGAAAGAAGGAGGAGCCAAAGGCAGAAAGATGACGCCCGCCGTCGCACTAGCGAACACTGCTACGACCGTTGCCACCATTAGGCCTGCAATTGGCCAGTTGTGAATTGCAATACGAACCAAACGAAGCACCGTGGTAACATTTATATGAGCCAAAACTGAGATCGTGCTACAGCAACAATAACAACAACAAACATAACAGACAAAACAAAAACAACATTCGGAGCAACAACAAGACATCTAGACAATACCACATCTAGACGTATAGCTATACAAAACGCTGAGAGTGGTACCGTTGGAGAACCGCACACGAATCCTTGTCGCTTCTACCCTACGTATAGCATAGAGCTAATGTAAAGTCAATCGACCAGCAACGAATAATTCGAGCCCAGCCAGCAGCAGAATAGCGAACAAATTCAGGAGCACTAAATATTGAGACGTTGGTCGCGACGACGGGAAGTCGATGGAATAAGACGATGATGCTGCTGCTGCTGCCGCCGCAGTTGCTGTTCGTGATAGTGATGATGGTGTTCATGTTGTTGCTAGAGCTACTTATTTATCATAAATGTGTTGTTGTTGGGGATGTCTCCTCTCCAAAGACCTCCTGCAGAAACAGACCATTTTGCTTGGTAGCCGTTCTGCCGGCGCTTTCACGTCACAGCATGCAGCTTCCTCAATTGCCATCCGTTTTTCAATTCAATCCGCCATTCCATCACAGTGCAAACTCATTGCCAAACGTGCTGAGACGCTGGTATGCAAAATCCGATAACGTTGGCATCTTTATAGGCGGCCAGATGTCTATGTTGTCGCAATACTTGACAACATCGGGAATCCAGACCAGCGCCGGGCCGCTTAAGCAAGAGGCAACCTTACACGTTCCAGAAAAACATCTCGATCCCAAGGCGCAATCTGTGCAGCGTCACCATAACCTGACTTTAGTGGTCAAACGGCACCTATTTAAGAATAAACATATGTACAGGTTGTTAAAGATATAGTGATTTTCCATTTGCCATAACTGCTACTACTACGTCTACTTCTACTACTGTGGCAGAAAGCCGACGCCCCTAACACTGCGAATTCTCCAATTAATTAACCTATTATCATGGTTCTCTACACCTCATAGGGTCAATTAGGATCAACCAACATCATAAAAGTAGAACAGCGGGAAAGGTCATACACCTATTGGTATTATAGAGGTGTACTCTCAATCCAACCAACCGCCGTGGTGTCGTTACATCTCTTTTGCTGTCTCCCTTTCGCTCCCTATATATATTGATTTGGAGGACAACCTTATACAGATGTCTTCTTTCTGTGTTAAACATCCTCTGCTGAAGAACCTGCTGAAGCCCATACATGCCTTGTAACGAAAACGCGGCGACAAGGTGTACGACTGTAAATTAAGACGTAACTTGTTATTATGACGATTCCGTAATGAGCACGACACGCAGCTTAGGAATGACATTTGACAGCTTTTTGGTGCATGTATATGTGCAGTTCAAAATGGCGTTCTACTACGCACGTCACAGAAGTAACGACGATTCTAACGGCAGTTTCTTTACTGCTATACTTTTGTTTTGCAATGAATATAGCCTATGCCCCTTAAAGTCTTGACGTGACATTTCAACAATTGTAATGTAAACAGTGGCGCATTGTTCACCAAACAACGTGCCGAGGTTACCTAAGCCAGATTATGAAATGACAACTTGTGAAATCGCATATATATATATATATATATATATATATATATTGGAAGAAAAGACATGCAATAAGATTCAATTACGCAATGTACAGCATCTCCTTTTTTTTTGCGGCCACGCTGCCACAAGGACTGTTAGGGAAACCCTAGATATCTTAACATGTCCGGCCCTCGGTGCATTGAAGATATACCTCAGATTAAGTTCCAAGCCCGTAGGAGACGGAGGATAGTCTAGAATTAAAAACAACCTCCTTAAAAAATGTTTTTAATTCTAGCATATCCTTGAAAATGATATGCGTGTGAGCGCATGTCGCATGTACTTATATATAATTTATGTATATAAATGCATGTGTATCTTATATATATACACACCGGTACTTAGCTTTCACAGCATTTGAGAGTTCAATATGCTCTCTGTTTTCAGCAAATCCAGCACGGAGTCCACAGTGACCTTATTATATGCATGAAACACTTTTACGTACATAATAAAACATGAGGTCGCTTTGAGTATTAACGTAGTCAATACGACCATACTTCTATTGAATCGTAACGCGGCAACCTTGTCTCTCTAATTGTACAGCATCCATTATACTGAAGCAACACAACATGCATCTGCCTTTTGGGGTAGCCGCTGGCAGAAACGCTTAATACATATTGTTTATTTTGCAATGACCTTGCACTTCCAGATAGTACAAAATTACATTACAGTCTTTATTATATACACTTAAGCGACCGCCCCACTTGCAAACGTGTCCAGACAGCCGATGCGTCTGCCAGCTTGCTGCGTGTTATTTAGCGCATATCGGCGAGCAGAACTGGCAATGACATTGATCGCCAACTTAGTGAAATCCTTGGGTCGAACATACCAAGTGATGATAGCCATGCACAATGTACCTTGTGTACAGTGCCGGCAGGATCCCAAAACTCCCTGGCGAGGTACACCTCTTACTGCGCTACCCCTGCCGACGTCTAGGCCACTTATCCCGGCTACTCCAACAAAAATTGATGAAGTGGTCCTGTAAGAAATTACCTAAGCCTTACTCTGGTTATTTTTACTACCGGTCCACAACCGCTAGCAGGTGTTCTTGAAAACCAGAAACCGTTTGTGTAAACTGTTTCTGGTTTTCAAGAACACGCTTCATATATATTGTAAAGCATATTTCTAGTTGCGCAAAATTTGCCGCTAAAAGATGGCCCAGCACCTTGCCAATGATGTAGCTCAACGATTGCACAATCTTAAGCTAAAAAAAACGCACTGCCGCACTCAAAGAGAGTCATCGAGGGTCTCTTACCTCTGTGTGAATAGAGGCAATTGCCGCTCGACACCTGTCGTTGTTGTGTTGGGTAATAAATTGTACCCGTATAGTGTAGTCTCAAACCCAAAACTGGAAGGAGTTGGCAAACTTTAGTGGTTGACCACAACTGGGTTTTGTGTCTGCTGTAGCCAATCAACCCTTGCGGCGAAACTTATTGGCCTTCGTCCTCCTCGAATTTATTTCCAGGTCCAAGGTAACTTTCTACGCCGCCAACAATTCGACGAATGGCACCGCGGTCCCGGTAGGCCACTACTATGTCATCCGCATACATAAAAACGACGGCGTTTCTAAGCTCCTCCCACACATGGCGGGCTGGGTCTGCGATGGGCAAGGAGAAGACTAGGCAACTGAGAGGGCCCCCTTGAGGGGTCCCTGCGTTTTAACTCAGCTGCAAGGTGTTCTCGCCCCTTATGTTTACTTCAAGGCTGTCTTCAGCACAGAAGCTGGAGAGCACTCACCCCCCACGTTTAACCCCAGCGTGTCAAAATAAATCGCTAGTGAGTTATGGGGGGTTTTGTCAAACGCCATGACACAATCGATAAAGAGGCCATACAAGTTACCCTCTGAGCACAGCCAGCACCCGCTTAACTTCCGACTAGAGTACATGGATCGCGTCCTGTGTATCTTGACTCTTCCGTAATCCGAATTGCTCCGGAGGTAAGGCCTTCTTCACAGTTAGAAATACCCTCGAGATAATCATTTTAGCAAACATTTTCGAAAGAGTGCGTTGCGACGCAATACCCCGACAGAGATTTAAATCGTTTTCGTTGTCACCGTATTTTCCCTTGTATAGCAGAGTAAGCCTGACCTCATGCCGAACCTGTGGTATGTGTCCCCCGCTGAGTATCTGATTAAACACATTACTCAGCTTCCCTGCTAAAACATGGACGGTTCAGCTCATTGTTCGTAATGGATCTTATCAGGTCACTACTCTTCTTCTAGGGTAACCCGCGCAATATCTGCACGACTTCTTCCACCGTAAACGGCGAATTCATGTAGTGCTGCTCTAGAGTGAGCGGCTGCTCAATCACTAGGTTAGGCGCGACGGCGTTTGCTTCGAGCAGAAGGGCAGTAAAGTACTACCGCTTGTCAGACTATGCATGCTGGGTGCTTTTGTTACGTGTTATTACACGGGATCGACGTTCACAGCATACAAATCAACAGTACGAACCGCTTTTGTCTTTATTGACGAAGAAGTATTCTATGCCCGAAGCAGTAAGGCTCTTCGTGATTAAGATTGTTTCGGGGTTGATGTATGGTTTTGACAGGTTATGGAACCACCTCACGCTAACCAATTGCAACCAGCTTGAGAGATGTCATTAAATATGAAGCAAGTGCTTTGTTTGTCAAGGCTGTCCACCAGGTACTGAAACAATCCAATTAAAGCGGAGGATGCCGCGTACAAAAGGTCGAAAGTTTAGGCCACATAAATACCAGGTACCAGAGTTCAAGGTTATCGCTTTATGTTCAAACGCCGCCCTCCACGAGGAGCATGAGCTGTGCACCTGCCAATTCTGCCTGCAAAAGTGTGCCAATTACTATGCAGTGGAAAGCACAACACTGGAACACAAATCGTGGCACTACTCCTTTCACCGGAAGTGTGAAGAAGATGAAAAAATTTGATGTATCAAGTGGTCATCAATTTTATATATCCAATTCTTTTCATCTTCTTCACACCCAATTTGAGTAGCATACACAGAAATACATTGTACGACGATATATATATATATATATATATATATATATATATAAATGGTCTCCCAGAATTCGACCAACAAATTTTGGGACTTAGTATAACTCGGTAAAAAATGTATTTGTTCCAATAGAACAAGGGGCAGAAATGTCTTCTAAAATGGGTAACTGAGCGTAAAAGCCAAAATATAAGACTTGCAAAGAAGTCCATTTATTGAGGATTATCTGCAATACTCAATTTATTCTGCTTTGATTTAACGTAGAATGCAATTTAGACGTAAAATGCTCACCAATGCAGAATTTTTCGCTGATTGGTTTGCCGATCGAATAATCTGGGTAATCGCAGATTTAGTGAATATATATATATATATATATATATATATATATATATATATATATATATATATATATAATTCGGGCAAAAACACCAGTGTTGCAAATTGTAG
The DNA here is from genome assembly GCA_003439945.1 of Dermanyssus gallinae. NCBI lineage: Eukaryota > Metazoa > Arthropoda > Arachnida > Mesostigmata > Dermanyssidae > Dermanyssus > Dermanyssus gallinae. The sequence continues at coordinate 1,658,236 of QVRM01001782.1, read as the reverse complement.
TAATTTCACTCTCACTCCAAAACAAGACTTCTCAGAGATCATGTTCCATTAGAAAAAAACACTTGCTTTAACGAGCTCTACAATTCCCTATATCTATTATGAAAAATGTCTGCAACACCCTGTATATATATATATATATATATATATATATATATATATATATATATATATATATATATATACAGGGTGTTGCAGACATTTTTCATAATAGATATAGGGAATTGTAGAGCTCGTTAAAGCAAGTGTTTTTTTCTAATGGAACATGATCTCTGAGAAGTCTTGTTTTGGAGTGAGAGTGAAATTACTACAATTTGCAACACTGGTGTTTTTGCCCGAATTAGGAGCACAAAATGTGCTGTTGCGAGACAACCAGTCCTCCTATACAGAAACTAAGCACACCTTCGTGTTCGTAATAAGATTCGCAACATGGTCGCTTAGAAGAGAATACGCCAAAAATGAAGTTCTTTATTGGCGTTTACGCCAAATACTTTAAAATCATAACCCTACAGCCACTCACAGCGCTCAAAACGGACATATTCAGCAAATGCGCATCTCATGACGATCATTTGATCATCATGGTACTAAATCTATGTCAATGCGAGCTGTGGTTGCGGAGTAATTACGATTTTTCGGAGGGCATGTTCAGGTTAAGTGCATGTAAAATGGCTGTGTGGCGACGTTCACTACCGCCGACGTGTCGCGCGACAGCCGCAGCGCGTCATTTTTCATGCACTTAATCTCAACATTTCGCCGAAAAATCGTCATCACTCCACAGCCACAGCTCGCATTGCCATAAGTTTGGTACCAAAATACGCATTTGCTGAATATGTCCGTTTTAAGCGCTGTGGGTGGTTGTAGGGTTATGATTTTGAAGTATTTGGCGTGAACGCTAATAAAGAACTTCATTTTTCTTGACAGTCTTTTTACCAGCCTTGTATATTCTTCAGATGGAGCAGAATTTTCTCAGGAACAGGACGGTGTGCATTTTCTGTATAGGAGGACTGGTTGTCTCGCAACAGTACATTTTATGCTCCTATGTCGGGCAAAAACACCAGTGTCACAAATTGACGTAATTTCACTCTCACTCCGAAACAAGACTTCTCAGAGACCATGTTCCATTGGAAAACATATTTGCTTTAACGAGCCCTACAATTCTTCATATCTATTATAAAAAATGTCTGCAACACCCTATATATATATATATATATATATATATATATATATATATATATATATATATAGACGCCCAGGATAAAAGGATTGATACAAATCATATTTGGTAAGTTCGCTCTCACTTCCTAAAAAAGAGATATCCGCCCCTTGTTCCATTGGATTTTTTTTCGCCGACTTGTAGACCCCAAAGGTTGTTGGACGAATTCTGGGAGACCCTGTATATATCATCGTACAATTGATTTATGTTTATATTTTATGTATAAATTATTAATTGTTCAATGCAGACTAGTAAAAATAATTACTATAAACAAAAATATGATAACACTATTAATTACTAGACATAGAACCAAAGGATAGCACTTTGTGTATGCGCGTGGGCTGGTGCAATGTTCGTGTGAGTCACTTTTGTAGTGAACACCTTTGATACTAAAACTTTTTAGGCCTGACTCTTAGCCAACATCGTCCACGGGACTGCGTTCGCATTGCTTCCTACGACGGAGCCCGTAAATACAAATGTGCAACGGTGGGCTTCGAACCCGTGCACCTATGTGTCTTCTCCGCCGCGAGGCGCACGCGTATGCACCACGCCACTGGCCTCGGCGAACACCTGTTATACTGTACGCGATCAACTAGCCCATTCTAATTGAAAACCATCGTGCTGAGGCTGCATCAAGCGCTTCAAAACTAGAACGCCTTATGAATATCCAAAAGGATGGCTTATTCGAGTGCTCGTTAAATCTACAGAATTAACCCGGTTCGGGCAGCCACATAGAAAAAGACTGCATAAAACGCGCTTTTCCTATATTACCCACAGGCCACTTACTATCAATTACTAATGTGAGCCTTCCTTGTACATACATTTAATTGTTCCTATTTATCTAGAAAATGTTAATATACTTTATATTACCATGGTGATAAATACAAGCAATACCCTAAATTTAAGCAAATATTGGATAATGTCACTTCGATGTGGCTATGTGATGCGCCGGGTTCAACATGTATCTCTTAACGTCAGGGGAATTGCCGGCAGATCCTACTCACTAATTCAATACAGCTGATTTTATTCAATATATATATATATATATATATAACACCTTTTTCACTGTTTATGTTTTGTCTCGAAACGCTATCCCTCATACCTTTTATCCATGGCAATAGACGGTTGAGGTAATGCAGATATCGAATTTTTCGTCAAATAATCCGAACTTAGTAACAATGTGTGCGCTGGTGCGTTGTCGTGATGGAGGACCGAAGAGTTGTTTGCCCAGAGTTTAAGCCTCTTCTATCTGACATTATTGTGCAATTTTCTCGAATTTTTGGGGTAGTATTGCTCACTGACCGTAAAACCAGGTAGCAATATTCGTAAAAAATGATTCTCTGGTAGTCAGAAACAGTCAAATCAGAACCAGATGTTGGATCTACTCTGTCTAAATTTCTACGGTTGATTTTCTCCTTGGAACCACCACTGCGAAGATCGGGCTTTGATCTCGATGTCGTTACCATAAACTCGATGACTCGTCTCCTGTGTTCACTCTTTAAAGCAATCTAGGGTCTTCTACTACAGCCTGAAAGTTTCTCAACGGGCGTTCATTCGTTCAAAATTCAACACTTTTGGAACGAACTTCGCTGCCAGTCTTCTGTGGCAAATCATTTTGGTCAAGACTATTACAACTGATTCATACGATATTTCTAATTCGCAGCTATCTTACGAATCGCAATTCCGCAATTGTTGAGCACAATATCACAAACTTTTCAACGTTTTCTTGTGGTATTGATGTCGAAGACGTTCCCGAACGAGGGTCATCTTCGGTCTCTTCAATCCTATTGCAAAAACGATGGTACCACGTACACAGCGACTCGGAACACTACTTGATCACCATAAACGACATTTTCACCACTTTAAAACACACGATCCGGTTTTCAACACGGAAATTGATCTCCGCACGCTAGGTCTCGAACTGGCTTCACAAAAAACGGAAGCAACTTTTTAAAACGGCCTGAAAAGTCCTCCACGGAATCTAAATTTACACCTAAAAGGTCACCCAGTAACGCCCACACCTATGGTCAAGTACCTGGGCGTGATCCTGGACAGATTTCCACAAGAGTACCTCATGTGCGCTATGCAGCAAAAAAACATCATGTTGTTTGCCGCACCCTTATAGAAGCGCACAACGGTCAAAGTTCCTCACACGCCGCCTCCTCAACAAAATCTAAAGATCTATGGCGCTGAACATTGCACGGGGAATTGCACAGCTTCTACAGCAGACAAATTCTCTGGGATCTAAAAGTTAAAAACTGTCATCACAAAGCTCCTTTAGTAAAGGCCGGATGGAGGAAACACCAATAAGCAGAAAGATATTCTGGGCAAATGGAGCCAACAATGGGAAGCAAGCCAGCCGAGCCACCCTGGATAATGGACAAAATCAATACTTTACGATTCCAAAAAATCTTACAGCCTCAAACACGGCTCGCTTACCTACCCATTCGTGCAACTCCTAACAGTCGTCAAGGATCTCTCACCTCTGTATTAATAGGAAAGAGCTGTCTGATACTTGTCGCCGATGTGCTAGGCAAAGGTCGTTCCCCTATAGTGTAGTATTAGGCCTAAATACGGGAAAGCGTTAACAAGCTCCAGTGGCCACAGCCGGGTTTTACCTCTATGTCGGCCATAGAGCGCCCTACGATCAGCAACTCTCTGAGGATCGGGGTGCAGAGTCTGTTTTAAATAGCAAAACAGCGTGGTGACTGTGTTCAATGTCAAAGAAGTAAATCTCTACAGCCCTTATTCGCGCATTAATACACGCAAATCTAGCTGCCTAGACAAGTTGTCGGCTTGAGACGCCAGCACCGGCAGGTGCTTTCGTGCAGGAATACTAAGAACCTCGCATCCCTGAAATTCCGTCGCATGTTAAAGGTTGTGCAACAGGAAGTCAATTTAACTGCTTCCGCTTTGGCACGCTCATTTCCGCAATACACACCTTTGTTTCTTTTGTTCATGAAGGTTTTCGTCAAGAATAAAATCTCAACATCTTTAAACAAGAGTTCTGGTACTAGCTGTAAAGCCTCAGATAAACTTCGCAATTCCAAAGCAATAATTTGCAGCATGCAACTGGCTTGGCAGAAGGCGTCATTGCTATTTGGCGGTTAATAATGCCCGTCAGTAAACTCTTCGCATACTCTACTCTGGGCCGGCAGGGCCCCCAGCCACCCTGGAAGCTTATGCCTTTCGGCTATAAAACGCTATTTGAAATCTTGCTAAAATGATGCAAGCAAGAACGGTGCCGTTTGGGAGGCATCGCGCTGCTGCGACCCCAGACGTCTATCCTGCTTCTCTGGGCTGTTGCTGGCTGATTCACCGCGGCATTCATTACGGCAACAAAAGAACCACTAATGTGGTTATGTTACAAGAGATTGTCAAAAAGAAGCTACATGCTATGCCCCATACCGTAGGCCATGCAGCACGTTCCACGGTGTGCCCAAAGTACAAGACTTTAAGCCAAGCAGGGAATAAGGGAACCAATCAGTTTCTAAAGAATCAGCGCCCAATGCAGAGATACAATCGGGGTTGTGATTTTGAAGTATTGGGCGTGGGAGCAAATAATATAACTTAGTTTTTTTGCGAATTCTCTTCTAAACGACCATGTCGCATCTTCTGGCCGGCGTTATGTTTGTTTTTCAAAAAAAGCAGAATTTTTTTACGAAAACGACGATTCGTTTCTGTACAGGAGGGTAAGTTGTCTCGCAATTACACATATTGTGCTTCTATGTCGGGCAACAACACTAGTGTCACGGGTTTTAGTAATATCACTCTTACTACGAAACAAGACTTCTCAGAAAGCATGTTCCACTGAAAAAATATGTCTTTTAACGAGCTCTACAATTATTTATGTCGCTTTGAATCTAGACCTTATATATATACAGGGTCATTCATAACAATATGTACTTATTTTAAGGTTCGGTAGAAAATCATTTTTCCCAATGGAAGGGGGGGGGCGGAAACGCCTTGTTTAGGAGAAAGGATGAAATTTATAAAATTAGTTATTCTGCCTTTTTCTCCTACATAGTTGTGCAAGATCTACGTTTGCGGGAGGACCAGTCAACCCAGTCAACGCATAAAGGAACCGATCAAACCCGCGTGTTCGGCGAAAAATTCTGCACAATGGAGAATTACTAGTACTACTTTTGTAACTTTCATTCTCTTTCCTATTCAAGACGTTTCCGCCATTCCGTTGGGAAAAAATGTTCTTGCCGAGTTCTACCAAACCTTAAAATAAGTACGTATTGTTTTGGATGATCCTGTATATATATATATATATATATATATATATATATATATATATATATACATAAATATAAATATAAAGAACGAAACTAATGCGAATAGGAGGCACCGTCCTCTTCGAGCAGGAAGTGCTGAAATAGATCTGGGTGAGCTAACACTGTGTAAAAACCGTGTGTTGCCCATGAGAGCTCTCCATTTGGAGGGCTTCAGCCGGAAAACGTCGGCAGAGCAACTGCGTGGTTGGCTAACCGGGAGACATACTGTAATGCGTGCTATTTGGAAACTCAAAGTTTCCCGGCCGGACTCCGTCTTCTGCGTGGCCTTTGGTGATAGTGACTTTAGTAACGTTTCAAGTAGCGCCTTCTGGCCGAAAGGCGTGAGTTTCCGGCGCTGCCTGGGGGCTCTGCCGGGTCAGTCTAGGGTATGCGAAGAGTTTACTGACGGGCATGGTTTGCGGCACCGATGCGATCAGTGCTGGACTAGCGGGACTAAACCTCCAGCTACCCACTCTGGTCGGCGGCGACTTCAACTGTCGGATTGATAGTGGCGCCACCGACAGGAAGGGCGATGTGCTTATTAAGCTTCTAGAAAATAGAGGCCTGCATTGCGCAAATGAGCGTGATAAATTCACTGGATGAAAGAAGCACTATCGACCTCCTGTTTCACAACCTTTAACATCCGACGGAATTTCAAGGATGCGAGGTACTTAATATTCCAGCACGGAAGCACCTGCCGGTGCTGGCGTCCCTGTGTCTGCCTGGCCAGGGACGCGCCTCTAGTCGGCAGCCGACAATGTACTGGTCTAGGCAGCTAGATTTGCGTGTATTGACGCGCGAGTTAGAGCTGCTAAGATCAACTTCTGACATCGAGCAAAGCAACCACGCTTTAGAGGCCACTGTAAAGGCGGCTGTAGTCAAGAAGAAGTACAGACAAAGACGGGCGCGGCCCTGGTTTACACAGGCCTGCTACTTAAAACGTCGGGAAGTCTTGGGGCTCCTGCGCCGAGCACGGGCTCTACACCCCGACCCCCAGATAGTTGCTGATCGTAGGGCGCTCTATGGCCAACATAGAGCAACCTACAAGATACTGCTTGTGGAGAATAAGCGCCGGTATGATGAGGAGGAGGAGTTTCGTTTGCTTGAGAGAGCAGAGCGCGAACCCCATGTCTACATTGTTCGCCGGCTGAACAAAAGCATGCACAGCATGACAAAGGAGCAGTTGCGGCAGCACTTTACTGCCCTTCTGCTCGATGCAAACGCCCCCGCATTTAACCCAGTTATTGAGCAACCGCTCACTCTGGAGCAGCACCACATGAATTCGCCGTTTACGGTGGAAGAAGTTGTGCAGATCTTGCGCGGGCTACCCAAGAAAAAGAGTAGTGGTCCTGATGGGATCTATTACGAACATTGGGCTGAGTCGTCCGATGTTTTAGCAGGGGAGCTTTGTAAGCTGTTTAATCAGATACTCAGCGGGGGACACATACCCCAGGTTTGGCACGAGGCCAGGCTTACTCTGCTATTCAAGGGCAAAAACGGTAACAATGTAGACGATCCAAATCTCTACCGGGGTATCGCGTCGGAACGCACTCTCAAGAAAATCTTCGCTAAGTTGATTATCTCGAGGGTGCTTCCAACTGTGGAGAAGACCTTACCACCGGAGCAATTCGGATTCAGGAAGGGTCGAGGTACACAGGACGCAATCCACGTAGTCCAGTCGGAAGTTGAACGGGTGTTGGCTGTGCCTGGGGGTCACTTGTACGCCGTCTTTATTGATTGTGTCAAGGCCTTCGACAAAGCCCCCCGTCACCTACTAGTCGATTCATTTCGACATGCTGGGGTGGGTGGTTCTTTTCTACGAGTGCTCTCCAGCTTCTTTGCTGAAGACCGCCTTGAAGTAAACGTAAGGGGCGAGGACACCTTGCAGCTGAGTCAAAACGTAGGGACCCCTCAAGGGGACCCTCTCAGTTGCCTGGCATTCTCCTTGCTCATCGCAGACCTAGCCCGCCATGTACGGGAGGAGTTTAGAAACGCCGTCGTCGTCATGTATGCGGATGACATCGTAGTGGCCCACCGGGACCGCGGTGCCATTCGTCAAATTGTCGGCGACTTAGAAAGTTACCTTCACCGTAAGGGTCTTCAAATAAATTCGTGGAAGACGAAAGCCATGAAGTTTCGCCGTGGGGGTCGATTGGCTGCCGCAGACAGAATACCCTGTTGTGGCCAACCGCTGGAGTTTGTCAACTCCTTCCCGTATTTGGGTCTGAGACAACACTATACGAGAACTACCTTTACCCAGCACATCGGCGACAGATGTCGGGCGGCTATTGCCTCTATTCACACAGAGGTGAGAGACCCTCGACGACTGTCTCTGAGTGCGGCCGTGCGTCTTTTTGAGCTTAAGATTGTGCCAGTGTTGAGCTACAGCCTTGGCAGGGTGTAAGACCATCTCTCAGCGGCAAATTTTGCGCAGCTAGAGAGATGTTTCACAATATATATGAAGCGGGTTCTTTGCTTGCCGCGGACGGCAAGAAGCCGCTTCGTGTACCTGCTGGCGGATTGCGGGCCGGCAGTGGAAACAATCAGAGTCAGGCTTAGGTCACCTATTACAGGGCCACTTCAGCAATTTTTGTTGAAATGGCAGGGAAAGTGACCGAGGCCTCGGCAGAGGTCGCGCAGTTAGAGGTGTACCTCGCCAGGGAGCTTTGGGAAGGAATGGCATGCACTAGCCGGCACGTGTACACAAGGTACATTGTGCACGGCTATCATCACTTGGTATGTTCGACCAACGGATTTCACCAAGTTAGCGATCAATGTCGTTGCCGGTTCTGCTCGCAGATATGCGCTAAATACCACGTAGCGAGCTGCCAGACCCATCGGCGGTCTTTGCACTTTTTCGCCCGGTGGGACGGTCGCTAAAGTGTTCAAATTGTATATAATGAACTGTATTGAAATTATGTAACATCTTGAAATGCAATGTTATTGCGAAATAAACAAATATATATTACCACAGACCGCGGCTCCGTGACTATCGGATGCACATGAACATCGGTCCTGAAAAATACTACTAGTTTTCCAGTTCCAGCTGCCCATCTAAGCTCGAAACCGGTTAACAACTCCGACGAGATACTGAGAACTCTTCAGCATGCTCCAGTGAAGTGAAACCATCAGTGCCCCGCGGAAACCTAGTATTCTTCGGCCATTTCAGTGTACTGTTATGTGAGAGGTAGCAAATCAGCTGATCTTCAGCATGAATTTGCCATGGCCGACCCCCGTTTGTGTTTGTGAAATGTTCTGGATTCGAGAGTGATAAGAAGTGCCCCAAGTGGTAGTGCACACCTGACACTCAGGAAGAAGAAGAAGAACGAATTTGGCCATACACAAGGCAAAAACTCGATTCTTAAAATATCTCCATTTTACTGCATATGGAGCCGTGATCTACGGCTACACGATTATGCAGCTGGTTGCTGCCGCGGAGTAGTGGGGATAGTGGTGCAAGCAGGCGACAGAGAGGTGGTCGTGCAAACAAAGGCCGCCATCTTGGATTCAGCAAGCTCAAGACGACGACGACGACGTGGCGGTGTTGTTACATGGCCAAGGCGGTAAGCGGGCAGCAACACGATCAATACCAAGATCAGCCAACTGAACGGCACGCTAGTTCGTTCTAGTCCGCCCGCCATGAGCCTACTGATCAGCACAAGTACAGGAGTGCGACCCACCGTTCTGATCAGCAGCTCAAACCCAATCCAGCTAGCCTAGTCCGGTCATTCTAGTTCATTCTAGTCCATTTTGGACTAGGTGGCCTAGGCCTCCGGACGGGATGAGTAGAAGAGGCAGCTAAGACAAATCCACCTAGCTAATCGAATCTTCTAGTTCATCTAGTCCAAACATTGGACTAGCGGACTAGAATTCCGATCCAAACTAACGCCACCACCAGATCGGCACTGACTTGGATCGCACGCATCTGGACTCAGATTTTCTAGTCTAGAGTAGCCCCCCCTATGAACCCTAGCGAGGGACTTTGCGCCGTGAACGTAAGCGGCTGGAGACAACTGGAGGTTGCTGCATAGTGGGCGGAGAGAAGGACAGAAAGGGAAGAAAACGGAGGAGGTGACGGCTGAAACGATGGACTGTGGAAACCGGCTGCCTCTACAGACGCCGGCAGCACCCAAGTCGCACCGGCGTCGGACACTGCATACGCCACTGACAATTGTCAGAGACCGGCGCAGCCTGCAACTACGCCTCACGCCCAAAGCGTCAGCGACGCGCTGGTCTGACCATGATGGAAGTTTGTTGGACTCCCGGTTGGAGCTAACGGAGGGCGAAAGCGGCACGACAGGCCACGGTATTGAGGAGGCGGACGTTGCGGCCTACCTTATCAAACCGCACCGATGTCGAGTCTGCCGCGCAATGATTGCGCCGACGAGACCAGGCGAGGTTATCACAGATTTCGTTTGTAGAAACTGTGATAAGTGGGCAGAAGTGGAGTGTGACAGAGGCCGGTATGCGGAGGTGGAAGCGCTGAGGAACGGTGCGACTGGCGTCGGCAAAAAACCATCTTGCCATCAGCCATCTCCAGCTACAGATAGCCCAACTGATGGCACGAATGGGCCTCTCGGCGGAGGACGTCGAAAACGATGCCATTACAGCTGATGCTGCCGGCTCTGCTATCTCTGAGGATGCGGTTGTCACTGTTGCCGCTGTTGCTGAGGCTCCTGTTGCCGCTGTTGCTGAGGCTCCTGTTGCCGCTGTTGCTGAGGCTTCTGTTGCCGCTGTTGCTGAGGCTTCTGTTGCCGCTGTTGCTGAGGCTCCTGTTGCCGCTGTTGCTGAGGCTACAGTTGCTGCTAACGCAGCTTCGGATGCCACTGTTCCTGCTGCTACGGACGCTGCTGTAGGCAAAGGTGAAAAAGAAATCGGCAATGGTGAGAAGGCAAAGAAAAACAAAAAGAAGAAGAAAAAGGCAAGAAACAAGGAGACAAAGAAGATGAACGGTAGCAACCAGATACATACAGTGGAAGAAGAGTCTACGGAGACGTACGACCAACTATCTCAAGAGGAGCAGCGATCGACTAAGCCGGTCATTGTAGTCCCGCCAGACGGGAATGCCGGCGGCTTGCCTGATGCGACTGCCCCATACGAGACGGTGCGGAGGAAACGCTACAGAGAGGACGCCCCTGAAACTGCCTCAGTATATCTAGGTGGTTGCAGACCCGGGTACTCCCTCACGGACCTCCGCGGGTTTGTCAAATCGCTGGGGTTCCCGGAAGCCCGTTGCTGGCAGCTGAGAGGGCATGGGGAAGAGCACATATCCTGCTCTTTTAAAATCCAGGTTCCTGCTGCTGACATTGGACGACTGAGATCCCATGGTTATTGGGAAGAGAACGGGCTCAGGGTGCGTCCTTTCTATGCTGACTACCGAGGCCGTAGGCAGGCAGGCGCTGAAGGCTTGCCGCCTGTAGGACCCGTCGGTATTGGGCACACCTCGCAATGCAATGACCAAACTACCTGAGGACGTTGAGCTATTGGAGGTATCCCGTCTCTGTAGACTGGTGCCGCTTGACGACGTGTCCAACGGTTATACGAGTTTTGCAGGTCTACATGTGAATGCAAGGGACCTCCGTTCCGGGACGAGGTTCGACGAGCTCACGGCCCTTATGGACGGCTCACACGTAGATTGGGATGTTGTCGTAGTGGGAGAAACTTGGTTTGGGGAGGCCGACAAACTTCTTTACAATTTACAGGGCTACAATTCCATATCTGCCTGCAGACCTGGGGGTGGAGGAGGAGGCCTTACAATTTATTCGCATTGTGCGCTTCGACCTTATGGGTACCGCTATGAAGTCTAGCGAGGACGGCAATGTACAGGCCATAAGGCTACGTCTACGCCGCCCTGGCTTTGACGGCTATGTCGTCGGAGTATATTCTAATGACATACGATCGTCAAACACTCTTATGGAGATACTCGACGATATTCTGCCAGCGACTGGGGACTTGCCTTGTGTTCTTATGGGGGACACCAATATTGACCTACTAGAAGGGGACCCTATCTCTGTTGAATATTGTACTGCTCTTGCCAGCAAGGGTTTTGAGTATGCAGTCAATATGATAACACGTCCAAACCTCAGGTCCAATGCTGTCTCTTTAGGCTCGTGCATTGATCACGTTTTTATTGCAAACTGTGAACGATATCTACAGATTACTCCATTCGTTGTTGATACGGTATTTTCCGATCACTGCCCAGTAGGAATCATGTTAGCGGGCAGCACAACACTATTGTCACAGTGTGTGGCAAAACCTGAGGCTTGCCCTGCCTACCGAAAGCTCAATGATGAGGGCCTAGGGCGTTTTGAGGACGGTGTCTCCAGGGTGGACTGGTCCTCAGTTCTTGCCTCAGATGACCCCAATGCGGCTTACGAATCGTACAATAGGGAGCTTCGACATCTGTTCGACGAAAGTTTCCCGTTGAGGCAGCGTAGGGCTCCAAAAAAGGTAAATCGTGCTCCTTGGTTTGGCCATGAACTGGCTGAGCTAAGACGTGTGGTTGACAGAGCACGTCGTCGGTGGCTTCACAAACGGACCGTAGATGACAGGGAGACGCTGCAGCGGTGGCAGGCAAATTATAGGAAGAGGCTCCGAGAAAAAAGGGACGCCTACTTCGAGAAACAGTTTGTAGCTGTCAGTAATCGGCCTGCAAAACTGTGGGCGTCTCTTAATGAAGTTTGCGGCCGTGGTAAAAGAAAGGCCACGATACCCAAGCGTCTGCTTGTCGACGGCCAAGAGCTTGAAGAGGCCCAGGAAGTAATAGACGCACTAAACGAGTTTTTCACCTCAATCGGTGCTAAAACCGCGGCTGGACTTTCCCAACGGGAGGCGGTAGACGACGCCATTTCTGGCATAGGGAGCTCCGAGCCCAATTCATTTTCCTTTAGTGATATCACAGCTCAGGAGCTGCACTGCGCTGCAAAAAATGTGAAATCGGATCTATTTGAAGCCGGGGGAAACGTGCCTGGTCGATTACAGTTGAATTTAATCGACGCGTTATCAGGCCCTCTAGCTGCGATCTTCAACATGTCGATCAGGACCGGGGTGTTCCCAGAACGCCTAAAGACATCAGCGGTAATCCCGCTTTACAAAGGGAAGGGCGATAAGAACCAACCTGGAAACTATCGACCGATATCGCTGGTGTCATTTATATCTAAGGTCTTTGAGAGACTTATTAAGAAGCAGCTCGAGGAATACCTAAATGCGACCAATTTTCTTTCTAAAAACCAATTTGGTTTCAGGGAGTCGCGATCAGCGGAGTTGGCTCAAAACCATATCTGGTGGGAAATAGTCAAAGCAGCTGAAGACGGGAAAATGTGTCTCGGCGCATTCCTTGACGTAGCGAAGGCCTTTGACTGTCTTGACCACTCTATATTTTTTAAGATGCTGCGAGAAATGGGTTGCGCACCAGGTGTAACTGCCTGGTTTAAATCGTACCTAGGCGGACGTAAGCAGTTTGTGTCGGTGGGGGGTTTGAGCTCCACCCCTGGGACTGTCTCGATTGGGACTCCCCAGGGGTCGGTTCTTGGCCCCTTCATCTTCATAATCTACATAAATTTCGTCTTGCGTGGCATTGAAAGGGATATAGAGTGTCGACCAGTGGTATATGCGGATGATACAACTCTGCTGTTCCGCATCTCACCTGCTCAGCTATCAAACGGTCAAGTTAATCTTAGGCATGTGGAAACCGGCATTGAAACGGCAATTTCATATTTTAAACGGTTTGGTCTTGTCGTGAATCCGACTAAGACGAAACTTGTCTTGTTTCACACACCTCAGCGGGCATCGAGGCTGAAACTGGACACAGGTAATATATCCCTTCAAGTGGGCGGTGCAGGTGTCCCTCTGAGTCGAGAAGTAAAATGTCTCGGTATCACGCTTCATGAGAACATGAAATGGGAAAGTCACGTTCGGTCGAGCGTCAGGGTCTGCTGTGCTGTGGTGGCATCGCTGGCCCGTCTGAGGAAGGCCAAGGTCTCCCGCATTGTTCTGGTCCTTGTATACAGGGCGCTCCTGGAATCGATTCTCACCTACGGAATCACTATTTGGGGCGCAACCTACTCGGGAACCCTGCACTCGTTGCGAGTGATACAGAACAATGCGGTGCGAGCCATTACTGGTCTGTCTCGTCGGGACGACGTGTCGCCATGGTACGGCAGACTCGGACTACTCAAACTCGATCAGCTGGCACGATTAAATTTAGCCGTGCTTGCCCATAAGGTAGTTAAAGGCAAACTTCCTTTAGGTTGCGAATTTCGAATTTCAACTCACCCCCTTCAGGTCTCAGCGATATGAGGGCCAACTCAGGGTTCCCAGATGCAAGTTGACCTTAACGCAGCATTCTCTAGCCTGCATGCTGCCAAAAGTATGGAACGAGCTCTCGCAGGACCTCCGAAATACGGAGCGGGTCGGTGTTTTTAGAAGACGTGTAACAAAGGAACTAAATGCTGAAAACAATTGTTTTTAGTTTTTAAATCAGTAAAATGTCGACACTGTGCAAGATTAGATTATATAGGTTTGTGTGTGTATATAATATTGTGATTACACTTGACAGATGCAGGTGATCCAACGATAGGTATTTTTAATGAAATATGACTTTGACATAAATTGTGACAGATTGCCTGTAAAAGAGCATGTCAATAAAACAACCTGATGATGATGATGATTTTGAACAAGTTATAGCACTATAAATATATATATATATATATATATATATATATATATATATATATATATATATATAGGCTCCTTTGTTCACAGAAGAATGTTGTCATATTACAAGCTGGCTGCAGATGTTAGGTTAGCATGAGTGCGCCGCGCCATTCGTCATGCATGATAGCTCTGGCGATTGGATGAATACACTAGTTCGCAGATTTTCTCTCTTTGTATGGAAAAATGGTCAAAGCGGCGCGTCTGTTACTAAGTTTTTCAGTGTCCGTAAGTCCTGATATTCCTGTAAGCTCAGCACTATTGGAAACGAAACACCGAACAATATTACAAATTTCTGCTCCGCGTTTCACAAAGAGGTCTTGAGCTCATTGAAGTAGATCTTTGTCTTGGTGATAAGAGGGTGCCCAAACGTGTGCACAAATTCGTAGTAATTAGTGCGTTGTACGACTGTGTGTAAAAATGTTGGTGTTTGATAACAAAGGTGCATATTATCATATTACAGATGACTTGTGCGGACTTGCGGCATTCGGAAATATGGACTCTTGAACTTGGAACTTGAAGTCTCTATCAGAGGTCACACCGAGACGCTTTTAGGCCAATGCATCGTGTGTAGAAGATCCGTTGGAATACTAACTGTATTGCCTAGTACACTCAAACACGCTCAAATATGCTTGCATTACACATCTTAGGAGTTATTTTAAGTTGTTGATGTGTTCTTAAAATAGCTAGCATGCTTCCTTTCAGTTCGTCTCTAAGGACTAGTTATCGTGAGATTTCACTGACATTTTGGGCGTACAAAGCCTTCTTCCAAGAGTAAGGGTCTTGTTTTATCGTCCAGGTTGAATCTCAACTTCGGTAGTTTTGAAAAGAGAAAAATTTGCAGATTCTTACACTTAAACAACACTACTGAGTAGCACTAGAACAAAGCACTCCAAACTTAGTCCACTACATTAGGTTATACATATGATGTATCCATTTTTGAAGACACATACTTTATTTCGGGTCAATGCACGACCGATTTATAGGTAAACCTATATTTGTGTATTTGTGCTGTTCGAGTTCGGATATATATATATATATATATATATATATATATATATATATGTAAGGTTCTAAGGCGTGTATATATGTCTAGAATAGTATCCATATCGCTACCGTACTGCTTCAATTAACTGTGTTGAGGCAAGGGTTAGACCTACACCCTATATAGGGTTCAGTATAATAATATTGTCCAAACCGCTACAAAAGCAATGTGATGATCAACAATTCTGAGCTACAACACAAACCTATACCGTTGCGTTGGCAAAAGGCAAGCTATTTGTATAACGCAAGAATAGTCAACTAGAAATTAGGATATGCATTCCGATTACATTCGTACATAAGTCCTTTTACGTACGAGCAGACGAAGGAGTCGTCTCGGAAGACAATCGGACAACAACAAGATATAGGCTTTCCACAAACGTTCTCTATGTCTGTTGCACTGGGCCGATTACTGTGTACATAATGGTTGATAGACATGCTCGCGCCTTGTGTGCTGATGCTCCAGTTTCCTGAGAGTAACACTTGACATGATACCCACCAATGCGTGCCACTTGGCGTGTGGTAAAAATCAATAGCCAGTATTTTTGTCAGTGGCCCATATTGTCATATACTGTACTATATTTTCAGTGTGTAGAATGCATATATATATATATACGCGATGTGTCGACCGAGAGGAAATCTAAAGCGTCACGTCGTGCAATTCAAACTTGGAAATTGAGTCAATGAGCCAATCTCGCGAGAGCCAGAGAACGCCGCCTCGTAGGGCGGTTGCCGGACCTCCGACCACAAATGTCGAGTGCGATGCGAGTAGCGAGCCAGCCGACACGTACGGATTCGTGGTGCGACCGTATGTTCCCGGCTTGGGCTCGCGTTTAAGCACGATGGCTCCCGCCATTTCACACATCGTCGAGAGCTCTTCCGTCGAAGGTACCAGTGGACTATCGACCGGCGCGAAGTAGATGCTAAAGCCTGTCAGCAGGCCCGGCGACCCACTCGCACGATTCTCGCGAGCCTTTCGCGGCGCTCCGTGGCCAGGAAACTGCCGGCAGCCGTTCACCTCAAATGGCGCTTCGTCGACCCAGCAACCCATTGCCAGACACCGGTGTGCCCAGCCAGCCGACACGATCCAACAGCCCGCAGCGACGCACTGGAGAAACTTCAGCGTTCTCTGGGTGTTGGCGCTATCGTCCGTTGCCACCACGAGATGGGTGACCTTCGAGTCGAATTTCGAGCTCACCTGCGCGCCGATCAGTGCGACGCAGCTCGTGAACGCTTGAACATCTTGACCCTTTAGCGACGATGACATGAGCACTGGTGACCTCGCCGGCACGGGCGGTGGCGCCGTCGGCGGGTCGGGATGGTGCGCGATGAAATCGAGCAGCACGTTCTTGATTGTGTCATTGTAACTAGCCAGATCAAGCGCCGTTTGACCGTCGCTGTTCGCGGCCCTAGGATCTGCGCCGTGCTCGAGTAACAGCTTGATGACTTCAGGATGTCCTGCCAGGACGGCATCATGCAGAGGCAGCGTGCGGCACTCGGAAGCCACGTCAACCCTTGCGCCGTTCTCTAGCAATAGCTGGGCAATCGGTAAGCTGCCCGCCTGCGCTACCTGCAACCAATTTGGGACCCATGGGTACGCTGTAGTGTGTTGAATGCGCCCAACTCAGATCCTCACACACAAACAACCAATGTCGGCATTTTGCCCATGGCAACTTCCGTAAATCGACATTGACACCATTCTCTAGACAAACGGGTATTGTCCACAAACTTTAGTATACTCCATTCAATATATACCATCCAACTGTGCCAGGCATGTTGTAATGAACAAAAATTAAAACGAAGCTCAATCGCCAGGAACTCGTCAGAGTTACTTTAGTGCCTATGAAAACTCCTATGACACTTACTTATCAAGTAGACTGATTCGGCAAAAAATAAAGTTAGCACAGTCGAATGAACAAGATTGCCATGAAGTTTTAAATCTATAATTGCGAACCTCGTGTAAAGGTGTCCAACCGGCGTTGTCCTGTGTGTTAGGAGTCGCTCCCTGGGCCAGTAGTTCCTTGACGCGATCTAGGTTACCTATAATTACAAATACATAGGAGTTTGTTACTCGAGTTTGGTATATATACTATATATATATATATATATCCTTTGGAAAAATATACTCGCAACAAGAATGCTATGTAGAACTTTTAAATCGCAGAAGTACATTACGTAATATATATATATATATATATATATATATATATAAAGTGCGTTGCAAAAATAGCAACTCATGTTTTTGGCTTAAAATGTTAAGGGCATGATGTACATGACGACAGTATTGCAAAGTATTGGCAACAAAAACGCATTACGGAGTATTCGATTCTTAGCAGGGCTCTATGTCTGATTTGATACTACATATTCTATTCTAGAAACGGGTGTTTCGTCCCTTCTTCTGAGTCAAATCGTAAACTCGGTTTTTCATGGAGTTCACTGCTTCACCAAATGTCCCCAAGGATTTTCGATGGGATTCAGGTCTAGACTCAATGCCGCCCAGTCAAAAAGTGGCACTCCTTGTTCTTGAAAAAAGGCTATAGTGCTAGCCGAGGTATAAAACGTGGCCTTGCCTTGTTGAAAAACTGCGTCAGGTCCCCCAATTCATTTGAATTGGGCTTCTAACTGGGAACCGACGATACGCTGGTATTTGTCGGAATTGTTTCGGCCCACAATCGCAACTAGATTGGACTTCCCATGATATCCAAACGCGCCCCAATATTTCACAGAACCACCACTGGCCACACGTTTCGAGAATCATTTAGGTTCCTTCCGTAAGTCATGCCAATAGTACTGACAACCGTCAGGGCCATCGAAATTAAATTTATTTTCATCTGAGAAGACGATGTTTTTCCACTCGTTAAGTTTTGTATCTATGCAAAAATTCATGCCGTGCGACAATGTGCTCCGGTTGCAGTCGCGGCATAAGCTTCCTTTTCGCATATCGCACGTTCTTGTCAGAACTTAACACTCGGTACACTGTGGATCGGTGCACTGGCACTCCCAAAGTGGTCCTGATCCTGGAAGAAGACATTTGGTCATGAGCAGCCAACTGTATGATCGTACGCCGATCTCAAATAGTCAAAACTGGCTTACGCCCACTGTTAGATCTGCGCCTTTGGTCCACTCCAGGGTGTAAGAACCTGCTGATGGTACTCTTATGCCGTCCTAATCTGGTTGCTATAGCAGTTACTGTATGACCGAGCTCAGCATATGCCTCAATTCTTGTCTTTTCGTTATCCGAGAGATCCTTTGTACGACCCATGGTTTAAACATACGCTTCGCCGTTAGTTCGAAACAACGACCGAGCTGTAGAACATTTTGCAGCTATAAAGCGATTGATTTAGTTAGACAGTATTCCTGACATTTGATCCCCGGGATCGTATATCAGCTGTAGTATCGACTATTCTTTACAAACAAAAGCTATGTTGTTAGCATGTTATTGTTGCTAATATTTTGCAACACTGTTTCACACTTTTTTCTTTTTTGTATGAGCCGATTGTGAGATTGCAACGAATATAACGACATACTCGTGGTTTGTCATGTACATCAGGTTCTTAAAATGTCAAGCCATTCAAATAAATTTAGCCGACATTGTCACCAAAAAACATGAGTTGCTATTTTTTGCAACGCATTTTATATATACTACAAGCCGGTAACGCAAGAGATAAATGAGACCAAACGCAGGCTAGGGAAATGGCATAGATTGTAAGGAACCATGGGAAAACACCTCGCTAAAACAAACTATTGTGTAATTCGGTAGTAATATACCCATCATGATAATCCAATTAATAGTATGAACGCACGACAGACGAAGATGTTTGTTAAAATACATATAATGATACCATAGTAATGATATTAAATTATACAAAGCCAGCAGCACGCTGTATGACATACTACACAGCACATCTGATTCAAAATATATCCCACAAGGAATGGTAAATAAAACTCATATATATATATATATATATATATATATAAATAACGCAAAGCTTGGTGCTTTTAAAATCTTCTTTCGACGCGCAATTGCGACTTTGTTTAATATAAAGCTTGCAATGGGGACATAAAATTGATATGAATTATATTTACATGCTGCCCTAACATAGCTGCGGCGTAGTTTAAGCTTAGACTCAGAATAAAAAGTTACGGTAAATGCGCATATGAGCCTGACCTTTCTTGCAGGCAACATGTAGCGGCGTCTCTCCATGCAGGTTCTTTTTGTTGAGTTTTGAGCTTGTCGAAGGACGTTTGCTGTTGACCGAGGCTGGGGAGGGAGCAGTGGTGGCCGCATCTACGCCCGATAAGGTCTTCTGGGCTTCGCCATTCAGTCCAACGGGAGGCATCGCAGTACAGTCCTTCGTTGAATTCTATTGTTCCGCCGATATGTTGACATGAAATATGAAGAAACTGCCATGCTTATAATTGAACACCTGTCTCGACAGCGCTTCGAGTACCATATATATATATATATATATATATATATGTTATAAACATATATTGGTTTTGTTAAGGATGCAATAGTCACGAGAATGTGTGCACTGATAATATTATTCAATTCGTATAGGGTATTATGTACATATAATATTATTTAGCTAAACCGAATACAGGAACACACGACGAAGAGCTCGAATTTACAATGTGTAAATAAGCTCATTGAAAGTCAGTTACGAGACCTAATACAACCCCCCAGACAATAATACACAGAGCTTGCTACAGCCCTATACGGGAGATATGGAAAGAAGTATAAAAAAGTGGCAACTAATGCAGCCAACTTATATATAAATATATATATTCGATTTAACAATGTATTTATGTTCCATATTACTAACGGCGACAGACTAAAGACATTGTATACAGTATATCTAAACATATTTCCCGTCCCATCTATAGTGTATGTCACGTACACCGTCATGAGGACGACCGTTTAGCTTATTGTTCTCCTGATAGGCGATGGTGTTGCTGTTTTCGTTGCCTTTTTCGGAGGCCTCGAGCGCCTGTTTGAGTTGGCGACAAGCAAAAACCGCATCCACCAGGCGAGTCTCCCGGACCAGCGCCGACTCGGAGTTCTCGTGTTGACACATGGGACACACCTAATAGAGAGATTGAGCAGCACGATGCAGATATTGCGAGGTTAGAAACCTGGTCCATAAGTAATAGAGCAGCATCTGAACACAAAACTGCAGGTAATTGTCGTCTTGGCGAGGCTTGTCATTATAACTGTTTGCCATTGTTTTCTTTCTTCTAGCTTTAGCTGTTAGGTACGTCCACATCGGTGTAATGCTGCCGTTATCTAATGCACTAACAAATTCTTAAAGTTTCGACGATATAACTTCGATAGCGTGCTTGATCGTAAAATATAATTGCACAAGCCAATTAATTCACTTCTGGATATTTGTGTCTCCCTTAAATTGAGATCAAATGTCACTGGGCTAAAAAGTAAGCGTTTTGTTCTGGACGGCAGTTCATCTGAAAACTTTGTTCATAACGTTACTAAGAAAACGCAGTATCTAAATTAGGATAATGGCCACAAGGCTAATGATAATCAGGACGTTAACTTATGACAAACATCATTCCACCGTTTGATATATATATATATATATATATATATATATATAACTAGGCTGCCTAAGCGTACGCTTGACAGCTAAATAGATAAATAAAAAATAACGGCAATTGTCATAGCAATAAAAGTAATACAGCAGACGTAATTGCTGGCTGAATAAGAACTGCCAACCGTCGTACCATGTTGATGAAGCATAGCCTGCAGGCAACGTGTAGACATTCGGTCGATACAAATGGGTCCTGTAATGTAAAACCACACGAGACGCACTCGAGAGAGGCTTCAAGTTCACGCACAAGTACCGAGATATTTCCGCTCGCCAATATGCTGAAATTGCATTCAACAAAATACAATATATATAATATATATATGCATGCTTGTGTTTGTAATATGAGTCAGAATAGGAGTCGGGAATCGTATGAAATGTGATAATAGGGTCGAAATGCGTGTCGTCGTTTGGGCAGTGTGACAGAGAGACGACAAGGCGTGATCTCTCTATCTCTCTCTATATATATATATAAGCAGTAGTTCCTTCGTGGTCTTCCTCTACCAGAACTCTAGTCCAACCAGCCATACACTCTTATTCATGCCGTAATAGAAACAACAACAGTTAGAATTAACCTGTATATATATATATATATATATATATATATATATATATATATATATATATTTATTTATAAGCCCTACAGCGTTATATAAGACATATATGGCAGACACGGGCGATAGCCTTTTCTGCGCAAATGCCCTGAATGGTTACAATTGTTTGAATTGTGTAATTATAGAAATTTCAAGCTCAATGAGGAATGACTGAAAATAAATAAATGTCCCGTCCAGAGAAGACGATCCCATAAAAATATATCCATATTCAGTTGAAGGCTTAATCTACACCATTACTGATAGAGAAGATTCTCAACAGATCCCGTTATTAGATCGCTAAGCAAATAACTGAATGGCAACGTGTGTGACAGGACACTGCTTCGAAGCGGGTGTCAAACTATCATGATTCATCTTCATACCTCATTTTGCGGTTCGCAGCTGTCGCCTGTTCCCGGATCGAACCTTACTTCTTTCTCGGTGCGGCACTGTGAGGCAGGCAGGGTAAATTCGGTCCGTGTAGTTATCAGTCGATTGACACAACTGTTTCTTGAAGCCGCAAGAGACCAAAGTTAGGTGACTTTTACTCAGAGCGAGTATGAGTGAGTGTCGCAAGCTCACCCGTAACAATGAGGCTACCGAGATGAATGCTAATAAGCGTAGTAAGCATAACAATACACACATATACGGAAATACACCACACACTGGTAGCCGGCATTGGCTGCTTGCTGCTCTACTGGCCGTCGGGAGAAACAGTTCGCGCGCGCCAAACGATGCGTTCATCAGGTGACTAGGGGAACTGCTCTCTCTCTTCATGAGCGGGCGGTCTTCGAGCTACCTTTTGGCGGTAACGGCTAGACGCCGGATTATTGTTCAACTGTTCAACTGTTTGTTTATTGACATTTCTTGTAAGATAATTGCACACGTTAACTTCAAGCTCCATTAAATGCATAGCTTGTTCGGAGCGCCCCTTTTATGAGTCTGTTCAGGGTTTTATAGTTAACTTGTATTGTCGGTGTAGTCGCGTGGCAGTAATGCACGAGTATGGCATATGTAATGACTCACATAGTGACCAAATATTGACCACCCGCTTTTCAGGCAATTGATACTCAGGGCCAGTCAAAATACAATATGAGTTTGGCCTTCAGAAGCGCGTAATATAGCCACGAAAATTGAGAGAACAAGATATATATATGCAGGGTATTACAGGAATATTTGATCAACGATATATGGAATTGTAGAGCTCGTTAAGGCAAATATTTTTTCCAATGGAACATGGTCTCTAAGAGGCCCTGTTTCGGAATGAGAGTTAAATTACTACAATTTGTGACATTGGTGTTTTTGCCCGACATAGGAGCATAGAATGTGCTGTTGCGAGACAACCAGGTTTCCTAGACAGAAGCTAAACACACCGCCGTGTTCGTGAGAAAATTCTGCTTCTTTCGAAGAACTCATAAGCCGGTCAGAAGATGCTACATGGTCGCTTAGAAGAGAATTCGCCAAAATGAAGTTATTTTATTAACCTTCACGCCCAATACCTCAAAATCATTACCTCACGACCACTTACAGCGCTCTAAACTAACATATTCAGGCAAATTCAGGCGCATTTCATGACGATCATTTTGGTACCAAACTTATGGCAATGCGAGCGGTGGTTGCGGAGTAATTACGATTTTTTGGTGGGATGTCCAGATTAAGTGCATGTAGCTGTCTAGCTTCTGTCTGGTTGTCTCGCAACAGCACATTATATGCTCCTACGTATGTCGGGCAAAAACACCAATGTCACAAATTGTAGTATTTAACTCTCATTCCGAAACAGGGCCTCTTAGAGACCATGTTCCATTGGAAAAAATATTTGCCTTAACGGGCTCTACAATTCCATATATCGTTGATCAAATATTCCTGTAATACCCTATATATATATATATATATCTATATATATATATATATATATATATATATATATATATATATATATATATATATATATAGATGGTTTCCGTCTGTGATCATTTCAGACGCAGACGTGCATATGCATTCAATCCAGTTGCTTTTGTAATCCGTTTTAGGTATTTAATTGCAAAGACCGTTGCTACTGTATCTAATTAAACTAGTGTAACTGTATCTATCCTCCTGTGTGAGGAGCAATAGAATCATAGAAGCACTAACATGTATCTTTAATTATAAGAACCGGTGCTACTATACCCATAAGTATGTAATTGCAAGGAACATTAAGACTTTTCAAAAATTGACTCTGCCCGGTCGGTCAAGCTTGTGGTCAAAACCTGATTTAATAAACACCCTGATTCTATGAAAACGATGCGTTTAATGATGCCATTTAATGAAATTGATAGATAGGTTTTATTATTCTCATGAGTGGTTTTTATTTGTAAAGAGGTTCACAGCTCCTCAAATCCATCAAAGGCTAGTACGGAGTGTTCTCCATGTCTTCTTATAATTGTATTTATTTTCATTATGATTATTATCGTGTTCGGCTGATATTCGAGTAATATACCTAAATAGTATTGCTTAGCATCTTGGTTGAATATTGTTAGAGAAGAGTTGCGCGCACATATGGTGGGAGCTTGTGGCACCGAGATTTGATAATGAGAAACGAGATTGGTTACATGAAGCTGGACATAAGATGACAAGTTGTGGGTGTGATTCCCTTGGATTCATGATTGATGTCGACTGGAAAAGATTGAGCAGGTTGGAATGAAGTCCCATTAAGATTCGTTTGAACTCAGTAACGACAGACATCTCTATTTGCAGAGGGTAAGGCAGAATCGACAACCACACGTATGTTTAACGCACTGACTCCCATGGTGCATGTCCCAATATTACGCGCAAGGATCTTCTTTGTAGGCAATGTAACGAACATAACAGACGCATATAAGTGTTTCTAAATATTTTAACTGAGTAGGTCAAATGACTATAACGTAGGCATAACACATGGAGGGCGGACGGACAGTCACGGGGCAGAGTATTACGGCACTTGAGCAGGGTAGCGATGTTCCCTACAACTTTTTTACGAATGTGATCTGTATGAGCTTCAAACGATAACCTGGAATCCAAGACAACGCCTAAAAAATGTGTCTCGTTGATTATGCTAAGAGTGAGGTTTCCGCATTGAAATGCCCCATTTAACGTCCACGGAACTGTTTTTCACATTGCTTCATAGACAGAACCCCATAAATGCAAATGTGCAACGGGGGGGGGGGGGGGGGGGGCTCGAACCCGCGCACCTATATGTCTCTTCCGATTACGAGGCGCAGACTTAAGCCACTACGCCACCGGGCTCGACTTCTTTCCAAGTCTTTGACGGACGTCATCTACAAAGCTCATAACAGGGACGGTGGTGGACATTTTAGGGCGGAATCCAAACTGTCGGCGATTGAGCAAATTGTGTTGTTCAAGCTGGTCCCTCAGTTATTCAAATGCGAAATTGATTAGATATGATACGGCTGCTTTTCGCAATACCTGGGGTGGAATTTGCTCAGATGTAACTGAGCATATTTTTGTTTGCGCAAAAGATGTGCAGTCCTTAGTGTATGAACCGGCTGAAATGAGATCTAGGTTGCCCCACGAGGAAAATTCTTAGGTATTACATATCTATCAGAACATTTCGTGTCGGCTGTCACACATGTCGAGTAGTATTGTTTAAGTACGTTTGCCACTGTAGTCTCATCGGACACCATAGTGTCTCCTACTTTGAGTTTCACACACTTTTTTTCCGGTATGCCACCTAGAACAGGTCTAATGGCATTCCAGGGACTTCTTCTACTCCAGCCGCTTTCCATATAACCAATTTGTCGATTGTCGTATTGGGCCGGGTGGAGGTGAGGCGCTGTTTTTCAGAGATGATTATGTAACGCTAGCGGAACGATCTCAATATACTTCTCCCGATGCGAAAGTATTTTTGTTGAGATGTTTGCCGATGGTCAGAGCACGGTTATGGGGTTATTCTACAGGCAACGGTCCGGGAGCCCCCTGGATTTCTTGTATGCACTAGAAGAATTACTCCCAAAAATGAACAGGCTAAACACAATCTGCCTTGGTGACGCGAACATTGACTTGTTAGATAGGGGCGGGTCATATGTGACTGACCTAAATGAGTTATTACATTCGTATAACTTTCGAGAGATGATTGATCTGTCAACCAGGGTCGCTTGTACGGACACTGTCCATGGCCAACGTATCACCGAAACATGCATTGATTATATTTACTGTAATGTTCCAGCCAAGTCAACTATCGCCTCCGGCGTTCTTACGACCACTTTCTCTGACCATTTCATCACATTTATTAGTGTAAAATCTAAGCCGTCGGCAGCCAACGAGTGTCCAAAAATCAAACTTAACCATGACCAAATAACCGCCGAACTGTCGTCGTCTATGTGGGTCGACCTACACAGGCCACATGACGTCAACGAGGCATTTAAAATGTTTAGAAACAGAGTTATGTCAGCGGTGAAGCGTAATAGTACTAAGATCAATAATACTAGCTCGAGGAACGCAGTTCGAAAAAAATGGGTGACACCGGAATTATATGGTATTATTAAAGAGAACGAACAGGCGTATACAATACACAGAGCTGAACCCACATACGATAACAAATGCAAAACCTATCGTATGCTCAGTAACAGGCTAACAGGGCTCTCATGCAAATGCAGAATGAAGGCGAACCCAGCGAGAACAGCGAGTGCTCATCGAGGTACGCCATTCCGGATAACCTTCCGACGCCCGCCGAACAATTCTCCCTGCAGCCAGTCAACGTTCACAGAATTCGCCATCTTCTGCAAAATGTCAAAATATGCTCCACCGCCTCCGAACAGATTCCATTACAGGTTCTCCGTAGGGCTGCGGATGCACTCGCATCGCCTCTTGAGTATATTATCAAAATTTTTATAAGAACAGGAGTATAACCCAATGTCGTAAAGCTATACCGTGTGGTTCCATTGTTCAAAGGTGGGAATTGCCTGCTTCGAGACAACTACAGACCTGTCGACATACCAAAAGCTTTTGAAAAATGCATCATTGAACAGTTAAGAGATTTTGTCGAAGGATAAAACGTCCTACATGGTAGGCAGTTTGGTCTTCGACCCTAGATGTCGAAGATTGTGCCTGTGATGGAATTTGTCAGAAACAGATATAATTAAATAGCAGTGGTAACAGCGGTATTTATTGACTTTAAAAAAGGCGTTTGATGCAGTAGATCTAGAAACGCATTTAAAAAAACTCTCTACTTATAGGGCGAATTAAAAATTTTATAGGGCGGGTCGCGCTCATTCATTTCTGAAAGACGCCAAGTTGTCCAAATTGGACAATCCTTTGCCGTATAGAAAATATATCAATTGGAGTGGTTCAAGCAAGCATCAGTGGTCCGCTATTCTTTATTATTTTGTTAACGATATTTTTAGTATTCCAAATCATGCTAAACCAACCTTGTTTGCTGACGACACAACGGCTCTATTCGTGGCCGACTCTCCCCAACAGTTTGAGGCAATAATTCGTAAGGATATTGAGAGGCTATCTCAATGGTTCAGAAATAACGGTATCTACATTAATTGGTCAAAAACAGGAGTTATTAAATTTAAAAACGGAAGCTTTTGCATGCGACCGCACGCTTGATATGCTAGTTGAAACGAAGTTCCTGGGTATTGTTCTTGACGAACATCTGACGTTCGAGGCGCATGCAAAACATGTCAGGAAAAAAATATTCAGTGGCGTAGCCGCCATATACCGCAATCGCAATATCCTTCCCCGCCAATGTCTCATGGCAATATACCACGCGAACGTACAGAGCCACCTAACATATGGTCTGGAGGCTTACGGTCTTTCTTATGCGTCTTATATAGCTCCGCTTCATCTGCTTCAGAAAAGAGCACTTCGCCCCGTCTTAGGTCGACCACATCGCATCTCAATATGAATAGAACAATATAAAGAACTCTCAGTGCACTGCATATATATATATATATATATATATATATATATATATATATATATGAGTTTTTATTTACCATTCATTGTTGAAAATCATTTGAATCAGATGCTCTAGCTGCGCAGTATGTCACACAGCGTGCTGCCGGCATCGTACTTATTGACAAACATCCTTGTTTGGTGGCTACCAGCAGTCGGGTGTTGAGCATACCGGCAGTCAGCGAACAGCCCTGAGCTTGCGAAATCGAGCCCATCTTTTTTTGTTATTATATGCTTTTCGGCAATACAAAAATTCGGCCATATTTTTTGTCGCCTGTACAATTGCAAGGATATATTTCCCTCCATATCCGCTCCCCATCCTCCCTTGGATGTTTCGACAACTTTCTTTTTGACACACTTGGTTGTCTGTTTAATTGTCATAACCTTGTTCTTCAAAGTCCATCATACTGCACTTAAATGTGCGTGTAAGAAGCTTTACCCATCTATCCCACTTAATCATATTTCTTTCAGTCAGTTTTGCCGTGAGCAGTTCGGCCTCCCAGTTTTGTTCTTCCTTATCTGGAGCTATATTTTTGGGACGGCTTACATGACATGACGTCTATTTATTATTAATTGTAGTATGTCTTTTTTTTGGAGGAGGTTAAATGCAGTTACGCACTACCGCTACGAGTAGGAAATATTGCTTTCTATCTCGAGCTGTGTGGGACTCGACCCCAGCGAATGGATGTTACGCCGCTGATACCCATACCCACTAAACGCACCTCCCCCCTTAAACTTCACTCTCTGATGGCCCAGGTCTCCACAGAACAGTGCTATGGGCCATCAGGAGAGGGTGGCGAGTGCCCTATCGGATCAATTGGTCGGGTTCACTCACGGGTTTCCCCACCCAGCGCACTTTGTCCCAGCTCTTGCAAATCCGTGTGATTCAAAGTTGCGCTTTCTTCTGCCGTGCCGGCCTCAAAAATATTCTGTCTCTCCTTGCATCTTCTGTGCTTTGTGTTTAGCACCATTTTGTGCTACTTCCGCTTTTATACCATTTCGTGGGGGGTCCTGTATTTCGGGATAGCTGAGTCCCGCTCTGGACCATCTCTTGCGAATCTGTCTTATTGCCATGGTTCTGGCCTCTTCCCATACCTGGCAGTTGAGGAATGTGTGTTGTGGGGTGTCTTCCACGGCTTCGTTGCAAAAAAGGCATGCTTCTGATGGGGCCTTCCCTATTGGGCAAAGGTATGACTGGAAGTTGCCATGTCCCGTGAGAACCTGCGTTAGGTAGAAGGTTAAGTCCCCTCCCGGCCTTGCTATCCACGCCCGTATGTTTGGGAGCAGTTTGCTTAGACTCTTGCCGGGGGCACCAAAGGGAATAGCGCCCCACGCGGCTTGCCAGTCCTGTATAATGGCGTTCCTCTCTTTTTCTTCGTCGCTCTCTGTGGGTGTGCCAATATCCCACAGGCGCTGTTATTCGGACGCCTTAAGGTCCCAGAGAATTTCTCCGGCAAGCAGCAGAGCTGCGTTTGTGCTGATCGTTCTGTAACCTTGTAATACCATAAGGGCTGCGATCCGCTGCGTTTTGCACAGGATCAACTTTGCTTTATTGACTTAAGGGTCGCCCTGGCCCAAACGGCAGCCCCAAAGAGCGCGAATGACTCCGCTACTGCCATCAGTAGTTTCCTTGTACGAGCCCGCGGTCCATGTATATTCGGAAGTACCCTGGCGATAGCGTTTGCCGTCTGGGATGCTTTTTCCGCAGCCTTCTTTATCTGACATAAGCCGGTCATGGACGTGTCCAACGTGATCCTAAGGTAGCGGGCTTTATTGACGAATCTGATTGTTTGTCCTGCGATCTGTATGTATAACGGTCGAACTCTCTTTCTACCCGTTAAGAGAACGATTTCCCTTTTTTCTGGGGCGAGTGCCAGCCCCGCGGCCTTTATCCATTCCGCTGTCGAGTGCAAAGCTTTGTTTCTCGTTTGTATTACAACTTCTAGCCGCACATATAGCCACATGGCTAGTGCAAAGCATATTTACAAGTTACAGTAAGATTTTACACATTATCACCGTAGTATTTCGTATTATTACAATTATTTATCTACGGATTGTGTACATGTTTGTATAGGCTTGGTTAAATCAGACGCAATTAAAATGAGACAGTGTGTTCTTGCAGAGTCTTTGAATTGATTAAATAATATTAGTGTTCTACTATCACAAAGCGATTTGTGCCACAATGTAGCACCTATACTACAGAGTGCAAACCTTGTGTACTTGTGGCCGAGCAGACAATATGCAAGCGAGATGCCGAGCCCTGGTTTTTTTTGGGTTCTTGCTGATTGGATAAGGCCAGCCAGGTTGAAACGGTGACCAAGACTACGCTTTATTTCGACAACTATGGTAAATTTAAATAGGTAAGTTAAGGGAAGCACTGAGAGTTATTTATATTGTTCTATTGGTATTGGGGCTCGCAGTGCGAGATCCAAGACGAGGCAAAGCGCTTTATTCTGAAGCAAATGAAGCGGAGTTATTTGACACGTATGAGTAAGACCGTAGACCGAGTCGATGCAAACGCCCCCGCGCCTAACCCAGTTATTGAGCGACCGCTCACTCTGGAGCAGCACTGCATGAATTCGCCGTTTACGGTAGAAGAAGTGGTGCAGATCTTGCGCAGGTTGCCCAAGAGGAAGAGTAGTGGTCCTGATGGGATCTATTACGAACACCGATGTTTTAGCAGGGGAGCTGTGTAATCTGTTTAATCAGATACTCAGCGGGGGACACATACCCCAGGTTTGGCACGAGGCCAGGCTTACTCTGCTATTCAAGGGCAAATACGGTGACAACGTGGACGATCCAAATCTCTACCGGGGTATCGCGTCGGAACGCACTCTTAAGAAAATCTTCGCCAAGTTGATTATCTCGAGGGTGTTTCCAACTGTGGAGAAGACCCTACCTCCGGAGCAATTCGGATTCAGGAAGGGTCGAGGTACACAGGACGCGATCCACGTACTCCAGTCGGAAGTTGAGCGGGTGTTGGCTGTGCCCGGTGGCCACTTGTACGCCGTCTTTATTGATTGTGTCAAGGCCTTCGACAAAGCTCCCCGTCACTTACTAATCGATTCATTTCGACATGCTGGGGTGGGTGGTTCTTTTCTACGAGTGCTCTCCAGCTTCTTTGCTGAAGACCGCCTTGAAGTAAACATAAGGGGCGAAAACACCTTGCAGCTGAGGCAAAACGTAGGGACCCCTCAAGGGGACCCTCTCAGTTGCCTAGCCTTCTCTTTGCTCATTGCAGACCTAGCCCGCCACGTGCGGAAGGAGTTTAGAAACGCCGTCGTCGTTATGTACGCGGATGACATAGTAGTGGCCCACCGGGACCGCGGTGCCATTCGTCGTATTGTCGGCGACGTAGAAGGTTACCTTCACCGTAGGGGCCTACAAATAAATTCTCGGAAGACGAAAGCCATTAAGTTTCGCCGTGGGGGTCGATTGGCTGCAGCAGACGTAATACCCTGCTGTGGCCAACCGCTGGAGTTTGTCAACTCCTTCCCGTATTTGGGTCTGAGACTGCACTATACGGGAACGACCTTTACCAAGCACATCGGCGACAGGTGTCGGGCGGCTATTGCCTCTATTCACACAGAGGTGAGAGATCTTCGACGACTGTCTCTGAGTGCTACATTGCGTCTTTTTGAGCTTAAGATTGTGCCAATGTTGAGCTACAGCCTTGGCAGGGTGTGGGGCCATCTTTCCGCCGCAAATTTTGCGCAGCTAGAAAGATGCTTCACAATATATATGAAGCGCGTTCTTTGCTTGCTGCGGACGGCAAGGAATCGCTTTGTGTACCTGCTAGCGGGTTGCGGACCGGCAGTGGAAATAATCAGAGTCAGGCTTAAGTCACCTATTACAATGCCACTTCAACAATTTTTGTTGGAGTGGCAGGGAAAAGTGACCGAGGCCTCGGCTGAGGTAGCGCAGTTAGATATGTACCTCACCAGGGAGCTTTGGGAGGGAATGGCATGCACTAGCCGGCACGTGTACACAAGGTACATTGTACATGGCTATCATCACTTGGTATGTTCAACTCAAGGATTTCACCAAGTTGGCGATCAATGTCGTTGCCGGTTCTGCTCGCAGGTATGCGCTAAATACCACGCAGCGAGCTGCCAGTCGCATCGGCGGTCTTTGCACTTTCTTGCCCGGTGGGACGGTCGCTAAAGTGTTAAAATTGTATATAATGATGATTGTATTGTATTTATGTACCATCTTGAAATGCAAAATTATTGCGAAATAAACAATATGTAATATATATATATATATATATATATATATATATATATATATATATATAAATATATATATATACGTACATACATATTTAAGACGTGAAGTAAGACCGTAGTTGCATACGGTATCGTTGCTTGTGCTTCGCTTGCCCATAAACTGAAGACTTCGAACTTCCCTTCGATAAACCGTGCTGCACATGTGAACCTATTTTGCATTGCATGCCAACTGCACGTTGCATTCTGTCCAGTCGGTTTACCATACTTGCGTCTAAACTCCCAATAGCGTAAGAGTATGTCACTGATGACAGAAACATGCTTTTTCAGAGCTCTTTGGTCACCATGCATCTGTTGCAGCCCCACACATAGCCGTCTCTTTTACAATATTTTGTCCATGTTCAGCTCGTTTATTTGTTAATGCATGCTTAGCTTTAAAAATATATCTGGCATGTTTTTAAAATATAGCTTCAAAGTAGTTGAATGCGTCTTTATATTCGATTTTGTTTCTTGTATCTCTAGCGGCATCTCCCAGGTATCCTTGGAAAATATAAAATTTGCACATTTATTGTCGCTATCTCCGAGTCCAATCTTTTCCGCCGTTTTTCGTATACTGTAACATTTTTTGCATTCGGTCAACGCATTCCGCTAAAATCGCCACGCCACCTGCAAACAACAGGATACACGGTCGGAAAGATACTGTCTTATCATCTTTAGTGTATACTATTTTATAACCCAGATCCGGTTCATACCCCTCTCGTGCCACCTCCTCAATACACTGCAAAAACAGTGACACTGAGCAAGGGCATCCTTGCTTTGCTTTAATTCGTAGAACTCTGATGTGTTCGATCCGATGCTTGCGAAACTGCAGCTTCTCTTATAAATTTCTCTATTTATAGTGACGCATTCCGGTCCTAATCCTCCTTCCATCATCTTGTTCCAAAGAGTGTTTCTATCGACCGTACACTCGTCGAATATCTGGGAATGTTGCACCTAGGTTATATTTCCTAAATCAAACCCAAAGGACACTCCGCTAGGACGAAAAGACTATCTATTTTTCTGCCTGCACTAATATCACTCAGCCATGGTCCTATTAGTTTCACCTCTTCCAATTGGTCTTATCGCCTATGCATACAGATAACAGCAAGTATTTGATCATGCATTCCCAGAAACGTATCATCCTCTTCCCTACAACATGGTTTGTTATGTTTTTTAAACCTATAAGTTTGTCTAGTCTTATGACTTTGGTTATATCCTCGCTTAGTCTCATGTTTACGTCCCTCCACAGCTTATCCGCTTGCTCCATGTCGTTTCTGTGTACCGCCTTTCTGTGTTGTCTGAACAGGTTTCTTCTTAGTTCAAAATGTCTATTTAAACCCTTATTCCACCAGGAGTTAATTGTGTGGCTTAGTGCCAAACTGACAACCGAGTTATCTAAGGTTTGCTATTATAATTTCTTTTTATACGATAGTCCAACTCCTGTTTCCTTCCATTGTTCTAGCCTTTTCGGAAACTTTTTCTTGTCTATTTTTGTTGTATTTTTTTTTGTTAGCTTCGGTTGCCTATTTTGACCGCTAAAGGTTATCAAAGTATAGTCGCTCCTACATTGGGTTTTGATCTTTGTCAATGCATATGTTTACAATCCAGATTTCTGCTCTCTGGTTGGCCAGTATGTAGCCAATCGTCCACCTCCTTTTTGCTTCTGTATACGTGTATATTCCCACGAAGTTCATACTTTTGTTCATATTCTTCAAGCTTGCTAGACTATACCAAATTGAGAGAAAAACGCATATTTCAACCATTTGCGTTTAAGAGGTAGGGCAAGGAGCTGAACCCCCCTCCTTAAGCAGCATTTTCTATTAATTAACTAGCAAGATCTCGAGACAAGCAACATTTATTTTTTTGCAAATACTGACCTCAGCCCTGTAATGGGCAATGCACTAGCGAAAAAGGGCTCAACTTATACTTGTTGTGCGTATCCACTAGTTTGGGTGAGTAAACAACAACAGTCGTAATAAGCATAACGAAATAAACTGTCGAATAATATAGTATATTGTGACGAAGCGCTCCACCCTATGTGGAGTACAACAGTGGTCCAACTGCGGACAACACTGTCTACGGCTTATGGCGCGACTCAAACCTATCCTAACGGCCCGCGTTCAACGGCTGCACTACAACGGCCATAGTCTTCCGCATAAAAACCTCAACGTCCTCAACCGTCGAAACGATCACATGTCGATGACGACACATTTCAACCAATCAACCAACCAGAGAGGGAGGACCGACTCACGACACTCAATCCAAGCCAAACCCCAACCAACCAATAGTCCTACACGAAATAAACATAAACCGATGTAACTTCCAACCGATTACAGAGCGGAGTCTGGCATCTTTGCGGGAGTTCCGAGTCCGAGTAGGCGACGGCGGAGCGATAACCATGATCGCGGAGGACAGGCTCAGACAATGTAGTGCCCAGATACTGCCCAGAGGTGAAGCGATTCGTCATACCCCCCCCCCCCCCCCGCCTCCCTTCTCTCTGACCGGGCTCGTCGCAAGCCAGTGGTGGTGGTGGAGCGTCACGGGTCAGTTGGTACACGAAATATTTTGGTACTTAGTCAGGTAGTAAGACACAGTCGCGTCTTAAACCGGCATCTTCTCTTTTTCGAATGTGGTAAGCGTCATCCCGCGTGGGCGTTTACTTCCATAATGGCATAGCTCTGAGTGTTCTAGAATGCACGGGAGACCAGCCGACCCAAGAGCACGTGCCAAGGTGTCGATGAAAGATGATGCATCAGTGGAATGCTGTTCTGCGCTATGAATACATGAGAGCCCATGCCAACCCAAAGTGCCCACTTGTTATCCGCATGTGCACAAGTAAGTGTGTACCACCGATGCATCTAGGCCGCACGCCCGCACCAACACCGGTCGTCGCGTCAAATAGCAATACGCTTAGGAAGTGGTGCATTTGTAAATGCATTTAGCCACGGGGTACTCAAGCCACGGGGAAGCCCACACGGCCTGAAACGTTGATTAGCGAGGGACTGAGGTCTGAGGTCGCCTTCAGGAGACTCCCCCGCGAGGAAGGTGAGCGTTGATTTAATGTTATCGAGTCTGGATTTGCACTTAGCGTGGGCGGAAGCATCCAGCTAAAAGAACGTACGGTAATGGTCACCTTACCGTACCTGCTGCATCAGTGACCAGCTACAGACGGGTTCGTCGTAAGAATCATGTATGTGAGTTCTAAGCCACCTTTGGCGTTAGGTAGTAGAGCTTGTATGCAAGCATCGGGTGTAGCTATAAGTTAAGGATTCACTCGAGAGCGGCTACTATTAAGTATTCATTCAACGGCATGAACAGGACGATTTTGTCTGAGAAGTCGGCCCCGTTTGTCTGGTCGCAGGAAAAGAGGCTTGACCCGCAGCCGGAAGCTGAGATGGTGGCGTAATTGAGACCAACCATTGTCGTGCTTGTTGCTATTATACCCTTTAGCTTATCGACTAACGACGTAGTCGCGAGTGGCCATCAGTTGGAGCTGGTATTGGTGAACGTATAATGTTGAGCGAAGCATGTACCTGGGGCATCGTGAGGTTCACTTGCTGCTAGAAGCAACATCCGCCCAAGGCAAATGGCTTCGAAGGTCTGCGAGCACCATTCCGCGAACCAACCGAGGTGCTCGCCGGAAGTGCCTGGGACGACACCATGACGTGGCAAACTTGCCGCAGAATTCGCTCCGACGGAAGCGTCCTGCTGTCAGTTATCCCAAAAAGCAAAGAAAATCCACTTAGACTCCGCTCGTGGAGAAAAATCGCCAACAAGAGTTGCCGTTACAAACTCCTTAAGGCAATACTCAATGCCCGCCTTTTGCGGTTTCTAGCGTATTGTGAGGTCATCGTCACGAAGCAAAACGCAGTCCGTCCCGATAGATCCACTTTCGCTGCCTGCCATGTGCTCCTCTGGACACAAGGCGCACGTGAATGCGCCACGCCACCGGGCTCAACGGACTTTATTCAGCCTCATATCAAGCCTTATTGCGCTGTCTGTGGCAGCATCCTGCATCACATTAACCATTAGTGTTCGCCGGCACAATCCACGAGTTCATAACATTTGCCCTAAAGGCATATATTATATATTGCTAATACACGTACACGTAACCAGCATCGCCAAGGCGTTTGTTAATTAAATGTTGCTTCTCCTTCTTTTCCCTATAAACTTTACATTAAATAGTCAAAATCATATTGTAGACCTAGTTTTCATTTGTAAGCCACGAACTAAACTTTTCTCTCTGCACCTGTGAAGCATTAGTACAGATAAACTATCATTGATGCCCTAGTATTTACTAACCCTGATTCATGTTTGACTTTGTCTTGATCTGTCTAATTGTCTTAGATTCGGCAACATAAGATGTTGGCATAGCTTGATGCAATGTGTTTTAGGCAGTCGTTTATCATTCGAGTTATCTTCGATTCAAAAAGCTTTAAAATGGTAGTTTCAGACTTCCCGGTAATTTGTAAAAGACAGCGTATGGGGCTACCAGCTAAGTTAAACTGAAAATGCGGCCACGATCGGCGTCTAATCCTCCATGGCTAAATGTGATAATGTTTGTTTTAGAAATATTAAATACTTGTTTGTTTTGCTAACAACCGCGTGTTGTTTCGTCCTGGTAGTGTTGCAAATTCTGTCTTAATCTTGCAAGAATAACGAAGTCATCAGCCGAGTATACATGTTGCATTCGGGCTCTTTGTAATGGTTCACTGAGGTCTGCTATATTAGAAAAGAACTGACTTTGTCCTGAGGTACGTCAACAGTTCGTATTAAATCTGGTCAGGCGCTGTAGGTACCGTCTAATTCAGATTCAGTTAAGAAATAGAGTACTTCTCACTAGTATAAACATGTTTTGCTTATTGGCAACGTTTTTGCCTACTACGGAACGAAAGTTCTCGCGCCAAAAACAGTCGGAAGCTAAATTATAATTAAAGAATGCTTTATAGGTCATGGGCTCAGTGTGATCTATGATCTGTGATAATGGTAGAGAAAACCGTTTTTTCGAGAGATACGTTCCTTCTGCCTGAAAACACTGATCTTAAAGGTCCGTAAGAGCTGGGAGGGTTGCAACGTTGTTGCCAGCTTGAGGTACTCGTACACGCTAGGCTTTATTTCTATACAGTTCTCGTTTTACGTCAGTATGTTGACGACATAACTGTTTTATTTGCGCTGCAGCGTACATAGCCGAACCAGGTCTTGAAAGCAGAGGTACAACTATGACGGGGTTTCATGGCAGTGCGTTAATGGTATCAGCTCTTCTCGACGCTAATGGACCTGTAGGCGACGGGAAGCGTATGGTGATTAGTGATTAACGTATACGAGCAAGTGCCCTTGCATGCGTATACAGGTGTAATACAGTGTTCATAATGTGTTTTTTTCCGACCCGTCACGAAGAAGTTCCTATAAAAATAATCAGTCTAGGCGGCGCTGAAGACGTGTTACATAAAGCCAATGTAATTGTTCTTGCAGACGAAAGATGTCTTGCTTAGAATGTACTATTTATTCGCCATTTATATTTAAATCCATTGCTTAGAATAATACACGTTTCAACGCAAGTGTGCAAATTCGCATACGGCACATGTAGAAGCCAATTAACTCATACTATTGCACACGTGAGCGTGATTCTTTGGATGGTCCTTTCCGCACGGTTAATGTGGTTGCTAGACATTATATTATTGGTTAAGGTAACAATTGACCTCACAATTGGCATACAAAATACTAACGACTTACCAGGCTGCATGAGGCCGATTGAGCCGGGTGCGTTCTTATCGTTTTTAGGAATCCAACAAGTGCAACGTACGGTACTTTGCAAAATTGACTTACATTTTCTTATATATATATATATATATATATATAAACGCATTACATGTACTATATATATGAGGGTTTATGCGGTGACTCTAGGTCGTATTCTATTGCACCAGTGAACGTATTTACAAACTGCTAAAGTTTACACCAAATGATCAGTAAATTTTGAGGCAGTATACTGACCGAATTAAAATAAAGTTTCATATAACCACTTGTAAATTGAATGCATTCTACTCTAGGACAAGAGCGAATGCGAACAAGTCAACCATGCGGTTTCTTTATCATATCTGCGCGATTCTTCATAAAGATATCGTAATTAGATTGTTGAAGCGAAACAAGATGGAAATCGTCTTCGAGATCGGCGTACCACTCCTGATCGCCGGTAGGCTAAACATACGTTTTCAATATGTGTACGTGTGTAGTAACTAGTCTATAGCTATGGAATAATTTACTATTATTATTAAACAGTGTTACAGTTGTGAAGCTTAAATGTATTATCGCAATATATATGATAATAGATGCCGCCAACCCACTCTTATATTGCGCGTGACCTCCCAAACTATTGCTTACTTAATGATTTTAGGAATACTTCGGTTCCCTTGCTAATTGGTTTTAGTGTCTCCATGTCAATAGGCAAAAATATATATATTGTCTTCAGTTTCTTGAATTCAGCGTAGTTATTCCGTTTTCTGGCGTCTATGTGTTTTGCTACCCATTCTGGCTTAACTGAGCTGTGATCAGGAGCGCCAATTCTTAGGAGCTGACATTATGCGGAAAGAGTTGGAATCCAGTATGGTGCTGAGCGGAGACGAACATAACACTTTAGGCCAACCACGATTCGGAAAAGTGAAACAACATAGCAGACTGGGGCTAGGTCAAATAACCCTTCTTACACTCGGACCACATTTCACGTATCGGAGATTTTGGTGAGGGCTTCTTTCTTTATAGAAAGTGTATGTGCGTGCAATTCGGTCTCGCCTCACGGAAGCCCCCAAAACTTCTAAGTTGTTTAGCTCTACACGCGTGATAACAAGGAGTGTTCTGGTAACTTCCTGATTTGCTTCCTCTCTCTCTCCTGAAAAGAGCCCCCCGACAGCAGCAATCTCACATCTTGAAGCATTTAGTGTCAGTCCTCCATCTCCTTCAAATGCAACACTCTTCTTCTATCTAATGATACTCGCAGTACCGGCAAGCGTAGTCTTATTTAGGTACCACACGTTGAAAAGGCTCTATCATTGCGATACTAGATCTGATATACAGAGACTGAATAGAGCAGGACCTATGAGGTTACCTTGCGAAATGCCTGCTTCTGCAATGTTGAAGTAATCCCCAGGTTTAAAGTGAGGAATCTCTGTAACTTTGTCAGACCATGGGCAAAAACTCTAGACTGTGCCTCATCACCGCATCTAGTATCTTGTCCCTTCTTAACGTATTAAATGCATTGCAGAAATCAAGCGTAACCAGAACCCTTACTTGGTCTTCAGTCTCCAAGGGGGCGAGTGCAGCATATATTAGTTCTTGTGCGCCGCCTTTTATAGCCACCACAACCGGATGTGGCAGAATCGCTGCCGAAATTGCCTTCTTATTTGTCGTGATTGCTATTTTTACAGTGTGACTGTGCAAAATTGATCCACAAGCGATGTACCTTACAGAATTCTCGTTTTTCCTAAGAGCTGTAAGACTTGCACCATAAAATACTGATAGACAAAACTTTGGTTAAGTGCCGTTTAGCGCTGTGCCTAGGAATATGCTCAGATCATTTAGCAGGCAGCCTGACGAAAGAACGGTTTGATTTAACATATCGCGCAGATGACGTGGTCGCAGCCCATCCAGTCCAGCTCCGGTTGCAACAGGGAATGACAGCGCATTGCCTCTAAGATCGCCAAATTATTGACGCTCTAACAGGATCCAACCAGAGGTTGTTCGAAGGTTTCTAAGCGCGCCTGACAGACGACCGGGGGTGCTGTGCGGAAGTTACGTGGTGTAAATATGTCTGATGACAGCAGGGCTCTAGCGGCAGAGTGTACATTGCGGCTAGTTTACTGTCAGCCATAGACACGCTCTGTCAGTTTTCAGCTGAGCCGTTTAGTCTATTAAAATTGGGGGCTTGTAGCTGTCTGCAGGAGGCTTTCCAGAGTTTTTGTTCGAGCACTGACACATTACCTTTGATTATCCTGGTTAGTGTGGCTCCATGATCTTCTCTATATGGTAAGGCCAGCATTAAAGATGGAGCAGACTTTGGGCTTTTCCAGCTTGCAAGATTCAGCTTTTAGTTGAAATTATTAAACGCTTTTGCGTGATCTGCAGCGCATGTTTCTCTCGCTTTCCAGGGTATGACCCTGGCAATGATTAGAATTCGACGTGCCTGCGCTAAAGTTGGGCTAGTGTCTCTGGATTGCTTGAAGACAAATCGCTCGGTAAAGAAGGAAGGGGAGAAGGCGTATTGAGCAAGTTAGTAGGTTTTGGTTGAATGGGTCTTGGATGTTGATTGCGTAAAGACGCTGGGGGTTGTAAACGGGTTATGTGCGCACTCAGGCCCTCCAAGGTTTTCAAAGCGCGACCGCAGTGTGTGCAGGCATAAAGCGTCTGGGATAGTGGGGAGTTCTAAAGTCCTCATCTGTTTTGACTACGTCGGGATGGGATGGTTTTGCGTGTTTGCGTTTTGCTCGTGTTTCGCGTATAAACCAAAGGAACTAATTTAGAGCGCTCTAACACGGCAATCATGAAGGCCATTCCGGCTTCCGACTCAAGAAAAAATACAACTCTATTAAAGTCTCGGTTCTCACCTAGCCACTTTGGCAGTAGAGGCTTAAAGACCTGTTTATTTGGTCTATTTCTAAATTTTGGTGGGGGAAGGTGACCAAGCACGGACTTTCCATCTTTGTGCAGTATTTGTCTATGGGCCAGAATCGCTGCGGCATCAGCATATGACGTCTGTCCAGCTGTCGAGGTTTTTTATTCTGCTTTACAACTTGAACCTTTGTGGGAAAATCTCCTTGACAGGGAGACGAGTGAATACTTTCTCGTGAAGCTTCATTATTTGTGCCTCGGAATATATTTTTCTTACACCACGCTGCGGGCTTTTATGCTAGCATATCAAATTTCGCGAGGTATTGTACCAGCGGAGATTGCGTTTCCACTAATTCCTCCTAATTCAAATCGAACATTAGCTAGGCGTGCAACAACTTTCGCAGTGCTCTCAGTGTCCTTGAAGACTAGTCAACACTCACTTGCATGCCGCCTGCCCGAAACTTAAACTAGGATTCGTGAAAATATTAGATGCCTCACATCGAAGCACCTCTTTGCTCGCGAAGTAAAAACAATGGTTTTTAATTTCAGTCTGAATCAGGGTGGTGATCTAATTATATCTTAAATCGGGGTTATTATTGCTTTTTATAAGGGATCATCTTTCCAAATTAAATTTGTTTTTAATTTTTCAGTATGTTTTTGAACTGAAACATACTGTTCAGTATGTTTCACTGCAACATGTATGCTGCAATGTAAACAATACAGCAAACGCTGTATAGAAATCCTTGTGATGATGCTTATTGTGACTATGTATTGTGTAATTGCGCTTATTCAAAGCATTCTTTGAAATATTGTCGATTGATTTATTTTGTAACCATTTTTATTTACCAAACTTAAGCATTGCAAAATGCAGTTCCGTTGAATAAACGTTTGAAACTTGAAAAACTTGAAAAACCACAATTGCTATCGTTGGACGCATGTGCCCCGTCACAGTTGACATATTATTATTATTATTATTATTATTATTATTATTATTATTATTATTATTATTATTATTATTATTATTATTATTATTATTATTATTATTATTATTATCTATAAGCAAAGAAACAGTACGTTTTTTTGTAAGATCGCTAATGAGAAACGGCTAACTTGACGTATCAGCCTAACGAAAAGTAGTTGAGGCAAGAGCTGTGCCAATTTATAGGAGGAATGCCGCTAGTGTTGGTTGCATGAGGTAACCGATTTGCGGTAGACTTCTGAGACGGGGAGGGTACACATGCGGGCGTCCCGAATGTATGAGATAATTACGTGTTGAATTGTATTAGTAGTTTGAGGCATGCGTTTATTAGGAATTACTAGGCTACACAAGAAGAAAGTCCTTGGCATACATCCATTATGCGTCGGGATCAAACCTG
Source organism: Dermanyssus gallinae (assembly GCA_003439945.1). Classification (NCBI taxonomy): domain Eukaryota; kingdom Metazoa; phylum Arthropoda; class Arachnida; order Mesostigmata; family Dermanyssidae; genus Dermanyssus; species Dermanyssus gallinae. The sequence goes on along the minus strand of QVRM01001782.1, from coordinate 1,616,621 downwards.
CGGCCCGTGCAAATCCACAACGTCATTCCGCCGACGAAAAAGTACATGCATATACGTAAATATATATAAATGATAGCCGCAAAGCTTACCGTAACGAGTAATACAATTCGAACATTCGAATGACGATTTGCCGTGCCCATTGTCACACTAGACTAACTGACTTTAACATTCTGGGACGAACTATCAGAACTATTGAACTATCGTAGCTAGTTCCAAACAATGTATTCACTGCAAGCATATGCTACATTGGCAATAAGAACAACCAACTGTTAATAAAAAAAAATACGATAGAAGTTCTAACGTTGAAGTGTGAAGCAACAAAAGCAGTCTCTCTCATAATCTCAAACTGGTTTAATATTAATCATAATAGACGCAGGATTGGATTTATTTTACATAAGCTTAGAGCGTAGTTGCTCGCGCAAAGATGTCATCCGTCTAGATGTCCAGTGAAACGTACTTAATCAAATTTTGTTCTTTGATCACAAAGTCGCAATTGTAAAAGGACGAAATTCAAGTTCTACTCAGCCTTCGGAGGCGTTGCAACGCAAGTGGTGGTCGGATGCTGAACGCGGCCAGGACCTGCAATTGCTGGACGCGGTCGCCAGGTGGCACGCCCCGGTCGTAGCGTTTGCACCGAATACCGACTACACAAGGCACGTCGTCGGAAGTGTATTTTCTCACTGTAAGTGACAGACCAGACTTACACGACTTGTTTTACTTTCTTTCGAGTTTCGAAAGAAGTTTTTGATTTTGACCGGGCGGCGGCATGTTGAAACCCCAGCGGACGTTTGACTAGCGCAGGGCATCGCGTCGGGCTACATGGACGTCACAAAATCATCGTGGTGCGGCAACATTCAGTTGTTTAGCAGCAACTAATGAGAACATCATGTTTTGTTTCAAATACTATTAGCGTTAGGATTCGTATTGTCACTAATTCTTAACGTTTGTATATATATACATATACATAAAGCTTGCCATCTACACCCTCATATGCTTGGCAATAATCAGTCGTTGTGAACTCTTTTTAGTAAATACTACACTGATCGGATTTTCCAACGAAGCCGCCCTGGACAGCTACGTGGACCGGGGCGGCCGCCTGCTGAAACTAGCTATCTTCTTCAACTCTGATGGCAGACCAAATGCTCTCGACTATCGACTTCGAGTTAGCCTGGCCAACCAACTCAGCGGACAACCGCTCTTTATGTCTCTGTTAGGACAGCGGAACGGCGTATTGTCGTTGATACGCAACTCAAACGACACTACGCTACTGTCGTTGATGTCTACCATCTTCAAGGTTTGCCTACATCACGGCCTTCTCATAGGTGTTTTTTAGACCGTCGTATTTGCGTTACTCTTTCGTTTTAGCGTGTTTTGTCGTTCAGCTCGCATTCATAGATTTATGGTGTATGTTTGCAGTGTGAGGACCAAGGATGGTCAGGCCGTCAGGTCTCTTGTCTCAACTCAATTCTCGCATATTGAAGTCCGTGTCCTAATAGCGGCTGCCATGCGTCAGGTCCAGTATAGCGCCTAGTTGTGGAGATGTTACAGTTTTAAGCCATGCTCCACTGAAAGTGGTTTTCGCCATGTCGGTGACCGTTTACAGAACTGGAGTCAGGTCTACATCTGACCCCCTTGGCTTTTTATTTTTTTCACAGATTATCATTTGTACATCATTGTTTACTGATGATTTCGATAAAGAAGTAACTGATGTAGAGAAGCTGCATAACGGTCCGTCTAGGTCTACTGTTTATTATAGTCTAAGGCCACATCTCGCATCCGTTGCTGTGCAGTTTAATATTTTTAGCATATCATTGGCTTTCTGGAGCTTGAGGGATTCTTCGTTCACCTATTAAGGTCGTCACTATATATATATATATATATATACATATATGAATATATATATAGAAAATATTGTGATGATTTATTAATCATTTACAATACGTTTGCACACTCGGCAGTGCTCGCCTTAATAAAAATGGTGGTAAAAAGGTGTCACGTGAAGTTAAGAGTCAGTAGTCCGTGTCCTTGCTTGATGGTAGATGATCCCCCGCTCTTATGGACCCGGTGCGAGCGGTATATCCTCAAAGTTCCTTGCAAAGTTAAAACGGTGAGATCCATAAGATTCCTCTTCGTGACGCCGAGCCCCAAGAGCGTCCTCGCAGATTCGGAGTCCCATACACCACTCATAGAGATAGTGATGGATCCGAATCTGCGAGGTTTTTGCGGGTCGGGGAGCGCCGCTCTTAGGAACTCGACGTCATATTTAGCGATCTTGTCTTGCCGTGCTTTTGCCAGGTCCCGGTTCGGGCCGCAAACCTCGGCATCTAAAACCCAGATCTCAGTAGGTGTTGTTATTACGAGGTCGGGCTTTAGACCCGGTGCGCCCGGTCGACGGAATACTCGCTGACGAACCACCGCATGACCCCTTTCGCGGAGAAGACGCGCCACGCGATCACAGACGTCGTCATGTCTCTTTATGGTTTGTTTGTGTGTTGTATCGCACATCTGAGCGACATGAGCCAACGTCTCAGGCGCATGACACCCGTGCCTACAACGTTTGTTGTAGCCCGGGCGTCCCCTGGCCAATCTGGCACGCGTTGGTAGTGCGTTGATCCTGAGCTTTAGTAGGTTTAAATACTCCTTACCAGATATGTAGGGCATACCCTTAATCCAGTAATGTACAAAGGGCGTTTCGTGTGCTTTTTTAAAATGTGCCCCATCGAACGTGTTGTGTAGTTGTTGAGACCAGTAATCGGTCTCTTGTGTAGCGGTCTCAATGGAGGTTCCCAAGCGCTCGCAAAGAAGTCTTGTTTTCGCAAGATCTTTTTTAAAGTGCTCGGTGGTTAGCATCCATTGGACCCCAAGGTGCGTGGAGTGTTGTAGTGCTGTCAAGCGGGAGAGGCGGAGTCTGGGAATTAATGTTTGGAGGCAGGGGATGTCCAGACCGCCGTGTGCTGTGTGCGTGTACAGGTAGGCGTTCGGCACCGAGTTTTCGAGCTTAAGCCATTTCTACTTAACAACATTTCTGATCTCTTTATCTAGGTCACTAAGGAGTGCGTAATATGGTCTGGGACCGGAGACCAGTTTATGTAGGAGACGGGGAATGAGAAAGTCTTTTAATAATATGAGTCTTTGGTGGGGTTTAAGGGGAACTATCGTGAGTCTGTTGAGTAAATTAAGGAGTATATCCTTGGTGGAGTCAACTCTGCCATTGCTGTTAAAGTCGACTCCAAGATATCTCCATCGATCGCTCATACTTTTAGCTGGCAATTGCCGATCTCCAACGTTAAATTCTGGTACGGTATTGATAAAACCTTTACCTTCCTTCCTATTAAATAGGTGGGAGATAGTAAAGCTTGTATTAGTATTAATTTTAAGGCCTCGGGATTTCAAAAGGGGGTCCGCAATATTAAGGAGCCGTTGGAGAGTGGATTTCGTGGAGGCTAGGAGGATGAGATATATATATATATATTTGACATTTTGATGCAGGTGCATCAATACGTCAAGCAGGTGACATCCGGGGTTCCCTCTATTTTACCTCGACAATGGGGCCCTTCTTGACAAGTCGTAGAGTGCCTGAGCAATGGAGCGGGCTGCAAAGTATGGCGGCATTCCCTGAGATGATCGGCTCGGTATTGGCCGAGAAGGGAGAACAACTCTTTCACCTCTACCAGCGGCTACCAGAAGCCATGTCTACTTTTGTTCGGGCATTCGGTGGGGACGCAAAAGGTCTTGTACATACTACGGACCTCACCTGCCTTTTGTCAGCAGACGCGTTGGACCTCGACGACCAGGCGACCAGAGCCTTAAAACGTATCCTCGACCTGACGCTCCAGGACAAGGCATGGAGTTAGACAATCTTATCGTTCCGGCTGGGTAGAATGGGCATTTGTTTGGCCACAAGCCTTGTCTTGCCCGCCTTCCTTGCCTCGTCACATAGCAGCGCCTTTGCGGTGACCGTTACTGCCAGCGGACTCCAACCATGCAACCACCAACAAAACGCCGTTCGGCTCTGGGACGCACGTCAGTCTGTTCGTCCTTCGGGGGGCAAGTCACCAGGCAGAAGGAGTGGGACGACTAAATCCCCACTCCGGCTACCCAATCCATTTGTCGGCCTGCTGCGGATTCAATGTGGACAATATTAGACTGAAAGCGATCTCATCGGACGCCGCCGGAGCGTGGCTTGACGTGTATCCGTCCAAGCATCCTGCAGTAAGCTGGCCGACGACCAATTATTCGCGCCACCAGTGGTCCTCAACTTGGCATTGCTATGTTTGGGAAGCGAGTTCATGCGGTGGAACGGTGGTTAGGCTTGGCCTGCACCGACTTAGCTGCACTGAGCTGGCTGGGCTCATGCAGGGCCGCCACGACGCCACCAATGATACCCTTGCGCGCGCTTTCAGATCAGTCCGTCGGCTATTGCGTTACACTGGAGCCCGACGGACTGCAGATAAATGACAGCCGGGGAGAATGGCCTAATCAGCCGGGGCTGGGGCCATAATCGGACCACATCATTAACCAAGGGAAGACGCACAAACGACCTATACGCACATCTTCTTGAAGACCACGTTGTAATGGAGTCCGGTTTCGAGTCATCTGGCATTTGGGCAAGAATTTGCTCAACCTGACAAAAGAGCTTGGGAAGAAGCCCTTTGACGCCCAACGGAGCCAAGATCGACCGCGTTCCTCAGACAGAGGGTGTCGTTAGAGCAACAGAGGGACAACGCTAAGATGATGATGATGAGCGGTCACTAACAACCAAGCAATAAGAATACAAGCAGTAGTGTAAATATTATATAATTAATATATTAGTAATTGTGATACGTGCGTGATACGCATATGATTAATAATAAACTCTTTTTTATAAAATATTATTATATTATAAGACCAGTCATGATAATACGGACGGCCATATATGCAAAATACTGAATCAACAGAATATCCGCAACTAGTAACCTACTTCAGTGATAACCCTTGTATGCTTCTGTACTCATTGTTAGTAAAACGACTACTTGCAACAAATAGTATTTATAGTAGACAAATGCGTATGTGTTATATATATATATATATATATATATATATCGTTATGAGCCTATTCTGAACTTTACGCCGTCTTTCAAGCCGTAGTCTAGCTATGGATGTAACAATTAAAAAGAAAATATATATATATATATATATATATAAGCATTGAGGTTTATTATCATGCAGCAGAGAGAGAAAGAGTACCGAAACCAGTACAAACACTTAGTCACTTCTATGTTAGAATTATCTCGGCGTTATTGTGAAGCTTTGCTTGTTGACGACTGCCATACCCGCGTCTGCCCGTAGACCCTGCCTTGATTAACTGATCAACAAGTGCGTGGGTTCTTCCCTCTCCGCCTCAGCCATTGCGTTGGGCTCTTAATACAGGGGTTTCAATAACGTTTGTTTATTGGTCGTTTCTTGCTCTTTCGTAATTGTCAATGTCAACGTTTCTTCGATTCGCCGCGCTGTTCAATCAAAATATCTGCTATGTATGATTGGCGGCCGAGTGCAGGAGCACGTCAAGTTTAACGGGCTTGCTCCGAATCAAACGGCTCAGACGTTACGCTTGACGGGGTTCGACGACAGCGACGTAGACATCCCGGCGGACATGGCGTTCTACGTGGCTGCTCTGGTGACCGCCGACAAGGCTATCATCACGGCATACCTCATCTTTATCACCGCGTTCGTGGCAACCGTCGTCGCTGAGAAGGAGAACGGTCTCCGGGTAGGCGACATCGTTTCCCCGCGCTGAGACACTGCGACGAAGCAGCACCCAACACCAGTATCATTTTGCAGCTGTTTTAAGGGAGAGAGAGAGAGGGAGAGAGGGGGGGAACGGTATTCTTATTTAGAACGATAGCAAATGTAATTTAGCCATGTCGTTGCTTTGTCATGATCTTCCCACATAATGGCCAGCCCAGCTTTGCGTAAGCAGTAAATACGCAGTTATCAGTAATTCTACATTAGCGCAGCGGCTCAGCCGTTTTTTTTCGAAGCGTTGCGCGCGCTTTAAAATCTACCACCTTTCGATTCTAGAATCCGATACTATAATTATTACTCAACAACATAGACAACAAAATTGACTGCCAGCGCTTGATGCGGTCACTCGAGGTTGCACAATCGGCTCCCTTAGCCAACCTTTGTAGAACGTCCGGTAGTAGTTTTAAATACGAGACTGAACGTTACGAAAACAATGCGTTTACTCTTTCAGGAGATGCACCGATTAATGGGACTCACAAGTTCGGCATACTGGACAGGCACCATTTTGGGAGGCCTCATCCGAGGTGGTGTGATTAGCCTCATATTGACAATAGCATTCTGTGGCCAATTCGACAAGAAAAAGGTCCTTACCAATTCAAACCCAGTGCTTATTCTCGTGATTCTACTGTTATTTGTAGTCGCGCTTATTTTGCTGACGTTACTCATCAGCGTCCCATTTAACTCACGTAAGTGCTTCTCTGCATGATATATTCTGTGGTTTTTATGTGTGTATGTTTGATTTCATATCTTGTGGCTAGACATATCGAGCTTGTACAAAAATTAAATATATATATATATATATATATATATATATACATATCTTTTATCCGTCCATCACCCGTTCCCTGCGGACTTGGAAGCACCGTGAGGCGTATTTTCAATGCACCGAGGGCCGGACATGTTGATCTCTAGGGGTCCTCAACAGTCCTTGTAGCAGCATGGTCGTTGACTCTTCGCGATATGGTTTGTGATCGCTTCTCAATGAGCATCTCCTAAAGAAAATTTGAACAACGGGGATCGAAGTGGCGACGCCCCGGTAGACGTCAACCATGACTAGCGCAGTAGACCACGCCGTCACAAGAAGTTACATATGGCGCGTATCCATGCACGTTCTATATTAGGCTGGCTACATACGTATGCTGTACAGTGTTTTTTTGCATTAATATATATATATATATATATATAAATATATATATATATATATATATATATATATATATAAATATATATATATATATACATATATATATATATATATATATTTATAAATATATATATATATATATTTATATATATCGCCTGCGATAAGAAAGTAGGGTTATCTAAATGTTCTAGGTACAGCCCGTCTGCACTTAGACACACACAACATACCGTTGTCCGTAAATCTCGTGCGTGCTTGTTTAGCCGGATCCGTCTCGAACTATTGGTTCCCGCAACTAGGACTCATGTTGACATGAGTCGGGCGGGTAACTTTTCCAATCGAATTAGCCTCTTCTAAAACAAAGCTTGGACCACTAAGGCATCATCATCAATTCGACATCATCAAGTTAACGATGGCATGATCAATTCGAACGCTCCGAGAAGACCGATGATAGAAGGTTTCAATTGCTCGGAGAGATAATCAAAACACTTTTTAGTATGTCTCGTGTCTTAGCCAAAACATGTGTGGTTAAACAGTGAAAGCATGTGTGGTTTGCAGAAACGCTGTCTTGACACAGCTACACGTTAGCGTAGTCATGCACAATGAAGACGCGAGCAATAAAACAGTACATAGATATAATACATATCACCCATAATACAGAATAGATATAATACATATCACCCATAATACAGAATAGATATAATACATATCACCCATAATACAGAACAACACAGCGAAAGTGTAGCAGCAAAGCTGCAAACCACGTGTTCACGGCACAAGAGCAGCACGAGTAAATATGACATCTAATATTTACGGTATAATTACCACAGTTTGTAAAACAATGGTGTAGGTTAAGCCAAAGTAGGAGAATTCGGAACGAGCGCATCCATCAGTCACTCATCGTTAGCATGATGAGGGTCGTCACATCGCAACGACATTCATTATTATTCATTCATTGCGCGTGGAAAAGATTCAGCAAGCATTTCTCAAGCTAGGGCACAAAACGGCTTTTGGATGTAAGGCATCGCATCTGTTTTGGGGTCGATCTTTAAACTGAGAGCAGGCAACACGTAGGCAATCGAATACTGTTATCTTTTTAAATTAAAGAACACAAAAAATAGGGTGGTGGTGATGGTGGTGCGTCTCGGCGGTCATCGATTATCGAGTGGACACGAGAGGGAATGATGGGTCAAAGGAGAAGACCTACGCGCTATCTTGATAAACGCAAAGAGAGTGACTCTTAACGTGAGTGTGAGATTATTTCTCGTCCCGTATCGGTTTGTCGGAAATTCGTACCTCGCAACAGAAGGCAGCCACCTTCTAGATAAATAGTTATAACTAATTTGTTGATTGCTGTGATGAGCCGGGTCAAGATGTGGCACTGTTTATCTGAGAGGAATATGTGGTGCTCGAGCAGAACAATATCAAACTACCCTTCTTGGTAGACTTTTGATGCGACAGTATTTTTGTTAAGATGTTTGCCGATCATCAGAGCACGGTTGTAGGAGCATTTTACAGGCAGCCGTCGGGTAGGCCCCTGGATTAATTGTATGCACTAGAAAAATTACTCCCAAAAATAAACAGGCTAAACACAATCTGCATTGGTAATGAGAACATTGATGTGTGAGATAGGGACGGGTCATATGTACCTGACCTAAATAATGTGCTACACTTGTATGATATTCGGGAAATGGCTGGTCTGCCGACTAGGGCCGCTTGTACAAAAACTGCCCATGGCCCACGTGTTATCGAAACATGCATAGATAGTATTTACTGCAATGTTCCACCCAAATTAACTACTGCTTCCGGCGTTCGTACAACAACCTTCTCTGACCACTTTATCACATTTAGTAGTCTAAAATCTAGTCCGTCGGCAGCCAATAACTGCCCAAAATTCGAACTTAAATATCAATTGTCGAACTGTCGTCTATGTGGGACAACCTATATGACATGGGCAACCAGGCATTTGAGTGATTTAAAGGACGAGTCATGTCGGCGGTGAAGCGTAATAGTACTGAGATCAATAATACTAGGTCGAGAAACACAGTTCCAAGATTTATCGTATGCTTAGAAACATGGCGACAGCGCTCTCACGGAAATGTTGAGTGAAGGCAAACTGCAAGGTTGTCGCAGACGTAATTATAACGGGCGGGGTCATTGTGAGACAATCCAACCTGTACTTGGAAGTGTCCAGGCGAGGTACGCAATTCCGGATAACTTTCCAAAGTCTGCCGAACAATTCCTCCTGCAGGCAGACAACGTTCACAAAATGCATCACCTTTAAAAAATGCTAAAATAAGCTTCCAAATTCCATAACAGGTTCACCGTGGGGCTGCACGCATTTGAATTTCTCTTGAGTATATCATCAATCTCTGCATCATAACAGGAGTTTATCCCAATGTCCTAAAGTCATACTGTGTGGCTCCACCGTTTAAAGGCGTAAATTGCCTGCGCCGAGACAACTACAGACCTGTCAGCTTTCCCGCGCCAATATCGAAGGTTTTTAAAAATTGCAATATCAAACAGTTCAGATATTTTATCGAAGGTCATAGCGTCCCACATGGTCTGTTGGGGTTTCAATCCAAGATGTCGACGGCTGTGCCTGTGATTGATTTTGTCGAAGAGATACGGAAACAGATTCAATTAAAGAAGACTGCAGCAGCAGTATTAATGTACCTTAGAAAGTCATTTAATTTCGTGGGTCTAAGTTATTTTAGAAGTTGGGTCTAGGTATTTTTAAGGTGGTGCGCCTATTCATGTGCGAAAGACTTTAAGTGGTCCACTTTGGACAAACCATTTCTGGGTGAGTTCAAGGAAGCATCAGTGGTCTGCTAGTATTTCATATTTTCGTCAACAATATTTTTACTATTCCGACTGGCTGTAGCGATTTCAACGCCATTGATGGAGTGTGAAGCGCAATTGAATTTATTCAGTCATGCTTCGTTGACTACGGCTGCGTCAAGGCCAGCGACCTTCTCAGATAAGGAGTTTGCTATGTTTTTGTTAACTGATGTTCTGAGTCCTTCAGTCCCCGGACTCACATGGGTGGCCGTGAAATTGCTAGCACTAAGCTTAGCACCATGTCCAACCTGGCAGGTGCTAATTCTGGAAAACTATGAATGAGACTATATCGATATTGACTATTGAGGTTAGCTAAACCCGGCTTATGTAAGACTATAAAAGGCGGACGTTAAGCGGTTGAGTGTCTTCCATAATGACTAAGACACTTCGTCGCCTTAGGAAATACTGCGCTGAGAATCTTCATGACTGTAGAAAATAGAAAAGCTTCCGTACTTTGCGTGAAGCAGCGTTATGCAATATCTTCTTTCGAAAGAGATATTGCTTACTTTCTCTTCATTGTTAGTCTGGTCTGCAGAGTATCTGTCTTAGAAATGCTTCCAGAGCATGGTAGATTGGTTCGAACGTCTCGACGACTAGGGATCTCGGCATAGGTGGGCGAAGTAAGTAGGATGTTGTTGTCGTTGGCTAACTCTATGTCAGGCGTCCGTCGAGTCGAAAGCCGTGATACCAGTAATGTGGGAAGTTTAGTACTGACTTTCTGAAAAGGTCCGCATTTCATCATGGCCTTGTTTCCCCACATCGGACGCTCGGAGCGGACAGGACAAAAAAATTCGACGACTGTGAGTCCCTGCAGTACCTCATTTTACCGCTTGTTGAGATTTTGCGGCCCTATTGCACATACATTTCAGCAGGCGGAATCCCGCTGAATTGAAAGGCACTCAATCAGGATTATTGTAGTAACAGCACCGTTCTTCCCGCGAAAAGCTATATGGCTGTTTATATGCCGACTTTCCAGTAAAGTAAATCAGATATTTGAGAGAGAGAGATCAGAGATTGTCGAAGAAGTCTGTGTCGACGCCGGTCATTTTAGCGCATTTGGCGATATCAGAAACATATGTTACCGACCTCAGTAGCATCCTCAATATCAGACATGAATGCGCCCGTGCATGGACTTCGGTTTGAAATTGGGGAGCCTAAATACCGCACTACATAGTGATAGCATTTCATCCTTAAATGGTATAGTCTCGCTATTGGAGACTTCATCACACTTTCTTGCAATTGACAACGCGGATGAGATCCTTTGGTTGTTAAAGAAGTTGGTACATATAACACCAATTTGATGTTGGTGTTATATGCACCAAATTTAATAAGTTGCCTAGCAGTATTAATAAAGTGATTCCAGTCTTTATTGGAGCCATCAGCGTCATCGGTGACTGCATCCATATCATCACTGCCATTGCCCTGGCTAACACGGACATTCGCTTCACCCGACTTACATGTCGACAGAATTAATTATTTTTTAGTTGCTACCATTGGCGCTGATTCAACACACTCAGTGTTTGGATTGCCACCAGAGGTCGCGTAGACTTGTCATATATATATATATATATATATATATATGGTGGGTATAATTAAAGGTAATCATGTTAGTAAAAGGTATCTATTCTAAAGAAAATTGTTTCTCTGATTTGGGAGCGTAGTGTTGACGCCGTGACTCGTTGCTCGCAACAATGCATTTTTGGTACCCATTGCGCACACATTTTACTGTACTACAGATGCTGGTGGGTGAATTATTGCGCCCTTTCTACGACGATTTTACGACTTTTATTTAAGTTATTCATTATCTCTACCAATTTTATCAAGCAGTAGCAATGAATAAGTGCCGGTGTTTGCTTGATCTAGTCTGGATGTAGTTTCGACATTGATTTTCTCTTTTCACAGAAAAAAAACTCCTGGTTACTTCTTATCGGTCAGCAGCATATTGTTTTGTATAGTATGCAGATATCTGTATGGGGACGGACGGACGCAAAATTACGGGCGGTGTATATATTTACGGTCAATTTTAGGCTATTAACGAGACTTTTATGTATATGCGTATGTGTGTGCTGCTGCTACGATGACGACCAACAACGACAGCAAAAGCTGTAATGGCCCTCGTTTCAATTATCGTACTGACGGTACCCTCCTACATGACCAGCGTGTACGATGTCTCGCCAGGTGCAGAGTTTCCCATGAGTGAACCTTCGGTTTCTACAAAGATCTTCACTTCTTTTGTACCTTTCATGGCTTTGCACTGGTTAGCGAAGTCTGTGCTTGTCAAAGAAATGATGGGTAAGTTGACCTATTGCTTTGATATTGTTGTCGTCAATATTGAGGTTATTGTTTTTGTTTTAACTGCTATTATCGCTGTCTTCGTTACTGCCATTGTTATTTGTGTTGCTGTCCGTGGGATTATGATTATGATGATATCTAGCCTTATAATTGCTGTGGTTGCTAAAACTAATTGTTCCCAGCAAAAAAAAGTTAAAGAAGGAACCAAATAGTTTCATAAGCTACTAAACAGGCTGGGGCGTCGGTAGAGGACAGAGGAAATGAATGAGAAGGTAAAAAAACGACGACTTCATTATGGACGGCGAAGATGAAATCGTACAGCTCAGGCAGCGACAAAAGGTGCAGAATTACAGAGCTTGGAAGCGGGATTGACCGAATAATATTACCAAACACTTCTTGTTTTTTAAAGGTTTCGGAAATGCACAGGCGCAACTGGCAGCTAGCAGCAGCTAGTGTGGGACTCGCACCCACTAAAACCGTTATCCTCCCCACCCCCCCAAGGCCCGGGTTTGCTTTAGCATTACTTCGACAACCCTGAGAGGGGAGTCTCATGTTCTAGCGCTCTATGCGCCTAGCCAATGCTTGCCCGTCCTAGGAAGATGCGTCGAGATCCTCCGAAGGGCCTAGCTGCTCCCTTTTTTTTCCTTCCCTCGGCTCCTCCTCTCGACTGCCTTTCAAAGGGGCCTGGCCGTAACGGGCTCGTCGCGCCGTCTCTAGGTTCAGCTTTTTTCTCATGACGGTGTCGAGATAACGTCGATCCTTTGTCCAATTCGTCTCGTCCTTCATCATGAAGTCCACCACGTACTGCGGAGTCTTTTCCGTCAGCTCGGGCGTCACAGAGGCACGTGCTCCCGCAAGGGCCGCACAGTGCACGATCGTGTGTTCAACGTCGTCCGCGTTCCCGGAGGAGCAGAGAACGCAGATGTCAATCGGGGCCTTGCCGATGCGCATCATATATGTCTGGAACTGGCCGTGTTCTGTGAGCGCCTTTGCCGTGGTGTACGACAGCTCCCCCAGCTGCTTATCATACCACCGGCGCAGATCCGGTATCAGTCGGCGAGTCCATTGACCGTCGGCATCGCCCCGGGGGTTTCGCCATTCATCGTTCCACAGCTCCAGTATCTTCTGTTGTGCCCGCGTGAGGTCCCAATTCCCATCGAGATGGTGTTCGTTTCTCTCTCTGGCCAGGAGATCCCAAGGTAGCTGGCGGGCCAGTACTACCAGAGCATCGGTAGACACCGTGCGATAGGCCTTGCTGACTATTATGGCCATTCCCCTCTGCGCGGATCTGAGTGCGCCCCGGTTCCGCGCCGTCTGGAGAGCAAGGTCTGCCCAGACAGGTGCCGTGTACATCGTCCTCGACTCCGCCACGGTCGCCAGAAGCAGTCTCCGTCTCTCAGACACCCCTCCCTCTCGCGGGAGGATACGTGCAAGATTCTCCGCGACCCCAGCGACCTTGCGGGCAACGTGGGCGATATGCGCCGTATCCGTAAGTCCGGTGTCCAGGATGACCCCCAGGTATTTGGCCTCCTTCTTGATTGCTATGGGTTGGCCCGAGAGAGTCAGATTGAGCCCCCTCGTACGCTTTCGCCCGGTGAGGTAAAGTGCCTCCGTTTTTTGTGGCGCCAGTTGGAGGTGATGCTCACGCATCCACACGGCCACTTTTTCCAGAGCAATATTTGCCAGCTGCTGTAGTTGAGCTTCCTGTCTGGCTGTCGCCAGCAGCGCCAGGTCATCGGTTTCATAGTTTCCACTCCGCCAGGCAGACCCTCCATTCGCAAGACTCTATCGTATGCGATGTTCCAGAGAACCGGGCCATTAACGGATTCCTGCGGAACGCCTGAGCTTAGTTTATACTCGCTGTCTCCCGCTCTAAGAGTCCTGTCTTCCAGGTAAAATGCTATTATGTGGCGGAGGTAGGGGTATATTCCCCGTCGTTTCAGCGCAGTTATGATGACCCCCCAGTTGGCTGTGGTTAAAGCGTTACGAACGTCTAAGAGTATTAAAAGCACGTAGACCTGGTTTTAAAAGACTTCATGGCCTGGCTTGGTCTAAAACCCGTTGCAGTGCGTCGAGCGGTGAGCGGCCCCGTCGGAAACCGTATTAATGCTCCGACAAGACCTGTTTTGCCTCGATTTCCGCGTTTAGACGTGCTACTAAAATATTTTCCACTAGCTTGCCAGCGGAGTTTAGCAGCCATATGGGTCTGTGTGGTGTCGAGTCCGTTGCCGCCCCTTGTTTGAGGATTAGCACTAGTTGCGCTATCTTCCACTGCGTTGGGTAGTGCCCCTCGATTAGCAGCCGGGAGACGAGTGTGGCCACCTCCTTGGGATATCTGTCGGCGAATAGCTTCACCACCTCTGGTGGGATCCCGTCAGGTCCTGGTGCCTTGCCGGTTGCCAGTCTTTCCCGTGCAGCGGTCACCTCTTCGGGCGTGACCGGTGGTATATCTTCGGGCGCCACCGCGATGTCGTCTGGTGGGCGCTGAGCTTGACGTGGGAAGAGCGTCGTGACCATCGTTGCAATCTGGTCGGGCGGGATGGGTGGAGGTTGGCGCTGAAGCTTACCCATGACCACCTTGTATGGTTGGCCCCAGGGATTCACCTCGACGGCCTCCACCAGTTCCTTTGGCGCGGTGTCTTCGACCCGTTTAATCCTGGTCTTAAAGGCTCGGCGCTTCTCCCTGTAGATATTTTGCAGGGCTCTAGCCTTCGATGCGACGAGCTCGAACTCTGTGGCCCTTTTTTTCCGCTCTTGCTCGTGCTAGTTGCCTGTGTTGTTCCCGGCCCTTTTCCGGTTCCGGGCCCCGTGGTGTGTTCCGCGGTGGAGGGGGGTTATTAGGTGGTTCGCTCTGCGTCGCTCGTGCTTCTGAAGGGTGTGCTGGCTGGGGAGACCTTTGGGCCTGTCTTACTGCGTTCACTTTTTGTCTGTATGCGAGGCACGCTGTGGCGCCTTGCAGTTACCAGATGGTCGGGGCGTCCGCATCGGTGGCAGATGCGTGCGGCATCGGTTGCGGAGGAGACGTGCGATCGAGGGTGTGCTACTCACTCGCACGTACCACCTCGACGCTCGTCCGGGCCTAGGCTCGGAGATGCAGTCCAAGGACGTTTCGTATGTCCCGTTCAATGACCTTGTCACTTGTGAGGGAGTCGACGCCCCATAATGCTGTGTCTTGTTGCGCCGGTTCGTCCCTACAGTCCGCTTGGTGCCCTGTGGTGTTCGTGATCGTTTCCGCCACCTTGTGCCAGCGCCTGGGTTATTTTACTCCAGCCGTATCTTGAGGTCTCCCTGTGTTTTTTTTCACGCCGCGGACGGACACGCCCGGCACCGCCGTGCCCGCCGCCTGTGACCGAATGTCCTTGAGTGTTTCCGCAAAGGTCTTGCCCTCCGCTGCTCTTACCCGGATAGTCGTTCGCGCCGCGAGTTTGGCGTTCAGGGGTCCAAAGGTCGCGTGGGGAGGGAGGCGCCCGACCTGCTTGCCTTCTCCGAGCAGATATGCAGCGTGCTTCCTCCCTCTGCCTGGAGCGCTAGTATTGTCAGGATCCTATGCATACGTAGGTTCCGTAGTGACGGTGTCATGTAGAGGAGTGGGGTTTTTCCCTTTGCGAGCTGTAAGACTCTCTCTACCGTCTTCTTAAGAATTGTAAGCGTCGCCTCCCCTACCTTCTCGTCAGGATCGATGACGGCCGCGACCAGACATTGCTGGGGGGGCGATTGGATTCTTAAGCGACCGCCGCCGTTCCCGTCGGACTGTCCAGGATAGACGGTAGAGACGGAAACTGACTGCTGAGAGCAGTAACCATTGCTTTGTCATGCTCTGAGCCCTTTGTCAGTACCAGCGCCCTGACTTATCTTGGCTCCGTGATTTTTGTCGTCGTTATCGTTACTCGTCGGAGAGCTACCTGGGGCCAAGACTACTCAGCCAGCTTGAGAGTATCGTCGTGGGTATGTGCCGTCTTGGCTTCCTCTTCCAAAAGTTCCTGGCTTGCCTGATCTGCTGCGTCTTTTCTTTTACATCTACTACAGGCTCCGTTGGTAAGGATGTCCTGTCGATGTGGTTTTGCTGGTCGCTTCTCCAGTTCCTGTCGGAGCTCATTGCGTTATTCCCTGAGGGTCGTTATAGTGTTTTAGGAAAGTTTCGGCCGAGTGGGGGTGTGTTTCCCCCGATTCCGTAGGTCGTCTACCAACCCCGGTACTTAACCTGAACTCTGAGGGGAGTCTGGTCCTCAGGTGGGTGTCTTCTCGGGGGTATATAAGGCAGGCCGTCACCTACCTGGTGCGAGCCGGCCTGTGCGCGCTGATCTGCTTTAAATGCTTTACTTTGCCACTCGTGCTTGCGCCGCTTCCCCGCGTCACGCCGCACGTCACCAACTCGTTGCACGTCGCGCGCCTGGCGAGGGAGGGCAAAGGGCTGCTAAGCCGCCTCCTTGCTGCCTCTCTCGCAGCATCGCCAACGCCTTCTGGTGGCAGTCGAAGGTACTACGTTTCGGCAGTATCTCTCCAACCTTCGTCGGAGACGGTCGCACCAAGGTGTGGACTCGCGCCGCACAACTACCCCAATTTAGATCACAAGTCACTACTCACTGTCACCAGTTGCACTAATGTCACTTCTCGCCGCGAAGTGACGGAAAGCACTCCGTTCGCCACGACGGTCAAAGCGAGCCAAAGAGACCAAACACCTTAAGGTCACATAAGTGGGCCCCATCTTTCCGAGAGGCGTCCGGTCCTAATTGATGGAGAGTCGGCCTCGGACAAAATCCTGCTGAGCAAACCAGCGCCGGTTCCCTTTGGCCTCCGTGCTAGATGAAAGCTGAAATCTTTAAAAAATGTGACTTTTACATAGGTTCTTGGCGGTCCAGGCGAGAAGCCGCAACTCAACATCACTTGGAACCGCCGTGGTCAGGGCCGAACCAAGGCTTAGAGCAGTGGTAGTAGTGCATGTAGTAGTATGTAAGTAGCTGTGCCGCTGACGGCAGCGGAGGACTTGCGGAGGATCAAGGCGGTGCAGGTCTGAGGAATGGCTAAGACCTTCCAATGGTTTGAAATGCCGGGAACCGGGCTTAAAGGTTTATTATTAATAATAGATAAGAAGATCGAGGCACCAAAGGTAGTTTGCCAAAAATGTGGCAGTTTGAATCATATGTTTAAGAGTTACAGTTTGGAAGTGCCCTGTTTGTCGAGTGGATGTATGCCGCGCGTACAGCACGACCACCTGCCCCTCTTACAGAGCGGACGTCAAGCATTTAGGGGTGTTCCGTAGGGCAGGCGTCGGAAGAACTACTACCATGGACACTCAATATGAATTAAGGAAAGCAGCGCAGGGAGACAGCAGGAGAAAAATCAATTAAGGAAGATGAAGGGGAAGTCACAAGGGGAAGGGCCCAATGGTTGTGCATGATTCCAACGGCGATTGGAGTAAAGAGTCTTATGTATACCTAAGATAAGACCCTCCAACGGAATCAGAACCACTGTAAAGCCGTCAATAATGTGCTCGAGGTGACAGCACGCGGGCGGGGCAGTGGCCTTTGCCTGCTGTCTGAGTTGAATGTGGCAAGCAGCCGGAAGAGGAGAGGGAGGGTGCTATAAACCGCGATGTGCAGGACGATGAACGTGGCGAAGGAAGAAGGCCGTAACGCAATGTGCACAGCCCATGAGAGACGGAACGAGTCAAGTTAGCAGGGAGGAGCAAAGGAAGGCAAGCCATGCCCCTCAGGTGGCGGCAGGTCTCAACGCATCCTCACAGTAAGGTCGCCCCTTTGTGGACGCGCCACGGTGCGTGAGGATCAAATACTAAACTAAGGAAGCCAGTGAACGCAGATATGTCATCCCCACGCTTTTGTTTAAGAATTGCCTATATTGCGCAACCTGCGGGGGTGTGGGAGAATTCGATTTCAGTGGGTTTACGGGGGTCGCCCAGAGTGGTGTCGTGCATTCTGAAACGAATTTACAACTGCGTATTTATTATGACCTGAGGGAAGTCCACTGCATTCTTATTTGATCGGCTGCGCGCTTCCCGCGAGTTTCCTGTGACTGGTCGTAAGCGAAATGATAAAACTCCAAACAGTAATAGGAAATCATGTATTGAAGTATACAAGATAAGTCTAGAAGCGGTCGGCTTCGCTTCCAGGCAGTGGACTCCATTGGCAGAACCTTTGGTTGGAGGATCAAGCGGCGGACAATGTGCCGCCAGGAGTTTTAATGAGCGTTGTTGTGTTGTCTTGGGCGGTCATTCTATTGGTAATGCTCTACCTGGATGCCATAAATCCTTGGCAGTATGGAGTACCCAAGCATCCACTCTTCTTTTTACGTAAATCCTACTGGTGGCATTCGCCGATTGACCTGACTTCTGAAGGATCTACCTCGCAGCTCAGCAGAGGTATGCACAATAACGCGGTTCGTGTGGAAGTTGTGATATTTTAGACGTATTGAGAATAATAAGGTATGACTATACCAGCTAGCGGTAGACTTAACCAGCTTTCAGGATAGCTATATTGCTCACAGAACGTTATCATCACCATAGAACAAGCGAGCATATTTAAAATAAGTGAGTTGCTTCTCAGAAAAAGTGTCCACGTATATTGTTAGTCCAATTGTGAGTACATAGTATTTTAAAACATTTCATATAAATACAGTTAGAGAAAATAGAGCAAATATAAAACGTATGTGCATTCTGAGTCATCAGGTACGCTGCCACAATCTTAACAAAGAAAGGAAACGAATATATATATATATATATATATATATATACAGGTAGTTCAACAAGTTCTTAAAATGGAAACCAAGAATTTTCCAAATCTTGTTTTTAATTTTTTCTTATTCGATATACTCCCCGAGAAGCTCAATACACTTTTCCCACCGAGATTTCAGAGCATTTATACCTCTTGAGTAGAATTCCGCGTCTTTAGACTGAAAATAGGCATTGACAGCAGCCTTAATCTCTTCATTGCTGGAAAAACGCTTTCCACCGAGACTATTCTTCAAATGTCCGAAGAGGAAATAATCAGAGGGGGCCAGGTCTGGAGAATAGGAAGGTTGTTCAATAAGTTCGAACCTCAGTTGGGCCAGTTTTGCCGTTGCTTGCCGCGACTTGTGTGCGGGAGCATTGTCCTGGTGAAACAGGACAACCTTCTTCTGCAAAGCGGGCCGTTTCACGATGAGTTCTTGCTTCAGGCAGTCCAACAGTCTTGCATAATATTCTCCCGTGATCGTTTTACCGCTCTCAAGGTAGTCGACCAGATTTATTCCACGTTGGTCCCAAAAAACCGTAGCCATCATCTTTCCGGCCGATGCCGTTGTCCGCACCCTCTTCGGAGGTCCTTCACCAGGTGCACACCATTGACGAGATGCTTCTTGAGTCTCGGGAGTGTAGTGATGGACCCAGCTTT
Source organism: Dermanyssus gallinae (assembly GCA_003439945.1). Lineage (NCBI taxonomy): Eukaryota > Metazoa > Arthropoda > Arachnida > Mesostigmata > Dermanyssidae > Dermanyssus > Dermanyssus gallinae. The sequence continues at coordinate 1,597,178 of QVRM01001782.1, read as the reverse complement.
CATCGACGGTCACGAATCTCCGCCAAAAATCCGACGGATTTTTCGACATCTTGGCCAAATTTCGCTGTGAAGCGGAAACACGCGCGTCTTTTTGGCCTTGGTTGAGCAAATGCTGCACCCATTTTGCTCTGAGCTTTTTCATCTTCAAGTTCTCGTGCAGGATGAAATGCACACTACCCAAACTGATCCCCAAGGCCTCCGCTATCCCCCTAATGTTCACTCGCTTATCTGCAGCAACGATTTTCCGAACTTTTTTCACGTTTTCCTCATCAGCTGCCGTTTTGGGCGTCCTGGACGCAGTTCATCTTCGGTGTTCCTGCGACCTCTTTTTAACTCATTAATCCAGCTGGAAACAGTGGCAAAACATGGCGCAGAGTCACCGCACACCTCGTCTTACTCAGTTTTCACTTGGGTCCCATTCCAATTTTTGAAATAAAAATACTTGATAACCACTCGAAACTCTTTTTCTCCATTTTTGAAAATCACGCCAATACGTGACACGGGAAAAGCGATCAAACGAAATCGCAACGGCCAATCACCATAATATTTTGACTGCTAGCAGTCGAAAAGTTGCCGTTTCCAACAGCGGTGAAAGCGCGCAAAAATTCAAATTCTGAAAAGCTCGTTTTAAGAACTTGTTGAACTACCTGTATGTATATATATATATATATATATATATATATATATATATACAAACAAATAAGAAGACTGTTATAGAAAAAAATAATCGGGAGTGCTAAGATCCCGATGCACGAATGTAGATACGCATTACTTGGTTGCGCTGCAGCTGCAACCGTCGTTGACCAATTCCTTGTCATCAATCAACGCGTCTCGTGTCCATAGTTTACCACTACACCCATTTTCGGAACAGCGCAATAACAGATTCATTTCGAATATATTATATAGGTTAAGTCGCGCCAGGTTGTCTATCATCTTATTTGAAATGTGACAGGTTGTTGTAGCCAGCTCCCACTAGACTGCTCTGATATAGAATTCAGTAATCTGTGTGTTGGCTTGCCGCTGAAGTTATGTGTACAATCCGTCGTCTTCTTTGCACATCTCGAGAAATATAAGAGGAAAATCTTATAATAAGCGGTTACTAACGACCTGCGGTTTCAGATGACACTATGATCGAGCCGGTTGCCGACGGCTTGGCTGTGGCAGTAAAGCTGAGCAATGTTTCGCATTCGTTCGGCGCTGTGACCGCCATCGTCGACCTTTCGCTCTGTCTGTACGCGAATCAGATCACGATATTGCTCGGGCATAACGGTGCCGGCAAAACGACACTGATGAACATTCTCACCGGGATGATCGTAGCCGACCGGGGCGAGGTCTTTGTGAACGGCTACAGCGTTCGAACCGACACACAGGAGGCCCGAGAGAGTATCGGCCTCTGTCCGCAAACCAACGTTCTTTTTGAAGACCTCACCGTCGTGGAGCATCTGCGTTTCTACGCCATGATCAAAGGCAAATGCGGAGAAAGAGCCACTGCTGAAATCAACGACTTTCTTGAACGCCTTGAGCTCGTCGACAAGGCCGACCAACTGCCCAAAAAACTTTCCGGCGGTATGAAACGCAAGCTCTCCCTGGCAAACGCACTCGTCGGCGGCAGCCAGGTAAGTTTTATCGCAACGCGTTCCTGAGGTGCTTTCGAGCGAGCCGGTGTTTGGTCACGCAGGAATTTGCAACGTGGGTTGAAGTAGTGAGAGAGCGACGATTGATTGATTGATTAGCACACTGGTAAATGTACTCCGTGTACGTATGACTTAGCAATCGCCAATGCACACTTAGTCATGGGTTTTGTTTAATTGAGGGAGTAGATTATTTTAGAGTCTTATAGAAAAAAAAAACATTGGTACTGTTTGAAGACGTCGAGTTGCCTGAACATAAGCGGCCGGCGACCACGTACATACGCCTGGCTGTAACTACCACCGGTCACGTTTCGTCGGTGATGGTATCAACAAGGCTTGATAAAAAAAAACTACTACTGGTACCAGGACGTGTTCTAATGACGCGTGCGAAAAAGCAATACAATCGGCCAAGTTTGATAAATGCACGCGTCGACGCATACACCGCTAGCTGCCGCCTAAAAGCTATCAGATGTCGTGCAGATATAATACATAACTACAATCCGCCGTTGGGGCCGTTTTTGGGATTAATATGAGACAAAGGGGTAAACGTCGATTTTGTAAATGTGACGGATCCACGAGCACAGCCAGAGAAAAACTGTAGAAGCAGAATTTGCTACAGAGATATGACAGAACTGTAGAAGCAACATTTGACAGTGTTATGACAGAACGCAACGAACTCTAGAACAATAACATTAAAGGAAAGTGGATAAATCCAGATTTGAGAAGATGGAAAACATTATATATGAAGAGTGTACAATCTAGAACAGAACCCAGGAAAACGAGTTGTGCTACGCCTTGCTAACTCTAAAGGAGCCTTATGTTATATTTGATTATCAATGAACTTAAATAACAAATAATGTTCCGCTGCTTATTGTTGCGCCGTGATACCTATACTTAGAATTTAACTCTTAAATATCTGATAGGTAATGACTTTAAACCAACCTGTTATTACATAAATTATACTCGATCTATATATTACTGGTGATGCAGGAGTGATTGAAAAAGATTCGTTTATTGAAACACACAGGTCCACCCTGCCCTAAACGAGCACAACCCGACGGAACAAAGATTATTCAATGTAAAAGTATGATCGCAATGACATAAATATAGTCGCACGTCAACCGGCTAGGCACCGACCTCTTACTGACCCGCGAACCCAGAATGCAGTGGCCAGAAAGCGGCTCATTGAATCGGATTGTAGACGGTCTTATAATGAGTGGCATTGTACTAAACAACTGCTTCCATCTTCGGATCTCTGGACACAGCAGCGGGCATGATTTGCTTGGGTCGACGTGAATAACATTGGGCACTTTTACCCTTGCTGCCGCTAGTCCAAAGTTTCTTTCGACGTTTAAAACGTGTAGATTGTTCATCTTCCTCTTATAGGGGAAGTCACATTCCGTGTTTAGCCATAATAAGAGATGGTGACGCCATTGCCAACACATGGGGCTCCGCCGAGACTAACCGGAGGGGACTCGAAGTCTCCGAATGGTTGGTAGCGGGGGATCTTATCGTTACTAAGTAACGGGTGTTCCCAATAATAACGATGAGATCCCCCGCCGATATCCACGGAGGTGAGTGCACAGGAAAAACGCTGAAAATTGTGAATAATTTCGCACGCCTTCTGTCCGACACCCGTGGGCGCTGGCACTCCAAGCGACGCATCATGCCTGCGGCCAAGTTATTTCTCCTGTATCGGGCTCCGCCTTGGCTCTCTGAAACTTAATAACGCGCAACGACCTGGAGTGGTCTGTGCCGGGGTTAACGGTCGGAGCCATTAAGCGGCGGCGCTTTTAGTCACCGGAATGGTTACCTAGAATCTAAAGGCCAAAGAGAGCGACTATCTTAAGTTGTTTTCGTCATTGTCGTAATCGTTCACGTGGGACTTGATGAAACAGTTTCTTGCACCAGCGCTTAATTAAGGTATCTATTATCCCGTTTGCAGATATTTATATATATTTATATATATATCAGGGCCTTCAAACAATTGAGATCATATAAATAACTGTAGAGCTCGTTATAATCATGAAACAAAACCTATGGCAATCCGATCCGTGGTTGCGAACTAATTAAGGCATCCGGAGAGCATGTCCAGATTAATTATTATTTATTTATTAACACCCGGGCTGGGTAAGTGTGTTTATGTTACATCACCGTTTTTCGACACAACAATCGATCTAGCGTTTTGCCATTTCTGCTATGGACTGAACCGCCGGACAAACCGCGGCGTAGCATATTTATCACATTTAGTCCACCGTTCTTTGCATCGACATTCGTCTTGTGGTTCATGGAAGCCGTGGGCTGCAAAGACCGTTGTTAAATGGCGATCTTTCACCCCGCTAGCCCTCCACCCAGTGCTTCTCATTGCTGTTGTCTCATAAATTCCTATGTCTACCTCGCAAATTTTGGTTCGCCAGTTTTGCATATAGACATCAACGGCGCACGTTTTCTTTAGATGTTATCGTTTTTGTAGCTCCTCTGTCTAGATTAAATGCATACATAAGTGACCTATGAGGTGGTTGTTTACTCTGCCAGCCCATCTACAATTCCCTATATAGTCTCGAATTTTTTGAGGACCCTGTTAATATGTGTGTGCGTCCACTGAGGCGATAGACTTGAAGAGAAATGCCACGCAATGCCGAGTCTAGGGTTGCGGAGGATTTCGGGTTTAGTAAGTTTATGAGTCTCATACTAGTTGCTGACCGCTGCCAGCGACGCATATACATTATACATTTCCGAAACCACTTATAAAAATTCAATGCAGGAGTTCTCCCTCAGTGGTTCTTTTCTCTTCGGGGAAGACGCAATCCGTCTTCTGCTGAGTAGACTCGCACCCCCGGAGAGTTTGAAGCAATTGCATAGGCAATTCCCGGTTGTCGAAGTGCCATGCAATTCCGAGTCTAAAGGTAGGGAAATTATCGACTTTGGATTGGCCGACTATCGATTTCCATGGCAAACAAGTATTGTTTATATTGGGATTCTCAGACAGCAGTCCGACAGTGCGATGCCCGGTAAGTACGGTAAATGCGCTGAAGTTTCTCACTCGCATCTTGCTACCTTGCGGAGACTGGGTAAATTTACATGCGGCCTCGCGTTGTTTTGCAAGTTGTATACTCCATAGATTTAGGGAGCGTTGTTGTCGGTCTTGGCCTTAAGACGATTATGGGCATAGACGCATGTCACGTCTGATTAAAGGAAAAAAAACGTCTAGGTAAAGCAAACATTCGATACAGATTGAAAAATGTCGATTGCAGTTTTTTGTTTTTTTTTAAGATTATCCGTGCCTAATGCCCGTGTCTGTTTTTTTAAATGTCATGGCTAATTTCCACTCTGGCATTTACCTTGTCTTAATTGGAAACCATGCAAACCAATTTAAGAGTGGCCGGTCTGGGTCTCGATCCCAGTTCTCCCGAATGCAGGGCAAAGGCTTTGCCACTAAGCCATCTTGCTCGGTGTATATGATTCATTTATGGTTTTTTTTATATATGGTTTATATATATGGTTCATTTCTAGTAGCACCTATATTTTTTGCATATATGTGGTCCAGTTCTGGTTGTAGAAAGCGTCGTGTCCCTAGGCAGTTTGCACATCAGACTAAGAGCGGCCAAGGCACGCATGCCTACATCGATCAGCTGTTTTGAAGTACTACAATACTTCTGGCACCCAGCGTCATCGATGCACACGAAGGCTACACACGGCAGCTGGTGGAGTTGTTCAATCGACACCTCTCAGCGGCCCACTTTAAGCGGCGTTCGGCCACGTTCAAGTCTGCACTTGACTTGGCGCGCCCAGAAATCAGCAAGTCAGATCAACAAAGGACATGATCGAACTCTGTAATCCTGTGATAGATTATGTGATGTTATGTACTAATGTATGATGATGGTGATGTCTTTCGTGGTGCGGAACAACAAATTGCCACTAACTGTCAGCACTAGTATATATATATATATATATATATATATATATATATATATATATATATACATTTTATCAATGTTTTTATCTGAATCAGATCGTGATCCTGGACGAACCGACGACCGGTATCGATACAGAGGGCCGTCGCGTTGTTTGGTCGCTGCTGCAGGACGAGCGTCAGCGACGTACCGTTCTTATGACGACGCACAGCATGGATGAGGCCGACGTGCTGGCCGACCGAATCGCGTTTATGTCGAGAGGCCGTCTACTCTGCGCCGGATCGCCGATGTTTCTTAAACATAAGTTCGGTACGTGACGCGTAGTTCTCGTAGTCGCGCGACACATCGCGATATGACTATTCAGCCTTCGTATAGGAGGACTCTCTGCTTAACAGCAACCACGAACTCTTTACAACATCTGCCGCATTCCTCTACACCTACTACATCATTGGGTTGGCAGACAATTAGTCAGCCTCTGTTAACAAGTTAGTCAGCCACAACTGCCACACAGTACCTAGTACAGCAATGTGAATAGTCGAGCCCGGTGGCGCGGTGGGTGCATTCGTCTGCGCCTCCCAACTGTAGGAGACACCTAGGTGCGCGGCTAGTTCGAGCCCCACCGTTGCACCGACTTGTATTTATAGGGTCCGTCTATGAAGCAATGCGAAAAGCAGCCCCGTGGACGTCCAATCTTGGCTGATGGTCAGCCCGAAATCCTTCTTAGCAATGTGAATAATTTCGAACTTCGAGCACTACCGTACTTGAGTGCTGTGTCGCTATTCTATGAAAGCTAAGCGCAGTCCACATAAAGGCGAAATCTTTCAAGCCAAATACGGCAGTGTCGACTAGTAAGCAGCTTGTAGGGCTTAGATGGTTTGTTGCTGCTGCTAGAATTAAAAACATTTTTAAGAAGGTTGTTTTCAACTCTAGACCATCCCCCGTCCCCTACGGGCTTGGAACTCACCGTGAGGTATATCTTCAATACACAAAGGGCCGGACATGTTGAGATATCTAAGGTTTCCCAACAGCCCTTGTGGCAGCACGGCCGCTGAGTCTCAGCGGTGTTTGGGCGGTTATTGTCTATTGTCAATGAGCACCGCTCAAATAAAATTCGACCAACAACAGCAGGGATCGAACCGGCGCCACCCCGGTAGATGACAACCACGACTAGCGCACTAGTTCCTCACCTAGACCACGTCTCCACTGCTGCTGCTGCAGCACTGTGATGGTGCGTCGGGTACCAGATAGTACTAAGAAAAGGAAGTACCTTGCCTGGTAAACACAATAATGGGTCGGATAGTGTTTTCTTTTGCTTAGATCAGGAATATCGTTGTACACATTCGTAACATATCACTAGGTACTAGTGATATGTCGAGCCCGGTGGCATGGTGAATTTGCCACGTGCGCTTTGCGTCCGGAGGAGACGCATAGGTGCACGGGCTCGATCCCCGGCGTGACAAATCGATATATATATATATATATATATGTGTGTGTGTGTGATATTTATTACGTGATCATAAAGTTATTATATTATTTGTGTAATACATTTTTTTAAAGTGAAGATATATTCTATTAAGTAAAATGAGGATTTATCGAGGGCGGTTACAGGCTCAATGAAGCATTCGATGATTGGACGCCGTTAATTGCCCTCGAATTCCTGTAGCAGAATGATAGTAGCCTGTCGATGTGTTGCTTCTGCATATCAGAACACCTTGCATATTTAGGAAGATGCAGGTAAACGTGTTGTCCATTTTTGTAATATTACTGTTCCTGTGCTGAGCGATCTGAGAAGCGCGTTCATCATAACACCAAATAGGCTGAGGAAAGTTACGAATGGCAAATGTTCGCTACTGCCCGCTACTGTTAACTACGAAAAAACGCTGTTTACAGAGACCGGTTACAATCTCCGCGTATGCAAGGATGCTGCGGAACGAGACACAAAGCCGATTGTCACGTTGGTACAGGATATTTTGGGAAAAGACGGCAAGACGGTAAAAATCGTATCAACTCTTGGTCGAGAGTTTGTCGTAAACATTGGCTTTCCCAAATCCAAGCAGCTTGTCGTCCTCTGCAGAGCTCTTGAAGACTCCAAGGATATTCTGCATGTAAGACTGCCTTTTTCCCTTTAATACTAGGTATGATATTACTCGTCTGCACGTCTCGTTAATTCCAGGGTTTGCTTTAAACCGTCCGTGTAACGCTATATATATATATATATATATATATATATATATATATATATATATACATATATATATATATACTCACGGTACTGTTCTTTGTTTATTTTATATCTAGATGTTCATTACTTGAAACTATCTGTTAAACACTTTCCAACTTGGTCGTAACAATGTATCACTCACGCATTTTTAGTCGATAACAAGTTTTCAAGTTTCAGACATATTTTATTCAACAGAACTAAATTTTATAACGATATAGTCCTCAATAATAACAAAAAAACATAAAAACAATTAAACAGTTGAGCAAAATAAAATTTTGCAATATATATATATATATATATATATACAAGCAGCAGAAATAAAAAAGCTTCTGACTGGCTCAGACAAAACAAGATCGTTAGCTATTTAGTAAGCCCGGTCATAGTTGGAAAAACGTGAAGTATTTTTTGCTCAACGGACATGCGATTAAGAACGCAGCCGCTGAGTTAAAACAGGATTAAATCCTGGGCTTCTCGTATGTCGGGACAGCATCAGAGTCGCCGGTCCATCGTTTTGACTGTGTTTTGTGGGAAAAAAAAACTACTGGTGCACCTGTTCAATTAAGAGAACAGGAGCGGCGAAATTGCGCTGTATCCTACAGGGTTGGTCTGTGTAAAATCCCATTGGCAAATGTGTAGCGTATTTGAGTTACAATGTTTCCGCCTAAATTTCTGACCAAATCTAACATAGCTATTTGTGTTATACGCGCATGTTTGTATATCAGTCTACCAGCAATTGCGTTTTTCGTTTGTTTGTCGCGTTTGATTTGTTTAATTTGATTTATCAAGCACAGTGTGTCTTCCTCAAATCTAACGATTGTGGAGACAGAAAGTTAAACTTTGTAGCAAAATTTGCACATAGATCCGATGTACGTTGCTTCATTCTACTACTCTGAGCCGAACTTAGTTTCTCAAAAATACTGTTTTTTAAGGAACTGTTATCTTTTGTAACGTCTGAGTATCTTTCTGTTCGTTTTGGCTCAATCCAAACTATTACAGTACATGAAGCTCCTTCTATTAACCAGTATATTCTTATTTTTGTATCGGATTCAAGTAGTCCAGTTTTAAGTTAAATGTTCGTAAGTGGCTATTATATTTGTTGTTAGTTTGTTCGCATGATGTTTATGTGCGCTATTTTTGAGCAATGGCAGTAATGGACTAATTGCGTTTGTCATTCGGAACCCAGAAATTACTGTTATCTTTTGCCTCTTATTTCAGGTCGACAGTTTTGGAGTATCTGTGACTTCAATGGAAGACGTGTTTCATAGGGTCGAGGAGTATGACTTTGCCACAGGACGTTTGTCTGACCAAGTCAGCGACTTCAAAGTTTCATGTATGAGGAAATATATGTGTTTTATTTATGATATGTATATATATATATATATATATATATATATATATATATATAATATTGTGATGATTAGATTGTGAAAATCATTTACAACACGTTTGCACACTTGGCAGTGCTCGCCTTTATATATATATATATATATATATCATTTATTTAAGTGCAGCAAAATATAAATTTGTGACGTAAAAAACATGTGCACAGCCCGCCGAGGCATAACTCAAGGCACTATTTTCAGGCTTGGGCAGGTGTCACCTAGCCAGGGTACCTTTTAGTATATATATATATATATATATATATATATATATGCCTTTAGTTTACATACAATTGTATTGTAACTTTCCTACATATTTTTTGTCAGCGGTATCGCCCTTGTACACTGTTGGAGGTGATACAGATCACACGAGTCTCCACGCTATTCCGTAAAACCTACATATACAATTTATGTATCGCAAAACCGGTATAGAAGCATCTATTTTTGCAATATGGTCTCGTACAGTTTGTGGTGGTCGCTTTGGTGTCATAAAATGCCAATGAAGATCCGCAAATTTATATTCCCACTCAACAATTCTCGCAATTCTATTGAACGAAGGTGACTTGACCTCGTAGTTTCTAGGATTTTCTGGCACGATACTACATCCACGCAAGCGGTTCTGCTACGAGTGCCCTTGACCATTACTATTGACCATTACATACTATGACTGCCGGTATCTAAAAGCACCTCATTCGTAGAAACACAAGGCGCTTATTGCAAGAACGATTGGATTAAATGTCCAAGTGTATCTCCAATCTCATTATATTTTTTTGACGCTCTAACAACCACATTTTAGACGCTCGGTAATGGGCTAAGTTGCCTGTGGTACGATATCGTCTAAATGCATCTATTGTCATCGCGTTCTCCTACTGGCATTATATAGGCTTTCTCCAGCAGAGGTATGTAGCAGCAGGGCAATGACAACCACGTCCAACAAACTCAACCAGTACGGCCGGTGCTCGAACTAGCGATGTTTTGCTAACCGTGGTTGCCATGGCAACGCCCTGTTTCGAAAGGTGCGTTAGCGGCCTAAGCCACCAATATTCAGGATGCTTTTTGTCTTGAGGTAGATCACCTGCAAGAAACGGGCTTTCGCGCCTTTCAGTATCTTCTTAGATACTTTTGTGACACACATCTCGGGCATTTTGGTTTCGTCGTCCTGCAACTCGCGACTAAGTGATCCATTCTAAAGCATCTAAACAATTGCATCGGCTCGCTGTACTTCGTAACCCTCTGTGGGTTAAGTTACACAGCCACTACTCCGCCTCAGCAGTGGCGACCGTCCATTCACACACAACACACTGTAGCGAATTGGCGACCGTGGTAGGCGATGAAAACCCAGGCAGGTGTACAAAACTTTAACTGTGTGAGCTGTTGGGCCGCCCCAAACTTGAGATGCGGTGAGCCGATAGTTAAGGTGTCTATTGTTGCTATTGCGCGTTTTGTATTCTAGGACGACAGGCAACGTGAATTTGTCGCTGCACTCAATCTGTGTTTGCCCACACTGATATACCAGCCTTAATAATGCTTGAGATCTTGCGAATTGGAAAATGGAAGTAAATTGCTTTTCACGTCGAAAGCAACAATTCGTCGGCAAATTAGAGACAGGGTCAGCGGTGACCTTTCTACAAACCGCCATTTTGATAGTGCTAACTAAAATTACCATACACATCTCAGTCTATCCAACTGAGTCGCTTACTAGATACGAGTTTCTTTTCACATCGGAAGACGACGACCATTTTGAATGGATTATTTGACTGATTGCCGTTCGACATATTGCCGTGACATATAAACTAGCTGATGTCGATCCAGCCTTCTTTATGACGCCTGCCCTCACCTCGGACACGTGGAAGGATCCCAATATGGCAAATCGTCATCTTACCCTTCGATTCGCTATGCATGGTTTTCACCATAAAATTTGTGTTCGACCTGGCCACCATGAAGCTGACGAATCATGCACTTGTCAACGTTGCGGCCATCAGTGCACAACATATCATTTACTTGAATGCTCCAATCCGGTTTCTGTAAACCGTCTAATGTAACAAAATATAATACCTACTATTTGGTCAATAAACTTGAATTAATATTGCCTTTCGACATGGGGGGCTTTTTCCGGCACCGTTAGAGGGTCATCGCGTCATACTAACCAGCTGAGATGCTGCCTTTTCAGTAATTGTAACCAGACTTTAGCAATAGGCCGCTGGTTTCTTCTAGGTCGATAGCATTACGAACATCACGGCAGGTCCCGCCAAGAACATCATCGTCTAAATACCGAACATTTGGAGGTCACTGAAAAAAATCAACTCTTTGGTTTCAACTTCGTTCGCACCCACTACAACCACAAAGAACAACAGGATTCGAATCCTTGTTAAAGATAGAGGCCGCAGGCAGCTGAAACACCGTCGATGTGCTGCTAATAAAGGCTTTATCGTCAGGTACCCCCGGACCGGTACGCGTGACCCACTACGTTCGAAAGCCTACACAACATATTTCTGTTGAGCCAGTCAAAGTTTACCACCAAAATAAACTTCGCAGATGTTGAACTGCTAAATTTTCAGAGCTTTCGCTCAATTAACCCGTTCGCCTTCGAGTCGAGAAAACAAACGTTTTATTGATTATACGTTGGATGCATGGTCAATTTATAAAAATGAAATTTATTTAATATAAACATACATGTATGGAAAATAATGTATATATCAAATTAACTAAAATATCATAAATTGGGAATTCCTGATTAATATAGGTTTCTTTAATGAAAACTTCGGATAAATCATTATGGAGGTGGCTAACGCGTCGTCCAAACGCGGCAAAAGGAACAGACTAGCTTTTGCATCTTTAAGGTTGTTTCGGTTGTATCTGTTTACGTAATTTTCTGCTGCTATATTATTCTGCAATAGAAAGCTCATATACACACGTATGTCCAGTACTAACTCACAGTGCGACTATAATGTGAATGATCCGAATCTCTACCGTGGCATCGCATCGGAACACACACTCGCAAAAGTGCACTCAACTATGGAGGAGATTCAACCGCTAGAGCAGGCTTCGCCGTGAAGTCGACTGGCACCCACACACTAAATTGTCTGTGGAGATCAGAAGTTGGAGTTAGCAAACTTCTTCCCATACGTAGGTTTTAGGGTTTATTATGACATGGCCTTTACACAGCATATCGGTGACAGGCGCCGAGCCGCTATCTCCTCCATGTGTATTTGAAAATGAGGAAGGTTCAGCGACTTTCACTGCATGTTGCTGTGTGACCTTCTGAGCTGAAGACTGTATCAATGCTGAGTTACAGCCTTTCTCGGCGGCAAAATCTGCTCAGCTGGAGGTGTGTGTCTTGCCACATATTTAAAGGGGGTTATCTGTCTGCCTCGGACGGCGAGGAGTCCATATATAGTCAGGTTGAGGTCATCGATTACCGACTCATTCCATATGGCCATCTACATTGACATCTGTAGTTCTCGGTCTATTTAGAGAAGAGCCGCATGCTCTAGCGTTCTAAATATATCGTGCCTAACAACAATTGTGTCGTATGAAAGTTTGTCTATATTTACATATGAGGAATACATGTACGTAACGCTCGTAGATCACCCTGTTAACCCGAAGTCAAATAGGCACAACATGGGTTATGTGTATTCATGGTTCTTGCCGCAGCTATTTCGCTTTTCGTTCCATAGACAGGCAAAAAAATCATTAATATGTCCTCGTGGACCTCAGCTTTTGCAGTATTAGACTACTGGAGCTTTATGTTGTTAGATCATACCTCAAGAGATGTCCAAACAAGCCACACTTTTCAATGTTAACATAACGCGGGTTTGTTGCATTGTCACTTCGAACTTGAATTTCCATAATGAAACATCTTTATATTGATCTTTTGAATTCGTTATTATTATTTTTTTCTATTTTAAACTGTTCTATCTCAAAATGTCAAGTCATATTCGTGTTTAAGCACACAACAATAAAAACATATTTTTACTTTGTCACATGTATATTTTAGCTCTAGGAATTCTTAGCGCATCTAATTTTGATGCATCGTAATCGCCTAGCACTAACAATAAATAATTTCGATTTTATAATACGTTGGCCTTTAATCTAACTTTTCAACATTTGTTTAGTGTAGCATTTGTGTTTGGCCGCCTTACGTGTCATAGTAGCCTTGCTGTAATGTCAAACTGGTAGCAACACTTTTTTAATGCTACTTCACGGGACTGTACTGTTACGGGTTTGCTTTACAGGCTTAAAAACCCTCAATCAGATGGACAACGTGCACAAGGGGTGGTCCTTATTCTCTCGACAACTGTCTGCCTTATTTCGCAAAAGGTACATATGCATGCAGATTGAGTAATGGCAACCAATAAGATCATCTAGCACTGTTTCCATTTTACTTCGCAACGGTTGTCATATTATAGTATTGACTTTTCACTTCTGAAGGGCGATCCCTGTTCGAAGCGAACGAAGCTAAATGTTTGCTTAATTTGCACTATTGAGAATACATTCGGAGCTATTTTCGTCACTTCATCACCAACATAAACGCACGTAACAATCTCTGTTACTCTGTTAAAAACTTGGCTTTGTTAATTTTTGATTGCGACTTGCTAGGCCTGTTTGTGTTACTTGCTTGCTATTACATTTAACATTGTAATTATTTTAAAAGGCAGTGTTTCGGGATATTTGTTGTATGACTTATACTTATATATATTTGTGTATGAAGAGAGCCGCTGGTCTGGCCTTAAGTTTTATGTCTAGTGGCAAGGCTCCATGCCTTGCCGCCTCTGTTCCTTCACCCTTGTCTTTGTTCTCAGATCTCTCTGATCAGAGCTCGCGTCCTAACTCTTCTCAAGCTGATCATCCTTAGAGGTAGATCTCTCATCGTACTCCTTCTCTAGATCTAATCGGCCGTCAACCCCGCAATTTCTGGAAATTGTTCCGCTTTTAATAGTAGTTTACGGCCATTGTAAAGGCCGCTGGACACTAGTTAATTAGGCAAGTGATCGTTTCCGGAGGTATGCCTCCGAGTCCTGGGGCCGTACCCTCTGACATACTTTTAACGATCGCTGGATCGCCTTGACTGTTACAAATGAAATATCGTCTTCATTCACCGCAATCAGAGATTTGTCTTCTGCCGTCTACGTCGGGAAAAAAGTGAGCCGCAATCGTTTGTCAGATCTGGCCGGTGGATCGTCGGTGGCGTCGTGCCCAAATGGCGCATTTCTATTTTGTATCTCCCCCACGTCCTGCTCGATCTCCACGATTAATTGATTCCAGCACCAAGGCTTACTCTTTCTGGCGGTGATCTTCCGATTCAAGCCTGCGTTAGAAGATCCTTATAGAAGCGTTTCTGGTTAAAGATGCCCCTAAATTGGTTACAGCTTCTGACTATCTTCTCCTTAAACGTCTCCTTCCTCATCCTGCAAGCCGACTATCTCTGTCAGTGGCACCCCGTGATTAGCACCGTGTGCTTGAGTTCGTTTTTCGCCGTGAACGTAACGTCCGCGGCGCTAGTCGCTCATTTGGCTCTGACAACAAACATAACGTCTAGTCCCAAGCTGTCTACTGCCGCTAGGAGATCAAATGCGGGCCTGCTCTTATTGCGATTAACCTGCACGGCACGAAACCTGCAGGACTTTAAATTATTTAGCTTGGCAAGTTGTCCTGTTTCGTTCTTGGCGCCCTCGCTGCGTCCGCTGGGTCTCTGGCCAAAGTGGCAGGGATCGCCGTGCGTCTTCTACTCGGTCTTTTCCAGCAATTTTTCTCCATTTTAGGCTTTGCTCTAGTCTCCTCTGTTTCCTGGCAACCGGCGGCTATTCTTTGCCCGACCTTTCTGCTTTCTTCACAGACAGTTTACCCTTTTCCGTAAGCATGACTATCTGTCTTACTATAGAGCATACGTTGCATCTCCTCATTTTTACGATACAGTTTTTTGCTATATATATATATATATATATATATATATATATATATATATATATATATATATATATATATATATATATATATATATATATATATATATATATATATATATATGTCCAGTGACTCCATAGCGATAGAGCGATAGACTCTACAGTCCCTAGAAATTCTTCCAGCCGTTTGGCGAATGGCCCATCCGCTAGCATCTCGTGCAGCACAGGGGTTGATCCACTCTGTCTTCCGACACGTTGACCACCCCACACTCTCTCCTGCTCCAGTTCCTCCTTGAAGGGGCCCTTAGAGCTTTTTCTTCATTCCAATGCCCTTATAATGGTATTTTTAAATCTAGTGTGCTTCCCTGTCGGAGTTCCCAATTCCGAGGCACATTCTAGTAGTATTTATATCATGAAGCCTAACCTAAAAAATGTCTTCGTCCGCATTTTTACTCCTTTATGACCCGCCTTCTCGAGCTTCTTTGGAGCACCCTGGGATATTTGCTTGACCCCATCTTTTGCTGTTTGTTTGTAATTGAGGATCATAGTCGTGGCCATGGTGCTAATTTCGAGATTCCATTGATATTGTCTGCCGTCCGAGATCCCGCTCGGCTAGCTTCAGAGGCTCTTTTTACGGTCCTTCCTTGAGAGGGATTGTCTACGTCCATACAGGCCGTGATAAAATTTTCGTCCACGGTCAGGTGGTTGCTCTCTTTCCCTCCCTAGTCCCGTATCGTACCTAAGGCAAATTAGCGTGGATGACGGCATACGCTAACATGATCCCTTCGCGGTTTTTAACACAATTCGGTCTAGTTTTTGCACAGTTGGCAGCAAGGTGAAGTACGTTTTTTAAATGAGCTCTAGAAGTCTTTCTTAAAGTTAACGTAACTACTAGCGAGTGCCTCAAGAGAAGTTTACTTATACCTCCGCGCATAGATTTAACAGCGCTCATCTGATGGATTAAATCCACTCTAATTAACAGCCTCATCTAATGTATAAAGTCCACTCTAATAAACATACCGTGCATATAATATAGGGCTTTCCGAACGCGTCTATTTAGACGTTTGCCTTCATAAACATTTTCAAAGTAAAAAAATATAGTTTCAAAGCTCGGTGCTATTTAATAATTCGTGCTGAAGGTATCTTGCGTATGTTTTTATTTGCTGTGATTGTGCCATCAAATAGATTGACCGTTCTTCGGCGCGACTGGAAAATTGCCTGCTATTTCGCATTTCTACCATTGTTATCTACGGTTTTATACTGCATAACTACCGACGCGAGTCTCGGGCCAGCGCTGTCGGCGGTAAAAAACCTAGCAAGATCACATTTCGTTAGACGTTTTCGCTTGTGACGACATGTTTTTGATACTACTACTTATTGTGAAATTGTGGTATTAGCAATTGTGATTTATTTTTTATTTCTTATTTAATTATCTTGTTTATCTTATGCTTTAGTTAATTATTCAATATTTCTTAATTTGTGAACTAATTTGTTAATACAGTTTGCCATATGATACGCGATTCGAGAGCATTCAAATTCGTACGTCAGAGGGAAATGCAGCATCGACTCGGTGCACTGACCCAAGGCTGATCTTGGGTTAGAGAACTCGTGACCACACGTTTGCGCGGAGACACTTGTTTAATTCCAGAGTGCTAACATAGCAATATTATTAAATTAAATTGTGTCTCGATGATTGTTGAACAAAAAAGAGGTCTAAACTTAACAGACTGGGACCTATCAGCAAGGTAGAACTTAACTAACCGCAGAGGACGTGCAGCCCAGGTGGGTCATCACCCGGGTAAAGAAAAGATGGTTCAGACGATGCAGGCCAAGAAAACGAACAAACAGGCTTGATTATTTTGTGCCGAGTGTGTGACAGATAGTCTACCGATATAGAACGGCGCTAGGCGCTACAGACATATCATCTTCTCCTATATATAATTGGACAACGATAGTATATTTAAGGCAACTCAGGCAAAAACGCTCCTTAGAAGAGAGACTTAGAAGGAGTAAGACACCTAGCTAAACTAACAAAAGCCGACTTTAGTACTTTACTACACGACCTGCTAGTGTAGTGCCACAGTCCTTCGAGGTACAGCCTAGTAGTAACCGACAAACTCAGTAAGCCCACAGTAGTGACACCAACTAACCAATAAGATAACCAACTAGTGAATTGGTAATTAACTTCAAATCGCCAGGCGAGCTGATCGTGTTCCCATACAGGACACGGGAAAAACTTTGCTTTAGTAAATCCACTACCACAATATTTCTATATTCCTGAATATTATATTATTCTTAGAGACCACGTGAGTCAGATTTAAAAATTCTAATGCACGTTCTGTAGAACTTTGCTATAGCCACACAAAAAGCTCCTAAGTACCACTTACAATAGGACAAAACCACGGTCAACAGTAGCCAACAAAATGTCTATATCGCTTGTACAGGACCATGTATGTTAAATTTCACTCATAATACTTCGCTTCGCAGCAGCCATTAGCCGATGATTATCGACTATAAAAAATCACTGCCTGTACATATGATAATTGCGTGTCTGCCATACCGCTGTTCTCACAAGAACAACAACAACTGAACGGAAAATATGGAAAAATACTTAAACGTGTGGTCTTGCACCAATTATTATTTAAATCGAATATTTATACACAGAAGCGGTTTAACTAGGCACCGCGCTAGCGACACTACAATGGACTTTCGTTATTCGTTTTAAGACGGAGCTGCCTATGTTTGATGCCAGTATCGGTCCAATAAGGCATTTTCTCAATCGCGAGAGAAATGAGCTGATCATGAAGTTCGGCGACAGGCTGCGCGATATCGGTATAACACTTCAGCAAGTCGACAACCCAGCAGGTCTCAAAACGCAACCGTGGTCGAACCGAGGTAAGAGAAAGTGCCTCATAGTGCTGAAGAAGACATTGCTTTGCCACGAACCGTATTGTATTAGTAAGGTCAATATAGATCAGTAGTACGGATATTGTCAAAATAATAATAATAATAATAATAATAATAATAATAATAATAATAATAATAATAATAATAATAATAATAATAATAATAATAATAATAATAATAATAATAATAATAATAATAATAATAATAATAATTAGTACAAGCCTTATCACATGCCCGCAGAAGTTTAAGGCTTGCCAGAATCATACCTCGTGGGGCTAGAGAAGTCTGTACTACAGCATATACGGCAGCATTAAGCAACTTTAATACAAAGCTCGATATTAAAAGTTGGAATAATCTTATGATGCCTCCATCATTGATGTTTACACTACCTCACCAAAAAAATCAGGAGAAAACACTTACTAAAAGCATTAGAAGTAATGTAGCGGAAACAGACTTTCGAACACTTCAAAGTCTCGCTGATTCGACCATACCTAGCACGATCGGCAAAAGGTCTAACTTCACTAACGACCAATACAGCGTGCGCCAGGCAGAGATGAAATTAGCAGAGGGCGATATTCGCTCTGCTGCTCGATCGCTACTCTCCTCAGACACATTGGCACCACAAAAATGAACATACCGAGTCTGAACTACGTAGCAAACACCCAGTTAGTCCACCCGGATGTCAAGAACAGTTAGACCTTCTGCAACAGCCCGCCACTCTAGGCCTGAATAAAACTGAAGGACCTCTCGTTTTAGAGACCATTCGATCTTTCCCTTTTGCAAGTGGAGCCGGTTTAGACGGCCTACGACCTCGACATCTTCGGGACATGCTTAGCCAAACGACTTCATCCTCAGAGCGTATTCTGGAAGAGCTAGGCATTTTTATGGCTAGAGTGCTCAATGGGGCTTTGCCATCGTTCTGCCAACCCGATTTTTATGGCGCAAGCTTAACTTCCCTCCGAAAGAAGGATAATTCCATCAGGCCCATAGCATGCGGACTAACTCTACGAAGAATGGCTTCAAAGATCGCGATGGCTATGAACAAACGGGCCATAGTTGCTGCGGTTTCACCCCATCAAATAGGTGTTGCCATTAGAGGAGGAGCAGAGGCTACTGTACACGCTACACGCGCTTTTCTGGAACGCAGACACGATCATAGAGTCGCAAACTGGCATTTAGCAGGGAGACCCCTTGGGACCAGCTCTGTTCTGCCTCGGCATTTCTGATCTGGTATCTAGCTTACAGAGCCCTTTCAATGTCTGGTACCTAGACGACGCTGTCTTGGGAGGTCCCGCAAATGTCGTGGCGAGGGATTTGCAGGCTATACTGAACTTCAAGGAACCGGGAGGACTGACCCTCAACGCGGCCAAGTGCGAGGTTTTAGCTGTCGGAGGTACATCTCAAGATCAAGCGCAGGCCATACAAACAATCATGGAAACACTTCCTGGGATATCTCGTATAACCCAGGATAACCTAGATGTTCTAGGTTCTCCTGTAATGCCCGAAGGAATTCCACGCGCTCTTGATGCCAAACGAGAGATCCTGGTAAAGATTCGCCCACGTCTGACAAGTGTGCACCCGCAGTTGGCTCTGTGCCTTTGAAGACACAGTCTTGGTTCACCAAGATTTGTCTACCTGCTACGAACTTGCCAGACTCTAAAACATATAGAAGGCCTTGCAGCCTACGACGAGACCACCAGAGACATTCTAAGCGAAATACTAAACATTGACTTAAAGGAAACACGTGGAACAGAGCTAGCCTTCCTATCGGAAACGGAGGCCTTGGAATAAGAGGAGCCACAGATCTAGCTGCAGTGTGCTATGCTGCATCCCTGAATTAATTTAGCTTCCTGGCGGAATCACTCATTTACGAGGAAGCAAAGATTGAACTGCAAAAGGCAGCAATAGTGGCGGATACCACAGTCAGAAGTCAACTCGACCCCGGCCCTCTGAGAGAACACGTGAGTCAAAATCTTCTCGACGGTTGCAAAACTAAGAAGTCCGCACAAGATATAACAGATAGCTTAACATCAGCAAGAGAGCGTGCCGTGTTTCTAGCGGCTCAACATCCCTTCAGCGGAAGCTGGCTTCAAGCGCTGCCCTCCTGTCAGCTTGGCACCATGCTGGACCCAAACTCTTTCCGCATGGTGTCAGCCCTTAGAATAGGCGCCCCCGTCTGCCAGCCCTTCTCATGTCTGCGATGCGGCCAACCTGTTGACTCTGACGGGTTACACCCGTTAAGCTGTCTGAAAAGTTCCGGCAGAATTACAAGACACGCTGAACTTAACGCCATAGTTAGAAGAGCTCTTAGAAGGGCAGGGATACCATCTACACCCGAGCCGAATGGCCTTAATGGCAGCAGTGAGCTGTGGCCTGACGGGGTCACCATCCCGCTGTGGTCACACGGAAAAAGCCTTGTATGGGATGTAACGGTTTCATGCACGGCGGCCTTATCGTATTTACACCACAGCGCCGTTGAGTCGGGATGGCTAGCCGAGCGCGCGGATTCTGAAAAACGCAGGAAGTATCTCGAGCTATCTAGAAGCTACCTCTTTGTACCCATTACATTAGAGACGCTCGGCCCCATCAGCTCAGGTACAGCGAAAATCCTGAAAGATATCGGAAAACGCATAGCAGAAGTTACGGGCGATCGACGCGAGGCCATGTTTTTGAGACAGATGATGTCTTTGGCCGTTTGTAAAGGAAATGTGGCTTCCATCATAGGCGCCATGAATTGATAGAAAGCGACCGGAGCAGGATAAACCTGGCATAAACGTTCATACCTCACAATTGTAATAACTGAATAAATAATAATAATAATAATAATAATAATAATAATAATAATAATAATAATAATAATAATAATAATAATAATAATAATAATAATAATAATAATCGTCTGCTACATGCCGACGAAGGTGGTCGCACGTGTCAAGAGCTCCGTAAAATTGTTACTTTTTGTTATAAAAAGAAGCATTTTATAAGCTCGATCCCAGTGCGGTAACCTCTTGGTGACTTTGTGCTTCGTCCAGAACTTGTTGCAGTGCGCTAGCGATTCCACTCGACCTATAGTGGTCGACCTGAAGAAACATTCCAACGATGACCAAGTGTTCCATTTTAAGAGCGTAGGTGAGCCATTAGCTCACCCAGTGACTGCGGAAAGTCATCTAGTGCCAACTGACACGCGGAAGTCGTCATCTCAGGGATCTTGTTACCTAAGCAGTTTACGTTCATCAACACACACAGGTGTAGGTGAACACAGGCGCTCGGTTAAGTGTCACACATCTACGAGAAGATCAGCAAAAGCCGTATTTGAAACAAAACAAAGCGAGCGGAGAGAGGACAGGCTCACAAAGCTGATGGAAAGTGCGGCGAATGACGTCGATCACGGAGGTGGTGAGGAGGATATGGAGGAGATGTGCACGGGCACGTCGCACAACTCTCCCCCGGAGAATGTGACTGCCGAGTCTGAGTCACCTCCAGACGATAGCAGAGCTTGGCAGACTGTCGCTACAAGGAAGGAAAAGGCGGTAAAAGCTGCTATGAAGAAAGTAGCCAGAGAAGCAACAACAGGAGCTCCTGTTAGTACAAAGAGTAATAGTCGCCTGACTGTCGGCGATAAGGGGAATGAATGGCGACCGGAAATCATTTTCGAGAGCCCAAATGATCCTGAGGGTCTAAAAAAGTTGAGTTTACTGAAGATTTATACTGAAATAAGAGCAACGATACCTGGCGCGCATGCTCGTTTCACAGCACAGGGTAAACTTGCGATTCGGATCGCGCAGCCAGAGGACGAAACGGTGGCTCGGGCACTTACAAGCGTATGCGGAATAACAGTGGCTCCGCTTACCGATACGAGTGCATTCTGGGGACGCATCAGCGGAGTAAACACACAATTCCAAGAAGATGAGCTACTAGAGTGCCTAAAAGAGCAAGGCGTAGGCGAAGTAAAACGAGAAAAATACACGGCCGCAGACGCCAGCGACCAAAATAATGTTGTCAAAGTATGGAAGAACTCCGGAAGGGTCCGACTCCGATTTAATGGACCCCCTCTGCCGGAGGTGTTTATAGCAGGTGAACGCTTCCAAGTTACGCTATGTGCAGGCTCGCCTCTACAATGCCTTTCATGCCACAAGTTTGGTCATAAGGCTGCAGTGTGCACTAAAAAAGCTAGCCCGACATGTAGGCGATGCGCCAAACCAGGACACCAAATGTGGCAATGCCAAGAGAAAGCACACTGCGCTAACTGTGGGGGTGCCCACTCAGCCAACGACAACAGATGCTCAGTAAGGCAAGTCTACAGCGAAGCTCAACGGAAAAAGCTGTACGAGAAAGTTTCTACGCGTCTGCAGGTCTCAACATCGACTGAAGACTTTCCCGCAATGAATGCGGAAAGTTCCCCGCCAGCAAACAGCAGCGATGAGCGCAAGTCGTACGCTGAAGTAACAAGAACTCCCAGCAAGCCTATTATGGGCAAAGATGGGAAGACGGTCGTGTGCCATCTTCCGACGCCTATAAAACCCAATACGGCCGACAACAAAGCAAAACAGGTTTGTGGAGCTGAACCCAGGCGCCAATCTCCTAAAGGTGCTACACAACAACAAACGCCGCGATTAATCAACGGCTTCTTAAAGATACTTGGATTATTTAGGCCACTCATTTCTGAATGGCTAAAGAAGAATCCAGTTGTCGACAATTTACTTCATTTTCTAGAGTCTGAACCAGGGAAAGCGTTTCTGACCTCTGTGTTCGAGGGCTCAGACGTAAACGCCCTTCCCCCTCTTTCAGAAACTAAGCCAACGACTAGTCCATCATCGAAATGACCAGTCAACCTTTACGCCATTCCGAAAGCGTAGATAACCGGGATATTCAGCAAATTCACACGTGGACACAGCCAACCCATACATGCGATCAATGTGGACGAGTGTTACGAACGTTGCAGGGCCTACGAGCACACACAACGCGGATTCATAGTCCAAATCGTTTCGCACTCACCTATAACAGAACAGAGCGTCAGACAAACCAGGCTTCGGCAGATCTCCCACGTGACTTGTCATTCAGCCCTGCACTGAACAACGATGCCCTCCTGCAACTCCTGGTCCAAACGCGCAAACACCTTCGGCTGATACGAATAATACCCAGGGGCGTCAGGGAACCATGCGCAGCAGCGTTTGCAAGAGCACTGGGTGACTTCAACCGAAAGAAAGACGTAACATCATGGGTGAAGCTCTTGTCGATACCAACACTAATCTTTGCCCTTCCGAGACATAAAACTGACTCAACGCTATGCCAGCTAATCCGACGTAACATAAGAAGCCTAGAAAATACTAACCTTAAGATGTACCTTACAGAAGATACATATACAACAACGCACAGAACGAAAAGCAATAAGGACCACCGCGTAGGCCTCGCAGAGCGCAAGCTGGCTGAAGGCGACATACGAGCCGCAGTACGTGCGCTGATGTCTTCTGACGTTGTCGCCCCCGTCGACCATAACACAGAGGAGGAACTTAAGCGCAAGCATCCACCGCTTGATAATAGTAGCAGCGATAATATAGAGGCAATGAATGAGCCTTCAATGGATGACCATAGACCCGTGTCAGACCTTCTAGTATTGGAGGCAGTGGGATCTTTCGCGCTAGCTTCAGGAGCAGGGCTGGATGGCTTACGGCCACGACACCTAAAAGATATGCTAGACCAAACGATTCCATCTTCAACAAGATTGTTGGAGGAGCTCAGAGTTCTTATGGAGAACGCAATTAATGGTAGACTACCACCGTTCTGCCTCTCGATCTTCTACGGAGCAAACCTTACTGCCCTTCGGAAGAAAACAGGCTCCATACGCCCAATTGCATGCGGACTGACTTTAAGAAGACTGGCAGCAAAGATAGCTTTGGCCACAAATAAGAGAAGCAATACTCGCAGCGATAAAACCGCACCAGGTCGGTGTAGCAGTCAAGGGCGGAGCGGAAGCGGCAGTTCACGCCGCCCGAGCCTACGTTGAAGTAGAAGGACCGACGCGCGTAATGGTTAAGCTGGATTTTTGCAATGCGTTCAATTCAATCCGAAGAGATTTGCTTCTGCGGAAAGTAGAACAGCATGTTCCGGATCTACTGCCACTAGTCTGGCAAAGCTACAAAGAACCCTCACTGCTATCCTGGGATACGATGACGCCTATCGGTTCAGAAAATGGAGTTCAACAGGGAGACCCGTTAGGACCCGCGCTCTTCAGCCTTGGTATATCAGGCCTGGTCGCCCAATTGCAAAGCCCGTTCAACGTTTGGTACCTAGACGACGGAACACTCGGAGGACCGGCAGATATCGTAGCATCGGACATACGCCAAATTAGAGAATTTCAACAACAAGGAGGCCTAGCTCTTAATGCAGAAAAATGCGAAGTAACTGCTTTCGGTGGATCCCACGAAGACAGAGCACGCGCGATGACCACAATATTAGAGATTCTACCTTCAGCGAGACAACTAGACAAAGCTGATATGGAACTACTAGGGGCCCCATTAGGCAGACGAAGAATCCCTCAAGTGCTAAACGACCAAACAGTCTTTATCGAGGGCGTATCACCTTTGCTCAAGCAAATGCATCCACAAGCGGCAATGTGCGTGTGGAGATACAGCCTGGGAGCACCCCGTTTAAACTACATACTTCGTAGTGCACCGACAGATCTCTGCCCAGATGAACTTGAGGCATATGATACTTCTACCAGAGAGATCATGAGCGAGGTGCTGAACGTCAAGCTTAACGATGAGATATGGAAGAGGGCAAGTTTACCTATCAAGGAGGGTGGACTTGGCTTAAGGAGTGCAGTAAATCTGGCTCCAGTATGTTACGCTGCTTCGCTGAACCAGTTTGGAGCTCTGTCAGAATCGTTGGTAAACCACGATGTGCAACAGCTAATTCACAAACATCAGGTGGAGGCTGAATGTAAGATCAGGATGAAATTGGACCCCGGCCCGTTGGAAGAACATCTATATCAGCGCAAACTAGACGGATATAGTACCAGAAAGCTAGCAAGAGACATTCAAGACTCTTTGTGTACGCGCCGTGAACAGGCGGTTTTCCGAGCCGCCAGAGATATTTCTAGTGGAGGCTGGCTTAAAGCCCTGCCATCTCCACAATTAGGCACCATGCTGGACCCAACCACTTTCCGCATGGCTGCTGCTATCAGGATAGGAGCTCCAATTTGCGAACCCTTTCCTTGCGCAGCATGCGGAAATGAGGTCGATGCCTACGGTCTACACCCACTGAGCTGTCCAAGAAGCGCTGGAAGGATTTCACGGCACATGGAGTTAAATGAAATCATCAAAAGAGCTCTTAGGAAGGCAAAGTTGCCTGCAAAACTAGAACCACGGGGCCTCGGACAAGACAACGACAAGAGACCTGACGGCGTGACCATACCATTATGGTCTCACGGCAAGTGCTTGGCCTGGGATGCTACAGTGTCCTGCACAGTAGCTCCATCGTATCTCAGCCATAGCTCTGTTAGCACAGGATGGGTAGCAGAGCACGCCGAACAAGAAAAGAGACGCAAATACGCAGACCTTGAAAACAGTCTTCACTTTGTACCGGTGGCTATGGAAACATTAGGACCCATCAGCAGTGGAACAGCAAAATTCATTCGGGATCTGGCCAGGAGAATGACAGCAACAACGGGGGACCAGCGCGAAGGCGAATATCTGAGACAGCTTCTGTCTCTCGCGGTGTGTAGAGGCAATGCCGCTTCTATAATCGGCGCCATGGGATGAGCAGCTAAATACGTGCTTGAATCGACGCGACACGTTCGAACCTCACAACTGTATTCTGATAACACAATTACGAATTGAATAAATAATAATAATAATAATAATAATAAAAAAATAATAATAATAATAATAATAATAATAATAATAATAATAATAATAATAATAATAATAATAATAATAATAATAAAGGCTAGCATCTCTCATCCAATCCAATATTCCCGCTTCATGCGTCATGGACCTGTAACTATAATAATCCCGGTATTTTCGTTTCTACAAGTACGGCTAGATCAGCTGCGTATCCTAGCAGCTTAGCTTAGTTGAGCCGTTTTTTTCAATTATTTTCCCACTTAGGTAAATTGTTCAATATTCGGCACTGCATGGGCGAGACCTCCTTCGTGTGTTTTGTCTCAATTATGACCTTCTATAGAAGATGCTTGATTACTTTTCTGCCCCTTTGGAATACCTTCACGTTCATTATATATAGGCTTCACTTTTATTATAGGCTGTTTGTATAGACAAACATTCTAAAGGTTTACGATTTCCTTGTGCTCAACTAAAAATTACCACCAAATATGTGCCTTAGCAAGCACTCACTCTTTTTAATTTATCGAAATTCTTGACAAAAGCGACGCGACAGATTATTTTGGCCTGGATCATTTTGTAGGAAAGACTTCATTTGCAAGTACTAAGAATACAGACTATGTAAAAACGAAGTCGTATTGCATGTGTCTTATTCGGTAACAAGCTCACTCCCCTGAGCTTGTGGTCGCGGAGGAGCGCCGGCGACTCCAAGACTGGCAGTCGCGAGTTCAATCCCGGCGAGACACAAACCTAATTCGAAAAGTCTTTACATTTACATGTTTTAGTCCAGTTAGTGGTAAATAATTAAGAACATTACCAAATAGACAGATAGATCGAAAACTAATTTATGCTACCTAGCACTGCAGACGCTTACTATCGTTACTGAGACGAGACGATGTGGTTGGGCCCGCAATTTCACGGATGCTGGCTCACTCAACTGATTAGTTGTATGTCGATTGTGTTTCAGCTATCTCGGCGTTGGGCTGGAGCAGCAGTAGCCAAAGCAACATCAGTAAGAGCAGATTCGCTTGGACGGTGACAGGCCATTACAGCCGCCGGGACAATTCCCAGCCTGCCACAGCACTGGGACATGTTGGTCATGCCAGCGGTCCGGCTCTTCTTATGCGCTGGCAGGCGGCAGTTCTCGGAGCGCTTACCGGCGACCCGAACACCACCACTCAGATTACCGTAGATTCCTCTATGGGTGCGGCTATCCTTGTATTGATCACGATTCTTATTGGTTTGTAACTTTTCCTTGACGCATATATATATATATATATACATACATACATCTGAATACATATGTCTGGATCTTGACATACAGCGTGGAAACGCTGCCTCTGTTCGAGGCACACTTCTGAAGTGGTCTTGCCCTGGCCTCATCGAAACGGACACTTGACAGCATTGGCTTAGCTGGTTTATTGTGATGTGTGTAACAAATACCTAATGTATTATATATATATATATATATATATATATATATATATATATATATATATATATATATATATATATATATATATATATATATATATATATATATACATACATATACATACATATACATACATATACATACATATATACACATATTAAGATTCTTTAGTAAATTATATCTCGCAGTGAATCAGCAATCTAATTGTGTGTTTTAGCGGCTACGGCTGCAGTTCGTCCCAGCCAGGTTTTGTTGACCATCTCAGCAAGATATTGTGCAAGCATCTCAGGCTGCCTGCTGTATGTCGAAGTCGAGGCGTTGCTTAAAAAGTTGTTGACATTAATTTTTGTCGCCAGAAGCATGGCTGAAAATCCTTCAATTTTGTAAGTGCTTGTTTAGTGGCGCACCTGTATCCACAATCTCCAGTGCGAGAGGATGAAACTCATGGGGTACTCAATCGACTAGTCTTTCCCCGAGATGGGCTGCCTGACCAGCATTAGATGCTCCGCCACCATTTATTGGAAAAGGGCAAAGGGACGATTGCATCCCATACAAACGCTTGATCTCAATCGACCCGAGTGAGCATCATTACGCCTGATAGTTTCGAAGGCTCCGTCCGCTTAAGGTGCCGTTAATCGCGGCGTGCCTTCAAAGTCGGCCTGCGCTATTGACGCATGAATGAGGTCGTGATGGCCCGACTCGACAACAGAGTACCCGTATTGTCAGCGATAGGGGCTGACTAGATCTGAGCTAAGTCGGAGGCTCTCTTCAATACAAGTCGTGTTCATATCGAGGGATGTTGGCGTCGGAGTTTCGCGTAGTACATATAGCCAAAAACTTAAGACGTTGGCGGCAACAGATCTGAGACAGGTTCTAGCTGAGCTGTCAGTGGCTTCGCTGAACAGGCGGGGGGTAAACGTCGTTCCTTAATGACACCCGGCACCAATCGCACTTATAATAGATAGGGCACCGTCGGGACTGCCACCACGTCAAATCTCGATTTATTCTGCCAGGCAAATGGAACAGTGCTAAACTGTGCTACCATGGCGGGCTCAAATAAGGGCATAGTTATTATAGGGCATAGTTGTGGCTTCAGAGCTGAGCAGCGAAGAAACGACGGAGAGTCTTGCTATAATAGGTCAGACATCCTCCAAGTCTCCCTTAAAATACAGACAGTAGTGATGCATATGGTAGTAACGATAACGATATGTTAAGCAAACACTCGAGGTTTGCTGATTGAAACTTCTCAACATGAACATAAACGCCAGTTCCAAACGGGAAAGGGCGTGAGTGTGGGGGCCCAGAAGGACCTTATGGGGCAGGTGCTGTGAGGCCAATCAGTTGAATCCACATCGATGGCTTTTGATGTGCTCAATCGCAGGTTCGATTCTGTTGTCTGAGAATCTATTTCTTGCGTTTGAACGAAGACTGGACGAAGTTTGTCATATAAGGCACTAGAAGTATATGACACAAGAATAAGGTTCTGCATGGAATAATTAGCGAGACAAAATATCCTAGAAAGTAATATAAGGCAAATATCCTAGAAAGTCAAATAAGGCAATGTCCAAAAAAAATGTGCCTGGCCCCCTAAAGTAATTAGCTAAGCTATAATGCCTTGGGGCCACAAGCTCATCGAGGGAGTCACGTTTTGCTGGGTTGAGTTCCAGGACAGAGGTAAAACAAAAGTCCATTAGCCGCTGGATATCCTCCGCGACCGTCTGCGTGCTACCACTAGGAGACTCTCGTCGTCGAGTTACCAAAGATATGTATATACTATTCGATTGCCGATATCATGGGGTTATCCAGGGGCATCACGTGAGAAGTGTGACAAAATAAATATTCACCACCGAGGCAGCCGCATTCGTAGAATCTAACCGACAGAATGTTCTGGCTGACCCAATACATATATTTTTTTTATTTCACATTATACATAAAGACAAATATGTTCAATGTGTTTACATTGTATTTTAATACAGACGTAATGACATTTTGAGTCAAATCAAATACATTTTTAGTGTACAAGCCATATACGAGACCTCCAAGTCTAACGGTGTTAAATCGCAAGATCTTGCGATTTGTCCTCATTGCGCAAGATGACCCATCTTCAAAAGCTCAGTGTCTTCGCCTGTTGTGAGACTTGTGGCGCCATTTTATTGACATTAGATTTTGCTCACATCAATTTTGTCTAAGTTTAGCCAAAGATAATTAAGGATCATGTTGCGATAAGGCTCGCCATCTCACCGTGGAGTAAAAAAAGGGTCGGGTTCAATGATCCTTTTGAGCCAGAGGCCGCATTTGACTGTGACGCATTATATATGTAATGTTGCCCAGACCGTACAGTTTTGTTTATTTGCACTTTAACTGAGGTAAAAATCAAGGGCTTCCTCGGAAAATCGGCAGTATCCGCTCTCAAAATAGGCCAGGTTGAGGTGCGCAAACGACTCAGTTGTTGGACACGTTTCTGAGCCGACACTGCCGGATATTTGTCTACACTGTCCGTCACATAGCGCTTTACGGTCTTCTGTAGCGTGGAATATCGGCGTGTACCGAACCTGTTCTAACAAAACTGGTGGACCAGATGGTGTTCCATCCAGTTAATGGATGGTGTTCTCACAGGTCAGATTATCTAGACTAAATAACACGAAAAGCTCACCTGCGTGCCCGTTCAGAACTTTATTTTTGATAATAAAGTTTCGCAAGCTGTTTGCGTTCTTCCGTTGAGTAACAATGACAAGTCCAAAAAGAATTTGTCAGCTGAAATTGGATTTGTTAACAAACATAGCAGACTACGAAAAGGGCAAAATTGTTTCTTTTTGAAGATCGAGCGCACATTTTGATACATCTATGCACACATGCATACAACGAATGAGTGACTGCGGGAGGCATACACACAATGAAATTACAACACGTATCATCAATTTAACACCTGACGCAAAATTATAGTATCAGGGACATATGACCTGTACCATAGGTGGAGGTTTTCAGATATGCCTCATGGTAAAGAGGCAGAAGTACATTCTATGCGTTGCATCTAGTAACCCACAACGTACGCTGTCTTGTGTCTATTACGATGTATATAGACATTGCGCGTCCGTGACCAAGCAAACTATTTTTTGTTCGCGTATTAGTCGCTTTATTAAGAAGCAAGATAAAAAAAATCTCTCCAGGGAGTGGTCCCTAGGCAGAGAGAAGGCGACAATCCCAGGGCGTGGCTTCTAGACTTATTTAATACCAAAAGGCAACAAAGACATGGTGATACATCGCTACGGTCGCAAAATATGAATAAATATGTTGCATACGTTGCAAAATGTTGCTTGTGGTTTTGCTAGGAGGGTAATTCGCAACATCTGCATTGTGTATATATATATATATATATATTAAGTTTGAGAGGCGGGCTGTTAGACTAGCCACGAACATCTTGTTTCTTGTTTTT
The DNA here is from genome assembly GCA_003439945.1 of Dermanyssus gallinae. Classification (NCBI taxonomy): domain Eukaryota; kingdom Metazoa; phylum Arthropoda; class Arachnida; order Mesostigmata; family Dermanyssidae; genus Dermanyssus; species Dermanyssus gallinae. The sequence continues at coordinate 1,566,517 of QVRM01001782.1, read as the reverse complement.
CTTCTACGACTGTATCTCAAATCATAACTACGTGATTAGTGGGACGGCGGTTTTAAAGAACAAACTTACTTGCTCTGCACCCAGTCTCCTGCTTGCCGCACTCAGGACTTGTAAACTACTTTATGTTGCAAAAGTCGTATTTCCAACTCGATCCCACACAGTCGGCAGGGCATAACGCGCACACGCTAGAGAGAATTTTTTTCAACGCTCTGTGCCACGATATCGTCTAAATAATTGTTTAAGTGTTCTTAAATGTTTAACAATTCAAGGAGGAATCTTTCACTGAACGACCATCCAGCGACTGCACAGTTGTGCAGAGAAAATCAATGCATACGTATGTAAGCACGAACACATTTGTTTTGTATTGTGCTAGTCGTAGTAATGTGGGCATACGCACACATATGTAGTGCCTACGTGATCGGAGTGTATCGCTTCTGTCTCGTGTTTTTCAGTGAGGATGCTCGCCATGATACTAATGACACTGACGTTATGCCAACTTGTCTGTCCGATGGTCCTTGTCATCACCGAGGAGCGTGTTAGAAAAGCGAAACTGGTTTGTTATATTTTGGTTTGTTGGAGAGAGTGGTCTCTGGTTGGCTTTTTTCGTTCAGAAGCTGTGCGAAGTGTTTTGCAGTTTTTTGTTTCATTTTCTACCACTTGGCCCTCATTTTAGAGTTGATAGTGACACCAATGGATGGATGACCTAGGGCCACGGTTCTTAGCCTAAAAGCCATACATGCTGTGTAACGGTCGTTAAGTGTTACGGGATGTTATTTGTGTCTTCTGTGAGTTGTTGGCGATCCGATCTGGTCCTGTTAGGGTCAGGGCTTTGCGATAGTCGAAAATGCAAATATAATTTTATTAAGAACACATTGTCAGTTTTTTTAATTATACTTAGTTTTTATTTTGGGTGTAAATCATCCACGTATAATGCCTTTTAAGATACATAACTTAGCACGCCTTTCCATGGATTCTTCTTCAAAGGCTAGATTAATGATGGTACATCTATGCCGCAATTGGTGGTTACCTATTTAAAGATAGTATGGTTCCCGATATACAATTTAGGGACAAATATCGTGGACTGAAGCAAAATTTTATCGTTTAAGCAATCGCCTTTGAGACGTTAGGCCTGAGAATGGGAAAAATCACAAGAATTTTCCTGGCGGAGCTTGGTTCCAGAGTCGCTGCGTCAACCGGCGATAGAAGGGCTTGGGAGTTTTTGCTACAAACAATATCGGTTAAAATCCAACGCGGAAACGCTGCGTCGATAATTGGTTCATTGCCACTGGCAAGGGACTCCGCTTTCTGCCGCAGCTGAATCGAACTGGCTCCAAAACTCAATATGCAACTAAAAGACCTAAATACATATTATAAAGATATGAAACTTGAATATATTATCTTAAAACGTATTTAGCGTTATCGGTCGGGGAGCTGGCGTCCTTGGTCCTTAGTGAAAAGATTTCGCCTTTTTAGGGATAATTGTAATGAATTCGTCGCATTTTTTTCCCGTTGATCTGCTTTACACGTTCGATGCGCTCAAGGTACGATAGATGTTGCTATCTGAGACTACTGAACAAAAAATAATTGTCCGCAGCAAGCTGTTTGGAAGCTCGTGGAAGTTCAGTGTTTTAAAACTGCAATGAAGTAACCGTTGACTGGACTTCAATGGGGACGACAACGACCGTTGAATCCACCTGAATACGGGTGACCTGTTCGTGTAAGCCGAAATGATGCAAGGCAGACCTTCAGTCACCATCTACGTTCTGGGCATCGTCTCCAGTGAGAACGATCCGATTATGCCGCACAATTTCTTAGAGTAGCTGACACGATTGGCTTTCCCACGTTTGTTCCAAAGACTGCTGGCGCCGAATCCAGAGTTATATCCCCTGAATGGGCTACACGTGGGTCGTTAATAGACGGGTCAATAGCAAGTCCAGGCACGATAATTTTTTTTTTTCGGGGACATGGTTGTCCTGAACAAGGGCTCGAATCCTACCTTCCACCGCCGGGGAATGGAATCGCACATAGACCTGACAATCTGCAAACGCGAGCATGCTTTTAAAATTTTAAACTGGACCGTACTGCTTGACGAAGAAAATCTTAGCGACCACTACTGTATAGAATATGACGTCAGTAAAACAACCACTTTAACACCCTCTCCGTTTTTAACAAGGACACCGAAGTGGAAGCCGCAAGATAACAAAACGCTCCGGGCCAAGCTGACAAAGATTTTAGACTCAAGAGGGAAACCCCAGTACGCCCAGGACTTGCAAAAAATTCTGCAAGAGGTCTGTAGCGAGCCGTTCAAAGACCGCGGACACTCTATGCGCTACCGGTTAGTCTTACCAAAATACTGGTGGAACGAGGAAATTGCGTTGGCCCGTAGACGCTGCATCTGGGCCAGAAGAAAAGCCACCAGGGCAAGGCGCAGCAACATAGATGAGGCTTGTGTCGTACACCTTTATTGTGATTTTAAGCGCCTCAGGGCTTGTCTACGCAAAGCTATAATGGAGAGCAAATATCGCTGCTGGAGGGAGTTCTTATCAGAGCTAGAGGAGGACCCATGGGGCCGGCCCTACAAGCTGATACGTGGCGTACCAGGAATCAGAAAAAAGGCAAATCTTTCCCCTGATGAACGTGTCCGAGTAATTAACAAGCTTTTCCCTCAACATCCTCCATTCGACCGGTTATTGTATGAAGTAGTAACGGCCGAGGATTACGTCCCAGAGGTGACCCCGGCAGAGGTACTCGCTGCGGGGGAAAGATTGAAGGCCGGTAAGGCACCAGGCCCAGATGGCATTCCGGTCTCGGCCACGAAAGTACTCTTTAAAGAATTTCCTGACGTAGTGGCCACTGTAGCCACCCAAATACTCCGCAGCGGCTCCTTCCCCATGGCCTGGAAGAAAGCGGATCTGGTACTCATCCCGAAAGGGATTGACTCCTATAGGCCAATCTGCCTGGTCAGCACGCTAGCCAAAGGCATAGAATCAATATTAGAGTCCCGCGTGCGGTGCTTTGCAGAAGAGCACGGCCTCCTCTCGCCAACACAATACGGATTCCGGAAGGGCCGATCAGTCCTATCAGCGATAGAGCAGGTGGTTACTAAGGCGGAAGCCCTGCGCCAGTCCCCGCCTCGTACTAGAGGCTTGCTACTGGTTGTTTTGCTGGACGTTAAAAACGCATTCAACAGCCTGCCCTGGAAGGTAATCTTGGACACACTACTCAAGAAGGGAGTCCCGCCCTACCTGCGCCGAGCAATCTCGTCCTACCTGAGCGAGAGGCGCATAGTCAGTGAGGGTTTCGAGTTCGACATGACGGCCGGGGTTCCCCAGGGCTCGATCCTAGGACCCCTTCTATGGAACCTGGCGTACGATGACGTCTTACGTTTAGACGACCTTCCAGAGGACACTGAACTGCTGGCATATGCGGACGACCTCGCAGTTGTGGTCCAGGCCCGCTCACCCCAGCAACTAGAACTGAGAGCTAATGACGCCCTGGCTGAGATCGCTGGCTGGATGAAGGGGGTTGGCCTGACACTGGCGCCGAATAAAAGCGAGGGCATCCTCCTAATCGGGCCAAGGAAGTGCACCTCCTTGAAACTAATCCTAGACGACCAGGAGATCAAGATTGTCAACACCGCCCGCTATCTTGGAATGCACCTAGACAGGGGACTACGGGGCACACCTCACATACGTCTTGCAGCAGAAAAGGCTACTAAGGTCTCACACAAGATAGCCCGGCTGATGCCAAACAACTATGGCCCACGGGAGTCAAGAAGACGCCTTATTATGTCGGTAGCTGAGTCCATAGTTTTATTTGCAGCTCCGGTGTGGCCGTCAACCACACTGTCTACAGCCAACAATAGGGCAACGCTGCGCAAAGCCCAAAGAGTGGCTGCTCTGCGTATCACGATGGCCTATAGAACAGTCAGCACAGCGGCCATTCTTGTTCTGGCTAGCACAGTCCCCTGGGACCTAAAAGCAAATGAACGACGCCGCTTATGGGAAGACCCGAAAAAGGAAAAGGCGGAGGAAAGGAATATCACACTTGACATTTGGCAGGTCGAATGGGATTCCATTCAGGAGGGAGCGCCCGGGTACCGGGTAAGGACTCTGATCCCGGATATCAGGGCCTGGATGTACCGGCCAGGTGGCGAGTTGACGTTCTACATCACTCAGGTCGTTACAGGACACGGTGATTTCCAGTCATACTTGTTCAGAATTGGGAAAACCACATCTCCTTTCTGCAAGTACTGCCAAAGCGAACCAGAGGATACGCCTGAACATACAATTTTGTGGTGCCCGGAATGGGCCGCTCAGCGTGCGGGTCTACCTAGGGCTGAAGACGGCACCCTTGGAACGATCATACAGCTTATGATTAAGTCACGCGACGACTGGACTAGCATTGCAAGCATTATGGAAAACATCATGCGCGCCAAGGAGAAGAAAAACCGTTACTGTACGACATCATCCCGCGGGGCATCCCGGGATAGCTAAATGCTTAAACTACTCTCCCCCTTCGATCGTTTGAAGTTATGCTTATGCAGTGCCCGATCGATTGGGGGATTAGGACATGACTGGTTTTTAGTGGGTTGGAGCCCCACACTACCGGCCCACACTTGCAGACGAGTTTCCTGCGGTGGTGTCCGTGTGTGCGTACCGCATTTCCCAGTTAGTCCTAAAAAAAAAAAAAAAAAAAAAAAAAAAAAAGGCACGATAATTTGGCATATGTCTGTGCTAGTGATCGAAGCCGATAGAGAGAGATTGCATTGAAAGCTTTGATTCAGGTAACTTTGTTGTTCAGAAATAATGATAAGCTAATACTTTCAATTGAATAAATAACAGTAGAAAAGTACAGTATACATGTATGGCGGTTAAGCTAAATAACGCACCAACCGTGTATAATGTCTTAGTCTCGAATCGATACAGGCACAATGTAGCACATAGTTCATGCATAGGACTACTACTCTTTCTGGTTTCGATAAACCTTTGCAGATCCAGATGATGGCGGGCGTCAGCCGAAATATGTATGTTTTATCGCACGCAGTCTTTGATTTCGCCATCTGGCTGATTCCCGTCGCGTTGGTGGTGGCTATAATTCTAGGTATGAATCCTACGCAAAGCTTTCGGGTGTACATCGAAACGACCTGTGAGTATCCCTCTTTGCTTTGTCTCCCGATATTCTCAGGGTGGCTTTTATATATATTTAGATATTTTTTTACTCAAAATCTCAAACTTGTTTATTTTATTTTTTAATAAGTACAATATTTTTTTAGCTCATTTTGTGGTTACAGTGGAATATGAATAACTAACTACCCTTGGGTTGTGAGGGGTGCTACCAATCGAGCTATCCTCGAGGCAGCCCACCTCATTGTGCCCTTAATTTGCTGCCGTATTGCCGCGCTGAACCGCCAGAGATAGCCGCTGGAGTAGAAGTCACAAAGCCTTCTTGTCCCCCGTCGTGGGATTTTATATAATATAGAAACTCTTGTGAATGATTTATAATGATTTACAATACGTTTGCACAATCGGCAGTCTCGCCTTCCACACCACATATATATTATAATATAAATATATATATATTTATATATATATATATACATATATATATATATATATATATATATATATTATATATATATCATATATATATAATTAATATATATCTATAAATATATATATATATATATATATATATATATATATATATATAATATATATATATATTATAATAATGATTTCAATACGTTGCACACTCGGACAGTGCCTCGCCTTACACCACACATATATATATATATATATATATTATATTATATATCTATATAAGGTTAATATTTGTCTGTTATTTTTATGCATAATTTGACAATATTTATTCAATGTAATCAATCATTCACGGTCGGACCATGACATTTGGGTCCCTGCGAACGTTTGCATCATTATGAGGGTCTAGTGTAGGGACAAGCCATTTCTGGAGGGTTCCTCGAACAGAGGCCGCATTGCCCCGTTGCACATCCAGCGACAGACGCTGTTTGAGGAAATCACCCGCTCGCTTATCTCAGCTAGCTAGATATTGAAGGGGCTAATGAGTCAGTAACTGTTGCGTCGCAAACCAGCATGCATCCGCGCTCGAACGAAGTTAAGGTCAGACCTTCGGGTCTCTTCCGGCCCTCTCTGTCTACTCCGACGGGCTCCAGGACGCACGGTAGACTACTGGATTGTAGAGCTCTGCTAAAGGTTTCGTGCAAGATTTGGTGTCTTGCTCGCCTACCTGCGCTGACAATACAGCCCGTGGCGTCCATCTGGCTGGACGACGTCTCCGCAGGCGCAGGCATGAGTGTCACAAGGTCTGTTCCTAAACGAAGTCCGACCGCGATCCTCACCGACTCGCCATCTAACAGGGTTCCGATCTGAGCACAGGGTATGGCGTGGAGCCAAGCGCCCGCCCCCTTGGAGGAGACGGCGCGCAGCCTGGCCTTATCGGCGTCCGTGGCGCATTCTGCAATGAGGTTTTCGACTCTTTGCTCATAAAGACTTGCTGACCATTCTCTCTGGTGTCCAGCTTCGGCGGGCTCGTAGCCGCACAGGGCAATTGCTCTGCGGTGGCTTGTCTCCAATCGATTTCTGTTAGTTATAAAAGCAAACTCAGAAACGTATTTTATATCCACGGTGTCACTCCCGCTAATACTATATACTATATCCCAGCTCTTCATGCGACTTTCCGACACTTTCTAAATGAGAAAATAATATTAATCTAGAATTGACCGCTTTTCGATGCAAACGCAACGCTTCTTATTCATATAAAATTCTGAGCGGAATAACCTGAAAGCGCAAGCTCTGGGTTATAGGGTAGATGCGGTCGAATATCCCAGGAGAAATCCAAATTACAGGACTATTTTTAAAAAAGTCCTCCACTTGGTGGGGCTTTGTGTATCAAGCCGTTGGTAATTATTTTTACTGTTAACAATTTTTATGGTTGCAGACGCCACTTTTTCAACAGCATAATACTTTTAGCGCAAAGGTGTACGCACAGTATGATTTTTTTTAGCGTGAAGGATTTTGTAGCGGTGTTGGATCCAGTGCCGCGCCTCAATACTGCCGTCTGCGAGTTGTTTTCGGGCTGACCCTCAGCCAAGATTTAACGTACACGGGACTGCTTCTCGCATTGCTTCAAAGACAGACCGCCATAATTTCAAATGTGCAACGGTGGTGCTCGAACCCTCCTATATGTCTCCTCTAGTGTTGTCGTAGACGATACAATTCTCATCTATATTAAGCAAGTTTTTGTCCAGAAAATATTGCTTTTTGTTTGCTAAGAGGAGCAGTACAAACATTTAGGCGGTTTTTCATTTGATCATTCTTTCGATGAGCCTATGCAGCACTAATACATTGACATTCTTCACTGTAATTAATTAGTCAAATTTCTATTACAATTGCGATACGATTGTAAACGGTTTTAGGTCGTGGGGCAGCACAAAGTGCCGCCATCGTATTCAGGTCTTTGTGGCAGTAAATATGCTTTACTTTACAAAAATGAGTCTTTGTATATATGACATTTAGAAAAAATTCCTCCACTAAAGAAGAAGGCGCTAAATTAATAGCTGACGGCCCTTGTCGGCAACACATGCTTATATATTTATATATACGTTTTGAGTTTCAGATGCGCTATGGCTGGTGCTCGTGATCTGTCTGCTATCGATGATACCTGTGATTTACTCGACGTCATACCTATTCAATGTATTGTTTGAACTACACACTTTACCGCAAAACAGAATATATTATCAATGAAGCCGATATGAGTTATTTCGGATTATTAGATTAACTAACATTTAGATAAAATTGTATACAATACATTGTATATATATATATATATATATATATATATATATATATATAATACAAGTGCCTCGTCTATGACCGCAACTGTACGCCGTGTACGCGACTAGTTTACCCCTAACTTGTAATCTAGGATTAAACGTTCTAATCAGTAATCGAAACAACATGCAATTTGTTTAAAGGTTTATTTTAATCGTAATTGCCTGTAAATACCAGTCAATACCTAGTTAGGGAAACTACAAATTCAAGTAGCAAGAAATTCTTACACACTTGGTGCTTATCGAGTAGCATGAAATTCTTGATGCATTCTTGCTTTAGAACGATTAACATTACGACCATTCTGGGACACTCTAAGAGACAGAGGACTACGGTAAACTGCTCTACATAACACTGCCTGCGTGTTTTCACGCTGTCCGTCCTAATATGTGCCTTGCACAAAAAACATTTAAAGATAAACGTTTTTGCTTTGTTCATGCTGTAAGCCAAAATTCCGAAAGCAAGTCATAAGATCAACGGTACCTTATTTTTGGCAAATGCTATGAGGGACGAGCTTTAGGTGAGGTTGAAATTATATTTAGTAAAGGTTCTCATATATTCTATTATACGACCATTTTGCTTACTTACGTTGCTGTCTGTTGTAGTAACAGTTGGACTGGAGCCGTAGTAGCAACAAATGAACTTTGTTTGCTTATTGTCGTGCCTGCCGACGATTTTAAGTAAACAAATTTAAACACGCTAGCAACTAATTACATAATTATTGTTATGTTGGCACTTTCAAGTGGTCATTTGTCTTTGTGAAAACGTGTGGTCACGCGTTCTCTTATTCAGGGTAAGCTCAGTCAACTCTGTGTCCCGAAAAGACGCACACATTTCATTGTTGAATGTCCAGCGACAGCCTCTGACGCAGTAATTCGGACGCTCTCGAGTATCCTGTTGAAAAGTTAAAGCTCTTACCCACGCGCTGAATCAGTTTGAGTGTAAGGGGGCCTACGACTCATGTAGTCTCGGAAGCAAATGAAAAAAAAAATTGTGCGGATAATCAACGCTAGAATATTTTCTTCATTTGTTATTTGCACCTGCAGTATGCCCATCGAGTGGGCTAATGAGTCGAACAACTAATTTGTCTAAGTACAATATGTCAACAGCCAGTTTTTCCTTCACCTTAGACTCTCTCATAATAATCGTAGATCTTCTGGATTGGCAAAACGTTCTGGCGTGTCATTCGGAACAGGTTCAGTGAACGGAGTCGTTCTGAAGTCTAGTTCTAAGTTCTAAAGTAGATACGGAAGAACTAAGGCAGAAAATTGCCGGTAGAGCTAACATCACAGTCTGCAAGTCCTGTATTAAATCAGCTAACAAGATACATTTTTCTAGCGCGCTCCTCTGACGGACTTCTATACATGAAAATAGAGATCAGCTTTCTCGTAATTTTGGCTCCGCCCACTGTGACGTCGCCACGTGGGCGAAGTCAAAGTTAAAAATTGCCCCTGAATAAGTCTGTAAGACAACTCTCAAACTAAGTGCGGGAGGATGTTACGCTTAAAGAGGACATGGGCTACTGAAAGTTTACAGCAATCTCATAGGAGGTTCCAAGGTATGTGTCCCACGAGCGGCAGAGTAGGTATCATGCAATCGTTCCAAGTATTAGACTGACCAAATCTATCCGAGGATTAGATTGGTCAAACGGAGCACATGTCATCAATCAACATGTAGTCGTAAAAGGGCTTCTGGGTATAAATTGTGGACATCGGTATAACCTAAGCCCAAGGCAAAGATCTTTATGGTTTCTAAACATTCATTAATTTCCATTATAGTTTTCCCCAGTAAGGTCCTATTTTCAACACGGTCTGTGCAGATCTCGCAGAGAAATTAACACAGTTCGACGAACCTTTGCTTATATTGCCCCAACCAGGGCATGGCACTCATGAGGTGACTGTGCAAGCCTTACTTATCAATTTAAAGCAATAGTTTTGCTATAAAGCTGCGGGATGTCATCGCGGGGCTTACCTAACATCAACCTGTACAATGCTTTAAAACTCACGGATTGTGGAGAATTGTGTTAACGGAGTGTTTGCACCAACGTGTCTCCTTCGATCGCGAGGCGCACGCGAACGCTTCACGCCACCGGGCTCGACACGAAAGCACGCTCTCTATTGCGAAATCTCTCTGCCAGTGCTATGATAGTAGCATCGGCTAACAACAAGCCTTTCGGTGCAACTACCGGTTTGAAGTGTACTGCAAAACTGAACAACAAATCAGCCACATTTCTAACTACCATACGTTCTTCAACATTCAAGCACCTGATACTGACAGTAGGTTAATAGTCAGACGGTGCTTCTAATTATATCGAACTAGCATTTCACTGCAGCCGTGGTATGGCGTTATTGTGCTGAAAACAACTATGACTTCTTATTTTGTGAAGCCTAGCTTACTTCTCGTGCGACATGGTGGCGCACCGACCAGAGAACAAGCTGAGAAACGCGTAGTTGTTTGCGCATTGGCCAGCGCATGAGAAATCCTTATTCCAATTTTGTAAATTATGCCCATTCGCTCTTACGTTGTGATTTGATACACTTAAGTTTTGAGCAAGTACGACAACTTCGACGGACAATCGGCGGATTTCTTCAACTATCAAAATAAACTGGCTATTGATATGGGGTTGTTTTGGACAAATTCAGCTATAACAAACAACACTCCTTTTAGTGGGCCCACATCGCTGCCGCCACCACCGGAACGCAAACTGTTAAATCTTAAAAGGCGTTTTAAAAAACGTTTGTGTACACTACAGATATACGCACACCTTGTCTGCTTTTTTTTATATATGTGTTTTTAGGGATTCCGCCTTGAAAGACGGAAAGCGGCGATTTTCCATAGAACTATACTTGTGTGTGACTATGTACTTAAAGTAGAATAATAATTAAGTTACGCAATTTAACAACTAACTATTTTACATTTCAGGACGCGACGCAAGGTCTCGCCATTATACAAAACGGTTTTATTTTATCTGCATCTTTAATTGGAATCACCCTTTGTTTTATGCAGCTCGCGCATGCAGTGCACTCACAAATGTGGAATACAATATGGTTACAGGTAAGATATATGTATGTATATATATATATATATATATATATATTGATAGGCTTTTTTTAAAGGTTTCGGGGAATGCATTATGCATAAACAGAGCTGGTAACCGCCTACTTTTAGTGTGGGACTTTCGCCCACCAAAACCCGTTTCCTTCGCGCCCTTTTAAAGGTTCGGATTTGTGCGGTGCTACTTCGAGGCCATGCGAATCTCATGGATCTCTCGGTAGGTTTATTTCATGAACCGGGAGTCGAGACCCTGCGGAAGGTTTGGTCGCCCTTCGTAACCCTGCTTCGACCATTCCTTTCGACCTCAAATTTGTTTTTTTTTACTTTGACTTGACTTCTCCCTAACGAGAGTGTTCAGGCAACCTAGGACCTGGACCAAGCAGCGGAGGTCTCCATCACCTGAGGCACAATATCGGCGGTGTATCGGCCGGCATACGCAAACTACGGTGACAAATGAAACGCTGTTAGAGCGCTTCATTAAGCTACTGTGTGGACGACGTTGTTAGGCTGGCCTAACTAACGCGCATAAGACGCATGTGTCTGCAGACGCCTTTTTAATCATTTATGTTCTTATAGTAAAACCTAACCAAGTAGCGCTGGAACTGTCCGTGATCCGTGATGTTCTGGATGGCGATGTATGTTAGAGGCCCCTGTCCAGGCCCGTCGTGCCATTGCTGTAGGTTGGCTATAAGTGTGCGTGTCCAGCGCCTACGGGTGTCTTCAATGGCAAGCGCGGCCTACTCCCGCGCCCATGCAGTGAAGGCAGTCTTGGTCGGCCCATCGTTTGCTTCGCCCTCCCGCAAGCATGTCCCAGGGCAGTTGGCGCGCAGCAACGAGGAGAACGTTGGTGCTTACCTAGTGCAGCACACTCTCATTTCCATGTTCAGGTTTCCCCTAAAAAAAAGAAAGAATATACATTGTGGCAAAGGTTGGGGGAGATTCCCCTATGCTTCAGCACTGCCATGATGACGCCCCATGTCGCAGTGTTAGACGCGTTCTTAACGTCCAATAAAATCAGTAAAACGATGGAGCGAGCCTTACGCGAAGCAGCAGCTTGTGGGGTACCCGGTGCAGCATGTCTAGCGTCGAGCTACCCTGCCGGAAGCCACATTAGTGCTGCCGAAAGTGCCTGCCGATCTTCTATCCTCGCGCTTAAGCGTTTAACTAGCACATTTTCAATCAACTTGCTCGCCGCGTCCTGCGGGCAAATTGGTCGATACGCGCTAGGCCGCAGTCCGGATCTCGGTTTGTGGGTCAGCGCTAGTGCCGTTCGCTCCTGAGGTGTTGCCGGCAGTATCAAGCACTTCGTCGCGCGCAAGATTTCGTCAGCCGTGATCGGGGGGAATATTCTCCGTATTCACCGCGATGGTGTAAGAAGCCCTCGGTACCTGTTGGAGAAACAGCGCAACTGCTAGCTCCGCAGTTCTCTCGGGCGGAAGAGGTGGGAGCGGGCAGCGGAGCTTGGCCATAACCGCCCTATAGGGCAAGCCCCAGGGGTCCTCCTCCATCGCCCCCACCACTTGTTTATTGCCGCTGCTTTGGCGCGTGCCACGTGATCTTGAACGACTCGAGTTTCTAAGCGCTCACTAAATCGAGTTCTGGGGCGTATTTCGTCAAGCTAACGCAGAGAAATGGCTGGTACATCTGTCATCACGAGCTGGCGTGGTGACCCATTCTAGCGCGAGACTGACCAACGTTACCTGAAGCGTTCATACTCAAATAGGCAGATCTCTTTATGTGATTTAGGCACCAATGCACACAGAAGCCAAAGAATTCCAGTATTGACACGTTTTTGTAGAATCATAATTTCTGAAATTGCTGCTGTTCAACAGCTTTTACGAGATATAAGATACGAAAGGGTATGTATGTATTCTCTAGACTAGAGTAGTAAGTTTCTTTTTTTTACATGTTTTACGATCCATACAGCTGTTGTATTCTAGCCTAGTTGCTTCATCAGGTCTCTCATAATTCTTGAGCTTAAGTGCTTTTGATTCTAAGCTCACAGGCAGAGTCGCTTTCCCAAGCATTCGTTAAATTATTTTATATAATTCCACCATTTCCAAATCTCAGCTAGAACTTTTGGGCAGCTTAGCGGGTAAAAGCCATCCCACCTTCGCACCTCCCACAAGGGAGATAGGGCCCTTTCTTTATAGTAAGAGTCATGCGTAAGGTGGCGGGATCCATCATGGTGGCCAACTGTAGGGCTGAGAACATCGGGCAAAATCCCAGAAAGAGGAGGCTATACGAATTATTAATATTATTATTACGGACCTTGCCTTACCCGCGTTCCTTGCCTCGTCACATAGCTGCGTCTCTGCGTGGCCGCTACTGCCGGCGGACTCATCAGCCACTAACAAGAACCCAAGTTCGGGTCTGAAACGCGCGTCAGTCGTCCTTCTCAGGAACTAGTCACTTGGCAGAAGGGTTAGAACTAAATCGCTTCTGAAGCTACTTCTTTAACTTTTCTGTCGGCTGTCGGCGAGTTAGATTTAGACGGCATTAGACTGAAAACGGTTTATTCCGACACCGCCGGAGCGTAGCTCGACGTGACGTGTTTCTGTCCGAACTAGTCGGCAGTAAGTTATCCGATGACCCATGTTTAAGAGCGCGGAATGTGCACCTGGTGGAACGGGGGGATGAATGCGGCCTGCACAGGCTTAGCTGCACTAAGCTGACCGGGCTTACGCGGAGCTGCCGCGATGCCATCAAGGACATCGTTGGGCCCGCTTTCAGACAAGCCGGCTACCGCGTCACGCTGGAGCCTGATTGGGTGCAGAGCGATGACAGGTGTCGACCGGGTGGCTCTACCAGGCGGGACCGGGACCATAATCGGTCGCTGGGACGTCACTGTGTCACGCCCTCGGCTAGCGTGCACTAGCCAGCAACGCGGGCGTCGACCACATTATTCACCAACGAGAGAGATGCACAAACGGCGCCTACACGTGCATCCTCTTGAGGGCCACGTATCGTTAGCGCTCGGTCTCGAGGCATTTGGCGGTTGGAGCAAAAATGCACACGAGGTGACAAAAAGCTTTCGAGGCCATAGCGGAGCCAAGATCAACCGCGTTCCACCAACAGAGAGTGCCAATGAAACTACGGGGAGCAACGCCAAGATGACGTTGAGTGGTCACCGACACTTAGCCAATAATAATAATCATACAAGCAATATTGTAAATACTATATATTTAATATATTAGTACTTGTGGCCTGTACATATAAATAATAAACCCCTCTTCAAAAAGTACTATTATTAGTATTATTAATATTAAAGTAAAGTTTCATGAAACATATGCGAATTCGTAATGTGTAGGCCTCAAAATGTTTTATCCTTTCATAGAAGCGCTTGCACAAAAAGATTTCAAGATATGTATGGCACGCGTGCACTTTTGCGCTGACTAATTATTGTCTTGACATTGAGTATTAGCATATTGAGTATAGCTCGCCTCACAGCATTTTATTCAATCAGGTGCACTACGTAATAATCTCATGATTTCTGATCGGATACAGACGTGTGTCGACCGCGGTGCTGTTACTGTCACCACAACTGTCAGTCGGGAATGAGAACAATGATATTGGTTAATTATTGTCTCTATTGATGAATGGCGTCAACAACCTCTCTTTACATCTGCTTTATTTCAGCTGGGAAGCCTTTTCCCCATCATCGCCGCATCTTGGGCAATAGGTACCATTCACTTGAATGGAATATACTCGAAAATTTGCAACCTGCCGCCACAATACCGAGTTGAGCTATGCATTGGTCTTCCGGAGTTGGTAGCGCCATGTTGCGCTCGTAAGTAGATTTCGGGGGGCTGTCCCACTAGCGTCACCACCACCATCACCACCACCACCACCACCACCATTATCACCGCCTGGATAACAAAATATGACCTATCAGAACACACGGGCCCTACGCGTGCTTTTTCGAGCTATCGGTGTCGACTTACCTTATCCTTCCTGCCCCCCCCCCTTGATCGCCTCATCTTAGAGATTTAATTTTATCTAAAATTATACATTGAGAATCGTACTCATAATTTTCTACGACACGCGGTACTACGAACGTCTCAAAAATCTGCTTAGGTGTTTCATTCATGCAACCGATAACCTAGACAACAACAACAACAACTCAAGCACAAAACACAATGCTCATGCTCGCCTAAAATTTGCTCACGGCGTGCGCTCGTGCTCACGGCGTGCGCTCGTACTCACGTCGTCGTTGCTTTGTGTGGGGCGGCGACCGTTTCTTTTAGCATGCCCGGACGACCCGGACCGTTTGTGCACCGTGCACATGCCGCTGTTTCAATTCGACATCAGATATGGCATCGGCTTTCAGTTGGCGTCGATGGCGCTGGTGGGCATCTTTGCTTCGGGGCTGCTCGTCTTCCTCGAGGCGAAGCATAAAATGCTTGCGGATTGCTTTAACCGTCTAATGTATCGATGCGGCCATTGTATTCGGCAGATCTGCCCCTGGCAGACGATACGCGGTGAGAGCATTAGAGTTAGTGTTCCAAGCGTGAGTTTTTAAGGGAAAGAGAGGTTCAGTTCTCTCATCTCAAATGTCAACTCTCAGATATGGCTAAATAAAAATATATTATATTATATTTTTTCATCTAAATTTGCTTAGATAAACATTTCGTGATTGTAATGTGCGAGCATAATGTTCGCTATTCTTGATTGCGAAGTTTTTTGAATTCACGTTTCAGGAGCTAGTCGTCTGTCTAGCAGCAACTCAGTTATGAACTGTAATTTTTACGTATATGCATTATAATTTAGGCAGAATAAGCAAATCTGATGGTGTCAGCGTCGACCTTGGCCCTGACCATCTCCCCATTTAATTTCGTCTTGGTGTTGTTGTTGCTAATGTTGTTGAAATAAAAATAATAATAATAATAATAATAATAATAATAATAATAATAATAATAATAATAATAATAATAATAATAATAATAATAATAATAGTTATTATTATAATTGCTGTCACTTTCACGCATTTCTGCCACTGCGTTCCCAATAAAAGACTCGGGAAGCTCAACGGTCCTCTGGCCAGAGGATTCGGACGTTGTGGCCGAACAGCAAAAAGTGGACCAGGCTGTCGCCGCGCGCCAGACCGAAAAATATGCCATGGTCGTGCACAAGCTGACGAAGGTCTACGGGTCGAAACGGGTCGTAAACGACATCTCGTTCTGCGTGAATCACGGCGAGTGCTTCGGCCTGTTGGGCGTCAACGGAGCGGGCAAGAGTACGACGTTCGGAATGCTCACCGGCGACCTGCGGCCCACGACAGGCAACGCCTACATCATGCAGGCGGATCTCCACTCGAACCTGAGCGCGTTTCGGGCCGCCATCGGCTACTGTCCGCAGGAGAACGCGCTCATCGACCGGCTGACCTGCCACGAGATGCTCGAGCTGTTCTGCGCACTCCGCGGCATGGAAGCCGATCGGACGGCCGAGTTCATCAGCCGTGCAGTCGATCTCATCGACCTGGCCGGGCAGGAACACAAGCTGACCGGCCTGTGCAGCGGTGGCAACCAGCGAAAGCTCTGCGCCGCGCTGGCCATGATTGGCCAACCCCGCCTGCTGTGCATGGACGAGCCGACGGCCGGCGTCGATCCGAACGCGCGCCGCAAGATCTGGGCGATGCTCGAGGCGTCGCAGCGCGAGCTCAACACGGCCGTTCTGCTCACGTCGCACTCGATGGCCGAATGCGAGGCGCTCTGCCACCGCCTGTCGATTATGGTCCAAGGGGAGCTGCGCTGTCTCGGCTCGTCGCAACATTTGAAGACGAAATTTGGCCAGGGTTTTACCATCAACGTGAAGCTGGGAACGAACGTCCCCCTTGAAGAGCAGACGGTGACCAGCGACATCGTGGCACTATTCCCTGGCGGGTGCCGCCTTAAAGAGAGTCACCAGGTAATTGATCAATCGACGAGTGCATACAACACTTTGGCCAGTCGCCACCTGCCGTCCCTGCAAGCACTAAGTTTGTGCATAGCAGCAAAAAACGTCCTATTTTGTCATCAGGACTGGCTTCATCTAGTTTGCTGGACCTGCCGTTGCGGTCATGGTGGAATGTTTGCCAATTCGTTCTGGGCTACTCAGGATCAGTCCAAGAACCTTTTTTGAGAAAGGATTGTGTGCTTTTACGCGCATTGGCAATGACTCATAGGCCTTGTATCCCAAAATCCTTTTCCGGTTCTATCCTTATCTCGTTCTTTAATGCGCACGCTCAATGTATCTATAACGCGTATTTACTTTAAGTTAAAGTTGGTTTCATGAGCAACTTAAGGAATCTTACAGCATTATTAATTGCTGTAAGATTCCTTAAGTTGCTCGTGAAACTTAGCAATAGCTTTGCTTATTGCTATTTTAAAATGATTAGCATCTCGTATTGTAGCTACCGAATGGTTAAAATATAATTGAATTTAAACATTGTGCTCTTGAGCCTTAGGGAGATGTTTATGAATATAATTTACTTTCTCATAACATATTTAAATGCGCGAATTCCTAGAATAAGCACTGATGAGTAACTTTAAATGCATGATAGCTTTCGAAAAAATCTGACCGTTTGTGATCAAGCACACCAGTACAATTTCTGGCTTCTAAGTGGGGTACATGTTGTTCCAACAGCGTGTCCTGAAATTCGAGGTAGCCAAGTCAGGACTTCGTTGGAGCGAAACATTCGAGCGAATTCAAATGCTCCAGGATAAATTTGGAGATGGTATTGAAGATATTCAGGTAAGACATATACAGATATATGAATAATAATACTAGGAATAATAGAAATCCAGTTATCCAAGATCCAATTAGTAAACAAATAACACTGCTTGCAAAACAGATGACTGGCTAGCTTGACGCAAGATATTACGGGTGGCCTGGCCAATGTGACTGTTTTAAGCGACTCTTATTGCCAGAAACTGAAAGGTAACGCAGCATCTATATGGTTATATATGATGGAAAAGTAAACAAATAATTGAGCTCAAGAGAAATTACGTTTATACTTGCCAATTATGATAACCCAATAATATGTGAACTAACCAAAGTTTGTCTACCTTAGCCTTTGCCTCAATTAATTTGAAACTTAGAAAATGCAGTTCGAGAATAGATGGTTCTAAATTTAAAACCAAGATCTCCGAAATGCAAAGTAATGGTTTTGCTACTAAACAAACTTGCGTGGCAGTCATTCAAATACAAGCTTGATGTATGTCCGCTGTAGTTCTTATGGACATAAGGTGAACATTCCGTATTTATACTTAATGAAATAAAAAAGTTTGCCATACACTTATTTTGACTTACTCTGATTTTTGGAGTCAAATCATAAAAAGGCGGCACCATAGTGCTCTTTGTAGTATATGACGGGGAAGTCAATGTCAGTCAATTACACTATCACCCATCATCCTCAGGCTAAGCCGACGTTAAGATTATGTGTGGAGTCTTTTGTAAATTTGTGCTTAGTGTCAGCATTTGTGATAGGCAAACATAAACACTTTTTCATTGTGATTAGGCATTTTTTTCAAATTTAGCTGCACAAATCAAAGCCGAACTGAATGAAGTTTACGGAGTTTCTGCACCAGTGTTAGCAACCATTAATTATATTTAAGCGAACGTGGCTAAACTTGAACCAAAGATGAACCGCGTTCCTGTCATCCAGCTAAGGTCGTCTTGCCAGAAATTGTTGACAACATCCAACTAAAAAGCTGTGTGCAAAGTAGAAGCCACGATTGCTCACCGCTTCAAACGCACGATAGAACATTTCGCTTGATTTCATTTAACTTGATAAACGACCCACTATATACTTTTAAAACATTATTATTGTAGTTGGAGTAAAGTAAACCTCTTAGTGTACTAACATAGGCCCACGTGTGCATTGCTCAATCGAAGCATACATATCTACGTATTATTTTATGTCAAACTTTCATTGAAGTACAAATACAAAGCCCACACACACGAACAAACAAAATTAACGGAACACATTTGTGTGAACGGTGAAGGTACCCTATATAATCTGGTATGTTCTGCTCTTTGTTGTCTTAAAAATAGATCTTGCTGTTGCTCGATAAAGCATTTTTTTGCATATTTGTGGTCATCATTTTCAGGTTTCTGAGACGTCATTGGAAGATATCTTCATTAATTTTGCTCAATCACAACACGGCCCAATATTATACAGAGACGTATCGCGGACTTCTACGAGTGAATCCTCGAAATCTTCAGATAACGAGGTGCGCAGTAATGGTTTATAAGTATAAATATGCCAGTACAACATCTTGCACATATGCCAAGCATGTGGTTGATGCAAAAATTCTTCCCGTTTTTGCCTAAATCGAAATAAGTTTGCAAAAACGTACGGGTTCATGTAATCATCAATATAACCTCATCTTCTCTAAGTGACATTTTGCCAACAATCAACCAGCTTTTCAATCCCCTCGTTATAAAAGTTTTGTTTCCCAGGGACGGAAAAGTGTTAAAAAAAACAAGAGAAGTATTCTACCTCATTTTGGACATCTCTTAGAGAACTTCACTTTTTTTTGTCAAAAAGCTGAAGTTGAAGAGGCCAGAGTTAGGGATAGTCTAAAAACGCAAGGTCCGCACAGTACAGAAGGCTATTGGCTGATGGCCCTTTTCCATAGGCCCCTTTTCCATGCTCATATTCCCTGCAATATATATATATATATATATATATATATATATATATATCTTAGATCAGCTAACCAACGTTTGGTTTAAAAGTGTATGTAGCACCCTTTTCCATGCTCATGTTCTCTGCAATATATATATATATATATATATATATATATCTTAGATCCGCTAATCAACGTTTCGTTTAAAAGTGTACATGAATTATTCATTAGAAAAAGCATTTTTATTTAAAATGAGATTGCCAATACCATCTACAAACTGCTCAGTATTTGTCCTGACAGAGTCCAACAGGAACTTCGGTAACGAGCTCGTCATCAGGATAAACTTTTGGCGTTTCTGAGGCTTCGGTGGGATAAAAAGTGTCGTGCAACTTTATCGTCGAATTATAAATTCGACTGGAATTTAAAACATCTTACTGGTAAGTGTTTATCGCAATTTAACTTGACTGCAGAACCTAAGCCTACTAGAACGTATGTAGAAAAAAGGGGATGTTGTGCCGGCTGCATGTTGGTTAAAAGCAGTCTCTAAATCAGCACTTTAGGAGGCTTATAGTACTATGTAACTTGACTTATCTTTGTCGGCACGAATCATTGTAAAACATCCTACGGTAAACAAAAATCGGTGAGATATCTAGTTTCTTCACTTTAACCTTGTCGTGCCTAAAATTAGCATGTACTTGCTTTAACTGCTGGCTGCGAATATCAGTTAAAAACCACAACCTCGTAATCGAAATATGGAGTCATGATTTTGCGGCTTAATTAGTTAGCTTGGTGAGGCATTAACGATATATTTATATATACAGGTTGTTCCACAGCTCGCTTTCACGCGCTTTCACCGCTATTGGAAACTGCAACTTTTAGACTGCTAGCAGTCAAAATATTATGGTGATTGGCCGTTGCGATTTCGTTTGATCGCTTTTCCCGTGCAACGTATCGGCGTGATTTTGAAAAATTGAGAAAAAAGAGTTTCGAGTGGTTATCAAGCATTTTTATTTCAAAGGTTGGAATTCAATCAATCAATTTAATTTTTTCACCTTTGCAGGTAGCAGTCAAATACTTAGTCAAACAAAATCCATGTACTTATACAAGGGTAACAACACAAGACTAGAGTTATTTCAGGAATAAAAACATTTCAGCCAAGTCAGCTTGCCAGGCTTCCCAGCGATGGTACTAGGGGCAGTTAGCCGCGTGGTATCTATCACAAAAACTCGCACATCTAGATCATTTACAACTATCGCAAGGGTCATGGAAACCCCGCTCCGCACAGAGCTTGTGGTGAAAACCATGAATGGCGAATCGGGTCACAACATGTCTGTTTAGCCTATGTGTTCCTTTCCACCCTCTATTCCTCATTGCCCCCGTGTTAAGGAACTCTACGTCAATGTCTGCCACTTTGTCCTCCCAATCCCTGCGGTTTGCAAGAAAGGCCTTCGTCACGGGTAGATTGAAGCGACGTTGCAGGTCCTCGGAGAGCAGCGGCGTGTCCGCGAGGAGATATACGTAGCGGTTCCGAGCCGTCAGATGTAGACCCAGAGCTCGTTTAAGAAAGGAGGTATTGACGCGGTTCAATTGTTCGAGGTTCTCTGCCGTGAGGTGGTCCCAGGTGACTCTCACCCCATAGGTCGCAATCGGAGCTATCTTGAGTTCGAATGGTCTGAGTGCCGTCTTCAGCGATAGTCTGTTCGGAGATTTGATCGCCCATGTCGCCGCCAGTGCCTTCCTGCACCTCTCAGATATGTGCGCGGAGAAGCAAGTACCGAGCAAGTACAGAGCAAAAGTACAGAAGCAAAAACAGAGAAAATCACCCCTAAGTATGGGAAGCTGTTGACATACTTAAGTGGCGTTCTGTTGAGGCGTAGCGTGTCCTCGGCTGCTGTCCTTCCCCGTCTTCTGAACTTCATGGCCACGGTTTTGGAAAGGTTAATTGACAGGCCTAAATTGGTGACCGCTTTGTGAAGACGGGCTAGTGCTTGTTGCACCTGAAACCTACTAGGCCCGTAAAGTACTAGATCGTCCGCGTACAAAATGACCTCGACCAGGTTTCTGGGTCCCTTTATATGACTCGGGAGGTCTTTTAGGAGTACGGAGAATAGGAGTGGGCTTAGGTTATCGCCCTGCGCCAGGCCCGTTGTCTGTATGAAAGGCTGGAGCTCCGCTACCCCGTCGTCGATGGTGATCCTATTCTCCTGGAAAATTTGTGCGAGAAGCTTCAGCACCTTCATTGGGACACCTACCTCAGCCGTGTGCGCAAGCCTTCTCTCGAGGGGCCGAGTCAAAGGCCGCCTTGAAATCCACGAATACGGCATACAGCGGGTTACGTGGCTTAGTCAGTGCTGCCTTGATATCTGCCAGCAGAATCGTACACGCTGTTTCTGTAAATCGCTCTCTCCGACACCCATGTTGTTCCATTGATATGGCATGAACACTTTCAAGAAAGCTGTCTAGTCTCCTCGTCAGGAAGGCAGAGAGTAGCTTATAACAAACGCTCTTCTTCGCAATGCCTCGCCATGACGAGGGGGCTGTCGGGTCGCCCTTGCCTTTGGGGATTACGAGTAGCGTGGCGTCTCTCCATTGAGTTAGAAGAGTCCCAGCGCGCAAGCATTCGTTGAATAGGGCTGTCCAGCGCGGTGTCAACACAAAGCCGTTCTTTAGGTGCTCGTTGCAGACATTGTCGGAACCGGCCGCTTTTTTGTTTCGTAAGCTATCCAGGCCCTGCATTAGCTCTCGGACTGTGAACTTCCTCTCAAGAATATCACGACTTCCTTCAGTATCCTTATGCCACACGACAGCAAAGTATGGAAATGCGCAAGGTATTGTGTCAGACGACGCGAACATGTCCGAGAAGTGATCGATGAGGGAAGCAGAGCTTATCGGGCAGGCCGCTGTCCTGGAACAGTTCGATAGCCATTTGTATGGCTGGCTCTCTGTCTCGGCAATCAGCCGGTTTTCCAGGAGCTCATGATACTTCTTCCGCTGCATTTCGTACGTCTTCCGGCAGATCGTCCTGAAGACTGAGGCCAGCGCGCGAAATGCCGGTTGCTCCTCTGCGAGAAGCCTGAAGCCAATTTGCGCCCTCCGGCGAGACGGCAGTGGTGGTCAAAATATGGCCTGTGCTTCTTGTTTCTTCTGTCGGGAGGCGGTAGTGCGCACGCCTGTAGAATCTCGGTGAGCTGTTGCGCATACCCGTCTGTGTTCACCACGGGAGGCACTGGGAGCACCTCGTGAGCGCGTTCCATAAGCTTGACCATATTCAGTTTCCGCGACAAGGATTCGTGTCTGGCTGTTCGATCCGAAGCGACTCGCACCGTGATGTCAATTGCCATCGGAATGTGGGCACAAATGCTCGCGTCTCCCGCGAGTGAGTTGTTCTCGCCCTGAAACTTAACTTCATCCCTGGTTAAGTTTGTTCCGAAAACGTCGATAGCGGAACTGCCGGCGTGACCCAGAAATGTCGGTGCCCAGCACGGGTTAGCAATCCAGCATTCGTAGTCCGCCAGCGTATCACGGAGAGCCATTGCACGAGCGGAGTCGGGCTGGTCAATGCGAGCGTTGAAATCTCCGGCGACGACTAGTGGGGCGGAAGAGAGAAGATGCACTGCTTCAATTCCACTGACAAGCTTTTCCACTATAACTTGGGTTGACTCCTCGGCGTCGGGTTTGACGTAGGCTGCTACTACGAGGTGTGTTCAAAAAGTATCGCGACTTTTGAATTTTCGCGGGTTACGTATATTCGAATTTCGATTTTTTGTGGCGTTATGTTGGTACTCATGTCTCTCACTTATGCCGACAAGCTCGGCCATTTTGAATGTTCACTTAATTGTTGACAGCTGCTTTGCTTGCACGTGTTTTGGATCGTCTTCGATTTTTACCTATTCAAAAAAATGGATCAAAGAACCTGTATCAAATTTTGTGTGAAAAACGAAATTAAGTGCGCGGATGCATTCCGAATGTTGACTGTGGCATACGGAGAAGCTACCTTGGACCGAAGCAACGTTTATCGGTGGTACAAAATGTTCTCAGAAGGCCGAGAAGATGTGAACGACGAAGAGCGTGCCGGACGCCCGAGCACTTCAACAACAGACGAAAAAAATAATGAAGTGGAGAAAATGGTATTGGCCAATCGTCGAATCACCGTTAGAGAAGTTGCTGAGGACCTAAACATATCGATTGGCTTGTGCCATTCGATTTTTATCAATGATTTGGGCATGAGACGGGTCGCCGCGAAATTCGTACCAAAATTGCTCAATTGCGACCAAAAACAGCATCGCATGAACATTGCTAATGAGATGTTGGACTCTGTCCGCGACGACCCAAATTTGCTCCAGAGGGTCATAACTGGTGACGAATCGTGGGTTTATGGTTATGACGTGGAAACCAAAGCTCAATCATCTCAATGGAAGCTGCCGCACGAACCAAGACCGAAAAAAGCGCGCCAAGTTCGGTCGAATGTGAAAGTTTTGCTGACAGTTTTCTTCGATTGCAGGGGCGTGGTGCATCATGAGTTCTTGCCACAGGGTAGAACGGTCAATAAGGAATATTACCTGCAAGTTATGCGCAATTTGCGCGAAGCAATCCGCCAGAAACGCCCGGATT
The DNA here is from genome assembly GCA_003439945.1 of Dermanyssus gallinae. Taxonomy (NCBI): domain Eukaryota; kingdom Metazoa; phylum Arthropoda; class Arachnida; order Mesostigmata; family Dermanyssidae; genus Dermanyssus; species Dermanyssus gallinae. Next base: position 1,542,372 of record QVRM01001782.1, on the reverse strand, counting down.
TGTGGAAGAACAAAAATTGGCTTTTGCACCACGATAACGCCCCTGCTCACACATCGTTGCTTGTGCGCGAGTTTTTGGCCAAAAACAACACACTAATGATGCCGCAGCCACCGTATTCCCCAGATCTGGCCCCCTGTGACTTTTTCTTGTTCCCTAAACTGAAGAGGCCCATGAAAGGACGACGTTACGCTACGCTTGACGAGATAAAGACGGCATCGAAGGAGGAGCTGAACAAGATAAAAAAAAATGGTTCTTTGAAGTGCTTGGAAGATTGGAAAAACCGTTGGCACAAGTGTATAATATCTCATGGGGATTACTTTGAAGGGGACAAAATAGATATTCATGAATAAATGAATAATTTTTGAAAAAACACAAAAGTCGCGATACGTTTTGAACACACTATGTATATATATATATACATATATATATATAACATTTTGCATGCAATTTTGCAGAAGTTGACAGCATCGATTTGTTGTAGCCGTATATTTATAAATAACAATATATTTATTATATTAAATTAAAACTAAATATTAAAGTTGTCTTGGGGAAATTATTCGTTCGCGATGCTCTGGCCGAAAAATGCGGTATGGTCGGGTATTTATTCTGTTACTGGGTTGTCTAATTACTGAGTCTTATTACGAGGCTTTTATATCTCTGATAATTATTTGATTATTATATATTTTTTGGGTTTGGGTCAAACAAATTGAACAGTCCTTCACCGTGACTCAAATAGCATCGCGCAATTGTGGCGCAATTGTAATGGCCACTTAAACGAAAAAAGCCTCCATTCAATAACGTCAGAATTCAAGCTCTTGAAAAACTTTCTAAAGCTAGTTTCTAGCTCTGTAAGGCATTTGTCCTTTTTTCCATGTATGCTCTACACAGGCCTTCTCTAAGGGAAGTGCGGTTTTACGCAAGCGTATATTTAGCTGCAATATGCTTAACTTCGCACATTTATCAATCCACAGGTGAACGGCCTATTCCGGATGAGAGAATAACCGATCGGGTACGCCCATTAGGCTCTAAAGGCCGATCACGTGAAATGTTATGAAAGCTTGACAACATGTTACGTTCAACAGCAAGAGTGCTGAGAGGGACCGGCTAGTGCGGCTAGCGTAAACCTACAATTTCATTCTGTACTTATTGTTCGCTCTCTTGTTTCTGATTTTCGTGTCCTGTAAGAGCGCCCCGATACATATTATAAAACGATGTTTTCATTCGCCACCAAGTTAGCCATTGTGGCGTGCTTAGAACCAATCTTAATGTTCCAATCTGGGGCTTTGCGTTATGAGGGCAACATCAGAACACAGGAAAATATTAAATCATACTGAAAAAGACATTGGTAGCTGGCTGCACTGCCAATATCTCTTAGGAAATTATCTCTAATCTTCATAGCTCATTTCGTCAGTTGCATCTCTATTGGTAATAACAAATGAAAAATAAAAGAAGATATAAAAACGATTAATGACACTGTCTATGTGACTAATCCTTGTTTTTCGTAATGTCGTTGCTTTGTCCCATTATTGAATTAACGACATTAAGGTCTGTGCTGCTAAGTAGCGCAGTGTGGCTTTAAATCACCGCAAACGCATATAAACTGCCATCACAATGTCGTATATTCAAAGAATTTATCGCACAAAAAGCGCATTTATCAAATTGTTCCTCAAAGCGTCATTTTTATTCCTAAAGTAAAAACTTTTCTTTAATTGATTGATTTCCCTGTAATTAGCTACTAGTTTTAGGCACTAGGCTTTAGTTTTGGAAAGCTAGTTCCACATCTATAGTACACACAATGCCTTGGTTTAGGTTTCCGCGTGTATCCATGGAGGCGGTATATACTGCAATAAAAAGACTATATGTATAATTAGTACGGGTCAATATTAGACAATGTAAAAGCAACGGTCCTCCATTGCAAAGACTTAAGTCTAAAATAACCAGTTTCAAAACTTCTTGGCTTAGAGCCACCGTTCTACTGGGGCTGAGTTACCGCTTTGAGAGAAGCAGAGAACATTGAAAGCCTAGCATACCTTCTTCAGGTAAAGGAACTTCCCCGTTTTATGCTTATTCTGCTCTTATCCCCTTAGGTTGCTTTTTCTTTGGTAGTCTATACTCAGCTCAATATATTTTAAACGATAAAATGCCAGAGTATGAATCAATTGCTATTAGGGTTAACGGCCCTTGAAGAAAGCCGCCACCTGTTCAATTTAAGCAATTTTGGAAACCAAAGTTATAAAACTCTTTGCTAAACTGATTTTGTTTGAAAATTACATGCGGCTAAGAGCATTGTGGTTTTCCCCATGCCTTCAAACTTAAATTCCACCACTTATCAGGAAATTGACCTATTGGAAGTAAAGTCGTTCAGTCCGCCAAACCTTTATTGGAATTCAGCTAAGCCTATGTCGTTCCCGACGTTCAGGCTTGTCTTTACCCCCCCCCCCTTTATCCTTCTTTATTTTTTCCTATAAGTCCCTAGCCTAAGCTAGTAACTGTTTTTACAAGTTCGACTAAGCAGAGAGTAGACTATTTTGAAATGGTTTTAGTCTTTATTATATTTTCTTGGTTAACTGAAACTATCATTTTACCACTTAACATTTGCCCGCAAAAGCCGCGATGCCACCCAGCAATGGTGGCCCTGCTCTGCCACCCATCTTTGATACACCCAGGTTACAATAGGGCTCAGTCGGCGCGAGTCCGCGTGTTTACCATTCCGATAGGAAGGGTGCTGTAGCAAATATCCGCGATGGCTGTATGTACGTAGGCGATGGATATTTTAAATGAACCGAAAACCCCTCTCACCCCTGCAGTTATTCGCAAATACTCATAATTACAAATTAAAACCCACGTTTCCCCTACAAACACTACATATTACGCATTAAAACCCACTTTTTCCCTACAAACACTCATAATTACAAATTAAAACCCATTTTTTTCTTACAAACACTTATATTTACAAAATAAAACACACGTTTTTCTTACGAACACTCCGAATTACACATTAAAACCCATTCTTTTTCTTTCAAACACTTATATTTTCAAAATAAAACCCACTTTTTTCCAACAGACACTCCTAATTACACATTAAAACCCACTTTTTCCCTACAAACATCCCTAATTTCGCATTAAAACCCACATTCTCCCTACAAACAGCCCTGATTACAAATTAAAACCCACTTTTTCCTAGAAACACTCATAATTAAAAATTAAAACCCACTTTTTCCCTACAAACACTCATAATTACAAATTAAAACCCACTTTTTCCTACAAAAACTTATAATTACAAATTAAAATCCACTTTTTCCCTACGAACATTCTTAATTACACATAAACTTAAACTAACCTGTCTTACGACGGTCTAAACCCAGCTCACGTTCCCTATTAGTGGGTGAAGAATCCAACACTTGACGAATTCTGCTTCGCAATGATAGGAAGAGCCGACATCGAAGGATCAAAAAGCGACGTCGCTCTTGGCAGCCACAAGCCAGTTATCCCTGCGGTAACTTTTCTGACACCTCTTGCTTAAAATTCCTAAAAACAAAAAGATCAAGCCAGCATTTACCCTTTTGCTCTATGCAAGATTTCTGTTCTCGTTGAGCTGGCCTTAGGACACCTGCGTTATTCTTTGACAGATGTACCGTCCCAGTCAAACTCCCCACCTGACTATGTCCACATCCACAAGTATCTGAGAACGGGACACTTTGCCGACGAGTGCACCATAGGTGCGCCGTGTCCCAGGTATGCAAAAAGTGCTCCCCGGACACCTAGTTGCAAGTCGTGATCTAAAAGGGCAACAGCCAACCACCATCTGACAACGACGGTAAGGCATGCGATGGTGTTTTGCGCCGGCGATCCGTCATTTTTCATTATCGCGTCCTGACTTTCATATCATTTAGAAACAATAAATCGTGGAACCTATGGATTTTTAAACTCTTTGAAGGAGGAAGATGTTTCTGCCGTCGCTAGACTTATGATATCGACATATGTCTTCTCTAGCCACGAGCCACCCCTCACGAGCGCCCGTTTACCCATAAAGGCTCACATCAGCAACCAAGCGCCGGAGATCAAACCTGGAACTTGGCGCTGCTCAGTCGACCTCGTTTGGCAGACCATCAGAAACTAGCTCAGGTCATTTTTATTGTCTTCAAGACATACCTATATGCTGACCTATCTAATCCAGCCGACGACTGAAAAACGCTCACCTCATCAGCGTTTGTCGTCAACATGAATTGAATCTGTCGGTTTCCGCCGACAGATGTTTGTAAACCTTGTGTTTCTACACCACAAAACGCCGAAGTTAGCCAACAGCCTGGACTTAGCGGCCTGCAATAAACGTTATTACCCATATGCAAAAAGGCGCCATGGTGTCCCGGATTTACTGATGTCGACCGACCTTGCCATTGTGTCCTCAGTGTTAAGCGCAGAGAGCAGGGAACCTCTCCTCTTAGATACAGCAAGATACATCTAGTTTAAAAACTGCTCAACCGGTTTTTAGGAGCTAACTAACTAGCGTTTAGGAAAATCTCGGGGCCCAGTGCCACTATCCTAACGTGACTGGGGTGCCCCTTTGCACGACCGGTGCAATCAAGTCTACTCAACTTTCGAGACGACTCGCATACCTCGTAAACCTCTGACAAATTCAGGCAGCCCTCATCGTGTTGCTGTGCTCACGCCGTCGACAAGCCACGGCCTATCGTGTCTTATCAGTGCACAACAGCGGCTTATTAACATGCCGCTTTTGATGAGACAGTTAGCAAGGCCCTCAGGTTATGCGTCCTTGCGTGCACCCTAGAACCGCCTGGCCTCTGCGCGAAGGCAAGCATGCACGGGTCGTCGGTGGCGGCGTATCCGAAGCTGGCTACACAGCATACCTTGCGGAGACCAGCAAGCTAAGGAAAATATTTATCAATGGGGTATGCCAACTTAGGCCACGAATTATGACCTCTTGGGTTTGAAAAAGTCTCCGTGCGGAAGGGAACTAAAAACTTTTTCTTGCTGATAGTAGATGCTACTGGGTAACCTCCAGTTGGCGGGTCTATTGCTCGAATCTTAGCAGATCACATAGTGCCTGTTTTCACGAATTGCTTAAGGAGCATGTCGATGTCCCTCTTGGCCAACTCATGGTTATTTTTACAGAGTTCGTGTTCTTCACAGCATCAAGGTATACGCCGATATATGCAGCGCAATTTCAGATTTTTTTGGAAGAACTACGAGCTACATTCATTACAAGATAGTTCCGCTTTTAGGGCAAGCTTATTCCGTCTATATCTTGTTTCAATAATACTTAAATTTAGGTTCAGTGATGGACCGGTTGTCTGGAACGCACGTCGGATGGCACGCCCGCTTGTGGCACCGGAAGCGTTTACCACGGGCTAGCATACCAGAGCCATTCTACCGTTGCTTCTTGGGATAAGTGATGTAGTCTGCTGCTGTGAGGGTCCGAGAGCTGCGTTTTTGCGCAACTTGCTACAATTGCACCTAAACTTTAAAAAAAACCGAAGTTTTAAACATGTTCACTAATATTGTAATGTTGCCTGTAGATGCATTAACTTTTAAAGCTCTCCCCGTGCGTAAGGTTATAATGGCCACCCGAAGGACACACAAAAATTAGTAATTACTAAGAGGCTTCTTCTCACAAAAGGCCTTTACTTACTCGTCGCGCGGCAGGATCCACTGCCCTGTAAGTTCTAGAGGAGAGCAATTTCAGCATTAATCAACCACTTTTGCAGGAGATGAACCTAGACCTCATTTTATAAGTTTAAATTTAGTTAAAATTCCCGATCGTAACTCTCGAAGACACGTACAGATATAGACTTCTACTAAAAAAAATAAAGCAGTCTCCATGCCACGCCACTCTATATATATATATATATATATATAAAACACAGTTCAAAATGGTATGCGCAGTGCCAGAGTCAATCGAACCCTGTCATGTTTCACGATAGATCATTTTCAGCCCAACCACAGTCGGATTCTCCCCGGTGTGTCTATATGATCCCTCGAGATTACCCTTTAGGATATCAGAAGACCAGAACATTTTTGTGGATATATACTTTAAAAACTTCTTAACGTATTTATTCCAGATAGAATGCCCGGCCATGTTTGTAAACGTTGCACTTGTGTGGTCTTTGTAGCTCTTTTGTAACAACAAATTCTTGTGACAACGTAGAACGACCGAGCACAGAACTCAAATCCGCCACCAAAGTGTGCCAATTTTTTCTAATAACACTCCGAACATGTTCGAACGCAAGAGACAAATCCTTGCACCCGGGATCAAACTTGGGCCATTGAGCAGAAGTCAGAAAACGAATGCGCTCTCAATATGCGAATTATTTTAGGTATACGAAAGCTAATTTGATTTTGGTCGGTTGATCAAAGATAGCATTGCCTAAGCCGTTACAACACCATAGCTGCTAGTATAAATAGCCATCTCGGCGCAAACAGGCGTCGGAATGGTAAATTATTAAATAAGGCGTAACGTAACAGTATCATTACCCGTATGACATACGCATTCATACCATGATCTTAAAGATTTGTGACGCCTGAAGCCGACATCTTTTACGGCTCTACGGGTTCTTTGTTCCTTTGTGGTTGCGAATCCTGACTTTAACCAACAAAATCCCGATTGCTTGCAAAACACTCATTGACTATTTACTTATAACGTGTTTTAAAGATGAAATACTTGGATACTCGGTGTCCAAGGCGAGAGTGTTAGCAATCATTTTTGCTCGGAAGATGCAGTGTCGACTTCATTACGAAATAGTAGCTGCCTACAAAGAATAATTAAGTTAAATTGCAGCGTGTGGAATTAAGGAAAATATCCCGATGACACGCGGCTATGAACGCATGCGTACGTGTAACACAATTTTCTTTATTCAAGGGACGGTGTTTCCTTAAAAATAATAATAATAATAATAATAATAATAATAATAATAATAATAATAATTATTATTATTATTATTATTATTATTATTATTATTATTATTTTATTAATATTGTTTAAATGTTACAATTGTGAGGTGTACACGTGTACTCTTTGTCTTCTCCTAGCTCCTAAATATTATTCCATGGAACCGACAATACAGCCGGCGTTTCCTCGGCACACTGCAAGCGACAGTAGTTGCCGTAGAAACTCGCCTTCGCGCCGATTCCCTGTGAGATCTGTAATCCGTTGGCCCAGCTCACTGATGAATTTCTTGGTTCCCTTGCTTACCGGACCCATTGTTTCCATAGATATTGGCACTACGATATAACTTGACTCCAGTTTTTGGTACTTGCGTTTTTTTCCCATTATCTGCGCGCTCGGCAACCCATCCCGCTTCTAGTGAACTGTGGCGTATATACGAGGGAGCCACTGTACAGGACACTGTAGCATCCCATACCAAGCATCTACCGTTAGCCCATAGCGGGATTGTTACACCGTCAGGTCTTTTGTCGTCTTGAAGTCCTAATCTGGGCTCGAGCGTGCTTGGTATTCCAGCTCTGCGTAAGGCTCTTCTTATAATTGCATTGACTTCAGCATGTCTAGAAACTCTACCATGGCTTTTGATGCAGCTAAGAGGGTGAAGTCCATCCTCAGTTACTGTGGTACCACATGCGCGGCAACTGTAGGGGTTGCAAACCGGGGCACCTATTCGAAGAGCTGTTACCATGCGGAATGAGGTGTTGTCCAGCATGGTACCCAGCTGCGGGGAAGGGAGACACTTTAGAAAGCCTCCACTAAAGGTGTCCCGTGCTGGAAGAAAGACAGCTTTTTCCACTGGAGATTGGAGGTTGTCTAACAGATCTCTAGCTGCAGCGCTGCATCTGTAGGAGTTTAATGTATGCTGTGTGGGACGTTCTTGCCAGGGGCCTGGTCCAATTCTTTGTCTAGCTATTAGCTCTGCAGCGTCTTTGGCTCTTGTGATTCCTTGGCGGATGTCTGGTTCGACCAACGTTTTTGCGAGTTTACCAAATTCCAATAAAGACGCGGCATAGCACATGGGAGCCAGCTCCGCCGCTGATCTTATACTAAGTTCTCCTTCGGCAATTTGAAGGGTTGCTCTTTTCCAAGTTTTATCATGCAGGTCGACGTTTAATACCTCACCTAAAATGCTTCTTGCGGTATCGTCGTAAGCTTGAAGATCTTCGTGACATTTAATAGCTCGTGAAGTGCGCAGAGTATAGTTAAGTTTTGACGAGCCCAAGCTGTATCTCCAGATGCACAGAGCTGCTTGCAAATGCATCGCCGTTAAGCGAAAGCGAATTTGCCTCAGTCCAGTGCACTTGTCTTTAAGGGTCTTTGAAATCGATCGTAAGCTTATTGAGCTCCCAGAAGCTCTAGCTCGTCTAAATCAACGCGCCTAGACTCTGGCAAGACATTCGAAACCGCCCTAACAATTTCATCCTGTTCTTGGGCATTACCTTCAAATGTAATGACTTCACACTCAGAGGCATTAAGGCTAAGGCCTCCCTCTTCTGCAAAATTCAGCACGTTGATAATATCACACACAACCAGATCAAGTGGGCCTTCAATCGTTGCGTCATCTAGGTACCAAACGTTAAGAGGGCTCTTCATGCGTGCCACTAAACTGGATACCCCGAGGCTGAATAAAGCAGGTCCAAGCGGATCGCCTTGTTGCACTCCACTAGTTGATAATAGTGGTGCTTTTTCATCCCAGGACAGCAGAGTCGGTTCCTTGTAGCTTTGCCAAGCTAGCGGCAGAAGTTACACGACTACATCGCGTCGTATAGTATTGAAGGCGTTACGAAAATCCAATTTAACTAGGACCCGTACTAGACCTTCTGCTTCAACAAATGCTTGTACTGCGTGAACTGCCGCTTCTGCACCGCCTTTCACTGCAACGCCTATCTGAGTTGGTGAAATTTCTGTCACAATTGTTGTTCTGATAATGGCAATGGCTACTTTAGCGACAAGCCTCCTGATTGTAAGGCCGCATGCTATAGGTCTAATAGAGCCGTCTTTTTTCTTTAGCGCTGTCAGATTGGCCCCGTAGAAAGTTATTATTATTATTCGAACGTTTTCTTCAGGGTTTTGAAGATGAAGAAAGACAGCAGGTAATCACGGAATTCAACAGCAAGCTCCCGGGCATCCTTGTAAAGGACCGGTGTGAACTGGACCTGCTGGATACGGGGGTGTTCCCTGACATGATTGGCCCGGTACTGGCCGAGAAGGGAGAACAACTCTTCCGGCTTTACCAGCGGCTGGGCCATCTCGGGAAACACCAAGCCTACTTTCTGCTCCGGCACGCAATGAGAGTACAAACGGTCTTGTACGTGCTATGGACCTTACCTGCCTTCGTTCTGCCATCTGAGACTTTGGATCTCGACGACCAGGTGAGAAGAGCCTTGGAAAACATCCTTGACCTGACGCTCAATGACAAGGCATGGACGCAGGCAAGCCTACCGGTCCGGCTGACTGGAATGGGAATTCGCTTGGCTACGGACCTTGCCTTGCCCGCCTTTCTGGCCTCGTCACGTAGCTGCGCCTCCGCAGTGGCCATTACGGCCGGCGGATCAGCCACCAACAAGACGCCGTTCGGCTCTGGGACGCGCGTCAGTCTGGTCGTTCTTCTGCGGAACAGGTCACTAGACAGAAGGGGTGGGACTAAATCGCCACTCAGGCTACTCACTTATTTCTTCTGTCGGCCTGCGAGTTAGATGTAGACAATATTAGACTGAAAGCGGTCTCATCCGACGCCGCTGGAGCGTGGCTCGACGTATTTCCCTCTGAGCTCGTAGGCAGTAGGCTGGCCGACGACCAGTACCGTGCCGCTAGTGGTCTTAGACTTGGCATTGCCATGTTTGATAAAGAGGAATGTCCATGCGGTGGAACAGTCGATGAGCGTGGCCTGCACCGGCTTAGCTGCACTAAGCCGGCGGGGCTTACGCAGGGCCGCCACGATGCCATCAATGACGTCCTCGGGCGCGCCTTTAGGCAAGCCGGCTACCGCGTCACGCTGGAACCTGGTGAATTGAAGAGAGACGACAGGCGTCAACCAGATGGACTTATCAGCCGGGACTGGGACCGTAATCGGCCGCTGGCTTGGGACGTCACTTTCTCTGACACGTACGCCCTCCGATATCGTGCGCTAGCCAGCGCGGGAGTCGGCCACATCATTCACCAACGGGAGATGCACAAACGGCGCCTATACGCGCATTTTCTTGAGAACCATGTGGTAATGGCGTTTGGTCTCGAGTCATCTGGCGTTTGGCAAGGATGCACTTAAACTGACGAAAGAGCTTGGGAAGAAGCTCTTTGAGACTACAGCGGAGCCAAGATCGACCGCGTTCCTCCGACAGAGGGTGTCATTGGAGTTTCAGAGAAGCAACGCCAAGATGATGTTGAGTGGTCAGCAACACTCGAGCAATAACAATGATGTTATATAATTAATATATTAGTAATTGTGATAAATTTACATAATAATAATAATAATAATAATAATAATAATAATAATAATAATAATAATAATAATAATAATAATAATAATAATAATATTAAAACCCTGTTTCAAAAAAAAATATTATTATTATTATTATTATTATTATTTTTACACATATTATTATCATTACCACTGCTGCTTAATTCGTGCGAGAAAGTACTACACATGGATCAACGTATAGGTAACTTCTTGGTTGATTTATTCTTCCACTTCCTTAGAGATGTGGCTCTCATCTATTCATACCGCATCGTATCATGCCAGCGCCATTGTTTACGCTAGTTTTATTTGAAATAAATACGCCTACTAGTTAATTAGCTAGTCAGCTAGTTAGGTAGATTTAACAAGTGATCTTGCACAGAATGTCCGTCCCCACTCGCTCATACTTGTTTTGTGTTCTCGTTGCTGTGCGAGTTCGTGTCCTGCCAGCCATACTAACCAACACTGAGCGTCCGTCGCCGTTACCAGCCTTTACTAACCACTACTCCAGTCACATGGATAGTGAACAGGAGAGGGGGGGGGGGGCAATTAAACTCAGCCTGCTAGTTTTAGTTAATGCTATATGTATACTGTACGGCCATCCGACTTCGTGACCGTGACAAAATTGCAACAATTTCTTCCTACCATCGCCTAGTTTTTCAAAGCGTCTGCGGAATAGCAACAAAAACAACTCCGACAGCAACAGGCGTCGTTATATATCACTTGCTAGTCAGGCTCTAGTCTGCTGGTTAACGGCACAGTTCACACAGTGGCGCTCGACGTGTATATATATATATATATATATATATATATGTGCACGTAGGTCACTGCTTGTCACAGTAAATGTGTGTGAATATATATTTATATATAGATATGTACAAGAGTATCTATTGTAAGGCATATTTGTAAGACTGTTTACATGCAAGCATTTTTAAACACACAGCGGCCTTCACAGCATAAGCTTGTCTTGGCTTCATAATCGGTCTATTCAGGCAGAATGCAATATTTGTTTAACTGTTGAGTGCAAGCGATGTTGTATTAGGTCATTTATTTAAATTAATTAATACCGGTCTACTTCACTTGGCCGCTGGCGATGGGGACTACGACGATGCCGACGACACGTTGGTCGGCATATGTGTGAGATACGCCCTTGACAAAACAAAAATACTACTCAAGAATGCTACTGCAGGTGCATTGCATAGAATAGTGTGCACTACTAAATCTATTTCCTCTATATGCGTATTTATGCAAGGCGAGCGCGAGATGTGATTGTTGTTAATTGCTCACAGGTTCTCCACGACACTATGTAGACACACCTGTATTAAGCATCGCAAACTCGCGCGTGCATCCGAACTCCCACACATCTTACTAAAGTACTATGAACACTGGAAACGACTAGAAATTGACATTCAGACAGGTGGTACCGTCTAACAGAAGGGCGACCAGAAGCCATTGCGCGGCTTCCGGCAGCAGAACAATTCTTCCACTGGCAACGGGTGTCTTGTATACCTATTATATGCTTCTCACCTAGTTATATATCATACACGTCAAGAAGGGGCTCTGTTGCCTGTCTACCGCTGCAGCTAAATATATATTTATAGTGCGTAGAGCGACGCTTTCTACTACTTCTGCCTTCGGCCTTGCAAAGGGGTAACTTCCGTTTTGAGGAACAAAGCAAAAGGAGCGGGATTTTATAATCCTTGGGTTTCTCGCAAACGAGCAAATAGTCTCCGGCGGTGGACAGCGCGTGTACAAGAACAACAAAGGTGCAACTAAAACGTAAAAATCACGCTGCCGACAAAGTCACCGCAAGAACATCGATAACCGCGAGATCATCCCGCCCGCAGATGGAACATATAAGTCCGAAACAGGGACCAAGATGCCATATGGCACGGCAAACCTCACCTGCCCTCCTAGATATAGACAATAGACAATCGACAACGGTAACACCGGATATGACCCAAACCGCGTCAAGTCACTACATTGGCCGTATTTGACCTCTGACGGCACAATAAGCGACCTCACCGACCGAAGACTTCGAGGTAAAGCGGCTCTATGAAGCAGCCCCTAAGTGTTCAACAATGCCCCTCAACAAGCTCTTCATTTAACCGCGCAGCTCTTTCTCGCCACCGCGAACGTGACCGAAGTAGCAGAACTTGTAAGAAAAACAGTTGCAACGTAGACTATTTTGAGGCACTGGCTTTCTTGATGAAAGAAAAAGAGAGAGAGTGAGCGAGAAAGAGTGGGAGAAAGAGAGACAGAAAGAGTGACGTACAGAAATAAAAATGATAATAATATTAATAACAACATTATGGTAATAAGTGGATCACCGAGAAGAAGCAGCGCGTGAGCACCAAGTGTTCACGAACGCTACTGAAGCACTATTTAATCCTAGCGTGCATGTGCGGTTCGTAATGTTTATAGTTTAGACAACACATGACGGCAGAGCGGGGGGGGGGGAGGGGAGCTGCGAGTGTAACAGCTATGTAGTGCCTGAGGCGTTTTGGGGCGATGATGCTCATATGTCACAGCTACGCGTGACGGACAAAATCGCTGATATGGCAGCAGAGGAGAAGACTTTGTCCGTCGGCGCTTATGGCCGCTTCTACGTCCCCCTCATACTGGCAGGCCGTCGACATTGCTGCTGCTGCTATCACTAGTATAGTAATCGTCATTGCTGTACGCTATAAGGTATTTCCCCCGAGATTCGAATCAAACACTCTTATAATTGATGTATGCTTCCCACCGGCAGCTGTAGTGAGCTCTAGCAGCTGTTTGTCTCGCAGCACTCAGTGCCCGGGTACGGGGGGTGGCGACGCGTTTCTTGTCGCCACGTTTGTGAGAGAGAATTGTCGTCATCAGCCCATTAATGTAGGGTGGCCCCGTATCGCTGATTAACCGGATGTTTTGTTTCTCATATATATATATATATATAGATAGATAGATGTGCATAGGTAAACGTTGATCATGGCATATAGCTGGCAAGTGCGGACTGAAATAGCTGGTAGAGCACAGAAGCGTACCAATGAACGCCACGAAACGAAGCTGTGTACGCATCAACGGGATCGATCTGGCCGTCTTCAGTCGAGGTGTTGTTGGTATCGCTATGATTGTGCTTGTCGTTGCTATTGCTGTTGCTACTACTGCTACTACTACTGCTTTCCCAACTACTATTGTTGCTGTGATTATTCTTGTTTTTGTTGTCGTTGTTGTTGTTGCTGCTATTGTTGCCGCTACCAACAACGTCGTCAGAAGGTGGTGGCTTGTTTAGGCGCTCTACGTTCAGAAGGGCCTGAGCGAGTTTTCCGCCCTGTTTGGTGGGGGCGGAAGCTCGGGTGGCTGGCGCCGACGAAGCTACAGAGCCGTCCTGATTGACGCCGGAGGCGGAGGCAACAACGGCCTGTTGCAGCCAACTAAGCCACATGCGCACCCAGCGCATCGGCGTGTAGAGGGCACGCAGGGGCGCGAACGCTCGATGCGCCAGCTGATGGTCGTTGACTAGAGCGTAGCACGACGCCACTACGCCATTGACGACAATGTTGCCGGTGGCGGTCAGCGGGGCGTAGACGCCTTGCGACCGCACAAGGTGCACCGACAGAACCTTCGTTGCGCGGACGGTGCCGCCCTCGCCGACGAGGTTAGAAGGGCCGCCGCCGCTCTGTGCCGCCGCTGGCGCGCCGAGAATCGTCGACGTCGACGCGTTGCTTCGACCCGCGACCACCCCACGACGCTCCAGCGTCAGGATCTTGTCGCCCGGCAGGATTCGGGCGGCGTACGTGACGCTGGCCCGCTCATCGGCGTACTCCTGCCGATAGACGAGATGGTAGCGCGTCAGGACGAGCTGCTCGCCCGACTCCGTCTTAATCTTCACGAAGTACTCTTTGCGCGAGGGGTCGCGGTCGAGGAACGTGATGACCGGCGAATACTCCAACCGGCCCTCGTCGCTGTTGAACGTCAACACCTCGTCGTCGATACGCAGCGCCGACATCGGTCGTGGCCCTTGACGCGTCTGCACCGTCGACGACCGCTCGAAACAGCCCGCCGTGCGTCGTCCGTTAGCTGAATCTGTAGATCATAAAAAACAGACAGAAAGAGAGAGACAAATGACAATTAAACATTCATGTCATACGATACGAGAGGTCATAGGGCATAGCCTCAATATATATATATATATATATATACACATGAGTAAACTATTCTAAATAGGGTGCTTAGTGTATCCACATTTTCGGTGGCCGCACATATATATATATATAAATGAGTGAGTAAACTGTTCTAAGTCACATATTATGTTTAGCTTATCAACATTTTCGGGGGGATTATGTTGCGATAAGTATGAGAATCACACTGTGTGAATCTGTCTTCGACCACATTTAGTTGGACAATGATTGCATGCGAAATCGCATAGGCACACCGAGGTGTAATCGACCTGATGATTGAAACTCATATTTATGTATTTTATGGCTCATTACAAACATCCGTAGGATAGCTCATGGCCATAAACGATCGAACTAACCATCAGATACAAATACAGTTAAAAAAAGACTACGTACCAGGCTTGACTGAGCAGTGTACGTGTTTTTTGCTTTCATAGTAGACCCAATCAAAGCCAGCTTCGACGGCTAGCCTGGCCAGCATCCCGTATTTAGCAGGGTGGCGATCATCCGTCGTAATATCCACAGCTCTCCCTGTAACCAGCCGAAATTGGCAAGCAACGACATAGAAGGGAAACACTTGTGGTTAACATTACATAATTAGTCCATTCTGTGATTTTCTGTCTCCTCTGCCAGTTTCTACCCACTAATAATGATGTTATCTGTGTTATGTCACTTGTCCCCCCTCAATATGGTCACGATAGCAAAAACATTTACTGCAATACCTTCCGCCTTCACGTGTAAATACCACGGGCAGCGGGCGCATAGGTAGACAGCCGGGGGCAATCACCAGCTCAGCATATAGCAGTCATCACACATCACACAAAATGTCTTTGGTATCCTTGGTAATTGGTATTGGGCTGAATTGGTCCAAATGATCTTCGCTAATATGTTACAGGCCAATATTAAGGAGGCAAAAGGCAAACGCTAACATCTTCACCAGTTGTATATGTGGCTTGATTTGTTTCGCCCCCTTACCTTCGTAGTGTAGAGAGCCACTCCTGTGCTCGGAGTACTCATCCCATGACTCGATGACGCGCAGTTTAACTCCAGGCCATTGATTCATTACCGACACGGCCAGCGTGTCCAGTTTGTCACGACATCTCTGAAACCAGGCACACAAAATTGACGAACGTTAGTCGTTAAGTTCAATAAGGCTCATTGAGGTTGTGCGCAGACCTTCTTATGGAATACGATATATATATATATATATACTCTTCTTGGTGCACTCGATGTGGCATGCCGTGCTCCTTATACGGAGCACAGCATAGTTGGTTTATTCCGGATATTCGCAAGCACCCACGCACGGACACCCCCGAGTGTGCCCCCGCCGGTACGACGAAGCCCGACTTAGAGGGTTTGATCTTTTAAGTCGAGCGTTTTCAATTGCCGGTCGTAGGTCAGATATGCTTATTGCACTTACGCATCGGATAGTAGTAGCGTATATTTGGTTAAACTGCCAAAAATTGATTTCTCTCTGACTATTGTATAAAAGCCGCCGTGCCTTTGAATGAAATTGCAGGAAAGGCAGGCACTGTGGTACATGAGAAGCCGTAAGCATAAGACGCCGAATGTTATCGTCGGCTTTAGCGGGAAATGTGCTACACCACCCTGTCCGGGGGCCGTAGGTAGGCGCAGTACTACCGAGCTAATCGTTTGGCGACATAATGCATCGATCAAATGTACGCACTGCATGCCCCTCATCACAATTGACGTAAGCTGTTGTAGTGGGTGAGAGGAGGGAGGCATGCGTGTAGGCGGAGAAACATACTTTTCGTGAACGGATGCATGAATGAATGAATGAACGAGTGAGTACGCCTTTTTGTTGGCCAGTATCGATTGAATCAAATCACACACACACGCACATACGTACATACACAGAACTACACTACTACTCGGAGATTTCGAGCACGAAGAGATCTTCTTGTTCTAAGCGTGGGGCGACACTTCGGGTCGGCGACTTCGCGGAAGAGATCATACCGCCGCAAGCCAACGATGCTGCTGTTGCTGCTGCTGCTGTTGCCGAGGATGATGATGCGCGGATAATGATGATGGTGATGGTGGGTGATGAGGACGATTTCGACGACAGCGAGAAAAGAACACGACCGACAACGAAGCAGCGAACAAAGGCAGGCAGCAAAGGGCAGGTCTTCAGACCTAGTCTAGGTCTGAAGGCTAACTGAAGTCAGCGCACAGGCGCTTCGACCCACCGGCAGAGAGCGATAAGAGTAGGAGGCGGCGTTCGTCGTCGTCGTTGTTCCTCAGCACCGCTGTCGCACCGCCTGCTACTGGCCACCGAGCACAATCGCCCCCACACCGCGTAGGGATCGATTGTTGTTTGAACTCGGTCGTGTAGATCGCGTAGCGGCAGATCGGTATTTGGCCGACGTAGGTGAACGGGTCGACCAAACAGGATCGTGAGAGTGCCGCGCTGACAAGCGTCGGGTGCGCCAATAAAAATCGTATTAGCGTCGTATTTTGATGCTGCGGCTGCTGCTGCGAGCTTCGTTTTGAAGTTTGAAGCCAACGGCAGCCGCAGCCACAACAGCAACAACAATAGCAACAGCAAACATAGTAGCGGCTGCAACGCGGCAGCAGCAGCAGAAGAATAGAGAAGCGAACAGATACTTGGTTCTGGTTGGTTGTGATGATTTTCCAAGTTAAACGCGTAGTAGGCAGTAAGTACACAAACAAGCTCTAGCGAGCGATCGAGCGATCGAGCGAGCGCACAAGTACTTCGAAACCAGCGGGGCTGGGCTGGGTTGGTACCGTCGCGCCCGCCTCTCCCGTCGTACTTGCGGCCGGTATCATTGGCTTCGGGCGCAACGAGGCACGCAACGAACTCCTCCGCCCGCCGACCAACAACCAAGAGCAATAAGAAGCTCATCGGGCGGCAGCGAGAGAACATTGCAAGTGGCCTGATCTGACTGGCTGGCCGGCTGGCTGCGTGTTTCACCGGAACGTCCCAGGAGGTCCGCCGTTGCGCCGCGCGCCTTCGTTCACCGCTGCGGACAGATCACACAGTAACAATAGCTGCTGTCGTATTTGCCTGTCGTCGTGCCGGCAGCACTGGTCGTCGTCGTCGTAGTAGTTGTAGTAGTAGTCGTAGCTATGGTTGTTGTTGTTGTTGTTGTTGTCATAGTGGCATCAGTGATTGAAGTAGTTTTTTTTTTTCGTGTTGGTCGGCAATTACCGTTGAGTCGTTGAATTGCCCGTTGATCCGCTTAACCGGTACCACCAGGCCAACCAAACAACCAGCCAGCCAGCCAGTCAGCCAGCCAGCCAGTCCAATCAATAGTTAGATCGATACCCATCGATAATAGAGGTAACATATCGATTTCTAGGGCGGTGGGTACGCTTACGTAGGGGGCGCCCGCGAACAACGAAATTATAAACAAATAGAGGGCGAGAGAGAGAGAGAGAGAGCAGGAAGAAGTAAAAAAAAAATAGACCATGAGGTCGGTAGGGTAAGGCTGCGGAGCTGAGAAGCAAATGCTCACAACCACATACCGAGTCGAGATGAAAGCTGACAAACAAAGAAACAAAAATAGGAAACTCAACAGGAAAGAGAAATGCATAGAAAAAGAGGTCTGGAAGAAAGAAAACTATGTGTAAAACCAATTGAAGTTAGTTGCACGGCCCGCGCAAACCTCATCAATCTCCATCTCGAGATGGAGAGCGTCCGAGCGACTTACAATCATAAGCCAATTAACGGGAACGCGAAATCACTCAACGGCAAAATCAGCGGTAGCAGTAAAGCAGCAGTATCAGCAGCAGCAGCAAGCGATTAGACTCTTAACCACCATAGCCATAAGCAGGCCGTGCGTCCGGCCGACCGACCGACCGACCGAGGATGAGGAGCGAGTCAGAATCACGGCTGATCGGTGCACGCACGGAATAGGTAGGTAGTGTCGTGTCCACCACCTGTTTGTTCATCGGCCTACGGGCCTACGAATAAACCAGTTCCCAGAAGTCGAACTCAGAAGACGAGGACAAGCTGCAGTATTGTACTCGTAGTCAAAAGACGTCGCTTCTCAGCGCGATCGACGGAAAGGATTTTCAGCACCATGTTCGTTTTGCCAGCTAGCCAACCCAGAGCTGGAAGCAGACACATGTCGACTGTAGGCCGACACTGCTTTGTAATAACAATAATAAAGAAAAATAATAATGACACTGAACATTATCGTCATCATCATAAGATTACTGCATATTAAAATGTATCAGCGGGCTCTTCTACGGGATAGTAGCAGTATTCTAATGGGAAAATAGGAACCACATCCATATGGCATTCTATAACGGCATGCCATGTGAAACGCATGAAAAACAATGACGAGGTCAAAAACGACCATGATTGTGGCGCCGGCGACGGCAATCGTCATGACACAGGACGGGCAAACAGAAGCGCGCATTTGAAGCTCTCCCAAGTCGAACTCGTATTTGTGGACGGCCTCCTGAATTTAGGAGAACGAGCTAGTTTTCCGACGTTTCGACATCTAGTTGTTCCGCTATAAGCATACTGCCGTGCGCGTAAACGTATAACAGACCACGTGTGCTTTTGCATAACCTTTGCCACGATCATCCTGACGTATGTGGCCTATTGCGCCATGCACCAAAGGCTGCCTAGATCACAAATGTATGTATATATATATTTATATTTCTTCGTGCGTATGTGGGTGACTGCGTCCGCTATTTCTGGCAGTGATTACAATCATCGCCAGTATCGAGAAGGCATGACGAGGGTTGGCTGCTGCTGCTGCTGCTGATCGTTGTGCTGTGTGGTAGCTTGCACATGATACACCAATCTCTTTGAAGCGATTAGCAGCCGCCAGAAGAGAGCAACTTCTTCACCAGAAGACAACTGGGGTGAGGCTACGCACGACGGGTGAAGCGACGATGCAAGTGGTCTCTTTCCCAAGCTCTCTCTCTCTCGGTTTCGCATTGCCTGCGTTTTCCTCTCCTCCGCGCTCACACAGCCTCCTATGGCCTACCCTTTGCCCCTCCTTTTTTTCTATATCTCACTCTCTCCCATTATACTGCCCCCCCCCCTCCACATATACACAGTATGCATGTATGTCTATATATATATATATATATATATATATGTAGAACGACCCTAACCCCTCGTTCGCTTCCTTTTGTATCAGTTTGTTACGAATCTCTCCCTTTAGTATTCTAATTGTTGTTGTTGTTGCACTTTCTCTCACGTCCTCTGCCTTGATGTAACAAACTGGGCGCAAGCGAACGAATACGTCGGATAGTTTTCCCGATATGAGTAACAACAGGGCTCTATGGTCGTGATGATGATGATGATCATCGTCGTCGATGTTGCTGTTGTTGTTGTCATTGTTGATTGTTATTGCTGCAATTGTTGCTTCTATGATTGTTGTTGTTGTTGTTGGGAAAGTCGCTTGTTGGGCCACGCTGGTCGACCCATCGATTGTTCGGTCCGTATGTCCGTTCCTCAGTCAGTCAGTCCGTCCGTCCATCGGCTGGCAGCGCTGGGTGGTTGCGCTGCGCTGCGATCTAATTTATGGGCGGGCGAAGCTTCTGCGAAGTGTTAAGCAGCACCCAGCCGGCCGCATAGAGAAACAAGGAAGGAAGGAAGAGGAAGGCCTCGTTGACGGCTGCAGTCCTAGACTACTACCACTACGATAGCGAAAATCGCACGCTGTGCTGAAGAAGCGTCCGCGAGGCCACCGACCGCGCTCGGCCAGCAGCCGAGAAGCCCGACCACTACGAACAGAGAGCGGTGACGGCAGCAGCAGCAGCAACAACAAAGCAACAACAGCAGCAACAAAAGCAACCTCAGCCACGACAGCAGCAACAATTACAAGGATGACAACACCAAAAATCATAGCCTCAACTACGACCGTTTTGCTGACGTTGTCCTGTTGTTGTTGTTGTTGTCGCTGCTGTAGTGGCCGCAGCAGCAGCGATGAATGAATGAAATGTTTGCTTATGGTCGTATCTGCCGACGATCGCAGGTGAAAGATACCCAACACCCTAACAACTAATTTGTCTAAGTACGAGATGTCAACAAGCAGTTCACGTATCGCCGTGATAGTTCTTTTCTCTTTCTCTCTCTCTCCCTCTCTCTATATATAAATATATATATATATATATATATATATATAAAGAACATTTCCAATCGAAATTATCAGGTTAAACATATATATATATATATATATATTTGCGTGCAGGCATGACAAATTACACATATATTTTTTACATACACATTACAATTACAGTATCGCCTTGCTTCCCTCGCCCACGTATCTTGCGACACTGTTGCCGAAATGCGTCGTCTTAAACGTGTTTGGCCAACTTAAGGTTCGATGTCAATAGCGGGGCTATTCAAAGCTCTAAAGAAAGCAATTGCTTCGCTTCCTTTTCCTAGGTTCTTTAGGTTGCCAAGTGAAATCCGCCGCAATCCATCTTTTTCTCAGATCATACGCCCTCATCACGTGTGGCGTTACCATCGTGAGGGCTTTGTTACCAGCCACGACTTTTTCGTTCATATAGTCAATCTGCCTGTTACTTTGTCCTGCACCTTAACGGCCACAACCAGCTCAACGATGGGTTGTTCCTGCTGCAGAAGCTTCTGTTATATCTGTGTATATAGCCCGTGTGTCTCTACTCCCCATCAGCTTATTCTACGGCATCCTTGCATCCTTTTAACTGGTTAAGAAGGTCCTCGTCGACCAGAGACACGATCCTTATTCGCCACTTAAGCGGGTTCGGCTTGCCTGCTTTGACTGTAGCAAGTATAACTATCATATTACTCGCACTAACACTAGTCAAATTGCGATTGCAGACTCCGTGTAGTAGCTTCTTGGGACGGCCAAGGTTACGGGCCAATGATAAGGTAAACTTCCAGTCCACGTCTGCTATTGGTAGAGAGACGATGCCTGAAAACCAGAGGGTTGGAGCTGCCCCACTAACAGGCCCTGCTAAACGAGTTGACCACATTTGGCCACCTAGAGCGAAGACGTGGATGTGATAGGTAGTAGATGAGCGAACGAGACAGAATACACGTTTGTGACGATGTCGCATCACGACAGTGGACAGTCGACCAAAACAATATGAGAGAGAGGGGCAGATAGCACAAGAAGAGAAGTCAAGCTAAAGGCTAAAGCTTTTTACCCTGCTGCTTTGGGTAATAGGCATAATGAGGAACTCTGTTCCTTCGAATAGCCTTAGAAAAAGCTGACCCGCCAGCCAGTGCGAAAGAATAGAAATAGCACAAAGGACAAAAATGTAGAAAAAGAACAACAGGAACAACAACAACAGTACCAACATCAACAGAAATCGCATCAGTATGAACACAAAGCACAGAATTGAACGACGTCCAGGGTGCCGGCGCCGCAGCGCCACCAACGGGGTCGGGTTGTCGATCGGGCTGGCCAACTAACGCCAAACATACATACGGCATCGTCATGTTGGGCGTTCGGCAGGCATGTCGACTTCGTTCACGTCGGTCTACGGTAGCGAGCGCCGGCGGCCACATCGGATAGCTGACCAAGCTCACCTCACTCGTCGTCGGCCACACGGCTCACGCCGCCGAGAATGAAGGCGGGAGGACGGGCGGGTGAAGCTTCTGCATCATCGGCTACGTCGTCGTTGTCGTCGTCATCGTCGTTCTCTTCGTCTTCTTGTTCTTCATTTTCTTTTTGTTGTACCTCTTTCTCCTGCTGTTGTTGTTGTCGTTGTCGTCGTCGTCGGTCGGTGTTGTTGTTGTTGTTGTCTTCGTCGGTGTTGCTGTTGTTGTTGTTGTTGTTGTCGTCGTCGTCATCATCGTTGTCGCCGTCGACGTCGTCGTCCTCCTCCTCACGAATTGCCGTAAGCCGAGAGGCACACTTCACCTAAGCGCACCTCAGAGCGCACCTCAACCTCTTCCCCACTTCTCCCCCCCCCCCCTTTGTCGCTGTTCACGCTGGCTGCTTTTTCGGTCGGCCGATATCGTTGTCTGGCGGTCTATTCTTGTTCGTGGCTGCTGCTGCTGCCGCCGCCGTCGCTTCGGAGCACGAAGTCGAACCACGGTGGATGGACGGGTGCACAGACTGATGTACGGACGAACGGACAGTCGGTGGTCGGTCGGTCGGTATGAGTTGGGTGCCAACTTGGGTGGCATCGGCCACCCAAGCAGGTCCTCGTTCACTCGACCTCAAGCAGCTCCGTCTCCGCCTGAAGAACGGCGAACAAACGGCGAAGGTCGGCCTTCCTTCCTACCTGCCTGTCTGTCCGTCTGCCAAGCGGACGGACGGACGGACGGACAGGAGGACGGACCGCCGGCCGCTCAAGGAGGCCGAAGACGACCAAGCTGCTTGCCGCTTGGTGCGACGCGCGATGCCCGCCGATGCGACAGCGAGCTGCCGATCACAATAACCTATCGAGCGTCTAGCGTCGATTTCCGCTTTAATTTACAATCTCAATAATAATAGTAGTAGTAATATATAATAATGAGATCACAGAGCTTGGGAGGTTTAAGCATAGCTTCTATCATTGCTTGCAAGAATAGCAGTCTAATTTATATATATATATATATATATATATATATATATATATACGAATCAAATGCAAATAAATCCCAAATATGAGATTTGAACTATTTATTTTGTCTTTGCTATTTGTAGATCGTATGCAAAGCCAAACCGTGCCAAAGCGAAATTAAGCTATCTGGTGTGTATATATTTTTGTCTCCATCTGATCGAATTGGCAGGCACTTACCAGCAAAGCTATAATTGTTATTAGTTATTCCTCTGATTTCGAATGTGTTTGCGGTTCAGCCGAATGCGAGAAAAAGAGAAGAAAAACGCAACGAAATGAAAAACGATTTTCAAGCCATGCGCCTTCGTAGATTGTTCGACTCTTTTGTAATATCTGTATAAACTTCACTGTGAACAGCTTTAATATATCTGTCGCTGCATCTCTGAGGATCGACCTTAGCGACGCTTATGTATCGCGATGTTTCTTCCGCACATGTCACAACGGGATGTTGTGACATGTGCGTCCACAAGCATTGTTTTTGTTGACGCTGTCTTGTCGTGGCAGTGACGCGGCCAAATATATGATAGTACACGTATAGGAGTCTACAACACAGAGGAATTGTTTGAGGTGTGACTCTGTTGGAGGTCGACCGCCGGAGAGGTTGGCCGAACATGCTGTTGTTACTGCAGCAGCGGTTGTTGTTGTTGTTTTTGCTGCTCCTGCAGTTGTTGCTGTTGTTGTGTTGGTACTGCGGTTTGTGACACCCGTGCCGTGAAAAATGCTGTGAAGAACGTGTTGTGTGAACAACGGTCCTGAAGGCTCGACAAAGCGGCCTGATATTCGGCACCTGATTCGACGGCACGGCGCGGCGTCTCTCTATCTCGCGTCGTTAGCCGCATCACCGTGACACCGCCTGCGACATGACCGATCCACCGACCGACCGACCGACAAATATGACGACAGTCATGATGGCATCAGCGATGACGCTTCGGCTATGCTCACGATGAGGAACTAACTGGTCAAGCAAGCCGGTCAATTCTAGCGGCATACAGCCAGCTAGAACAGGCAGAGGGGCAGAGGCTACCTTACAACGAAGCAACAAGAGCGAGCGATAGAGGGAAAGAAAGCGAGAGAGAGAGAAGAGGGAGGACACAAACAGGGAAGGACACCATGGATAAAGGGCGCCTTAGCGCAGGAGCGAGCGCGCACGCGGGCGAGAGAACGAGACAGAGAGATGCATATATAGAGAGACAGAGAGAAAGC
Organism: Dermanyssus gallinae; assembly: GCA_003439945.1. Classification (NCBI taxonomy): domain Eukaryota; kingdom Metazoa; phylum Arthropoda; class Arachnida; order Mesostigmata; family Dermanyssidae; genus Dermanyssus; species Dermanyssus gallinae. The sequence continues at coordinate 1,518,053 of QVRM01001782.1, read as the reverse complement.
TAGGCGGAGGAGAGAGAATGCATATGACCGTCTACTATGAGACGACCACACACGAGGGGCACCCTTCCTACGCTCACGGCGATGCCCCCGCGGTAGGCGACAGATCTGGGGGTGCGTCGTGTCTACAGCCCAAGCGAGAACGGACAACGCTGACGACGGTGGTGGCGGGGGGAGGATAGTGGGGTGACGGAACGCCGCCTCTGGCAACAACAACGCCGGGAACCGTAAGCCTGCACAACAACGACAGGCGCCGTCCTCCTCTGTGCTGCTGTGAATACGTGAGAGATCTTTGTCGTCCGTCCGACTTATGATTGGACGATGATGTGGCTGCCAGTGACTGTTTTGTTATTGTCCCTGGCGTTGTCGTCGCAGCCGTTGTCGTTGTTGGGTGCTGCACCCGCGACAACAACAACAACAGCAAACAAAGCAACGACAACAACAACAGCAACGAACGATGCTCGGAATCTTGTCTTGGGTGCGCCTCACCCCTGCCCATCAACTGCGCTTCGAAGCTGACCTTCGTACGACTTGCTTTGGTGTTTCTTGTCTCGTCCGACCCTAGCGGTCTCGGCCAAGCCAAGGGTACTAGGTTCCAACATTTGCGTCGTTATATATATATATATATATATATTATATAGGTGCCGATTGTAGCCGTAGTTCAAGCAGTAGTTCTAGTAGGAACTGATTGTAGTTCGGCTAGGTGCAGTCTCGTCGCTTCGACCTACGTCTGACCGGGGCATTGGGTGGCACGCCGTAGCCGTTCGGTCGCCCTCGTCCGAAGAAGACTGATGTCCCAACGGTTGAGCGAAGGATGATAATGATGATAGCGGGCTAGCTATCAGGTATGTGATCAATCGACCCGCCACCCATAGGTAGACACACACACACACACATATAGGTAGGTAGGGTGCACGTGCATAAATACATACATACATACATGCAGGTTACGGCCATCACACGGACGACACACGCGCATAAGTATGTCGTCGGCAATAGTCTACGACTACGACAAACGGAGATGTTTTTCTGATGTAGACAAGACGTATGTGCATACTATGTACAGGTATACAAATCTATGATTGTATGTCTGTAGATGTTTTGGAAAAATATAGGTATACATAAATATATATAGGTATATATATATACATTTTTTATATAAATATACTCTTGTTTTTATAAGGGAAGGGAGGAAGAGAATAAAAAGCGGCTAGGAGGAGGCGAACAAGGATGAAGATTTTTGCGACGATGCTGGTAATAATGCCCAGGGTAACATGGGATTGTGTCGCAGCCGAGCGAATAGCAAGAGAACGAAAACCAAATGGTGGACCGAATGCCGATATCAACAACAACAATAGCAGCAACAACAACGGGAATAACAACAACAGCAACAATAACAGCAGCAATAACAACAACAGCAACGACAACAACAGCAGCAGCAACAACAGCAACGACAACAACAGCAGCAGCAACAACAAAAACAACAACAACAACGGCAATACCAGCAGCAAAAATATCAGCAGCAGAAACAACAATAACAACAACAGCAGCAGTAGCAGTAGCAGCAGCACAAATAACATCACAACAACAACTACAGCAACAGCAGCAACAACGACCGATGTAGCCTTAGCGAAGCCCGCGAGGAATTCTTTCGTTGGACGCGTCGCCTTTTGTGTGCCAGTGCCAACGTGGGATGGGACGGACTGCCGGCATGCCGGCCTGCCTGCCTAACTGGCCAACAACTGGCCGTGCTTGGGGTCGTGGCGTCGGGCGACGACGCGGGCGGCGGCCGCCCCCCCGCACGCCGGCCCGTCTTCAGCTTCAGATTCAAGACGGGACTATGGTTGGCTGGGTGGCTGCATCTACAGGCTGCATCTACAGGCTGCATCTATATACATCAGCCTGCATGACATGTATACATGACATACAACATGTACGCAGAGGGTGCATCGCGTCGGGAGTGTGTATACACGTTCACTACTGTGACCGAATGCGCCATCCGAATCATCCGAAAATAGCCTATAGCTACCCAGCCAGCTAGCCAGCCAGCCAGCTAGCCAGCCAGCCAACACCAGACAGTATCACCATCAAGCGCCGGTCATCATCATCGGCATCAGCATCATCATACTCATAACTTCCCAAGGCTGAGCGATGCGGTGATGGTCGCTACAATCACACAATAGCCCTCGATGGGCCCGCCCCTACAGCAAGCACCTCGCACACCCACAGCAGCTCGATGTAGCGCGCCAAAACCGCATAAGCACGAATCGAGAGAGGGATACAGAAAGAAGAATGATACGACCAAGAGAGATCGAGAGACCGCGAGAGAAAGAGAGAGAGAGACGAACACTCAATCGGATCCTGTGTATCGAGCGATATTTTTGCTTATATCGAACAGGTTGGTGGCAAATTCGGACATTTCGTCCGATTCACGATTTTGCCTGTCGATCTCTTCTCGAAACGCTATCTTCAGTCACGTCAAGAAGGATCACGTCCCACCTACTCGGAAGTGGAGCTGGTATCGCTTGCCACGGCGAACTCCTGTGACCGACAATAGGTTGCCCTAACGGTGCTGGTGTACCGCTATCAAAAATTTTGGATTGTCATTACATATTGCGTGCATTTTTCTTTTTACCATTCTATCCGTCTAGAGTTTCTGAGTGCAGTAAACAAGAAATAAATGAAATACAAATTACTACAGTGTGAAAATTAGCATACAACGATATATATATATATATATATATATATATATATATATATATATATATATATATATATATATATATATATATGCATTTATGTACGAAACATGTGAAAAATAAACGTTGAAGATAATTCTTTATCTGCTGTGGGTATTGGCATCTTCTGTGCCACTCGATCGACGCCGCGCCGTGCAATTGATGGAGCACAATGATCGGCCATGATAGTATTATCGATAATTAGGTAGATTTCGGTTCACTAATAATCATTCACAATATCGCGGGGAGTAAGTGTTTCTTCTTTTCCGTTACGACGCGTTGCGTTAACAGGGACACCAAGCTGTCGGCTAGATAGATCGAATGCTCTGGGCGACAGACGCCATCCTCGGCGGATGTTATTATCAGGTGACTTGGAGATCAGTCACCCTGCCAACCATGCTAGCTGAATGTGAGTACGGCTCTACGTGGGGCTTTTCACATTAGCCTCGTCTGAAGCGCGCTAAAGCGATAAGATGATGTAGGGGATGGAGGAAATAGAGGGAGAGAGAAAGGGAGAAAGAGGGGGGAGGGGCTAGCAAAGTCTGGGAGTTCTCATGGCAGAAACGGGAAGATGCGTGGGCAAAAAAAAGCTCTAAAAGAGTTCTAATAGTGTGTTCTAAAAGTATACTCTATAGATAATAAAGTGGGGAACTTATAAAAGTGGGAGCAAATGTATACGTATGAACATTACTAGCGGCGACAGCAATAGTTACAGCAACAACAATTGCAACCGAAGCAGCAACAACAATAACAACTACAGCAACACCGCCAACAACACAACAACACCACCAACAGCAAGAACAACAACAACAACAATAGCAACAGCAGCAACAGTAGCAGCAACAGCAACAACCCACATTCACGCATACAGAGAACCACACACATTCAAGTTTACAGAAGCGCACACAATGCGCGCTCACTATCTCTTGTAAGTGCTCTGTCATAGCGTGTCCGGTGGACGATCTACCTTATGGCACAGCACTGGCAATTCGCTGGACCCGGCCGCACCATAACACACAGCAGCGACAACATTTGCTGTATCAGTAACAACAGCAACAACAGCGCAGATATTGCCGCTGCGCCGCATATCGATCCTCAGAAGGACGACGTCGACGACTACGACGTCGACGATGGCGGCGGTGGCGGCCGCTGGAGACAGCTGAAGGCAAACGGCCCTCACTGAAGGAAACCATGGAAGCCACCGTCGTCGTATCTATCTACTCGGCCCGGCAGACAGGCGATGAGGTGCGGAGAGGTCGCGGTGGTCAAAGATTGTCGGCAGCATTAGCGCAGCATTTAGTGCCAGACCGCACACTGTCTACGAGACGGAGCCCAACGGATCGAGGGCTAACAACAATAACGACCGTGACGATAACAGCAGCAGCAGCAGCAGCAACAACAACAACAACAACAACAATAGAAGCAGTGGCAGCGGCAGCAACAACAACAACAACAACACCAACCTGCCATTCTCATCCATCCTCAGCAGCTGACTGACCGAGAACTGTAGCGATGTGAAGACCGATGGTGCCGATGTGAAGAATGTGGGGGCAGCATGGGGTTGACATCGCTCGACGAGGTTGACCTCGCCGTCCTCTGAGGCTGACTTATCGCTTCGTTGATGGCCGCACGACCGACCGACCCGAACCTCGGTTACGGCCAACGCGGCAATTGGTTAGCAGCTATGTCGGAGTTTTGATACGCTGTGCCAAAGTTGCCACAACAGCCAGGCCAGTGTTCGATGCCGACCTCAACGAGCACAGCGTCAAGGTCGACAACGAACTTACAAACAACAACAACATCGACAACACAACATCGACAACAACAACAAGCAATAATGGCTACGCTGGTAGTGGCGTTATCGACGTGTCCAGGTAATCGCCAATAAGTGTCTTTTCGGCCTCAATATTCCCATCATCATCACCACCGTCATCGTCATCATCACCATCATCACCATCATCATCATCATCATCATGTCGACCATTTTCACCGTCAACAAATGTAGCAGGAGCTAGCAGTTTTGCCAAAATGATCAACATCTCGAGCATAGCGTCTGCCTTCCGAGTCTGCGTCCCTGCGTCGGGTCAGTGTTGTGTCATCAACACTGAGTCTGGCGTTTGCCGGCGGCAGCTTTGTCTTATCGCCACCCACCTACGTTTGTACGTACCTTCCTGGCTGGTCATGCCTGCCAACCCGGCACGGCACGGTACGGGACATCCGCGACTGCGCATATTGCCGTGTTGCTATTGGTCTGTATCGATAACATTATCGACGAGTTGTGTTCTTTTACTTCTGCTCTTTCGTTTTTTGTTTCTTTCGTCTTCTTTTCTTCTTCTTCTGTTCGTTTTTCTTTTCTCTTTCTTCGTGTTCTGTGTTATGCCGCCGCCGCCACCGCCGCCGCCGCTTCCGCACGACAGACACGGCGGCCGGCCCGCGGACCGGATCATCAGCAGACCAATGAACCAACGCACCAGCGAACCAATGAGCCACCGATACTACTCATTCGAAACGATACGAAACGACACGAAGAAAGACCGAAGAACAAACCGCAAGCAATAAATAGCTGCTGCTGCTGCCGCTGCTTCACGACGACGGCGACGACGACGCCGAGAACGACATCGACGGCAACAAACCACCTATATACCCATTACAAAGTCATATATCTTCGCCGAACGGAAATAAATTTGGCAAACCGTTCTTCGGCCGATGCGGCCGCTTCCTCGGCTACGTATGTTAGACATTCGTTTGTTTTACGTCAACCTCGCTTGCGCTCATTGGCATTGTTGTCGCGTTACGCTAATAATATATATATATATATATATATAGTATATTATATATATGTATATATATGTATATATATATATATATATATATATATATATATATGTATATATACATATATATATATAAATGTATATATATACGACCTTGTACACATATTGAATCGCTCTGTGCTTAACGTGTTTAACAAGTATAACTAATAGGCTATATAGCCTATAAGTTAACGCTAAGCTGGAAGTCAAACTTAGATCTAGCCTAAAGTTGCCACTCTCGGAATAAGCAAAAACGTCAGATAAACAAGTGTATACAAACGTAGGTAAATAATTTAGTAGTATATACATTATATACCGGCTGGTATATGTATATGTACCCAAGCGGTGTGCTCATAAGCCGTAACATTAGTAGTTATAATATTGATACATGTTCGTCTCGTCATCAGGTTGGGCGCTTCATCTGTTTCGTGCTGTTGTGTTTAGTCTGTGTAGCTCTAGGTTCGACGTTTCTTGCCTTCCTTTTTCAGTTGTTATTGTGTTTACCTTGTTTGGAGCTGTCACCGATCTTTCCCTATTCCCGCTCCACGTTCTCTGCGTATTCAACACGTCTCAGGCGATAAATGTTGCCCCTACCCTATCCCGATGGCGGCAACCGAAGTCGACTCTGCTGAGGACGCCCGCAACAGACTCGAACTGAGCGCGCTCGTCGCGGTGTCAATGGTGTCGATCGAGAACTAAAAGTTCAATCTCGACCGCGACACTGCATTCGTTTCGTTAACCGATGCCACGGTCGCGGCCGACGTCGTGCTGCATTGCTATTGCTTCAGCTGGTGATTTTGTAGTTGCTGTTGCTGCGTGTCTTGAGTCACCAAGAATTTTACTCAAACGTTTTTCGTCTCAATGAATTTACAGCCACGGTGGCGGTAAAGCACACAGGTCGGACGTACAACCGTCTGTCCGTCGAGGGGGTTCTCGTAGTCCGTGGCGGTCGGTTGTTGTAGCAGTCTTTGCTGATGTTATTGTTGCGAGTTTGTTGTCGTCGTTACGATAGTTGTTGTTGTCGTCGTCACTGCAATGGTTATTATTGTTATTGTCCCAGTTGTTGTTGTTCTTATTGTTGTTGTTGTTGTTGTTGTTGTCGTCATTGGCTCGGTTGTTGTTGTCGTCATTGACCCGGTTGTTGTTGTTGTGTTCTCAACGTTTGGGTTGCTGGTTGTTGTTCACCTTGTATTGTTTCAGCATTCCTCAAGCGCCGGAGGTGTATTATATCAGGTCGGTAGGTAGGTAGGTATCTGTGACTCGGATCGATTGGAGCATCGTATTGTAGTCGTGGAATTGGTTTTGTCAATCTTTCTTCGATCGGTCTCATAGAGTCCTGTGCCCAGCCGACGATGGTGCAATGGCGATGGGACCGACCGGTCACCGACAACGATCTTGCGTGTGTCGTCTTGTCAAGACCTCCAGTGTCTTCTCTCTTCATTCATCTATCCGTTCAACCGTTCATTGTACGGTTGATGTACGTTCACAGGCGTAAGCGCAGGTAGCCATCGTTCGCATCTGAACGTAACAAGTGTGTGTGTGTGGATGTGTGCGGATGTCTGTCTGTGTAGGTAAATACAACAGCAGTGAATGCGTGGGTCCGCGCGTTTTATACGCGTTCGTAAATGTTCCGTTGAGAAGAAACAGAAAAGGAAGACGATGATGACGACGACGACGACGAGAAGAAACAGTGTGTGTGGTGGGAACGCAGAAGAAGTGACGAATTCTTGAAATAGCTCAGTAAAAGGGCACATTTTCTGCCAGAGTCCACTATTGATGGCCGCCGCCCTGGCAAACCACCGACGCACTAGACCAGCAGAACCCGCGCTGTTGACTAGCAGACAAACTGGATTGATGATTTTGAAAAACAACAGAAACAAACAGGCAGCATTTATAAATGACATTGATAGCAAAATAGTTACGATAAGAACACAATCATAATTACGAGTAGTACCAGCAGAGATAACGCTAGTAACGCTAACATGTCAAATGCCGAAAACCACAATTAGCACGTCAGTTACCGTGCAAGTGTCTGAATCAACTGTGCATTGCTTACCGAATAATAGATAGAGTAATAATAGCACTTAAAAAAACGTTAAAAATTACACACGACAAAACTGGCAGTGCGATTGTAGGACTTAGACGACGTCCATTAGTACCCAATAGAAACAACAAGGTCTACACCAGCGGCTCGATGCAGCCGTATCGGAGACTTCATAAGGGCGCTGCTGATCAAAGATCATTCTTTCTCGCTCGGGGCAAAACAAAATAGAAATCGACAAACACTTTAGTACATCGATGGTATTCGAGGTCGGATGTTTCGCCCTCCCCCCCCCCCCCCCCCCCCGCCTCCTTCTCACCGTTAAGGTCAAGATCAATATCACTCCCCTAGGATCGTCATGACCTATACCCCCGGTAGTCTTTTTTCTCTCTCTCTCTCTTCCTTTCTTAGTGTTCATCCTTCTCCTTCAATAGCGTCTATCTCGATGTGATACTCTGAAGTTGAATTAGTGGCAGGGGCCGTAGCAATTCTTGCCGTTGTTGTTGTTTCTGTAGTTGTTGTCGTTGTTGTGACAGTCACAGCACTATGATCTCTTTGGATTGGCGGCAATTGGCTGGTTACGTTTCTCGCGTGTATCAATTTCATCCACGCCGAAGTCGTCGGTGTCGGTTCAATCTGATCGGCGAGTACCGTATCTTTATACCAGTACCAAAGTATACCGTATACCTATATATGGGAATGTGTGCGAGTGTTTATGTGTAGCTGCGTGAGTGCGTGTCTTGTCGTATGTTTACTTATGATCTGACAGACACACACACACACAAATCGAACGAGAGTCAGACATACAGATAGACAGTGAGAGTGAGAAAGAGACACATGCCGGCCGCAACGGTTGCTTCTACTAGAACGCCTTCAGCTGGTAGATAGATAGATAGATACAGGTACGATGCCCGTGGGGGGGTGGGGGTTGTGTGTTTTGGTGTATGTGTGAGTGTGTTGTGGGTCCCTGTTTTATGACGTCTCGTCGCTTCAACGCGCCGCGGACTTCTACTATACAGCAACGATAAAGTCGCGTTTGCCAGTTGCCACATATCGGCTGCATACTACAAAATACCTATCATTACTGTTTGGTGTTGTTGTTGTTGTTGTTGTTGTCGCCATTTGTTGTTGTTGTTGGTGCTGTTGTTGTTGTTTGTATTGTCGTCGGCGTCGTTATCGGTATCTTCGTCGAGCGCTCCATGCTGCTTGTCGGTGCCGGTTTCTTGTTATAAATATAATAATAAACACGATAATCAATTATAATAATGATTACGTTTTTGTGGCTGTTGGTATTGTTGCTCTAATTATAAATGCACTGTTGTTACGATTAGTTATTAAGATGGCTATCGTTTCTACTCGTCATTTTGACATCTAGGTCATGTTCGTCAGCAACAGTATAAACTCTATGGAACATTCATAATGGTATTAGTAATTGGCTCTTGCTATTGTTGTTACTCGGTTTTTGCATTTATGTATATTGTTAGCGTTGTTAACAATATACACAAATTATGATGCGCCTATGACGAAGACGCCGGCTGCACTAGTCATGTGGATGGTGTTTGTCCTCGGTTGTTGTTGTTGCTGCTGCTGCTGCTGTTGTTGCCAATGTTGCTGCTTCTTTAGTTGCTGTCGTCATGGCTGCATCAAATTGTCGCGTCCTTTTTAAATAAAGAACAATTGTCGGTAAATGACCGGTTGATGGTTAGCGACCGACAGTATTCGCTGTGACAGGAATTCGGTCCGCGTAGCGACCGGGTGGCGGCGGAGGAGGAGGAGGAGGAGTGATATTGCGTGATCGCCCGTCCTCGAGCGCGATTTAACCTCGTCCTCGGCTAAACGTGTCGTGCGAGTTTACTGCTACTAGCACGCAGGCGATGGCTTCTGCTGCTGCTGCTGTTGAAACTGATATTTCGGCTGGGTTGAGAGGAAATTCTTGAATTAATCGACGACAATTCTTGGCACGTTAAGAGGGGGAGGTTCAATGGTATTTATCAGCTAATGCGAAATAGCAAAAACCAATCAAAGCAGCACAAATAACGCTAACAACGACGCCGGCGGCGGCGGTGGTGACAATAACAATAACAATAATAACAACAACAACAATAGGATACTAACATTAACAGCAGCAATAAGAGCAACAACACCACCAACTGCAATCATAGAATGCGCACTCACTCGAAACGTAAAGAATGTCTCTCTCTCTCTCTCACGATAAAAATCAATAAAATAAGGTACTTCTTCAAAATGAAGAAAAACAAATAAAACGTGTGTTTTCGCCATATCTATTTACATACATATGACGGTTGTGCATATATATATATATATATATATATATATATATATATATATTTTTTTTTTTTTTAATTTATAGTATCGATTTGCACTGATTTACAGACCGCTGCGAGTGTACTTGATATGTGACCAATAGCAACAACAGCAGCAGCTTGGCGACCATTCAGGCTCACGACTCTCTGAGAGCGGTAAGGCCGAATTCCCATCAAAGATAATTTTGGCCATCAGCATTATCATCATCACCATCAGCAGCAGCAGCAGCGATGATGGCGATGGTGATGTTGATGTCACATGTCGATGACGATGATGACAATATTAGAGTCGCACTCACGTCACGTTTTTGGTCGACCTCATCTGGAAATAATGTCGAAACATCGACCGATGCGCCGATGACATGCGATCGGATACCGACGATAATGCGCGCGCACACAACGAATGCTACGCCTAAACAATAACAAGTTGTATAGTCGAACTTCTACGAACCACAACGAAGAAATCGGCCGCATCCATCAGCTTCGACGTTTCGTTTTGGTTTCGTTCAGTTTCCAACGCTCTGTCTGCCAGCTCGATTGATCCGTTCATTTCTGCATCATCTTTTACGGCTCGATCGTATTCGTAATGACTTGTTGTTGTTGTTGCTGTTGTTGTTGTTGCTGCTGCTGTTGTTGTTGTTGTTTTTGTTGTTGTTCTTGTTGTTGCCACGTCACATGGTCTCTCGTTAACGCTCTAGCCAGCAGTATTCCACAAACACACTTAGGTCAGCAAACAGCAGGGAGACAAATCAATATAGACGCTCAAATGCCAGAAAAAAAACCAGCCACCAAGTTAGAGCCAGAGAAAGAAAGAGATAAAGACAGAGAGAGAGAGAGAGAGCGGAAAAAGAAATGGGAAAAACGAACCTGAGAATCAGACATGATGATTCTCATTATCGCGCACGAACGCCCACGTACGTGTGCAATCGATCTAATGCGAGCACGATTTGTAATAGTTCTTGCTGTTGTTGTACCTGTTAAGGTAGTAGTGGTAACCACACAGGTCATAGGAGTAGTAATGCGGCGCAACAGGGTGAGGCGGCTGTCCCGGACGAGATGAAAGCTCGCCGTCGGATGAATACACAACACGTGTTTTTATTGGAGAAGGTTTCTTTTTCCCATATATACAAACACATACAACACGCACATATATGTATATATATATATATATATATATATATATATATATATTCGTGTATTTATGTGCGTGTATATCAATCAGTCCGGTTAGATGCGGTTCAGTCAGATCATGAGTGGTGGCAACGACCCTCTTGACGGACGGAATCATCTCTACACGAGCAGGCGTTGCTCGCTTACGGCCCATTGTGGGCTCGCCAAACACCTCCGCTCGGCCGGCCGCCTTGGTTACAGCCTATGTCTGGCCGTGTAGCCGCCGGCTAAGATTCTAGACCATCTTCCAGCGCGTGCTGTTGACCAGCCGCTATCAATAAATACCACCATCAGCAGCGGCGGCAGCAGCAGCAGCAGCAGTGATCGAGAGAAATCGATCGAGTAAGTGGTAGTATGGCTTGAGGTCATTGCATAGGCAGGCTGCCGATCATAGCCAAATCATATATGTATACATACATAGGCAGGCTGTCAATCTGGGTAAATGACTTGAGCAGCCTAGCAGATCGTTTGCCCATCTTTATCCGATTTATCTGTCTGTCTGCCTGTCTGTCTGTCTACCTAACCACTTCTTACCAGCAAGCCCCTAAGTCTTCAATGAATGATCGCCAGTATCACTGAATGATATCATATAGTCATATATCAATAAGACAACAACAGCAAGTGTGTCCATCAATCGTATTGTAAGAACCAAAAAGGTACAGAAAGAAGGGACGGGGGGAGGCGAGAGAGAAGGAGAGGAAAGATGAGGGATAAAAGGCAAAACTCGTTGTTGTTGTTGTTCTTGTGTTTGTTGTTGTTGTTCGTGTTGTTGTTATTGTGTTGTTTGTTTGCATCATTGTTGCTATTATAATTGTTGTTGTTGTTGTTGTGTTTGTTGTTTGTATCATTGTTGTTGTTGTTATTGTGTTTGTTGTTTGTATCATTGTTGCTTTTATAAGTGTTGTTGTTGTTACATTTGTTGTTGCTCTTATGATTGCTATTGTTGTTGTTGATCTCGTTGGTCATCATCGGCGGTGCTAAGCTCCGTGTCGTTGCCGATCGTGTTGTCATTTGTTCGACGCTGTTCTGCCGAAGCTCAATCCGATCTGCTCCAGCAGCAGCAACATCAGCAGCAGCAGCAGTATTCACTCAGTCGCGCGCGTTCAGCGTTTTCTCTGAGCGGCATCATCAATATTGCCGGCAGGCAGCAGGCATTACACATGCATGCATGCATACAGACAGACAGCCAGCCACAGCCATAGTCAGCCATACATGCGTAGCCGTAGTCGCTTCGTAGCAAATCCATTGTCGCCATCACCATCGCCATGCCGAGGCGCTCAAGCCTCGAGATGGTAAGCAAGCAAGCAAAGCATCCGCGGTCAGATATTACTCATATCATTGATGTCCTCCATGATAACGATGACGGTGGCAGGCGGTCGGGCAGGGCGATCTAGTGTTTACGTTGGGGCCAGCTTGATACAACAAGCAATGGCAACGGGCAACGCAAACGGGCCGCGAGAATACGTCGAAGATTCGTCGCTGCCGCCGAAGATATTCAGGGTACGGCGTGACTGACTTTAGTCGGCGATTGCCTGGCGATGCCAGCACAGCGGTGGGTGTCGTTGTTGCTGCTGCTGCTGCTGCTGCTGATGTTGTTGTTGTTGTTGTTGTTGTTGTCGTTGCTGTTGTTGTTGTTGTTGATGCTGTTGTTGTGGTTGTTGTTGTGGTTGTTGTTGCTGGTGATGATATTGATGTTGTTGTTGTTGTTGTTGTCGTCGTCGTGATTGTTACAATTGTTGTTGTTATTCTTCTTCTTGTTATTCTGCCATTATTGGCCATAAATCCTTTTGCTTTCATTCCCATCTTTTCACATCTCGTCGATTTGTTACGTCGCGATCTCTTCGCTGATCACCTTCTCGGTGATCGGTCGTATCCGACTCGGTTTCGCGGCCAGGTTTGCTACATTTTGCGGATTGAAATATGTCTTGCTGTGTGGCGGCGCTACACCTTAGTGCCTTCAGTCGTCATCGATAGGTTCGATGCATCATCATCGACGATTGAAATCATTGACGCCACGCACAGCAGCCGCCGCCGCCTCCCGCTATTCTCGTCGATCGTTACTGGTTGGTGGTTGGTGGTACAAACAGTCGAGACGCCGCGAGATGTTCGAATCGTTCATACAGCTTCGAGACACCTCTGAAGTTCTCGAGCACCGTTACCGCCAGCCGTCACCAGCCGGGGTCAGCACACGACAGAGGTTCACACGGTTATCGAAGGTCATCGAGCTCTCGTTGCTCAAGATAACTGAATATGATCTGGCTTGATAATGGCACATCAACCGATCTCGAGATACACGTCTGTTTGGATCTTGTTGCCGCCAAGGAAAATCAGCAGTAGCAGAACCATATCGATATAATGCCTCGTCTATGCTAGTCCTCGTGAGATCGTCAGTATCATCGCCAGCATCATCGTAAAAAGAATGAAGGTTACAATTTTCCGATTTAGCTCCTAAAACCTGATTCCATTCGATCCTCATCACGGCCGTTGCAACAATACGAGTTGGCGCTATTTCAACCGCTTATTATAAACTACTCGTTTGGTTTCTTTAATCGTTTTTACATTAGTGTCCAGCCGTTCAATCTAGGCATCTGCAAAAAATCGACGAGGAGTTACTATTGCATGTTGACACAGTTAATGGGAGGTTCACTCTGTTGCGGGGACACAGTTAATGGGAGGGTCTATATTGCGGGCTCGCTACCGCTGTGTTGGCGCACAGCAGAAATCTGGATACTGCTGGTGAGCAGCTTTCAGCAGTCCAAAAACTAGCATGTGTGCTTCGGCTCGTTCGTAAAAGGGTAGAGTGCTTGTAGAAAAGACATGTGAAAAGCGGTAGTGGTGTTCCGGCAGAAATCGATATGGTCGATCACTCAAGCACACCTTATGCACTCATATACATCTGCAGCCGGACGTTCATGAAGCGGAGATTCAGTGACTCTGCTGCGTGGGGTCGGTTTGCCTTCATGCTCATCATTCTTCCCTCGCACCCCCAAGTTTATACAAGACCCCGTTGATCTCACAGCCACGGCATGATCAATTGACTAGCGCTGCAGGAGAGCTGCTGTTTCTGTCGCTTCATAGTTTACTAAGGGCTGCCTTGAGCTGAGAACCACACGGCGCTGTCCGCCTCCACTGTGTAGTAAAAGCGCTAAATCATATATATATATATATATATATATGCGTGCATGAATATAGATACGCGCAACAATAGATCCGGATGAACTTGTATATACACATGTTCATCATCATGCGCGCCAATTTATTAGACTAAAGCCCTGTCTATACCTTTTCCTCACTGCATTTCCCAAGCAATTTTTACTGAATAGCTCACAAATTCAAAGTTCAAATTTGCCAAACAGCTTAGCCTCTGGCTTCCGTCGTATCAAATAATGTAATCTCAGTTCACGTGGCAAAACCTTCGCCAATCAAATATTCTGTCTCTTCTTCATTGTTTCTGTCCTGACAACTATTTAAGCCTCGTTTTATCAAGCTTCAACTCCCTTCAACGATAGAGTCGCTTATCTTAACTGGGGGGGGGGGGGGAGGGGTATGACCTGGAGGGATCCTGATGATATCAGCGACTTGTGACATGTTACGGTCCTTGTGGGTATTGTTTGTACCAATACCGTAACTTTGTTGTCGCTCTGCTGTTAATGCTGCTGTTTATTATGCTTGCTGCTAGCTAGTTATTTTTTGTTGTTTGTGCACTTGTTGGGAAAGTTTAGATTAGGTACACGTCAGATCCAAAGTCGTCCTAGCCATGCAATTATAATTCTATATACGATTGTGTTATGTGTTGGGGGTATTGCACATGTAATGGATTATAGTCGATCATCGGCGATTGATTCGTGGGTAAAATCATATTTTTCTTTTCTGACTTATTCTTCTCTTTGTCTTTGGGTGTCTGTGTGTGTGTGCATCTGCTTTGTCGGTGTGGTCATTACTACCGTAATTTGTTGGCACCGGTATCGTCTGTTTCGTCAATCGGTGTCGTTTCAGCTATTATTATTATTATTATTATTATTATTATTATTATTATTATTATTATTTTTATCGATCAAAACACGCCGGGCCGCGCCGTTAAACACGTGGTATACACACAAACACATATATACATGCATACATACGTACATACAAACAAACATATATACATCCACACAGAGTACAAGTGTGTTTATTTAGTTGCTCCTCCTGTGATTTCGTTCGCCTCTCGTCCGCACATCATCGCCTCATTGTCTCTTAACTTTGCCGTCCTCTCTCTCTCTCTCTCTCTCTCTCTCATATATATATATATATATATATATATATCGTGCGCTCTTCCTCTCTTGAGATGTGTTGATGACTCCTGAGACAGTCAGCTATCCATACTCACGGGCAGCTGAGAGATAATGATGGTGATGATGAAGCGGCAGCGGCAACAGCCCTGAGAACCTGTCGTCAGCCAGATAGCTCACTAGCAGAAGGTTCTTCTTCTGTGGAGGACGTGCTATAGGAGGCAGACGTGTTAACAGCGCGCACAATCGCCACCGACAATCAGCGACAGACAGCTTAAGAATCGAGGATTGGTGAGATTGGTGAGTACAGCGCCCACCGGTGGTCGTCGTGGTGGTGCTGGAGCCGCCGCGGGTCGCTTTCCACTTGACGACGTCTCGTAATGCTTCGTAATACCTTTCGTCTTACTGTGTCTGGGGTGACGCGTGTCAAAAGCTGCGAATTCACTTGCCAGGTTCTCTCTAGCTTTATAGCTCCTCCGAAGTCTGCGAAGACCGGATCATTTCGGGTCATTATTAAAAAGAGATGATAATTAAATAGAAAGAAACAGCGCTTGCCATTCAATATACGTATACAGAACAATTCGTCGAGCCAGAAGCTCCTCTCTGATGGGTTTAGGCGACAGTAGCGTGCAGCCCAATTGTACCAATCAATGCGTGGTGTTTCATGTTAGCGATGTGGCATTACAACACGCACGCACGAATGCATGGAGGATGAGTCGATTTCTGTATGCTCAACACTTTTATATGCTCGACGCTGTTTGTTGATGACTTCTGTGATGGATTGTTTTTCCCGCTGACCAATGATAAAATGACAAATACTATACTGTATGTGTAACGAGTCCACTAGCTTGGCAATAAGAGCTTGATCATAGCAAAGTTGTTCTTAGGACCAACCATTCTTATAGGAATGACGACAACTTACGGTAAAAGGATTATCGCATTTACGACGCACATCGTCGTCCTGGTTGTTGTTACTAGAACTAAAGTCCTGTACTACATCTACCGAAGGGTGGCACCACGTTCGTTTGCGGTTTGGCGCCTTTTTTGTGATAGCTTGGTCTTGGTGGAACGCGTGAAAGTCGGGCAAGGTATGTTCGCACCCGTGGATTCGCCTGCAGACGAACGTTGAGCTTTGCCGCCAGTAATTGCCCGTTGTTCCTTGGATTGAATTTAGAAAACTTCAAAACTTATATATTATAGTAATAAAAGTATAAATATATATACGTGTGGGTAGGTAGGAAATATTTCCATCAAGGGAACGACAGGGGGTCGACATATGCCCTCAATTTCGGCGTCAACGCTGATATATATATATATATATATATATATATATATATGTCATAAATAAGGTCTGTATGTATAGACGTACATACGTTGCTATGTGTTTTGGTGTGGGACCGAAGAAGGACCGCAGAGTGACGGACGTAGGTGTTTGCGTGTCGCTGCTGGCTCTATTGTTGTTGTTATTGTTTGTGTGTGTGTGTGTGTTAGTATTGTTTTATTTGATATGAGAGGCACCCCAATTTGCAAATATTGACACACACTTTGAACCCAATCCGAGCGCTAACGAGGATTGCTCTGTTTGGTTGAGAGCTGACGAACGTGCTCGCGCTCTTTCTCTCTCTCTCTCTCTGACTGGCTGCACGAACCGCGTTCAGAAAGAGGATTCATGTCAGAGACAGCGGCCGAACCAGAACCAAAACTGCGGCGTCTCCAGCGTCTCGTCGTTATTGTCACAGGGGGGGGGGGGGGGGGGGCGGATATGTGGGGGGTATACTCGAACTCGTCCGGCAACGGGTAACCCCCGTAGTGGTTGTTGTTGTTGTTGCGATTGGCGTCCCGGGCGACGTCAGGGTCATCGATATGATCCTCATTCTCATCACCATAGTTACGCCTGTCCACCCGGTCGCCTTCAATTCCTCTTCGTCATACAGAAAGATGACGACAATAATAATAATAATAATAACAAAAACAATAATAACAACGCCGAGGACGACGACGACTGAGACTTCCACAGAGATATGATGCCAACGTGTGCGTTCGTAGTCAGTAACGTAAACCTGCAACGGCCGCCCTACGGCCGAGACGTACGGTGGATGTAAAGCGGTGTATAACGGACGGACGGACGGCTATGTCCAGAGCGACGACGCCGGCGTAGGCATGATTCTTATTTTATTTTTATTATATTGTTCTTTGTTTTCTCGATCATCGTCGAGCACTTTCACAAATACCACGTAGTCTCTCTCTCTCTTCCTTATATATATATATATATATATATATATATATATATATATATATGTATAATGAGGAACCAACTAGAAGAGCAGTACCTTTGCAGACGCGTCCGTGCTTGTCGTACCTGTTGCTCTAATAAAAAAAGCATATATATAAATATATATATATATATATATATATAAGTTACATTGGCCTTACTGTTTCGTGATAGAGAGCTAATTTAGAACTTGAAGCAGTATGAGTGGATCAAATGTAGATAGAGTTAGCTAAATACCCGGTACAAAAATCTGTTCTGCAAAGCAGTGGGGGGGGGAGAGCTCAGGCGTGGAGACTTTTTTTCAATTCAACGTTATTTACCCTTTATTTCAATTCAACGACCGTGCCGAACTTCCGTTCGTTTTTCGGCGCGCTTTGTCGCTGTCTCCCAATCTCCTACATCGCATTTTCTCTCTTTCTTTCTCCATTTCTACTGATTGCTTTCACAGCAGTTTGTAGGCTTTTAATTGCTAATTGTTTCGAGCTATCGCCTTAATCGTTAGCTACTGCAGTAGTAGTAGGATAAATACGTAGAAGCAGAAGCTGAACAACAGAGAAGAACAATCATACCAATATCAACAGCGGCAGCAACAACGACAACAACAGGCCGCAGGGAAGGGGGAGAAGACGCAAGTTGGTGCACCTATCATGAGAACACTTTGTTTCTTCCTAGTTAGTTTCACACAGCAGGAAGAAACAGCTTTGCGTCTTTTCGTCTTCACAGTGCGTACGGGGGCCGGCAAGGGCGACGACATAGACGCAAGGGAATTTGCCGCGATAACGAGAGACCGCGGGGCGAAGGAATCACATCGTCTGAAGATCGCAGATCTACCACAAGAATCATCGATGAGCAGGTAGTTCTGCAAAAGCCACAGCGAGCGGCTAGAAGAGGAGCAGAAGTGGAGGGCGGAGATCTACTCCTACTGGCTCGCCTATCTGTGCAGGTAGTCAAAGTTCGCTGCAACAACCGACGGGACACCCTAAACATCACCATCATCATCATCATCGTGATTATCGCAATCCTCATTGTTGTTGTTATGAGTCGTGGTCACGATAAGTGATTGGCCACTGGCGCGCGCGGTACGTATATGGCTAAGTAGGTAGGTGTTATGGGATGGACCGAGTATCGTTTGACGTTCGGGGGTGGGAGGCGGATAAGGGATGATAAGGTTGAGGCGATGTAGGAGCTGGTGGACTCAACGGACGACCGCAATTTACACGTGAACTAGTGAGGCTCACTCATTGACGCTCGCACTCGACAAAGAAGAGGCTACGACAGAGAGAGAGCACGGGTTAGAGAGAGGGGGAGGGGAACAAGTAACAGGAAGAGATAAAGTACACCTATCAGCAGGCGAAAGCGATAATGAACGCTATCGTTTATGCTGAGGCGCACGCAGCGCAGAGACTAGAGAAGACAAAGAACGCGAAATAGAGAGGAAGAGAGGTGAAGACAGAGACGAAGAGAGGTGAAGGGAGAGAGGAAAGCAGACTGAAAGAGAGAAATGGAGACAAAGCAAGCAAGCAAAAAACTCGAAGATAGTGTGTGTAGATAAAACAAACACTTCGACAGAAATCGGCACTCATCCCGCTTCACCTCGTAGTAGTCGTGCATGACGTATCCATTCATGCATTCATTCATTCATTGCTCGATAGGTGGTAGATTGGTTGGTTGATTGATTGCGCTACAGGAGGAGACACCCGATACACACATAACCCCCGCACAGCCCCCGATCATAACCACACACACACGCACCCACGCAGCCTGTGTGCCTGCTGCAGTCAGACGGCAGAGGCAGCAATTCAGCAAAGTGTTATGATTACCTACCGGTCGACCAACTGGCCGATTTGCCTGCGAGCAAACCGACAGTGCTCAGTATTCGGTCAGTAACAGTAGTTGCGGCAGCAGCAGCAAGAGCAGCAACAGCAATACGCACCCCACCTCGGCTCTCGATCGTCGGTCGCTCACCAACCACATCGGTGGTGAGATGCGAGAAGAAGAAACAATGCTCGTGGTGTGGAGTACGTAGAGACGAGCCGCGCAAGCACAAACTGCCTTGCTTGAACTCCTCCCTTTCTCTTCTGCTGAGGTTCCCGGAAGAAGACGGACGGTGTCCCCCCTCTTCCGCCCCCGGTGTTGTTGCTGTTGTTGTTGTTGTCTGCTCGCCGGCTGCCTCGTTTCTGCTTCGCTCGTCTGCCTACCTGTAGCCTGAATTGCCGAGTGTGCCAATTTGAGAGGGCATGTCGGCTATAAAGACGATGCAACCCCATCCTCTCCCCCCCCCCCCCCCCCCCCGTCACCCTCTGGCCGCGCCACAATGGGTGTAATTTGCTTACAACTGCTTGAGGTCACGCCCCTGCCGCTCAAGCGAACGAGCTCGAGATTGGTGGGTGTAGCGATGCTAATCGTCATCGAAACGATGAGAAATCATCATGACGAAAGAAAATGATTGTTCGCCGAAAAGGTCACCCGTCATCATCACCGGATCACCAGCGCTAGGCCGATTCAAGTAGCGTTGCATTAATCAGAGCGCCGGTACTCGTTGCAGTAGTTCGAGTAGCAATGTGAATGGGGGGGGGGGGGGGGAGGTCATCAAAACAAAAACATCCATTCGCATCGATGGTATTTGAGGAGTAGTTATAGTCACAACAATCATCCCATTGTCGGGCAGATGACGTTTTTGGCTGTCTACAAGAACCGGAACCCAGCTTCTACTGTGGGCGCCATGGGCTCAGCGCACGGAAGATGATCATTCTAGCGCACGTTCACACCTGACAATTGTTTTACTTGAAATATAATAATTTGACCGGAAGCGAGCACAGAGAGATGACCAATCTGGCTCAAATGTTCATACCGCAAGCACAATTGTAATAACTGAACATTATAATATATAATGATAAAAATCAAAGTAACAATGATCATGTAAGTTGGAATAAAACCGTTAACTATATGCCTTTTTTAGGAACGATTTGGAAAGCGTCGTCGCCACTTCAATTCATAGCAATAATATTAAGAACCACTCATATTTTCCCAATTGCTTTGCAATGTTGTACCCACTATATATATATATATATATATATATATATATATATATATAACGATGAAATAGAACCGGGTATACAACACGAATAATGTAGGAACCAAGTCTTAGGTATGAGTGCATTAATACATTATTAATGTTCCGACGAGTCGCAGATAGACTCGTATATATATACTTAAAATATTAGACGGCAGTATTCTTATGCATTACGTTTTTAAGGCATTTAATTTACACTTCTTAAAAAACGCAATTAAAATATTTAAATGTCGACTTCACAAATACATACAGGCAATTGCAACATTTCATCTACAGATGCAGAATTCCTACTGACGAGGTAATTAATGTCGTTCTTGTACGCAACTAAAACTAATATATATATATATATTATATAATATATATAAATGCAATTCTCTCTCTACACAGATAGTAGATGTATATTCCACATATGATTGCTATCTTGCTCACACATCCATGTTACTACACACAAGTGCAATTTTAAAGTGCGTTTCACTAACAAAATACACTTCCCGCCGGTGGAAAGGTCAGAAAACATTCTCTCTATCCAACCAGTATGCATCCGTCTGTACGACGTTCCCCTCTTCTTGTAACCTGCCATCTATCCATCAATCAACCTTAAACATTTTTTAGGAGGTGATTATCCTCCGTCCTCTACGGGCTTGGAACCGCCGTGCAGGCATAACGTCAATGCACCGGAGGGCGGCCGGACATGTTGAGATATCTAGGGTTTCCCAAACTGTCCTTGTGGCAGCAGCAGCAGCATGGCCGCTGACCCTCAGCGGTATACCATCAATCAATCAATCAATCAACCTATCTATCTATATATGTCTACCAATCACTGTATCAATGGCTGTCAATGCGTGCAGGTGCTACTAATGCCTACCTGGCTCATAATGCGGTCGGCGCCGGTGCCCTCGTCGTCGAGGAAACGAATGTCGCCGTTGTAGTTTGGCACGAGCTTGCGGAACTTGATCGAGGCGCGCGAGATGGCGCCGGCCGCCGCACCAGCGGCGAGCTCGTTCTGTTCGGCCGTATTTGGCACGTACTGCTTGATGACGAGCGGCGTGAGGCGTCGCGGAGCTCGCCGCCGATAGCCGGACCGGCCGGGCACGCAGGCCTCCGTTGCGTGACTGGCCAGCATTACGATCGTGGTGACGATTGTCACCGTGACGACGCAGAGCGTCCTCGGCGTCGCCGGTAGCACAGACATGCTTGCCGGTACAGAAACTGCCGGTGTCTCACCGGACCCACCTGACGAACTCACAAACTCACGAACTCAACACCTGCACTCTCCAACCGTAACGTTCAACGTCCGCCCAGATCAAAAGATCACCCGAGACCACCAACAACCAGCTCCAAGAACGACAAACACGACCCACGGTCGGCAAACGTTCAGAATAGCGGCCAGAACAGCAGCAGCAACAGCAATAGGTCGGGACCGCGCGATCGCTGCTTTTAGGAGGGAGGAAATCGCGCGGCTGTCAACACTGCCGCAAGAGCTGTTCAGCAAGAGCACCACCCGACAGCGAGAACAGGGTGAAGTATGATGCTGCTGCTGCTGATGATAATGGTGCTAGTGATGACGATGGTGGTGGTGATGAAGTATGATAAGCCCAGCAGCAGCAGCCACAATGGTAGTAACAATGCCGACTGTATAGGTAGAATGATTGCCGTGGACTCGGAGTCCGCCGACAATTCGTTTATCTCTATCTGGAGTCGGCGGCGTAACTAGCCAGCTGTTGCCGGACTGATCCTGCTCTACCTGTCCTACTCGGTACGCTCAAGTGTCATTGACATCATGTCATTGGCGCGGTTGGCGATAGTCGAGTGGCTGCTCAGCAACATGGCAATAAGTTTCACGAGTTTTGCGAGTGCAGCCGACGACAGCAGAAGCAGCAACAGCAACAGTTAACGACGCGTCGCACGCTCGGCCCGTTAAAGGCCCATTTGCATGACAGGGTCTTCGTTTCGACGTAGAGCAACGGCGATTTCCAATTCCGGCGATTAGCAGCTGCTTTGCCACCAGTAGCTTCATCACCGAAGTGCAGTGAGACCGCTGAACTGAGAACGAGATCAGCTGATAGCTGCAGAGAATCCACGTTCGAGTTTCTTTGGGCTGCTGGTGGTGGTGCTTATGGTAAAAGTCGTCGTCGTCGTCGTCATCACCATCGTCTGCAATCGGCGGTTATTCCACAGTGTACTACACATAAGCTCACATGCGTTGACATTTCGGCACGCGCACTAATTCATTCACACATACACACCGATACCGACACAGTCAGGTAGGCAGACAGACAAGCACGGACATTTGCGAGTACGTCGCCACCGTAGAACACACGACCCGATATACCCGCAATGTCGATTTAAAATCTCAACGATCTGAAGATCACAGAACGCATCTACACAATTGACAGGCGACGTAACGGTGGTACGCAGATACTGGTGTCACGCACGAACGATGTGGCGACACGCTGCATTATCGGCAGGATCGGCAGGACAAGGCTGCAACAAGAGGCTTTCTTCACTGGCGATGCTTTTGATTTGTATTGTGAACATATGTCGTTATCGGTCTTGTCGTTGTTGTTATTGCTCTTTTTACTGTTGTTGTTGTTGTTGTTGACGATGGTACTGGATGAGATGCTGATGATAGCAGCAATGACGCTGTTTTACGGAATTGGCGATGTTCAACTTTGCCGACCTGTCGCCGGGGATGAGAAAATACCGTCGGACGAACGCCACATATCAGATGCATTGTAGCATCGGTCTAGAACAAACACATTGCTGGCCGTTGGCCGTACACGACGAAAGCCGTGCAAACCAAAACAAAAACAAGATACGCAAGCACTGCTCTCGTAGTGGGGTCTCAGTAGTTCTGTGAGATCACCGAGCGGCGAGTGAGACGTGCAGGAGCCCGCTTAAGTGCAGCCTAAGCGAACGCGCGTCAATGTGCACCAGTTCACACAACAACGCAAACACCACGATCCACGTGAACCAGTTGAATTACGCGGATAATACGGATAAATTACGCGGTGGTTTCTCGCGTGGTGATTGTCACGGCCAGAAGATGTGCTATCGTGGCGGCGACTGCAGACACATGATCATCATCCGATATATGCCGACAAATCGTGCCAAGTGTGAGCGCAAAACAAACATGCCACCGAGAACGAGTTCGAGAAGAGCACGGAGATGCCGCCCGCCGAACTCTCGTTAGCCTGAGAACGCCGCTCAGAACAACGAACGGCCGGACGGACGATCTTCGAACTTCGGCGTTCAGTGTGGCAGCCCACAACGCACGCAATCTAAAGACCGCACACTGGAAGGTCGAGTAATGACAATGATTATCAGCTACACACCCGCACCTCAGTGAGCCTCACTCAGTAGTGAGTCGTCGTCGTCATCGTCGTCGCTGATGGGTGTTGTGAGTGAATAAGAAGAGGAGGGAGTTCTGGCGACCGTCCGACCCAGAACGAGATTGGGTGGCGAGATGAGAGCAGCGAGATTTGCTCAGGGCGACTCAGGGCGAATACGAAAGACCGTCAGAGAATGAAAGGGGGGGGAGAGAGAGAGAGAGAATGTGAGGTAGTGAAGTAGTGAGGGCGATCGAGAGAGATACAGAGGGAGAGCGAGAGAGAGAGAAATGCCCTACGAGATCCGGTCGATCAGTGGTCACCGAGGGATCGATTCACACCGACCCAGTGAGAAACACACACACAGAGAAAGACGAAGAGAAAGAGAGAGCCCCCGGTTTGTTGGTTGGTTGGGTCGGCCTGCCGGCGATTGGCTTAGTTCGTCATTGGTGTCTTTTCTTTCTCTTGTTGCCGCGGCGGCGGCGGCAGCGGCGGTAGTGTTGTTGTTGTTGTCCGGCGTATCCGGCGTATCATCCACCTTCATCATCACAGCCGTTCCGATTCTGTTCGTTCACCGGGCCGCTGCTCGCTGCTACGGGAGCGGCTGCTACCATAGTCGACGGCCGTCAGTCTCCATAGCGACAGCCGCGGCGCCCGTCCCCGCTACAGCCCCGCACTCAAAAGATTGGAAGCTCTGGAGGGCGGGATCTCGCCGAAAGTCCCGCCTTCGGCGCCGGCATCGTCGACCAATCAGCATCGACTTTATGCGCTGCGTCGTCGTCGTCGTCGCCGCTGCCGCCACCACCACCACCACCACCACCATTACCGCTGCCTCAGTTGCCATCATCGTTACGTTAAGACGCCGCTCACCATCCTTTCTTCCTCGATCTCTCTCTCTCTCTCGGGGCTGGCGGATTCCTTCCACGGGGGCCAGAGGGAGCAGGGGCAATGATGACGGCCTGTCTGTTGTTGCTGGTTGTTGTTGTTGGTCGTTGTTGGTTGTCGTTGTTGTCTAGCCGCCTCATTCATTGCCTCATCATACACTCGTATGCCGGTTGTCCGACTACTGACGACTTGAGAAGCATCCATGACGACGACGACGACGACGATGATGGTGGGACGACGAAGGCGACGCTGTCGAGTCGTCCCCACTGGCGGCACAACACAAATCTTTGTGTGAACAAATTCATGCAAGCGCCCTACACATTCATCGGGCGCGTGTGTGAATGCACGTTGCTACCACTTTGCACGCACATACTCACTCACGCCATGCTCACCCAGAATTCATCAGCGTCCATGCATGCAGATATCACAATGATAGGTCGTCGTATGTAGCGCTGATACTACGACGAGCCTGCTATCTGTTGTTGCTGTCGCCATCAGCAGCATCACCACCACCGTCAACACTAGAGTAGGAGCCGCTATTGTTACTAGGTGTTG
The DNA here is from genome assembly GCA_003439945.1 of Dermanyssus gallinae. Taxonomy (NCBI): domain Eukaryota; kingdom Metazoa; phylum Arthropoda; class Arachnida; order Mesostigmata; family Dermanyssidae; genus Dermanyssus; species Dermanyssus gallinae. Next base: position 1,492,585 of record QVRM01001782.1, on the reverse strand, counting down.
TTGTTCTTGCTGTTGTGCCCTGCCTTTGCCGTTGTCACTGTTGTTGTTAGAAAGTTACTGTTATTGGTTGATTTTTTCCTGATATTGTAGTCGCTATGATACCTTATGATACCTTATATATATATATATATATATATATATATATAGCCAAAGTTGCACTTGCACTTCAGACTAGCCGTGATATTTACTGGAGACTGGGTATCCAGTTGCATTATGTAGTACTTGTAACACTGCTACAGACAGTATATCCAGATAGATGAGGGTGGCATATCGTGGGCTGTCTTTAGCACGCAGAATTTGCGACAGTAGTTTTGCGCGATATATATATCTATATATATATATATATATATCGTCGTATATGGCAGAAAAATCCGCTTTGTCTAAAAAGGCTACAAAAAGGCAAGTAGGTACATTGAGAACAGTTAACAAGGATTAGACCCTGGCATATGAACTTTTCAAGCTATCACGTTTAATAACCAGAATACAAATTGCCCAGATACAGGCCATACCCAAGCCGCTAACGATCCTTTCCTGTCAACGTTTAGAGTCCGATATCGGAGACAGGGAATTACTGTACTCATATAAAAAATCAAGGCACCGTCAATATGGTACCAAAATGATATCTGTAATTCTTTCTAACTGCTCTTAATGTGGCTAGTTATTTTTTGTAGCTAACATGAGTATTTTATGGAGGAAATTGTTTCATATTTACATGTCAAACAGAACGATCTCTGGTTTGTCTACCGAATAACTCGTTCCCCCGCCAACGTTAAAAATCCGATATCGGGGACAGGGAATTACTGGACTCATATAAAAATCAAGGCACCGTCAATATGGTGCCAAAATGATCCCTGTAATTTTTTTCTAACTGTTCTCAATGTGGCTAGTTACCTTTTTGTAGCTAGCATGAGTATTTTTCAGAGGAAGTTGTTTCATATTTTCTTGTCAAGCAAAACGGTCTCTGGTTTGTCTACCGAATAACTCGCTCACCTGCAATGGCGCCTTTCGTAAAATGATGTCCGACCACCCACAACAATATAACTAATAATCGTCATTAAACTCTCACTCGTAAACAAGACATTTCCACTCTTCCACTAGAGAAAATATTTTGTAACAAAATGTACCTTTACTTGAAAGAGGTGTGCTTAATTGAGGAACACCTAGTATATATATATATATATATGTTTCTAAAACCGACCTAGATATAGCAGAAATAGAAATGTCTGAGGGCCTAAGAAAAATATATTCGACGTTACTTATCTTGATTGCTTCGTAAATAGTGTGACAATTAGCTGTACTTGTGTGAAGCATACTTAAGTCTATGAAGTTGGATTAGAGGTATACCATCCAGCACTGAGACCCCAATAAAGCATAGTTTTAAAATTTGGGAACACTAAATTCTCTACAACCACTTACAGTCGTCGAGCCCGGTGGCGTGGTGGCATGCGTCTGCGCCTCGCGACCGGAGGAGACACATAGGTGCGCGGGTTCGAGCCCCACCGTTGCACATTTGTATGTATGGGGGTCCGTCTATGAAGCAATGCGAAAAGCAGTCTTATGGACGTTAAATCTTGGCTGAGAGTCAGCCCCGAAAAGAACCACCCACAGTCGGGCACTCTTCGGCGTGTTTTGGCCCCCCGCAACTGCATATTTAGCAAGTGTTTTAGAGGGACAAACAAGAGATTTTAAGCTATTTGTTTCAGCGTCCAAGAGCGATGGAATACGCCTGAACAGGATACAAATGTTATGTAGGTAGATTAACTAGAAAATGGGCCGTGCTCAGGTCGATCAGGCAGTTGTATTCATTTTGACTATTATCTATTATCATTGAGATCATTGAGTATTCGACTGTTTGTCATCAAGGACGATAAATTCCTATCTTTGCCACCTCTGTAAACCCCTGATATTTCTCAATGATACACTCTTTGCTCTGTACCTTCTTTATTTTAGATATACATGTAAGCAAATAAGTAAGAACAAAACGTAACACCAAGGCAATTAAGTTTCGTCGTGAAGGACGTTTAGCTACAAATTCGTTGCTGTGAGAGCCCATTATAGTCTGTATACTCTTTCCCATACTTGGGTCTCCGGATTAGCTACAGGGAAACATCTTTCACTGCACACATCGAGGACAGTGTCTTTCAACTCGGCACTGGCAGCTCTCTACGGAGGGGTCGGAGATGTACGGCGACTGTCTGTTGGTACGGCAGTGCGCTTGTTTATGCTAAAAACTCTGCCAAAGTTGGCATATAGCTTAGGCAGAATGTGGCAACACCTATCTCAAGCGAATTTCAATTTGCTTGAGAAGTGCTTTACACTATACACGAAGCGAGTACTTTGCCTATCAATGAGAACGAGAAGCCGCTTCGTGTATGAATTGTCGGACTGTGCGCTGATGGTGGACATGCTTCGGCTTAGGCTGCGTATGCCTGTAGCGAAGCCACTTAACCAATTCTTGGGAGAGTGGCGACACTAAGTTACGGAGGCATCGACGGAGGTAGGAACGCTCGACTTCTTTGCACTTCTTCTCTCGGTGAAACAGCAGGACAACAAATAATTGTGTTTATTAATAACATGAACCATCTTGTACGTACTCTATTTGAGTAAATTAAATATGATTGATATTGGCTAAAAATATATGTCAGATGGTCATACAAACTGTACGCAGATAACCTGAAGATCTATACGACTGTGAATTATATATATATAGTTTGTGTGGTCGCACACATTAATGTCGCCATAAGGACATTAGTGCACACTTATCAAAAAACTCTGATAGAAGACCGGAAGAGTTAAGCAATCAATATAAACGACCCTTAACACGGAACAGACGAATATAGAAGGCGGTAGACAACAAAAAACTGCGTTTGCTCAGTAATAAAATCAAAGAAAAAGTTATACACTTCGAAATATCACGCAGAAGGATCAACAGCTTACATCTAAGTGAAGTTTTCAGGCTGACCCTCACCCGAGATTTAACATCCACGGAACTGTTTTTCATATTGCTTCATAGACGGACCCGCATAAATACAAATGCGCAACGGTAAGGCTTGAACCCGCGCACATATAGGTCTCCTCCGGTTGCGAGGCGCAGATTTTAGCCACCACGCCATCGGGCTCGACAATAAGCTTACATCTAGCCCTTGTCACTCACACCTTGTCTCGGAAGACTCGAGAGAGAGAGAGAGAGAGAGCGGCACACCTCACACGTGTCACGAGACCAAAACCGCGAGAAAAACCCGTGAAAACACAGAGCTCGCCGCATACGACGAGGAATAAGTTGCCGATCTTAAGGCGGTGACAGAACTTCTTAAGAGCTTAAAGTAAAAGCACCCAGCAAGGGTGTATATAAAATTTCTTCCCAGCAATTTCTTCCCCAGCAGTCCATTGCGGCGTCCAATGGACTGCTGTGGAAGCGTAATAACAAGCACAACGACAACAACCCCATTCGAGTGGATCGGTCTGTTGGCCGTCTATCGATATTTGTAGCGATGGAAGGCCACGACAAAAAGTCTCAGGCCCGTGCCAGAACCCCCCAAATCGGACGAATCACCATGAAAAACTGCCAAAAGAAGATAGAACACGCGCAAGACAAACCAAAAAAAACTGAGGATCAGATTGTCGAAACGGAAACGCTTTTAGTCTTTATCAAACTTATAAAAAAAGGCCTCAGCCAGTATTGAAAAACACACGTTTTTCCTTAGACAGCATAGCTACTCAAAAGAACATCAGAGTAATTTTTGTCACCAGAGGATCCGAAAACGCAATGCAAAAAAATGACTGACAATTTCCGCTAGCCAAAAATACCTCTAGCCTGCAGTCTGGTAGAGTTGCAGTTCTAGGAAACTGCATACAGCTTAAACTGGACCATGCCGACGCCGAAGAGGTTCGAGAAGACGAAGAAATCACAGTTGGCCCTTCAAAATTGTTGAGCACTTTGGTAATTGGAGTGATTCGCCGCAAGATAATAGAAACGTTTTTAGAGGTTCTCTCTTAAACACTAGAAAAGGGTCATAGTCTTCAAGCTTAATATCCCTTGGTCCTGACATCTCCCTAGAATGGGAAGAAGATACAATTAGAAATGCAATAGAAACATGCTGCAGAAGGACCGGACGTAAGGATGACATCACAAAAGACTAGCTTTGCCGTGCGTGACGCGGCGCTTTGCCTCCACCAGAGAAGCAGAGATGTGTCCGCATAGATACTGAAAAGAAGACTTCTCACAATACATGATGAAAAGACTTGTTCACAGACAAAAGGCAGGAATGTGAATACAGACAGTCACCGCAGGTAAAGGTGGCGATATTTTCATGAGAGTTGTGAAGGAAAACCAGGAAGTGGTGCAACGTTTGCTGACGCGGCAGAGAACTGGGGGAGAAATAGACACCAGAAGATATACCGGTCCCACTGTGACTGTCGTCCTACGAAAATCGACCCCTTCTTGACGGTGGTGAGATGAGAAAAAGTTGCCGGAAATACTTGAGATCGCCCTCTCTACATGCTACAAGACTCAAGGACACAACTGGGATCTCAACTGGGACACACAGCCAAACAATGCAAACGCAAAAACGCCGTTGTACAGAGTTGCTACAAATGCGGCAATGAGGGTCATTTTGCTAGTGACTGCAAAGTAGAAACTTTCAGTGTTACACCTCTGCTGAGAAGGGGCATAAACCTCGCACGACCATATGCCTCCTATACCTCGGCCGACAAAAAATCAAGAAAAGGAGCTAATAACTGGGTGATTGACTCCGCATACGACACTTGACTATTTGGTAATCATACTTTAAAAAACTAGATTAAAGCGAAAGGTGTAGGGAGAATGCTATATAAGCCCCGCCTGCCCACACAAGGAGTTCGAACAACTCCTGGCCAATCTCACGACGTCAATACTTAGCCTGAAACCGGGCACTTTGTTTGTTAATATCCGGAGATTTTAACTCGGCAGCAGAGATATGATTCTCTCAGCGGACAGACAAGCGGGGCGAACCCTTTTAGAATGAGCAGCGTCAAACTACTTATGCGTTCTCAACGGCAATACGCAAGTGACCCTTTGGCGCTACAGTTACGAATCATACGTAGACATAACACTCCAAAACTCTCAGATAGCGCGGAAGGTGTAGCGATCATCTCTGTGTGGAGATTCGGTTAAATCTCTAAACTACTCCATTGTTTCAGCATCAGAGAAAGCTGTAATAAGCAAAATAAAGCAATCCGATCTTTCCAAGATTCGGGAGCAGCTCAAGGTCAACCTCGAGAAGGCGTGTGCAAAAACCGCAACGGTGAAGATGCACCCAAGACGGCAAGGAACACATGCATTGCCGATAAGCGCAAATAATGCAACAAAGCCAGAAGGGCAGTGAAGCAGATCCACTGAGACAACGAAGAGCATATATATATTTTCTGGGCTGACTCTCAGCCAAGATTTTACGTCCATGGGACGCTGCTTTTCGCATTGCTTCATAGACGGACCCATTACATACAAATGTGCAACGGTGGGGCTCGAACACGCGCACCTATGTGTCTTCTCCGGTCGCAAGGCTGCAAGCGGGATGCCCCACGCCACCGGGCTCGACAACGAAGAGCATATGCAGGCACTCACTGGGTATAAAAGAAGCAAAGTAATTCTCAAGCACGCCATTGTTAAAAACAAAATGCTGGCAATAGCTCCTAAAACAAGTCCAAGAGGACCCATGGGCAAACCATACAGAATTGTATACGGTAACAGACTTAACGAACAGGAAACAGCCGACATCCTTGCTAAGCCTTTCCCGACTCACGGCTTGTTTATAAGAGCTGCTTATGAGAACACACCCGAGTAGCAGAAGATGAATTCCCTGTAATCCAGCCGTTTGAAGTTGACCTAGTAGCTAACAAGCTCAAGACGGGAAAGCTCCAGGCCCTTACGGCGTTCGCCCGGCTGCAGTTAAGCTCCTGTTGCCCTGCGAATGAAGAGTACCGGTCAACCTGTTTACTAAGCGCCTTAGCCAAATGATGTGAAGCCATTATCGAAGACGGGCTTGGGCTGTTTGCGGAGGAGTGCGGACTCCTGTCACAGGCACAACTTAACTTCAGTAAACACGAACCCTTTTTCGTGACACAGATCCGCACGGGCGTGGAAACTTCCAATCAGACCGCTTCCGAATAGGCCCCATTAGCGATTAAACAGATTCGCGAGAGATGCACTAGAGTGAGAATAACGCTCTTCGAAGTTCAGGACCGCCCGCGAAATAGTATTTTGAATTGTATTCGTGGAGTACATCCTAGGTTCAACCCAGGCGTTTGAAGTTGGAACGGAAGTAGCACATGAGGTGGTAAAACCAAAGACTGAAGATGTGAGAAGAAGCAAAATCATTTTGAAGCCGACGCGGCAAAAAAAAAGCGCAACTTAAAATCAAACGGGTTTGCAAGGGCTGGGTGTGGCAAAGTGCGTTTGACATGTGGGGGAACCCGTAAGCGACCCCCGGCCAAAAGATCCGATAGGGCACTCGCCACTTCTCCTGGTGGCCCATAGCACTGTTCTATGGAGATCTGGGTCACCAGGAGATTATAGAGTGAAGGTTAGGGAAGGAGGTGCGCTAACCACCAAAGGATAAAAACGACTTAATGATAGATATATGTTTGACAAAATAGCCACCATTTGAAATTAGTATTATGTCTTTAATACACTTGCCTGCGATGTTATGCAAGCCTAGAGAGGATAGTAAAGATAGAAGATAGTAAATTTTGCATCGGTTCTAATTTTTCTCAATCACTTCAAGAGCTCGGTGATTGATGTTTTTGCAGTCAACGTAGGCATCGACAAGGTAACCCCCTGGGAGGCAACATTTAATTTTGCGAGCGTGATCTTCAGACGCACCCTTCCAATGTCATCGTTCAACCAAAAGCTCTGTTTTCACGCCTAGATACCGAATCATCGTCATCCAAAGCTCTGTTTTTACGCCTAGATACCGAAATGTTTCTGGTACCTACTCATGAAGTACCACTACCGATGCCACACCATGCTCTCAGCATCTGGTCAAGGTTGATCGGTTCTCGGCAGTTCCTAAACAGGCCCAGGGGAAAATGGGCCGTGACTTCATGGACTTTGTTGTCTAGCCACCTGGAGCGTCAAGAAGCGCTCCTGGCTTAGAAAGCACGACGTCTGGGGTGATTTTGAAGTGAGGCCGCTTGAAGATAAGAAAACGACCGACGAACAACGTACCCTAGAGCCAAATTCAAGGGTTTGTAAACTGCTCATAGCATCAGGGACAAGGTGTCATTGGCGTAAGCTGTGGACCTACTTCATCAGCATGGTCTTAGAAAAGACCTCTTATTTGCAATAGCAAGCTAAATCTTTTTAGAAATTGCTAAAACACGTGTGCGCTTTTCGTCGATTTTTGAGCTGCTTTTAACTCAGCATCCAGAGACATCGTCTCGACCGCCTTGTCAATAATTATTGCAATAAAGTTTAGACAGGGAGAGACATCGCTACAGAGGACAGCATTGTTAAGTGATTTATCGCTATTTTACGTCAGCAAATGTCCGCACTATGGTATAATTCTTGCTTTCAATAATCGCAGTGTCGGTCCCCGTAACAAGAAGGTGGAGGGGAGCCACGGTGGCTGCGTCAATAATATGCATTGACTATATGGGATGTTACACATTGGGCTGCTTAGGCACTAGAAGACTCAGAATGCGTCCTCCTGGATACGTTTGCAGTGAACTCGTGCTGATCAGGAGGATTGGACTCTCTTACATTAGGGCAGAAGCGGTTATCTGCTGAACACTCGTTTGCAGAAAAAAGCGGACACAGACGCATAAGGCGGCATTGGTCTGATATGCCGCCTCATGCCTCGCCGCCTATGCCGCCTCAATATAATATAGTAGCTGGATTATGGAAGAAATTCCGCATGCAAAAATAAAAAAAATGCCGTTTACCACCGTTAAAAAGCAAAAAGAATGGAAAACTTAGTGCTAAATGGAAACAATATTCAACAGGTTTGAGAGAATATCAACAGGCGAGAGAAGCAGAATCTTGCAAGAATAATAATGAGTATTGTCATGAAAGCGGTGGTCGAGTAAAATCGGATAAATGGATGGCCTCGGGTAGACTGGTTTTCGCGTATATATATATATATATATATATACATCTACTTACTTAAAATCATTGCGGTTGATGGTAATGCTAATAATCATCGTAATTAACATTTATTATTCAAAATTTGCACGGACATTGCTAACTTTGCGAACATCTCTTCGAACGTCATTCTCGCTTCTAAAGAGTATCCTAGGGACATTCACCTACATTTCACATATTAACAATAGTAATACTATTTTTAATAATGACAATTAAAATCTAAACATTAACAACAATAATAATAACAGTGTTGCCCTTGGTACGGGTAATCGTCACATAAATTATGAATTATTTGTTGAATGTTTTGTAACAATAATGACATTAATAACCATTGCCCATTCTCAATTATGGTAACGATTAAAATGCTAATGACAATGATGACATAAACACTATTTAACGTAATGCAAAAAAAATGTATATATATATATATATAAACTTCGTAATTTATTCATTCAAATATGACAATTAACATGATAATTATATATATATATATATATATATATATATATATATATATATACAGAAAGTTAAAAAATATGATTGTATGTTGTTCTTTTTGTTGCTGCTGTTGTTTAATTTCTATTACCAATGTTATGTCTTTATTATACGACTTATATTAAAAACCATATTGTTGTGTCTTGTAGTCTTGTCGTTGTCACGATTGGCGTTTATCTGTTTTTTGGAAGCGTATTTCTGGTGTGCCAGTGTCCACTGTGCTTACCGTTCGTTCTATTACTACTGCTACTGTTATGGTTGTTGTAGTTGCATCTGTCCTAGTATACATCGTGTATTACAGCCTCAATTATTCTACCTATTCAGGATACTTTTACGCAATGTATTTGCTTCTGGTTGCTTTGGTTGTCGTGCTGTGTTCAGGGTATGCTAGATGCCTGCTTCAATGTAGCTGTGCGCCGACCGCGTTGATTAAATGAGAACGACGAACACGTCGTTCATGGAGAACGCAACGAGAGTGCAGGCCACGACCAATGGCGACACACGGGCCGTACGGGGTGAGTCTCCAGCAGTTCGGCAACGGACTCGATAAACTGGAACGACTGGACGTTTAATCATACGTCAATCATCGACCACTCATCTAGCTAAGCTTACTTTGAGGACGATGATGACAATGATAAACACCAAATTACCGAATATTGGTCTTAATCGGCCGCCGGCGTACTTGTCGGCGACCTCTAACGTTATTCGAACTAGAACAACCAATGATAATTATGCCGTTTATCTACCGCCTGTGAGCCTAGACAGTCGGACGACTATTGATCAGATCCGACCTTTTGTTGATTACGTATCTCTCTCTACGTCAGTGAACAAATTATTCCACTAACTATTCCACTCATCCAATTCAGCTTGAAACAGATCTCCAGCCAGCGTAAACAAACGTCGATCGTCGAATATCGCCGGATCCGCCGAAGTGCGGTGATCTTTTACCCTAAATCTCTCTACGTTCATACTGGAGTGTCTTCATTTCCCCCACCACTTGCGTGATTCTCGTTTTCATTATCATCTTAATAATAATGTTTTTTTCTTAAACAATAAATATACTAAAGTTTGCCGTATCCACGCGTCATTCCTAGTACTAATAGTAGTAGTGGATCTCTGCTCAGTGCTGCTCTGCTAACAGCATCAAACTAATAAAATTTGTTCGCATGATTGGTGTTTTGTGCCAATCACCTTTCGACACATGGTTCATTACTACTATTGTTGTTGTCGTTATATGTCTACACATATCAATTAGTGCTACTGCTTTTTGCTTACGTCATTTTCTTTTATTTCTGTCCACTTAAACAGGTGTAACAACGGCCATCGTTACCGCTGCTATTGTGTTACTATATGATTATTATCATCATTATTGGCATTATTTTGCTTCTGCTGTTGTTCCTGTTGATGTTAGAGATTACTTACTAACTTTGCTGTCTATAAATAGCAAGTGAAGGTCCAAGGTCAGCTGCGCACATTCCTTCGACTTCGCTGTGACGTCCAACTCTCTTAAGTATACAATGGCTTATATATATATATATGCAATAAAATGCCTAATTTGAATGATGAGTAACATGTACAACGCCGCCGGCGAGCGGGGACGATGGCGCGTCGCAAGGGCAACAGTCGCACTACGCAATGAACAGTGAACAGTACCGCTGGGAGTGCAGTCAGCGGTAATACACATTAACGCTCACTACTACTACTACTACTACGACGGCGACGACGATGAAAATGACAACGTGCTTGACAAATACACAGCTTGCTGCCCTATGCGTGCTCAAAAGGGGGATATTCTGCTGTATATATGCATATATGTGTCTGCCTGTCTATCTATGTGTCTATGTATGTATATAAGTACAATATTGGTATGTGTGGTAGACATCCGATGGGACTTCACAGTGCACAGCAGTGGCTTCGATGTGCTAACGTGTATTGTTGTGTGTAGTGTTCATGGATGTAGTCCGGGGCTGGCTCGACGCAAAGCATCGATTGCGATCAGGTCCGCGGCAGCTATATATATATAATATATATATTTATATATATATAAGCTGACCCTATGGAGCAAACCATTTGCGCCCCTTTGCTGCCGGCAACTCTTCAGTTTCCACCTGGATAAAGTAGACATGTTCTGACAGGGTCTAGTACGAAACGTCTATACATAAGTTTCCTTATGCTCAGATGCTATTTTTATATCTTGAATGGCAGTTTGTGAGTAAACAAGGGGAGGAATATAATGACCGAGCAAGATGGCTTAGTGGCAAAAGCCTTTGCCCTGCATTCGGGAAGCATGGTTCGAGACCCAGACAGGCCACTCCTAAATTGGTTTTCATGGGTCCCAATTTTGACAAGGTGAATGCCGACGTGGACTAAAATGATCCGACCGTGATCGGAAAAACTGAGAGCACAGGTGTCTCAGTAAAAAGAGTTCGTGCATTACCATCCAACCCCCAATAAAAAAAAGTGGGAAGAATAATTCAACGTTTTGTATTCATTTGGAGCTAACAGTGTGCAGATTTCGCTGCGATCTAAAGTGCAAGGGTTCAAATAATCACCAAATAAGGGTCCTCATCGGAATTAAGACCAACCAAGGAGCAGTCTCCGGCAGCAATAGGGACTAACACAACATAGAGCCAAGCCTGTCACGCCTTTGCACACACGTTCAGCTCCCGGAAAAGCCACCAAGGTTAAAACAAATAGTATAGCAGCAAGCAGGGGGGAAACTGAGGGAGTAGCTTTCTTGAGTCCCACTGGCGCATAGTAAACACATAGGACGACATCGAGTGAATGCTGATATAAAGTAAGTATGTCACATCATGAACGACTTATGTCACACTATAAGCCATTGTGCATAGTACTCTTTATACGATCATAATAAATTAATGCTTGCTCGAATGTAGAACTAAACTTCGCTGCGCGACCTTTGTTACAGTGTCGAAACAAACATCCGCAGTTCTAGTTTGCTTCCACTAGTACAAAGGGCCGCTATTGGCGTCATTATCAAGCTTGAAGGACGTCAGAATCTAACGGGCCGCACCACTGTGAGATTTTCTGGGCTTGAGACATGTATTAAAAAATTATTCACATGTGATTGACCGTATGCAGGGAAAGACGCTAAGAGGAAGGCTGTGTTTGGTCCAAAAACTCACCGTATTGGGGCCAAGCCCTTTGGGTTCCCCATGCTGGATTGCCACCTTTTGCGTCCTAACCATTTGTGCTTAGACTAGATTCTTGCCATCTACTACGTGGCAATACGGGCGGAGAGGGCAGTATTACTTATGGACAACACACTCCAAAACGGAGCTACCTTAGCTCAGCAAGCCGAGGGGCAGTGCTGATGACAGTAGATTCACAATAGGGAGGACAGACATATCGATGGTGTGCAAAATTGGCAGTCACGCATAGAGCATTCTCATCGAGGCGACACTAGATGTCGGAGCCCACAGTGATGGTCACACGATGGTGACCCACAGCCGTATAATAATCAACGAGAACCAGAACAATAGTACAAGTTATTACAGGCATACTTAAATTGTCCTTCACTTGCCTTCTGCCGAGACACGGATTCTCTCACCCGAAAAACGCACGGATGCTCTCCTATTGGGGTTAAACTTACAACACAGCAACAAACAACGGCGTGCCTACGTCGTATAAGCCGAACGGTGGACGGTGACTGGCCGCGTTTTTGTAGAATTTTGTAGAATATCGTAAGAACGTGACAACGCAGTCGTCATGTCGTTGTCTGCCTGAACGTCGAAAAAGCGTCCGTTAGATGAAACAGCAGTAAGTCATGATATTCACACTAGTGTTCCTGCAACAATTGGACCGTAAACAGTTTTGACGCTAGGGATTGATAGATTTGTACGACAACAAACAGCTACCAACAGGAAACAATAGTTCTCATCTTATAATCCTATACACTGTTTACATTAAAAACGATGAAATATACATAAAATATCAACGTGCATGCACTAGAAGTACCTAATGTTTTCCATGAACAGAACATATCTAGTGCGAAACTAAGCAAATATTGCAAATACATAACACAAACAAGACTCCCGTGGTTAGGTCGGCAAATCAGTCAATCCACAACACCAATTTTATGTCTGAACCGTGTGACCAGATGACTCGACAGTGCCGCTTCTCAAACAAGCCATTTTGGAGGAACCAAATGTCTACGACGCTCCCCATTTGCAAAGTTGTCGCTGTCTAGTGCTGTACACGAAAAGTCGATAAATAATAAATCGCCTTCACTAGGACGTGATACCGACTAGAGACAGGATGTTGGGCACGATGCGGCGCTTAGTGTTCGATGAACCGTAACACTTTTCAGGATTGCTAATTACAGGATATGACGCCAGAACAGAGACACTTGTTAACAGGTCGAACTACTGACACAATCACAAACCCTTGCTACTTATTACAATCTATCCCAGTATGATCGGCAAGGTAAGTCAAGGCGACGTCAGTGCCGCCATGATAACTGCTGTTCTAAAATCCATAACTGTTTGCGGTGGTGATGCTGTTGTTGTTCTGGTTGTCGGTGCCATGCCGTTTTTATCGTTGTCGTGCCAGTTGTTATAGCGGCTGGGTTTTATTCTTGTTGCTTATACTAAAACTACGATTTGCTGTTTATTCTGATTGGCAGAAGCCGCTTCTTCAACTTCTGACCCAGATTTACCTGCCATCTTCGAGGTAATCCCAGACGGTAAATATAATTATCAAACAAGTGCAAGGACGCTATAAACAAACAAACAAATAAATATACATTGCTTATATCTATAACCAATGTCACCATGCTTGGCTGTGGTGATCATCGCGGGTCGGTGCAGCCCTTGTTTAAACTTGTCGCAGCGGCTTTAGCGGCTGCGGAGGCCGCTGCAACTTGGTGCTTAGTGTGTCCGTGGGGATTCATATACTATTCGTAATAATAATCATAATTAATATACATCGCCGTCGTCACATTCGACTGGACACGTGACCGTTGTTGCCCCGTATCGTAATGGTCTATGGTTTGTCCTTTGCCGCATAACTTATATTGGAGTCTCTTACTGGCATTACGTTAGTATGTACAAAGTGGTAACATACATACACATACATACACACACACACTCACAATTAATTGTTTCATATTCGATTCGACTTGCGTGTACTAGTGTGGCCTATCACTAAGCACGAGTTTCTAGCTATCCACATCATTTCGATCGACACACATCACTACGTCTTCTTGATCATTAGCCTAAGTATTCTAACTCGCCGCATACACCGTCCTCACGCTAATGATCATCATATTATTCTCATCACCACCATCACCACCACGACGACCGTCAATCCGGTAGCAGCCTTGTTTTGTCGTTTTGCAATCAATCAATCAATGAATACATCTAACTAATAAACAAACTACTACCACCATTCAAAAGCTTGTTTTGCACTCGCGACTCCATCCGTGGCGATGCTCTCCTACGCTTTCCCTCCCTCAATCTATCTCGCTTCACTACCTGTTTTGTAACTGTTCCCCATCAGTCGTATGCATGGCTTACTGTTGTTTGTATATATATATATATATATATATATATAGGCGCGATTGGACCGTATATGTAACCAGCATACTGATCCGCTGCTGATGATATCAATTGTTGGTCTTGTCTCTTTGTCTCCCTAGTTGCACACACACATGTATATCTAGTCCTTAGTGTGGTCGGCGTCTCATTCAATCGCTGTTGAATGTGTCCCTGCTACATCTGTGGTGAAGGTCATTGGTGGTGCGGCTGCTGTACTGAACGACAATGGGTTGTAGTAAGACTCGTCGTCGTCGTCGTAGTAGTAATAGTAGTTGCGTTGGTGGTAGCGGTAGGGCGGCGCTTGTTTATCCGCGATGCGAGTAGTAGTAGTAATAGCTGGTAGTCGTAAACGGTTGCCGCTTCTGTTGCTGTTGCTGCTGCTGTGCCATGCCCATAACTCGTGGACAGGTGGAGGGTGAGATGATTACTAAGCACGACGACTCCTCCTTTGTGCTGTTGTGGCTGTTGCAGACCCACGTCCCGTTTACGCTCTGATCCAAGGATGGAGACAACCAATACGGAAATGGTGGCGGCTGAGGCTGGTTTCTCCTTATAGAAGTCGGGCGGGCCGACACAAACCTGCCTAGGTTTCTTCGGCTCCCCCAGCGGGCAACGCCAAAATGCTATACGCCAACATGTTCTGCTGGCGTGTCCTTTTCGAGTGAGTGGTCTGCGCTCGCCGTCTAGTTCGGCCAGTGTTCGCCGGATACTGCTCGTAGCCAGCACTGCACACAAAGTGATCGAACGAGTCGGTCATCATCGTCTGTCGTACCCTCGTCGATGGCCGTCGTATCTGCTGCCGCCGAGTCATCCATCCATGAAAGCTAGTCGTCCCAGAATTCGAGGAGTGGCTTGAATAACGCGCCGTCCTCTTAGCATGACGGCCTCGCTGGCTCTTACGGTGCTGAAATTCAAAGAGGAAACATTATATATATTAATATATAGTAAGGAAAAACCACTTGCTTTTTGTATTGGATTCACAATAATGCCAATCATGGCCTACATGGTTAGCTCTAAAAATGTTATTTGCTCGTGTACTCGCGACGACTCCACCTAGAGTTCGTAACTCGGCGAAGCGCTGTTTGTCACTCGTTCAAATAATATGCGAGTTAATATCACGTACTGTTGACCACAAATAGAATTACAGTAAACAAGTAGGAAACGATAAGCACCAGAAGCCAAGCCAGTCATAATCAACAATCAAGTTGTCAGCCAAACATGTGTAATGTGAGGCTACTACTAGGTTATGACTGCATATTTGTCAAGGCTACCACCTACCGGTAACTACAAGTAGTTAATTACTGCCATTCCGGTGAGACGCCGGCTGGGAGGCGCCCGTGGAGGCACCTACGGCGATGGCCGCGTGCCCGGTACCACCCATAGCTGGCTGAGCGTTCACAGGCAACGACGAAAGGGAGGCGCCCCCAGCGCTGCCCGATAGTGGGGTTGTCCCACACGCTGATCCTGGGGCTGTAGAAGCGCCCCCGCCTGCTGGGGCAACCCCTGTTGCGGTCGCCGCGCCGATCGACGGCCCCGTCGGGCCCCCCGTAGGCGTCGCTGCCGGCTGAACTTTGCTAGCTGTCGAATTGGCTTCGTTCGTAGTACCGTAAATCTTGCCGGCCTTCTTCGCCATGGACGAGAGCAGCTCAAGCGAGTTCTTGTGGGTCGACTTCAAAGAGATCAGCCATTCCTGGACAAGCAGAGACAGGAAACAAGAAGAAGAATAGGTACACATGAAGATTCAAGTGGTTTCACTAATGAGGCGATTACTGAATACTACTTCGACAATTATATATATAAAAAAAAAAATATATATATATATATATACGTTAGTAGAAGTTGACAATAATCGTAGGACCTTGGTTTCTGTCCTCAGAGTTCCGCGTCACATAACGTTGGTGTAATTTTTTTTCAGTTTTTCAAGTGACGCTTACGGCGATTGGCTATTCTGCCGTTACTTTTTGCTGATAACAGGTAAGACGACACGTACTTACCTTCAGGCCAATCTCATCTTGATTAGTTAGAACAATACGTGCGTCCTTTTCCTTCTCCGTTCGATCTTTCATTCGTAAAACGATGCATTGTTCACCCTGTGAATCATATAGAGAAAGACGTATCATCAGAGAAATCCAATAACTAAGAAAACTGTATGCATTTGACGTAATCCAGCTGCCGAAGTGACAAAAGTTTGTCGTGAATTGCCAACTGAGTCTCAGCAAGACACACACCGAATCAAAATATATTCCTTGGCAGCCGCAGGTATGTCTTAAGGTAAAAAAAAATAAAATGATCTTAATCTACAAAATACCAGAGAGATAGGTTTGTCTGCTTTAAATAAGACGATCATATACATTTTCAGGTATACTACTTAATTTAGGAATAAGAAAATTGAGCTGTAATGGACAAATGTTTTGTACGACTCACTTCTCAGGGGAACGGAATGCCCGACTTAATAGACAGCTATAATAAATCAAGCAAAAGTGCAATACAACTGCCTGCGGCGTCAACATTTTGCATTATGATTTGTCGTTCGAATATACACCAGGAATTAAAACATATATATATATATATATATATATATATGTGTAAGCAGAAAATGCGATCTTCTGCCTACGTGGTAGAGGATATAAATACATACGTTTTATTTACCATTATTTTTTTACCATCCTTTGAATCAGATGTGCTTGCTGTGCATTGTTAAGTGTAATATCTACTCTGTTATACGACGCGACACCATATATAAATAAATATATATGGAGAAAGAGGTCCCGACTCTGTGTACATGCCATATGACAGATTATATCATGGAGCAACAGACCTTCACGGTGACGTAGTCTGCAGCCACATCCTCAATCTGGTCCATAAATACAAGTTCAGGTTTTCCCGACTCGCTGTGCAACTCTAACCGGTTTGGGTACAGCTTGCCTGCAAAAGATCCAGCAAACAACACATTATATATATACGGTAGCCAAACGGTAGAAAAATAATTAGTTCATGGTAGAAAAATAAACATAACCCTAATTTTTTTCGAGACATTGCGTTCTCAATAGAACCGCTGACACCTATCGGGATCACAAAATGGAGATGATTCACCAAATATTTAGATAAAGTATCATTACTACTACTCAGAGTGTGGATACCAATGTACTGGTCGCACACCTGAGAAAGTCACTTCACCCTAAATTACCTTCCTAGATTCACCTTAACATGGTTTGACATTATATCGGGGTCCAACGCCAACAGATCGTTTCACTATATTTACTCTGATGAGAAGAGTCCTTCTGACCGGGTTGTCCATTCCCTTTTTCTAGCAAGGATACAGCTGTTGGGTAATCAGTCTCTCATACTGTCGTGGCATACTCAATTACACAGGGCCAAATTTGGATATATAAACACAAAGAAAAACAGACATTGTATTATATTTCGACCTGGGTTAACAAATTTATATATTTTTGAGGCGGTGAATCCTTGCATCATAGCACACCTCTAGCTCCACCGTAATAGCTTCAAGCACCGATTTGCCTGAATCGGTGAAACACCTTCCTCTCAATGGTTTATTTTTTTCTCGGAAAGATGATGAAATCGCAGGGTTTCAAGTCGGGCGAATTAGCTGGGTGCTTTATCAGACTCCAGATGCGGATCATCAAAGGCCGTTTGTCTATTTCCAGTACAGGAGGTGGTGCATTATCATGATGGTGAAGCCATCCAAAAGGCTCCTTAGAGTTCTTCCTGGTGAGTGCAGTGGACACCTCTGACAAGGCATTCTGTACTATACTAATCGCTCGTCACAGTACCACCTTCTTCCAGTCGGACCATCGCCACAATTTCACTCCTGGTGAAGAAGATGGCGACCAACATCTTGTCAGACGATCGTGGAGACGTTCACGTTGTAGGTGGGAGCGCTGCAATGGCTGACCACTAGGAGTATGGGACTTCCTAGAGGGTCATAAAAAGTATACCCAAGTCTCACTACTTGCGACGAGTCTCGAAAACTAATAAAATTGGACGAAGAAGACTTTAATCAGAAATTCTCGGGACAGAGAGACCCGCGAGATTTTTTGTCCTGTGACAAATCACAAAGTCTCCTCCAGTGATGTATATGTGCAGGTTTTCTTCAGTAGCAGCCTGTACATGAGCCACAATCTCGTTGTCCGTTGATGTTTGGTGTCCAGTTCGAAATGTTCGGTACCATCTGCACACTCTCCCAAGGATGAGTCTCCTTCCCCACTGAGCGATGTCCAATTTGTATAGTGGATGTCTTTTCAATTCCAACGACCAAATATAAAAACGAGTAAGAACAATAACGAAAAAGAAAGTTTGTCTCGGTGAACCGTACAATAGGCCATAATTTTACCAGTTTAGATATTATAGGCCCTGCATATTACTGGCGCTGAAATTGTAGGCAATAGGAATTCAAGAAAAGCGTTCAGACATAGCTACGTCGGTGAAAGTGCGCGCCGATAGGCGACGCGGCTAGCCTTACCGTATCTCGTCTGCCAGGCTGACGCGAAAGGACCACCGAGCTTCTTGATGTAGCCATGCACGATACAGTCAGATTCCTTCTCCTCGTCGAATTTCACCTAAAACACAATCCCGCAAGATATATATATATATATATATATATATATATATGTATATATGTGTTTTAGGTCGGAGCGTTTCATATATTTTTTAATTCTGATGGTCAAACGCCGTAAGCAACAAAGAGTGCACCGTGCCCAACAATAGGAATTGAAACAGTGGATCACAGTGCCTGCCCAGACTAGGGCTTGGTGCCTTTTCAAATGAACTAAAGTTACTTGGTTAGTGCGACAATCGTCGTTCATAAGTACACCAGAAAGCTCTCAAATGCATAGTGTATCCGCCGATCGCAAATCTGGTGCAAAAGTGTCGTTAACGGCCACGTGTCCAATGGCAGCGGCGGTGACTTAGGAGACTGTCGCATCGTCCTAAAGAGCGAGACTATGCCATTGGCCACCAGTAATAAAAAAATCAATTTGACATTTTTACTAATCAAACTATTCTCCTGAATTCGTTTAGTAGGTCAGAATAAGTAATCTTTCTCTGATAGAAATAGCCCATATAAGTATCGCATGAGGACGCTGTGTGCAACTAACAGTAAAAACTAAGTGATGGAATAAGTAGCCTCTTGCAAGCCAAAACTGGGAATAAACGGGCTTAAGATATGGGAAGTTTCAGCTGTGTGGCTGGAATAGGTTGACCGAGTCTAAAACTACGGCCGCCGCACTCCAGTGGTCCGTAGAAGATACGCCGTGACGGACAAATTATTTTTTGTAGCTTATCCGCAGTTGCAAACGTGTGGTTACGTCATCAGATATAGTACCGACAAAAACACCCATTCCTAGGTGAGATACCATATGGAATTTTGCTGCATGCTTATTACCATATATATATTTATATATACTGAGAGCGATAGCTAACATAGTGATAATCTGACATGTGGTAAACATAAACACACGCATATTACCTTGGAAAAACTTGGCGCCAAACATAACAGTATTTCTATACACAAACCGAGAACTTTTACATAGTTGCTGCATAGTTGTTATTGTTTTGTTATTGACACAGGTGGCTGTCGTATTGCTCGTGTTATTGGTGATGTCGTTGTTGCTTTCACCTTGCTCTTGGCTCGGTTCTTAAGCTCCTTTTTGTCCGTCTCCTGGTTGACGTTCTCAAACACAGTCTCAGCAATCTCCTGTTGCCATCTCTCCGAGATGACGACAGGGAAGTTTTTGTACAACTCCTGGTCCGCTTCAGTCAGTTTGATTCCTGAGTAAAATTGACAGCAACAAGAAACATCTTTTAGTTTGCAGCTCTCACGCGATAAGCATATGTGTCACATTACAAATAAAACACGTTCCTCAATTAAGCCGAATCGAAGCAGCACGGCAGTTATCAAGTAGAACAAGCAGCAATACCCCTAGTAGCGGATAGTTCTAGTAAATGGCCAAATGTTTTGAGTTTCTTTCCTCGTCGAGTGTCGGATTTATGGGGAGCCTAGCTGAATCTATCTACTATATTAAAAATTATGTGCACAAAATTAGATGCAGCTACCCTATTTTTTATAGATCACTTCTGATTGAATACAAAAATAAACAGATGCGCACAATTGCAGAGTTACGCCTATTCAGGTCAAGTCAAAAGCTCGTTTATGACTATGGCCTGCGTTCAAACTTTAATAATAATATTCATTCAACCACAAAGTAGACGATTATATGAAAGAGCCGTCGGCTATTAGGAACTTAACGTGACATGTTTAAGAGGTGAATTATACGAGTCACCGAATTTACATTTTATGAAACCTAAGTCTTTTAGAGCTGTTTAACCTACTATTTGCGATGAGTTCGCAAGTGACCTCATATACATTTATAAATAACGCCGTACGCATGTACTTTTAAGTAAGCAGCTTTATGTAACTGTGTACGCCGATGCGGGTATTCTACGATGATGGCTATCCAGAAACAATTCCCTTGATGCAAGCGTTGAGGAAACAAGCCAAGAAACAAAGATTGAAAGGTAGCATGAAAATAACCCAAACAAGCAGGGTTAAGCAACCAGTTAACCAATGATCGACCGATCGTCGAATAAGACCGTACCTTTCGTGTCTTCTTCATCAAACGAACCGATGTCGAAGGCATCGGCCGCATTTACCTCGCCTCGCGGCGGAATCAGCGGAGGTGAGTACTTCTGCAGGTACACCAGCTGCCAGTCTAACCCAGCGAAGAACGGGTGGCTTTTCACCTCGTCCGCGCCAAGCCCACGACAGCCTGTGTATCGCACGTTATCGCACGGTGTATCGCGTCCATCGCCGCCGACGAACCGCGTCGCGTTGCACGCCACGTTGATACCAACGACGCCGCACGCAAAAATAGTATTGACAAATCCATCAATTGGCAATATCGAAACAAACATACAAGTATACATAAGCACACAATAGTGTCGGCAATTCCATCAATTGGCAATATCGAAGCAAACATACATATATGCATAAGCACACGTACACACCCAAGTCCGCCACCCAAGTAGCAACAAGATATCACTTAACAGTCCAGTCAGTAAAAGCAATAGGCTAATATGAGGCTTTCTCTTTGAGTCCGTCCTGCTTGAAATTTCTAATGGATTGATGATAAACTACTAGGTTCTCGGGTCTTAAAATACCTCACCATAAACAATCTAGAACTTATCATCAGACGTATTAATCTAGGACGTGTCATCTGACGCGAGCTCATGACCTTCTACGTATGGACAATGGCGACCGACGCCGCTTATTGGCACGAAAACTAGAGTGCAATACTTTGCCTCATATTACAAAATAAAACGTATGTTACGTGACCTTTATAGTATGCATTTACACGTATATTGATATAACCTCCATGAATCATGTGCGAGTCGCAGCAGTTAGCAGGCGTACCTAATCGCTTGTCCACGTCTCGGTGCAACAGGCCGTCAAGAAGGTGGCGCAGCTCG
The DNA here is from genome assembly GCA_003439945.1 of Dermanyssus gallinae. NCBI lineage: Eukaryota > Metazoa > Arthropoda > Arachnida > Mesostigmata > Dermanyssidae > Dermanyssus > Dermanyssus gallinae. The sequence goes on along the minus strand of QVRM01001782.1, from coordinate 1,470,925 downwards.
GGCGAGAAGCTATCCGGCAATTCGACATTCATCGTCAGAGTCATGCGATCGATCTCATGTTTATCCTGCAACGACAAACATTCAGTTCGTGTTCACTGATCATGCCATAAGCCTTCAAAACACTAAGCAGACCGGCACCAATCACTGTTATTAATTAAGGCTAGCCGTTAGGATCAAGAAGGCTCGACAACTATTTGGACATCTTGCGGCAATGCAGCCGTCAGCTATAGAGCCACGAAAAATGATTTAGGTTCAATATAGTCCTGGTCTATATACGGCGTGCGTACGTACATAATAAACAGTAGGATAACGTCGACAATTATACTCTGTCCAATCAATTAAGACTGAAAATAAGTTCAAAGCTGTTACTAACCTTGGTTTTGTGTTGACGAAACGGACTGTGTCCTTTCAAGAGTTTGTAAAGCATACACCCAAGCGAGAACCAGTCAGCCGACGAGTCATACGCCGTGCCTTTCGACAACACTTCAGGGGCCATATAGCCGTGCGTGCCGACCGAAGCGTGTGGTTTCTGCAGAGATGAAAAAAACACCAAATTAACCACCATCCTTTGGCATAGAGTTGGCAACAATCCGCTCTCTCGTTAAGTTACGTGGCGCGTCAAATACGTACGACACGACAAATTTTTCCACCTTTAATTGACATATATTACATAACTAAATGTTTGAAGTAGCCGATCCAAATCATTATTAGGTTATGAGGTCCGTCCACGCAACAAACCAGTAGTTCAGTATAACAACGACCACACAGCGCAGGCGCAACATCTGCGTACTGTGCAAACTTTGCGTTGTCACAAAGCGCTTGCTGAATTATGTTTAGTTATGCGACATTTATTAATATTAGTAATGCTCGTCTAAATGGCAGAACAAAACAGCACTTTCATCGGGGCAGAGGACGAACCTTTTTAGAGAAATCACAGGCGAGACCGAGATCGGAGATTCGAACGTGCCCATTCTCGTCGAGGAGAATGTTGGCTGGTTTCAGGTCGCGGTAGACGACGTAACGTCGATGCATGTGCTCCAGTCCAAGTATAACCTGCAAGGAGGCGCATGTTCAAGAGCAGCAGATAAGCACCGAACTATCAAACTCTATGAAAATAAGTATATAGAATATTTCGGTTGATGCCAAAATGTGTCCTGCATTCTAAACTGATGGCATATTTCACTTTGTAGTTCTAGGATCTAGGCAATTCTCCAGGTGATCAATGCTGTCGATGACTTTCAAAAACGGATGCCAGTTACAGAGAAAATGGCCCACATGCGCGGACAGACTATCAACGGAAGAAAGCGGTCTTTAGGCGTACGTTTGTTATTATTATTATTATTATTAGTATTAGTAGTAGTAGTAGTACAACCTACTACTTAACTAATATCGTTAGTAGTATTAATAAAAATAATTATAATTTTTATTATTCACACATAATTGTAAGGGGAAATAATCATACCTCAGCGGCGTAAAAGCGCATCTCGTTTTCCGTAAAAACTCCGTGCTGTGAGAGATGGTAGTGCAGGTCGCCGCCATTCATGAGGTCGAGAATGAAGCACAGCTTGTCCGGCGTCTGCGAACAGATTCCAAAGCAGAACAGTATGCCGCGGTTGGTAAGCTATATTTGCTAACAACAATACCAGCGACGATCGCAACAACGGTTATAACAACAAAAAAAAAGCAACAAGCAGATGAACGAACCTGGAAGGCATACGTCATGCAGACGATAAACGGGCAGTCCTCGCCGGTGGAGACAAGCGAGAGCATGATTCGCTCATTGAGCGCCAGTGTCTCGCCCTGCTTCATCTTGATGCGTTTCTTGTCGAGGCACTTCATCGCATACATCTTGCCCGTGTCTGCCTTACGGCAACCGTACACCTGAACAATCAGCCGACCGTTAGAATAAGACGTACTATCGTAATCAATGCTACCGATAATAACAAAAGGAATACAATGAAATGTTTGGGCAGTAAATGAACTTGACGTTTTGCGTCTTTTTTAAACAAAATCGCGTCTTTTAAACTGAGGCGCGAGAAAAGTGAGGATCGCGTAGTCCGTCCGAGATACATTATAAACCACTGCCGACGCGGTAGTGACGCGATCAATGTCCTTTGTTACAGGAAGGTTTCAATGAGTCTATATTACGTAATAGGAGGTCTGTCTACGTTCATACGGGCGCGAAAGCCCTCTTTGTAGTAGTGAATGTGCTTGAATAAATACTATGCGTGTTCCTACAGAGAGAGAAGCTGACCAAATATTACACTTCGGGATATTTATAGTACAGTCGTCTCAATAAAGAAGGCTCTGGATGGCTTCTATGATGATTTGAATATTCTAATGTTGCACTAAACAAATATATCAAATGTAGCATATAGTCGGAGACAACATAATCCATATTGAAACGCAACGACAATTACTTCACGAATGATTCAGGGAGCTGATGATAATTCCCAAATAAAGAATGCCAGCCCGCTAAAAGCCAAGATGATTTGTCGAACCTTGATGACATCTAAAGTAAACGAGTAAACCGGGAAATCCGGATTATTAAGTGACAATATCCTACAGCGTAAAACGACGGCTCACGTCTTATATATGGTGGTTAGACTTTATATCAAAAGAGAGAGATACTTACACTCCCGCCGCCCGCGATTTAATACGCGCGGAACTACGGGAGTGCCCGCCAGCTCGAATTGACAGGTCGGCGGACCCCCCTCCTTTCCCCCAACGAGAATCCGGGGGGTATGGGGTACCACACTACTACACCGTACCGGTTAGACGCGATGACCTCGCGATTCCGCGTTACACCCCAGAATATACATCACACCCCTTAAGGGACGCTCGACCACTCCAAGGCAGGGGGGCCCCACCGCTGCGAAGGGCAGCTGCGGAGCCAGATGGTCCTCCCGACCGGCGTTCTGCATTCATGTGGTGACTCGCCCTTCATAATGCCTATTAAGCTAAGGCAGCAAGCGTTCCACCCGGTACTCCCAGGTTGCTAAATTCCCGGGGCATTAACCGTGTAGCCCGGGGACGGTGAGCAGCACACCTTCCCCGTCTTTATATCTAAAACGGTGCGATGGCGCAGCTATCTATCGGACTGTATAGCTAGGGTTGCTACAACCTCAACATTGAAATTGCTCAGGCTGAAATGTCGACATAGATACAGTGTTAGAAAACGTGGTAGTATATCGTTTCTGTAATTGTTGAAAATCTTCAAATGTTGTTACCGTTACGTTATAACATTATTATGACTGAAGTGACTCCTGTAAGCGTCCTTGGCCGTAACCGTTGGCAAATTGACAGCAGTACAAATCAGCCACGCAATCACGATGCTACGCATTTTTGTCACAATTATGCTACTGTTGTTTATGTGTTGCCTTAACGTTGTTGCTGTTGTAACCATGATTACTATCGTTGTTCTC